>OZ008338.1:25026906-26226906 GCA_963931975.1 Cataclysta lemnata
CGTGGTTAACTTTGTGTGGAACACCCATAGAATACAGGTATTTTAGGGGACATTCAATTAATTGCATCAGATTTACTCTATAATAATTGCGTCCAATATCAAAATGTTTATTAAAATGTGCTGTGCTACGGGGACAGGAGCCATTTTAGATCAAAATGGTTTTGCGCCTGCTTTTCAATATCTCGAGCTGTCTAACCGCCCGACGGGCTAGAAACAAAAGGCGACCATTTATTATAGAAAGTCGTGTAGAACTTTTACGGTCGTGTAGACAATAACGCAGGGACGCTTTGTTCGATCGAGTGACGAACTAGCGACCAATTAGGTACACAGATAGTTGGAATATATTGTAGCTTTGGAGTCAAACATCATGCTTTACTAGTACAAATTGGTGGGTATTAACGTCTGCAGATGCAGCCTAAGCCTATAGCTTACGTGCCTTTCAAAGCACGGAGAAGATAGTATTATTGGTCACCCATCCAAGGACCGCCGCAAGCGAACATGGCTTAGTGTACGCAATCGCCGAGTGTGCGCTAAGCCACATCATGCCATCGAGCTCTTCATATACCATATACTTCATACACCTACCTACTTTATAGGCAATCAATACTTTATAACTAATTTAAGATAAAATTATTAATTCTCTATAATAAACTTTAATATCTTTACAATAAAAATATCATTATTAGTACGAGTAATCGTTATTCAACATGAAAGTTACTGACTAGGCTTTTTTATAATCAGGCTTTCAATTACAAAATTATTGACCTGACTCTGCTTTTTAATTAGTAATCTGTTTCTGAATAAATAATCGCACGTCTGCTATTTTCACTCGAAACATGACGATGCTCAAATATGAGCGATTAATATTTATTCGTTAACTACGAGAGTAGAGGTACGAAGACAAATAATCTAATCAATGTTTGACTCCAAAGCTACAATATATTCCAACGTGTACGCTGTAAATGTTTAGCAAAACAATTAACCATCAATTTCAAGACCCTCTATACTAGATAGGTAATTAATGGTGCTTATACACGATGCAAGTAGTAGGAGCAAGTAAAGGCGCGAGCTATTTGCGCAAGCATCATGCATAAGTTAGTTGATAATCATAAACAAAGGCGCGGGCTACTTGCGCAAGTTACTTGGTCAAGTTACACGTGCATGCTGCCCTCGCGAGTACTTTATGTATGGGTCTTGGTCATTTTTAGCTGTCAGCATATCTACATAAGTAACACGCGCGATCTGATGCGCGCCCATACTACTTGCGCATGCTACTTGTACATCCTCGAATCGCTGGACTTGCTGGAATCGTTTACACGATGCATATAACTTGGGCAAGTGCTTCAACATGCGCAAGCTACATGCACTGTGTATAAGCACCACTAATAGCTTCGGTATGATTTATATTAATTCAAGAGGCTTTGTACCGAGGCAAATCTATTGAGTGTCTTGTAGAGCTCCAAATAGCTGTGTGAAAAAGATAATGTTTTAACATTCATCATAATCACAAGCCCTTTAATGTTCCCACTGCTGGGACACAGGCCTTCCCTATGGATGGAAGTGCCGGCCTGTAATCGAGTAAACTTAGCAATGTTCGTTTATTGGTGACTAAAAATATATCTTGAGTTCCTCCGTTCTTCGGAAAGCACGTTAAGCCGTTGGTCCCGGTTGCATCTGGAGTCGTTAATACCCACCAATACTGGGCCAGCGTGTTGGGTTATGGTGGTCCATTGGCCATAGGGAAAGCCCGAGTCCCGCCAGTAGGGACATTAAAAAGCTGGTGATGTCGATAATGATATTACATATGGAAGCGTTTAGCAACCTACATTTTTTATTCCTTTGTAACAGAGTGCTGCAGTGAAATAAAATTAAAATTATAGCGTACCTTACCGCGTCAAATATTGGTATCCTTTAACGCACGTTGTAAATATTTAATTATTCATGTGCGTATGTAATTTTACCTTATAATAATTAATAAACCAAAATATTTTACAATTATAAAACAGGTCATGAAAATAATTATGCTGTAATCGAACCCGCGTCCTGCGTTAGTAAATATCAATGCAATTTTGTTGCTGTACGTTTAAAATATAATATCGATACCTTAATTGGCAAACCAGCTACTCTAGATATCGATAATTTTAATTTGGTACATTTTTAATTTGGATTGAATTCAATTGCAATAACGTGTGATTTAAAAAAAACAGTAATAATTGTGTTTGTCTCAACGCCGATTTTAAAGTTTAAACTCGAATTTCTCGGAAACCCGCGGGGCTAGCGGGAGTGGTACCGTTCGGTAGGTGACGAGTGCGGATTTTTTAGTCGCTATGTCACAGTGGACTGGTGCGCACCGCGCGTACACAGTAGAGGCGTACTTTTGCAATAAGTTTTCGCCAGTCAACTTGGCACCGCTGCAAGGCCTCAAGAACAGACCAGGACTCGACGAGTCAAAAGTCCACAAACGCCATGCACTGGGGCTGGTACTCTTTGGTTTTCTGTATAACCTGCCTCACTATGTGAATGTGGTCTATGGTGCTATAACTCCGCCGGAACCCGGCCTGCTCTGCAGGTTGTGCTTCGTCAATTCTTCGTGCAAGGCGATTCGAGATGACTTTCGAAAACAACTTATAAACGTAGCTCAGGAGTGAAATTGTTCGATAGTTCTTCAGTAAGGTCGAAGGCCGTAGGATTTCTACCACTTGGGCGTGTTCTTCGTCGATCTCAACGTCACTTGTGGTTTCCAAGGCAGCGAATCGGTTTTCCAGTTTTAGATGGAATGCGTCAGAAACAACGACCGATTGGAGTAGATTTGGCCGGAGTGTGGACTTCATCGATTGAGAACGTTCGAGCTTTAAATCGATATTCAGAGTGCCTGTTAGAAGTCGGTGATCATTTCCGGTTTTAAACCTACTGATCACTGAGACATCTCTGAATATGCGCTTCTTGTCTGATATGATGAAGTCAATCTCATTTTTGGTCCTATTATCGGGGCTCCGCCACGTCCACTTTCTCTGGGGCTGTTTCTTAAAGAACGAATTCATTTAGAAAAGCCCCTCGCGTTCCAAGAAATTGACGAGCATTTTCCCCCTATGATTCCTACTCCCATATCCATACATAACCATATGATCCTAACATCGATTCGCTGCAAGTCTGTACTCCTACTTTAGCGTTGAAGTCCCCCATGACAACGTTAAAGTGAGCCTTGGTGGTGGTGTGTAAGGCTCGAGAGATGTCCTCGGCATATATCTCTTCTACGACATCATCCGATTATGTCGATGTTGGAGCGTACCCTTGTATAACTTTTATGCAATATCTTTTGGTTAATTTTATAATGTGGTACGCAACCGTCGTCGACACACTGGAGATCTCAATAACCTTGTCAGTGAGGACTTTGTTGACCAGGAACCCGACGCCGCCCTGTGACGGATCATCTCCCTCCCTGAAGTACATAATGTGACCAGACTCTAGGGTCAGCGTGTCCTCGCCCTCTCTGCGGATTTCGCTCAGCCCAAGCACGTGTCATCTTATGTGCTTCAGCTCCTCCTCGAGTTCAGCTAGATGCGAGTCGAGCCGTAGCGTGCGACCGTTATATGTCGCCAAGTTGAGTGTTGTGTGGCGGCCTACCGTAGCCCGGAGATTCTAAGCACCCTGCCGTAACCGAGATCGCCGCCTTGGCTTAGAATAGCAGGGCTACCGAGAACTGGGGGCGGGGGAAATGTTGCGTTTATCATTCAGGGGTTTGGACCATAACCCACCCCACGCTGGTCCAGTACGGGTTGGTGGGTGGTTTCGCCAGGGCCTCGTCTGTTATACAGCAGGACGCACCGCTTGCAGGGGAGGTTGACTTGGTACCCGAAAGATGTTGTATGAGCCCCCTTGCGCCTTGTGATTTTTTAATGAATAGTATACAAAAATGTGATTACATTTTAAGTGTGTATTGATCAAAGAATTGAAACAAAAAAAGTAAAGAATATTCCGAAGTAAAATACACACTCCAAGAAGTATTGTTAGATAATCAAACCTAAACGTCTACGTTCAAATATTATTTCTTTCAATCATCATTAGGCTTTGCAGGCAAAGCTTTCAAAGAAAGTGATAAGATAATATATTTGAACACTTATGCTAATTTAGTTAGGTAATATTGACACTTAGAATATTCTTTCATAAATTGTTTTTGATATGATGTAATTGGATACCAATAAATTTTATTATTATATTATATTTATTCGATTTAGTTGTGCAGAAACACAAATTTATTGAAAGAAAAGTATCATAATAAAACATTTATACCTTGACATTTTATCTCAAATCCACTTATTTCGATTATCACTCACCTTGAGCGTTATTCGAGATCAATTCCATTCAAAGCCTATTGAGTTTTTTATTTTAAAAAGTTATTGGAAGCGCTGTTAGCCATGATCATATTTGAATCCCCCCGGAATCCTCTACCGATGCGCCTTGGAAAGTCTGAATCGGAACTTTAAGTCAAGCTTAGACGATAGTAATTGAGTAGTGGCTAAGTAGCGACGGGATTTTGCAAAGCTGTACTTTTTATTCTTGTACTAAACGTCTGCTAGGGGCCCTAGCCAAGTGGCAATCGTTTCATAACGATAACGTGTCGTAGTTCGTCACGATCGGCCATATTACTTTGGAATCTACAGCGTCTTAGCTTGCGCTACCAACATAACTAGGAACTTACGAAAACGATTTTGGTCACGTGATTTCACGACGACTAACGTCAAATCCCATACATTTTGCTTTATCGAACTTCGTTATCTTTGTCGATATGTTACTTTGTCTAGGCCCCCTGGTTAGTATAGTAGAAGCTTTGTGCGTATCGAAACATTTTAGTTTGGTTTGAAAGAAGATGTAATGACAAGGATTGAGAAAGGGATGCTCGCATGGTTTGGTCACGTCGAAAGAATGGATGAAAGGAGATTGACAAAAAGGATTTACATGGCGAAAGTGAATGGAGAAATGGCAAGGGGAAGGCCTAGGCGGATCTTTCATAATCAGATTGAAAGTCTATTGAAAAAGGGCCAGGTCAAGAGTGCCCGAAACCGACGGGCATGCATGAAGAGATTGATGAGATTGGATGAAGCGAAAGAAGTATGTAAGGATCGTAGCAAGTGGAAGGAAGTGATCTCTGCCTACCCCTGTGGGAGAAGGGCGTGACGTATGTATGTATGTATGTATGAAACATTTTACTGAATAAACTATTCATAATATTTCTTAACCACCTTCACTTATTTTTTCATTGTGCTGTTTTAAGCTTACAAGGATCGATTATCATTTGTCATTATATTTTGACTTCAACACTTATAAATCGTATCGCGTACAAAAAAACCGCATAAAAAGAGCAACCAAGTGATAAGTAAATCACATAAAAATAACCATTTCCATTCCTTTTTTTTACATCGAAAAAGTATCTTTTTTATTGGTTTTGTTTTTCACTTAATTGTGCTAAAATGTAAATTACGCGTATAACTGTAGAACTGTATATTTTTTTGTGATGGATTTTTTATATTTTCGCACAAAAACAAAACAACAGTCAAATACAGGAAAAAGCCTTTCTGAATACGCCCCTGTATTTTGCTGAATATTGAAAACGAAACTATGCCTGTACTTTCTGAACCAATCCGCTGAGCTTTCATATAATCTCACTTTGGCCTTGAGCCGACACACGCGCCGACACATTTCACGGCTACAATAAATAGTACCTAGAAATTCTGAACGCCATTTAATACACTCTGAAATAAATCGGATTTCAGGAGATAAAAATTCTGATCGACAATTTGTGTTGACAGTAGTGATGTAACGAATATTTGCATTCGCAATTGCGAATATTCGCATATTTTTGCATATTCGCATTCGCAAAGTTCGAAAGAATGTTTTGCGAATATGAACATCAGAAAAACAAAATTAGTTCAAAAAAAATTATCAATCTTCACTTTATCATGTGGTATTATTTATTTAGATTCCATTTCATTACTAAATAACACTTAACTTCTCATTAGTACTTAGATTTTTTAGTTAATAAAAAAAACAGATTTTTGAAATGAGTAAAAAGCATAACTGGTTTTTTGTTTTAAGTAATATGTCACAACGCTACAAACAGAACGCGCTACTCACAAATACTAATTAGAGCCAAATTAAAAAAAAAAACTCAACCTTCGTATTCGCGTTCGAATTCGCGAATGTTCAAATAGTAACATTCGTTACATCACCAGTTGACAGTTCTACTATAACTCTTGTGATATTTAATAATACATACATTCATAAATAACGCCTTTCCCCCTAAGGGGGTAAGGGGTACGGTGAGGTAATAATGGCATAATAAAGGTATATAACGCTTGTAACAACATCAGTCAACGAATTCAAAGCCGTATTGTTGGAGCAAAAATAAAGAATCCGTCTCATAGTTTCTAGTTGTTACAAGAACCTCTCGCAAAAAATATAGGTATCACAATTTCGGCAGCGTCTCGGTTGAAACATCAAGAGCTCCAATTAACCGTGTGTAGGCGTCGTTCTAAACTAAACGACTGCCTTTCAACTGCGATTTTACTAGCCATCAGAAGCCGCCTATGATGCTATAAAAACTTTATATTCGTGTCCCTGTGGCATTAAATACGTGAATTTCAATTAATTGACGCTGTGAGAAATCGCCGTTTGTAGACGGCAGAGCAGAATATAATTGTCACCACCCCCATCTCTCCCGCGGGTGTCGTACAAGGCGACTGAGGATTAAGGCAGCAAGTGAGGCCTGCTGCCCATTACTCACTTGCTTTCAACTTGCATTCATCTTAAATGACTGCGATTTCCGTGCCTGATAAATGGCAATAGGCTCGTCGCCTATAACATGGGACCTAATTGGCGAGATGTGGATGTTAATTCACCTCTGCCTACCCCCTTCGGGAATGATTTGTGTATGTGTTTCAAATCGTAAAACACTGTGAATAATCTATACTCTATACTTTAGTATTATAAAGCTGAAGGGTTTGTTTGGTTAGTTGGTTAAACGCACTAATCTCAGAAACTACTGACTCAAATTGAAAAATTATTTTTGGTTGGATAGTCCATCTATCGAGGAAGGCTATAGGTTACATAATAACTAGGGATGGGCCGAAATTCGTTTCACATTCGGTTTAGCCGAAATTCGGCAGCTTGAACCGTAATTCGGCATTCGGCCGAAATTCGAATCAGATGACGAACATTCTTTACAAGAAACTATTGAAATAACTCAACTATTTTGTCGAAGATAATAAAACCTATACTTCATAATCATAGTATTTTTATTGGTAGTACTTATTTGACATATTTTTTAAATAAAAGAAACATAGCTGATATTCCTGTAAAACATTAACTTCTTCAAAATAAAACAATGTAAATATAACAAAATATCAAAATTCAAATTAATTGATATAATAATCTTATTAATATTAAAGCATAAAACGTAGTTCGTTAAGGCCGGTCATTAGATGGGTGACCAAAAATTTATTATCTCGAGCTCCTCCGTGCTTCGGAAGACGAGTTCAATCGTTGGTCCCGGCTGCATCTGCAGTCGTTGATACCCACCAACCCGCACTGGGCCAGCAGCGTGGTGGGTTATGACCCAATCTCCCTATATTCTTCTATCCATAGGGAAGGCCCGTGCCCCAGCAGTGGGTACAATAAAGGGCTGGTGATGATGATGATGGGGGTACGTAGGAGGTGGCGGGTGGGATGTAACGGCGGATTCGGCGATTCAAGGTAGCGCGGCGAAACTAGTAACCTAAGAATGTGTCGTAACTTGAGAAAGCGCCGTGAAAAGAACCGAAATTCGGCCGAATTTTGTTTTTTACCGAATGTTCGGCCGAAGTTCGTATTCGGTTCAAACCACATTCGGCCCATCTCTAATAATAACCGACCACTAGTAATAAATAAACGAAAAAAAAACAAAATTTAATAGGTACTTTCTAACCAATACTAATTTATGATCCTGTCAAACATTAACGCCGATTTATTTCAGCCCGAATACGGATGAATTTAAGTCAGTAATAAAAAAACCTCGTAAAACCTAACTACATTTAAATCAAGCGTGGCTTGCTTGAAATCCTATCGTATTTCATTTCAGCGTAATTGACTTTCGAATATTTATTTTGCCTTTAGGGTCGATTTTTGCACGATTAGACAAAGCAACTATTATGTCCATTTTGATATGTGTAAAAAGCCACGTTCTTTTGTTCACGTGTGTACTTATACATTTTTCAAATAATACAATACATTATTACTTTTTTATATTAAAGCCGTGTGGTGACGGCAGAGTAGAATACAATTGTCACCTCCCCAAATCTCTCCCGTGGGTGTCGTACAAGGCGACTAAGGATAAATCAGTGATGAGAAATGGGCAGCAGCGTTCCTCTTATACCACCAAGAAATAGCAATGTACTGCGACTTTTGTGCCCGATAATTGGCAATAGGCTCGTCACCTATTACGATCAGTTGACTAAGCAAAAATAATAAAATTTTCTACTGAGTCAACTCGTCCCGCGGGATCAGTTGACTAAAGAGCCTTAGTGCATAGTTATGATTTACTAGTAATCTGCCCATATTATTGTCCCTTTGTGTTAAATGTAGGTCATGTAAGGTATTAGCACTTCGTCTTTGATATTAGAGTCAGTATTGATTGGAATGTGGTCAACCTAATAAATCTCGCCTCTTGATATGGTCCTTTCAATCACTTTTCTATCAATTCTTTCATCACTAGCACCTCTTCTGGTGTTAGGGATGATGATGATGAATTAAAAGGCAGCAGATAGCTTGTTAATTGACCAACTGTAAAATTAGATCAAAATAAGGAATTTCGGTAATTATTTTGACAGTTTAATAAAAATAGCACATCGTTTGTTGAAGTACAGAAATGATGTTTCGGTGTTGTATGTTTTAACATTTTAAGGGTAGCGCACTGTATCGTGTGAACATCGTGTAAGTGGACAATACCTGTCAGAATCTTTATGGAAAACGTCAATTTTGACAATACTTAAATGTTAAGCAGAACTCAAACTTTCTTTAATAATATAGTAGACGTACGTCATTTTCAATTACGTTGTATTTCTCTTACAATGTCCACATAACAGTAACTCCGTAACTACAGTCATTAAAGTTTGCGGTGCAAAGCGAGGCTGTGTGTGACAGGTGCAACGCTATAAAGGTGACACAGCATAATTTACTTGAGACTTGGTGTCAAATTTAATTTCCGACACCGATTCTGCAAGACGTTGGAATATTATTATCTCCTTTGATGGGCTGTCGCAAAAATATAATAGAACCTTTTTAGCCTGTGGCTTAATGCCTTTACGCGTGTCTCCCGATCCCAGGGCATAGCTTCTCAATAACTTCTCAGTCGTTCATAGGATTGAAACCACAGTAAATTAATTATATAAAAATTATGTAATAATAACTAAGAGCTAGCTTACACCGTTACACTGCATATTACACACAGAGAGAGAGTACATGGATAAAATATTCGATTTTAATTTCAACATTATATAAATGTTAGAAAAATTAGTACAAAGATTTTGGTGGTTAGAAAATAAAATTTCGAAATATTAAGGTCTTGATGCGGGAATCGAACCTCAGCCAACCAAGACACAGTGTCTTGGTTGACCGAGCGGTCAGGCACCTGCTCGGTTAGCAGCGGACGCGGGTTCGATTCCCGCATCAAGACCATAATTTTTCGAAATCCTTTTTCTAACCACCAAAATCTTTGTACGGATAAAATAGTTATTTCATACACATAGCACACCTAAAAAATCTTTAGCACTACCACAATATCATAGCATACACCACCTAGCAATATTCTACGATTTACGTGCTCGATAGACAGCAAAACGTGGTGGTTACTCTGACTACCCCCTGGGGGATAAATTGGCTTGATTAATGTATGTAAAGGCTGTACCATCTAACTTATTTATTTGGTATACAATCTTGGCACACCTTTTTATTGAAAATGCAGCATTAAAAATCAACTGACAGTAGTTTCAATAGGTTTCAGTCTATATTATAACGATTTGTTGTAATTCACTTTTCTAATACCGAATTACAAGCACCTTTTCTTTTTCTTTCTTTTCTAATTTCTTTTCTAATACCGAATGACGGCCGCCTTGATCGAATGCTCAGATCGCTGGGTATTGGCCAAGAGGTCCCGGGTTCGAATCCTGGCAGGGGCAAACTTTGTGATGACCACAAATGTTTGTTACCGAGTCATGGTGGTGTATATGTTTATGTAGTATATTTTCAACGTTTATATACATAATTATATTAAAAATATGTCCGTCATCTAGTATCCATAACACAAGTGCTTAGTGTGGGAGTGTAAAAAATATTTGTTTATTTACTTTGTCATTAAATTACCAGCTTTTTATTTAGCATTAACATCTCAAATAATACTCGACTGTACAGGAGGAGACTTTGTTATTGTTTTATTTTTATATGGGTGGTTTTTTTTAAAGTTGTGCCTAGATTGTTTACCAAATAAGACAAGTTAGATGGTACATATAGTCTGTGTTTACCATCTGTACAGACTATATTTCCAACATGATTTCGAACGCTTACCTTGGCGTGACACAAACAAATCACCGTGACTAATCGCGCCCTGTGTGTGTGCCTATTTGCCCACGCTGACACAAACCGAGACGCTGCCAGGCACACGAGGCTACGGCGATTCTGTCTCGTCACGGTCACACACGTAACCGCACCCTCTGATATAAGCCAACTACCGGACAACTGCACGCCAGCGGGGTTATTTTTAATTAAATTGTTAGTAGAATATCTAGTATTAATATTATCACATCTGCAATTTCATTTTCATCATCATCACAATGTCCCCACTGCTGGGGCACGGGCCTTCCCTATGGATGGAAGAATATAGGGAGATTGGGCCATAACCCACCACGCTGGCCCAGTGCTGGTTGGTGGGTATTAAAGACTGCAGATGCAGCCGGGACCAACGGCTTAACGTGCCTTCCGAAGCACGGAGGAACTCGAGATAATAAATTTTTGGTCACCCATCCAATGACCAGCCTTAGCGAACATTGTTTAGTTTTCGCAATCGCAGGCCAAGCGCGCTATGCCACTGCTCTAGCGAGCTCCTCTCCGCATTTTATTTTACAAAATAATAATTTAAAAAGGATAAAACTTAGTACTTAATGACAATATTATTATTTTTATTAACTATTTATGTCCTCCTATATTACTTTCTCTCCCGGGGTGACAAGTAGCACAAGGCGACTAAGGGTTAAGACAGCAATGAATAATGGGCAGCAGCGTTCCTCAAACCACCTTGCAGGCTGGATGGCAATAGGCTCGCCATCTATTACATGGGATCTAAGTTAAGCGGGGAAACGTGGAATATGTCAGTTTTAAACATTTTTATATTTTTACTCTATTCGTTCGAATGGATTGGCAATTCGTCTAGGCCCCAATGATATATACAATCCTGGTAAGGTCGGTTATTGGATTGGTCGCCAAAATATATTTTCTTGATTTTAGCCGCCCTTCGGAAGCTACATGTAAGTTTTAATGGCTACAAAATCATACCGTCGCCCCTTCTGGCTCAATTTTAACTATGTTTTAACTGAGGCAACGGTCGGATTTGTTTGTTTACAAACTAAACACGCACCTGGCTTAACTGTTTACTTAAAACAAACGCCCATAAACACCGAACAAGCAACGAAAATGCCCGGTTACATTCGAAAAATAACGCTATTCAGGAAAGGGTTTATTGTTTCGTTTAACAATTGTACACGCGATGTAAATAAAAGTCAGCTTTCATTTAACATTTAATAAATTATAATTACGGCTATATCCCCAAAGGGGTAGGCAGAGGTACGACACCCGCGGGAAAGATAGGGGTGGTGACAATTGTATTCTGCTCTACCGTCACCACACGGCCACCGTCAGTTGCCTGTATTCATCATTTCATCAACATCATCACCAGACCTTTTAATGTCTTCACTGCTGGGACACGGGCCTTCCCTATGGATGGAAGAATTTCTTTATTTTTAGACTCATCCGGGGCCAACCACTTAGCGTGCCTTCCGAAGCAGGAGGAAGTCGAGATAGTAAATTCTTGGTTACCCCTCCGAAGACCGGGCTTAGCGACATTGCTCAGTTTACGCAATTGCAGGCCAAGTGCTAGCGAGCTATGCCACTGCGCTAGCGAGCTCCTCCTTTATTATTCATCATTTATTAGACGTAAATTAATATTGCCTCAACTTGCGCTGTAGTATGAAGGGGAAAAGCGATAAGTATCTACCTTGTCATGTCATAACAGCGTACACACGACGTCGAAGCAAAAATTAAGCTCCCAACTGAGCGCTAATGAGCATACGAAGGAACGCCTCGGCATTAATTTAACTTAGGAAGAGAACATATACGAAGTGGAACGTGCTGTAAGTTTTGCGCTGTTAATATCATCAAACGGTATTATGTGAACAGCGGGCCTACCGCCTAACTCTATTGGTAACGAAAAAGCTATAGTTTATGACGTCTGCTGTCAGTATCAGCTATAGCTTTTGAACTTGTCACTATCAGCAATAGCTTTTGATTTTGTATGAATTTGGCAGAAAATCCGTACCGCCTAAAAATTCAAGATGACTGCTGGCTAAATTGATAGCTGTCAATACTACAGTCCCCGTAGCACTGGACGTGGACACATCTCTTTCGGGAGAAAGAAAATCTTTTCCTCTCGCTTTAACTCGCACTAAATCCCGAGAGAAAACACTGTCATTTTTTCCATGTCCCGTACTAGGCCGGTGCGTCCGTCAACTGTCAATACTCTGCCTTGCACTTTCCTTTGTACCGCTAGCAGCTACGTATATTAATAATGTTTTGCTGTTTTAATTAGAATTTTTTAATCCAATTGAAAATATATGGGCAATGATTGTGACCATGCAGTAAAAAAAGAAATGGCATTTGTCGGTCGCGACGCCGCCATTGATGGTTTTACGGAGCGCTAGATCATCGCACAGGCTCTGATGTGTCATCAGATGAGAGTGAAGATAAAGATAGTGAAGAATCAATGACCGATGTAGAAGAGTGTTTTTTAATAAGTTATGGACATAAATAGTGTTTTACCAGACTGCGGAGAAGCCGGAGGATGGTTAAGGGCCGATTTAACCGCAGGAATTAAACACGATCAGTTGAAGTTGAACTCGGTTTATGCTCTAAACTGAGTTCCGCTGCCAAGTTTGCATTAAGCAAAACCAAGTTTTATTAAACTCAGTTTCTAAGAGAGACAGTGAAATCGGCCCTTAGTATTCGATTTGTGAGTTTTCCGTTCCTATATACGTTCGTAACTAGTCAATAACTTGCTTAAAAATATATTATTTTCTTTTAAAATATCTAATTATATTATTTTTTTTACTAACCCTACTTTTGCGATCACTCACACAAATGCAAAGCTCATTATGCCAAAAGAACTATATCGTTCATTCACGTAAGCAGTTGTTGTTATACTCTGTGCTTATTGCTGATACAATTTTAGGCGGTCGCTCGGATAAACAGTGCATTGCTATAGAGCTATCATCAGCAATCGAGTTAGGCGGTAGGCCCACAGGTACCCGAATGTTTAGCACCATCTTACATATAGGTGCTACACGGTACAAGTAGCTGGAGCAAGCATAGGGGCGAGCTATTTGCGCATGCAGTGCGAACAAGTTAGTTGATCAGTGCATAAAGAAAGGCGCGGACTACTTGTGCAAGTTACTTACTGGTCAAGCTACACGTGAATTCTGCCCGCGCGATAACTTTATGTGAGGGTTTCAGCTGTCAGCGTGTCCGCGCAAGTAACCCGCGCGATATTATGCACGTGCAGGCTACTGGAGCATGTTACTTGTGCAGGTACATTCTCGAGTCGCTGGCCTCGCTGGAATCCACTTGCACCGTGTAGAAACACAGTGTAGAAACAAACGCGATTTCCTGAACTATATGCATTGTACTCAAATGCCAGTCTGCATATTGGATTATGATCTGATGACGAGTTTAGTCGAATGACCATATCGCGGCGGTCAAGAGCTCCCGGGTTCGAATCGAATCCTGATAAGGGCAAATTTTGTGATTAATGTTTATTGTTCGAGTCGTGGTTTGACACGACGGTATCCATATTGGTTTCTCTGTAATACGTCAGTTTCATACATTTGTATTCAATTCGCTGGATTTGCATTAGATTGGCCACTTTTTTTTAATGCTTGACAGGAAAGCCGTGTAATTGACGACAAGGGCCGAAGATAGTTTCGAGCTTCACCTGGAACCCTCAACCACAGAGGGGCTGGCTATAATGCTGTTAACACTATAACTATAGCGACAGATTTGTAGCTAACCAGGCGGACTTGAAAGAAGTCCTACCACCAACTAAACCGAGTACAAATTTGTACCCCGCTGGGAATCGAACCCGGGACCTCTGGATCTTAATTCCGGTGGGCGAACCACTAGACTCCTGTACAGAGGGGCCGTTTTGTATTGTCGCTGTGAGGCTGTTTGTTTTGGTACGTGATTACGGCTCAAAGCTCTCTCCCGAAGGGGGCAATCCCTGAATATGCCCGTCCCATTATCCCAAGGAAAACATTAAAAACGTTTGCACCGCAAACATTGTAACGGGGACGTATCATTAAGTAATTCTCTCTCCGCTTGCAGCGTGCCGCGCGAATAAACCTTTTATGATATTCTCATTTCGCATGAACTCCTTGTTCTTGTTCTGTTGCTCCGTTTTATTTTCAATTTGGAAACTTTGTAAGTCGGCATCGACATAGCGTTAGTGAGCTTGGAGCTTCACTTTGTAGCCATGCGCTGCCAAACGTCACACGCACACACGTTTAGGTAAGGTTCGGTGGTTCGGTGGGTGGGAAATATCATTACTGTCTTAACCCTTGGTCGCCATGTGGTGACACCGACAGAAGAGATGGGGGTGATGACAATTTTGTGCCCTGCCGTCACCACACGGCATACAATAATATACATACATAAATTACGCCTACATATCCCCGAAGGGAACTTTACAAAATGAGAACATTTTTGGATTCAGTAAATCCTGATCTAAGTCTGTACTTTTTTTTTATTAATTTTAATCGGATTTTATGTCAAAAATAAAGATAACTATCAGATAAGATATGGTAACATATTTTATCGTAAGCAATATTTCATAAAAAAAACTATAGGTTCAGTTTTATATTATAGTTACAACATATCCAAAAATTATTAAAATTGGACTATGTGTACGGCGTGATAAAATGTTATCGCTTTTTGTACAAATCAATTACAGTTTTACAATTCCATCCTTTCCTCATACCTCTAACTGAAAATGTGTCTCAAAACAAACCACTTCAGCGTATGCGTACGAAAATGATCTAATTTGTAAGCACTTTGATATATTTCATCAGAGTATACATTCATTTGTGACAGGTAGAGAGTTTCGAAAATATAAGTTTGCTGTAATTAAACAAGTAACACACATAAGATACATTTAATTAGTATAGATTATTTGTCATGATACACACATAACTGGGAACAGGAAAGATAGAAGAAGATAAGTCAAATTAACAAAAATGAAAGTCCTGCGAAGGTGAACTTTCGAAGCAGCCATCCGTTTAATTATAAAACGTAAAAAAATAATTTATATTTGTAGTTTTGTTTTTGTAAAAGTTACTGTGTTGATTACTCAACTCATCATCACCATCACCAACCCTTTTATGTCCCCACTGCTGGGGCACGGGCCTACCCTATGGATGGAAGAATATAGGGAGATTGGGCCATAACCCACCATGCTGGCCCAGTGCGGGTTGGTGGGTATTAAAGACTGCAGATGCAGCCGGGACCACCAGCTTAACGTGCCTTCCGAAGCACGGAGGAACTCGGGATGATAAATTTTTGGTCATCCATCCGATGACCGGCCTAGCGAATATTGCTTTGTTTACGCAATCGCAGGCCAAGCGAGCTATGCCACTGCGCTAGCGAGCTCCTCCTCAACTCAACTCTGACATAAATATTATTTTCTAAAAACCAGAACAGCAGAACAAAACAACAGTAGCAGAAAAAACTGGAGAAAATCCTTTTAAAAATAGGTCGAATGTTCACCTTGAAGCATCTGAACGGAAAAATTCATTAAGAATCACGAGGCACCGCTAATAACTGTTCAAACCAGGACAACGTGGGCAGAAACAGCATAATGGGATGGGAAAATTTCCAAGTTCATGGCTAAACGCTACAGAATGCGCGAGAATTTCATTTTTTATTATTGCGAGCCATTACCGCAAAATTATCGTAAGCGACATTTTTACGATTTTTTTTTTATTGCAACCGTTAATTTGACACTATAACGGACTTGATTCGTCGACATTTACCAATAAATAAATTCGAAAGTAATAGGAAAAGCTAGGTTTATCGTTAGCACAACGGTTTTTATTATTTTGGAGTAACCGACAAAATACATCAAATTTATGTCGTTTGCTAAAAAAAAGTTTTTATGAAAATTTTTACTGTCACCCCTACAGCTTCAAAATTCATAGTCATACTTTTATTTCTAGAAATATTTTAATAAAACCTTCTCCTGTAAAATTTGGTTTCTGTCGGTTACGCTAATGGCTCGATTGGTTCCTGTGTTGAGTCTCGGCCACATTACAAATGGAACCGGCAAAGGAAATTACTGGCGAACATGATTGCTTCATTGAACTCCACAACGGAATAAAGAGCGGAGCGGTATGGATGACTGGTCAAGTGCGAGTCGGAATCGCGAACGAAGGATCGCATACCATCTATACTTAAAATATTATAAAGCTGAAGAGTTTGGTTGGTTGGTTAAACGCGCTAATCTCAGAAAATACTGGTTCAAATTGATAAAATATTTTTGTGTTGGATAGTCCATTCATTGAGGAAGGCTATAGGCTATACAACAACCGACCTTAACGCGAGCGAAGCCGCGGGCGACCACTAGTTATCTATAAATAAAAAAAGAAAGAAAAAGGGTGTCGTACAAGGCGACTAAGGATAAATCAGTGATGAGGAATGGGCAGCAGCCATCAATATACTGCGACTTACTTATCCGATAGATGGCAATAGGCTTGCCCCATATTAGATTAGACCACACGGACCCATTTCCGAAGAAACAGTCGGGAGTCGATACCAACAATTTAACGCGTTTTCTAAAACATGTAGAAATACAAGATAACATATTTTTGTCACCCATCGAATGATCCGCCTTTGCGAACATTGCACACACCTTACGCAACAGAAGGCGCAATCAATACCATCTCTAACTGACGCACTCAGAGACAATAAATAACGTTAATGAGTACTTAACGTCAAAAAATGACAATTCAAAACTAGTCGCTATTCTTGCCGGGTCTGTGGTCTTGTATTTAATGAAAATTTTTGACATTAAATACTCATTAATGTTAATTGACGTCTCTGAATGCGGCAGTAAATCTTTCCTAATTCAGACAAGTGGCTCAAAATTAATGTACAGATAGCCAATATTTGAATAACATTCAGAGTCTAGTCGGATTGAAAATTAAGACCCTTTCAATGTCTGAGATTTAAGTGAGTAGCGAAGATATAAGTTTTGTTATATAATGGCTGCTGAATCAATAGTTAATGTTCCATTATTCAGAGATGTTTAAGATTTAATGCCCCTTGCCTCTTGTTAGATTATTCAACAGGTATACCTATAGATTTTACAAAATTATACCCAAAGAGGGTAGGTGTCAGGCAGGCTTTTTTCTATACGTTCATTCATCACTAGCAGCTTTCCGGTGTGACGGATGATTTGAATCAAAAGTGAGTGGACGGCTTCATGACGTCAGACGATATGAATGGAATAGGAGCATACTGAGCCGACCCCAGATTTACTGGGAACAGGGCAAACAGAAGAAAAAGATATAGATTTTACAAAATTCTCAACACATCAGTTTCGATTCGATTCGATAGCCGTATGTTGACGGCAGAGCATTATTGTCACCACTCCTATTATCCCAGGGGTCAAAATCAAAAAATCAAAATCAAAAATATTTATTTACCTTAAAATACGGTTATTAAACAACTAGTGGTATGTCGTACAAGGCTGTATTATGAGCAAAGACGGCGATGAGTAATGGGCCAGCGTTTGTAATACTTGTATTTTTTCCTTTTTATGCTTATGTGTTCCTATATAATAATAATTTAGATTTCCCCCCTTCTACCTAATATACCTAATGGTGACAATAAAATAAAAACAACCAGTTGGACAGTTGTAAATTTATAATTTCAATTTAATACCAATTCAACACAATTTATAATTTAAAATTTACATACAGCAGTAATTAAAAAGAACCAAGACCAAGGAGTTCGGGTGGAGTCGTTCTGGTCGATAACGAGTGGGACGAGTATGTGAATCTAAATGATATGAATCTACCTATATCTATAGAAGTCTATCTTTATCTCCGAGCCTTCAGCCGCCTGGTGGTTAGTAAGGTACCTGACTGTAGAGAAGTGTAGTAGGGAGTAGCAATTCCTCACAGGATTACCCGCTAGGTCCAGTCCACAATCAAGACAGCTTTAACTGGAGTCTCTTTACTCGTACCAAAGGACCCTTTCGGGTCAGTGACACAGTATGTATTCCTTTTAATAACAGCTGTTATTCGGAGAACAACTTGCTTGCTCCGATATAATATTTATAAAATTCTTCTAAGATTTGGAAAATTCCACCAAGATAAGAAGACCATCAAAAATTTACAGCGTCTAGGCTAGGAATTTTAAAACGGAATGAATTCCACTTCCGAATTTCAAAATAAGCGCTCGTCATTGGCCGTATAGTTTGACAATCGAATCCTGAAATTTTGTAAGGCTGGACTAGGGCAACGATTCTGTATCATACAGCCAAGATAACATTGACAAATTGACAATTTCTTCGATCTCTAAAAAATCAATTCTAAGGAATTTTAGGCAACAAATGTGACCACTGAAGACCTAACGAAACCTAAACGCCGAATAAATACTAAATAAAATCCTAACCCGCCAAAATACAACATTATTGTCTGGAAACCAAGGAAAAAGTAAAGTAATATTTTTTATAACACTTGGGGGTTATATAACCACCCAAACCAAGCAACTCTTATCTGAACTTTTTCCTTTTTTTTTTTTTTTTTTTTTTTTTTTTATAAGTCCCCAATTATGCCAATTTCTCTTTGCAAACCCAAAATTATTATGACAACTAATGTCATTGTCACTGTCAGTCAGTTTGTCAATTTTGACTTTGACGACTTTGACAAGTGACAAAATGACAACGTTACAATATCCCCTTTCCCTCGAAAGAATTCACGTAAGTGAATTCGTGCTTGACGCCCACGTCAAACCCGAATCCCATTACCTTCCTACCTATACGACTGAAACGGATACTGAAAACCCCCCAAAATAATTCCTTTACCAAAAAAAATTTTAAAACGATTCAAATTTCCGAGAACTATAGTTCGCAAAACCCAGCCTGATCGATATGACAGCAGGCAACAAATATCTAAATGCTATAAGTGCGAAAAGGATAGACAGAAATGTGTACGAGTATGACAGCTGTCATACCAACCACCCCACATTTCACAAACCATAATCCCGACTTTATAGTCCTAACTTTATTAAAATTAAACGTGCAAAAACACTAAAATATTTCTATTTAAGTTAATCAGTAGGTAAAATGTTAAAATGTAAAAGAAAATTTCATTCCACGGTAAAAACCGAATAATAATATTGGAATAATTAAAATATTATTTCGCGATACAAGCATGCTTGAGAGGCACAAATGTTCACGAGATAATACAAAACAATGCCACCAGATGGCGACACAACTCACAAAACCACAAAGCTAGAAAGCCTAGTGTTGCAAGTTGTAAAATTAACTCCACGCCCATTTAGCCGGTGCCCGCCCTGTGTCTCGATTTAAAACTCTCTTGTGTATTGCCCAAATTATACATGTTAGAAAAAGAATTACATTACAAAATTTGGAAAAAAGTTACGTTAAGTGGGAAAAGATGGGAAACAAGAGAATCTTAACCGAGGCACAGAGGTGGTGGACACCCGCCGCACCAACTGTTGTTACGAGTGCTATTACCCACGTTAGTCGACTCTTACGACATGCCGGGTGGAATTATGGCAGTGTAGGAATTCTTACGCCCGCCCAACACACGGGGGAAAATGAGAAAAAAAAATCTAGCAAAATGTATAATAATGCTAAAAGGTAAATAAAAGAAAAAAAAGGTTACTGTGTGACATCAGTCATCTGATGCCGAATCTAAAATTTTAAAATCCTTTATGTGCCATTTGCCTATGAACTTGCCATTCTCGTCCTCAACTTCATACACTAACGGAGACAGTTTTCTAATGATTTTACATAGCTCATATTTGGGAGCTAATTTTGCCGAAAAATATCTATCTGCAACACTTTGTTTGTATGTACGTTTCCAAATGTTATCACCTACGTTGTACGTAATATCACGCCGCTTTTTATTATAGTACTGTACGTTATGCTCATGAGCCTTGCGAAGAGATGATTTTACATTCACAAAGACGTCTTTGAGATGACCTAGATCACTGATATACGCATCCCGTGGTTGCACGATTAACTCATCGATATCCGTGAATTCACTATAAATGTTGCCATCCGCAACGGCTTCCCTACCGTGAACGAGCATGAACGGTGTATACGAGGTCGCCTCGTTCACAGCCGTATTCATTGCGAACTGTATTTTGTGTATATTCACGTCCCAAGTTCTATGATCGCTTTCAACGAAAGACGCAACCGCCGTGATCACTGTACGGTTATAACGCTCTACGGTATTCACCTGAGGACAGTACACGGGTCCCAAGTGTATTTGGGGGATATTATATTTCTCGTACATAGAACGAATCTCTCGACTAACAAATTGTGAACCGTTGTCAGACATTACAGTTTGAGGGATTCCGTGCACAAGAAATACATGATCCTCCAAACGTTGAGCAATAACTTTGCCGGTGGCCCTACGTAATGGAAACATTAAACAATATTTACTAAATACACACACCACAACTAGCAGATAGATATTTTGCTGACGGGACATCGGCAGTGGACCAACTAGATCTATGCTGATGCACTGGAATGGCCTGCAACAAATTTTAGGTTCACCCATAAATCCCGGTGTTGCCAGTGTGCTGTGTTTATAAGCATTGCAAACAGTACATTTTTTAATAAAGTCCGCGGTATCTTTATACATACCAGGCCAAAAATATCTTAACTTTAAGCGTTTATATGTTTTTGCCACACCCAAGTGTGCGGCAGTAGGTACAGAATGATTTTGTAAAATTATAACCTCTCTAAATTCTAATGGGACTACCTCTTTCCATTGGAAATCACTACCTAGTTTATTTGTGCCTTTCGTAAAACGCATTAACCTACCATCTACTAATTGAAAATTTGGACAAGCTCGTGGCTTATCCGTGCAACGTTGTACAATATTATTATACCAAGAGTCGTTTGTGGAAATAATGTCTACCGGTGCTACTGGGACTGCACGGGACAACGCGTCTGGTACAATATTCTTTGAGCCACTGCGATGCTCAATTGTAAAATTATAGGGTGACAGTCTACAGCCCCAACGTGCTAGACGGCCAGTTGGATTTTTAAGATTTAGAAACCATTTCAGACTAGCATGATCTGTAATAATTTTAAAAGGACGGCCATTGTCTAAATACGCTCGGAAATGTTCAACGACATGCACCACTGCTAATGCCTCCCGTTCAGTTGCTGAATAGTTGCGTTCCGCTGCCGAAAGAGATCGACTACAGAAAGCAATGGGATGTTCGACATGGTCTATGGTTTGTGTCAAGGCCCCTCCCAGCCCGTAATCGGATGCATCGCAATGCACTGCAAATTCATTGGAAAAATCGGGGCATGCTAATACTGGTGCAGTGGTTAATGCCAATTTTAGGTCGTTGAACGCCCTGTCCGCCTCGACTGACCATTTGAACGGTGGAGCGCCTTTGCGAGTTGATGTAAGAGCATTCAACGGCCCTGCCCTGTTACTAAAATTTACAATGAAACGACGGTAATATGATGCTGTTCCCATAAAACTCTTCACCTCTTTTCTACTTGTGGAGGTGGGAAAATCTACTATAGCCTTCACCTTTTCAGGATCAGTGCGCAAACCGTATTCATCAACTACATGACCCAAATATTTAAGCTGTTTTCTGAAGAACTGGCACTTTCCCATGTTAATGGTGAGGCCAGCATGACTCAACCTGTCCTTCACCAACTGGAGCAACTCCAAATGCTCCTGGAAATTACTTGATAGCAAAATTAAATCATCGACGTAGACGAACAATTTACTATTATTACTATTATTAGTTAAATTAATATTAATATTATTTCCAGGACCAGTAAACTCTGGGCCAAACAAGCGATCCATCAAACGCTGTTGCGTAGCCGGAGCTGAAGTAAGACCAAAGCTCATAACTTTAAAATGATAGAGACCTCTTCCGGGAATGGTGAAAGCTGTCTTTTCCCTAGAGTCTACATGCAAAGGCACTTGAAAAAATGAAGATTTTAAATCTATGGAAGAGAGGTACTTCGCATCGCTAAGCTGGTCAAGAATATGGCTTATATAAGGCATAGGATAAGCATCATGCTTTGAAATTGAATTAAGCTTTCGACTATCCAAGCAGAAGCGAGAAGAACCATCAGCTTTCATGGCTAATGTGACAGGATTATTCCAAGCACTGCTGCTAGGCTCCACCACATCATCCTTAAGCATCTGATCCAAATGCTCATTCATCAGTGCCAGCTTGGCAGGAGAAACCACATAATAGCGCTGTTTTATGGGGGCATGATCACCGGTGTCTATTATGTGACTAACCAAATGTGTCCTGCCTAAACCTATTTTTTCAGCTGAAATATCTTCAAATTGAGAGATAACCTCCCTAGCCTGCCTATGCTCCTCCTCAGATAATGAATCAAAATCATGTAATGCCACATCAGTAGCTATAACAGTGTTTACTTGCTCATTTACATTAAAAAATTCACCCCCCTTCAATAACTTCAAAACCTCTGGTGCTATATTAAACTCCTTCCAAAAATTTAGACCAAAAAGCAGACCAGTAGTGACCCCTGGTACTATATAAAATTTAACTACACAAGTTTTCCCATCAACTGTTACCGGCAAAAACATGTAGCCAGTGACAGGAGATGAAGAACCATTGGCAGTTTTAATGAATTGTAAGTTATGTGAAGTATGTATATTAGCAAAGTTAATAAAATGTTTTACTGTATCTTGTCCCATTATTGAAATTTCCGAACCAGAGTCCAACAACCCTCTGAATCCTAAATCATAGATATTTACTTTTAAATATGGACGTATATCTGTATGTATAGAGTGAACTGGTGATGAAAGACATGTAGACTTTATTGTATTAATTTTATTATAGTCATGTCTATTAGAATAAAATATCCTAGTTTTATATTTAGGGAAATTTAGATTATTATTTACTAATCGCCAGTTCACTGTTTCAAGTTTTTTGAAACATTATTATCAAAAGTAGGTTTCCTAGCATTGCAATTAGGGCAAGTCCTAGCAGTGACATCCCTCTTACCACAACTATAACAAATCACAACAAAAGGTGCCCTGCAATTCTTTAAACTGTGACCATTGATTCTGCAACGGACACAGAAATCACCTCTTATAGGCTGAACTGCAGAAACCTTCTGTTGAGATGTAACATTTTGTTTGTAGCACAAGTCAGGTGCTAAAGTAGTTGTGCTAATAGGTTCACTGAAATGTTTGCATCTCTCCTGCGCTGCCTCAAGCAATCTACATTTCTTTTTTAACTCTGTCCAAGATTCAATTGGGGTCAATGCTAACTGGGAGGTATAGAAGGGTCTAATGTTAAATAAAACAATGTTTAATTTTTCTTCTTCTATTAAAGGCTTAGATAACCTACTAAAATAGTTTTGCATTATGCTGAGGTAGTTTATTATACTCTCATCAGCACCTTGAGTTCTAGAGCGAATTTCCTGTAATAATCTGTGGTCATAATCAGTAGGCAAATATTCTTCTAATAATAATTGTTTTAATTCAAACCAGTCACTGACATCTGACTTAACACCACGATACCAACACAAAGCCTCATTGGAAAACAACTCAGATGCTGTACAGAAAAGTCTACCATCATTAATACCCCTTGATAAGCAAAGCTCCTCCAAGCGCTGCAAGAAAGCTTTCACACATGTTTTGCCATCAAATTTTATGCCAAGTTTATGAACAGATGAACAATCTCCTACCAAACCACTTGAATCCTGTGGCCTGCTAGGTGACTGCTCACCGGGCTTTTCCTGTGTAAGACTACTTTTAAATGTGTGTAAAATGTTATCAATTTTTACCAAAACACTGTCTAAACGCTTCTGGCAGGAGGCCAATGAGGAAGAGAAGTCGCTGTCCATCTCTTCTCCCACATCCAGCCGACTGATTCGATGGAATAAATGGTGTGCAAGGGTCTGAATCCTATTCAAAGTTTTTAGTGTGCCTGCCTTTGATGAAGATATTGAAACAAGTTTATCCAGATCATCTAGCTTTTTCTGCACAATTCTTAATTCTGAAACAAAATCTAGATCACCACATTCCAATACCTCATCAGAGGGCAGGTCCCTATTGAGTGAACGAATCTGTGCCTTCAAAGCAGTCACTGTGTCTGTGGGCTTTGCACCCCTAATCTTAACTTCATACTCAAGTTTATCTTTCAACAGCAAATTAAAAGTTATTGGTCTTTGCTCCATGATGCAAATAACCTAATTTATTTATTTATATGTTAATGTCAATATGACTTTAAAAGATAAAAAAAAGTGTGGAAAGGCAGGCAAAGGAACCAAGATAGTGCACTGTTATGCGCAGGCACAGTAAAAAGGTTATAAGAAATTTAGTAAAGTAATCTGCTAATTACACCTAGCTTATTATAGCATTAAAATTGCAAAGTAAAATAAAAAAAAAATGCAGTGCAAAAAACTAAAGAAACCACTCCAGATATCGAACAGAACTTACAGTTTCTCCATTAACATGTAAAATTCCTGTATAATAGTGAAGATATCCCTGTTTAAAATATTTTATAGCACAAGAAAATTATACAAATTAGGTTTAAGTTTATAGCAATGATGATAACACTCCTAAAATAAAAAAACTAACCTCTTATCCTGCCCGTCATCGACCAGCCTCCTCTGAGCAAATTAGACCAAAAACAAGGACTATAATAAAAAGTAACAGAACCTCCTTTTTCCTAATGTTCGGGCGCCATGTAATACTTGTATTTTTTCCTTTTTATGCTTATGTGTTCCTATATAATAATAATTTAGATTTCCCCCCTTCTACCTAATATATCTAATGGTGACAATAAAATAAAAACAACCAGTTGGACAGTTGTAAATTTATAATTTCAATTTAATACTAATTCAACACAATTTATAATTTAAAATTTACATACAGCAGTAATTAAAAAGAACCAAGACCAAGGAGTTCGGGTGGAGTCGTTCTGGTCGATAACGAGTGGGACGAGTATGTGAATCTAAATGATATGAATCTACCTATATCTATAGAAGTCTATCTTTATCTCCGAGCCTTCAGCCGCCTGGTGGTTAGTAAGGTACCTGACTGTAGAGAAGTGTAGTAGGGAGTAGCAATTCCTCACAGGATTACCCGCTAGGTCCAGTCCACAATCAAGACAGCTTTAACTGGAGTCTCTTTACTCGTACCAAAGGACCCTTTCGGGTCAGTGACACAGTATGTATTCCTTTTAATAACAGCTGTTATTCGGAGAACAACTTGCTTGCTCCGATATAATATTTATAAAATTCTTCTAAGATTTGGAAAATTCCACCAAGATAAGAAGACCATCAAAAATTTACAGCGTCTAGCTAGGAATTTTAAAACGGAATGAATTCCACTTCCGAATTTCAAAATAAGCGCTCGTCATTGGCCGTATAGTTTGACAATCGAATCCTGAAATTTTGTAAGGCTGGACTAGGGCAACGATTCTGTATCATACAGCCAAGATAACATTGACAAATTGACAATTTCTTCGATCTCTAAAAAATCAATTCTAAGGAATTTTAGGCAACAAATGTGACCACTGAAGACCTAACGAAACCTAAACGCCGAATAAATACTAAATAAAATCCTAACCCGCCAAAATACAACATTATTGTCTGGAAACCAAGGAAAAAGTAAAGTAATATTTTTTATAACACTTGGGGGTTATATAACCACCCAAACCAAGCAACTCTTATCTGAACTTTTTCCTTTTTTTTTTTTTTTTTTTTTTTTTTTTATAAGTCCCCAATTATGCCAATTTCTCTTTGCAAACCCAAAATTATTATGACAACTAATGTCATTGTCACTGTCAGTCAGTTTGTCAATTTTGACTTTGACGACTTTGACAAGTGACAAAATGACAACGTTACACGTTCCACCTAACAATATACTGCGATTTACGAGCCCGATAGATGGCAATAGGCATGCCACCTATTACTATATTACATGGAACCTAACCGGCGAATAGGGGGTGTCCGGGTGGTGTTATATTTGTAGATTTATTTTCTTATTTTTATGCCTCACCCATTTTTGCTTTTTCTTTTTCGAGTTTCACAATTTCAATTTACACTTCAGACGGACGTTTTGTTCATTATTCGTTGCATTGAAGATACGTTACGAATTCCTTTTCATTACTTTGTTTTCTTAAACAGTTCACTTTAACGAAGATCGTTAATTTTCAAGTCATGAAAATGTACGTACGGTAGCAAGGGTAACCTATATTTTTTAAACATTTTCAAAGTTGTTTTGTTTTGGTTTCGTTTGTTTGCTCATTTAGTACTCTGACGTAGCACAACGGAGAGGTGGTCTGGATGTTGCGTAGAAGTTTGAAACTAGCTTGTTTTAAGAAGAAAAACTTGTGGTATGCTCTCTAATATATTCGCTGTATAGACAATCTCTTAATATAAGCACTTTCCGTGGATGGAAGATTTTAGGGAGAATGGGCCATATACCACCACTCTGGCCCAGTGCGGAATGGTGAGTGTCTACACATGCAGCTGGGGCCAGCAGCTTAACGGGACTAGTCCTACCGAAATTCGGAAGAACTCCATAGAATTATATTTTTGGTCATCAAATTAGTGGAGACGGCAGAGCAGAATACAATTGTCACCAACCCCTTTCTCGTGGGTGTCGTACAAGGCGGCTAAGGGTAAAGACGACGGTGAATAATAGGCAATAGAATTCCTCTCACACCACCTAGCATTGTACTGATTTATGTGCTAACTAACTAACACCCGTATTCACAAAGAATACTAGGAGGTACGTTAACGCACAAGGTCCCAAAAACCTATTCATAGACAACACTTGAGAAAACGTATTGAGAAATGTCTTACTTCGCACAGTGTTGCTTCTTTACTGATACAAGTAATTGTTTGTGAATACGGGTATAAGTACCTAACTGTGGACCTATGTTAATTGGCGAAAAATGGCGGCATTTTTCGCTGGCAGAGATCTACCCCTTCGAGCATATAGGCGTGATTTATGTATGTAAGTAAGTGAATATACTGTACTGAGCGCAAGCTATCTGATCATCGAGATCCACGTTAATTAAATTAGCTAATTATAAGCCAGTACCTAATAGAACATCAACTATAATTACAATAATAGTACTCTAAGGGCCTGTTTCAACACTTTTTCACAAGTAAGTTCGTAGTAGCTTACTTGGCAATTCAATTGACATATATTTCATATTACAACTGTCAAATGATCTGAGAAGAAAGCTACTTAGAACTTACTTGTCGATTGTGAAACAGGCCCTGAATATAATAAGAGTAAAAAGGAATATTTATAAAACACGGCTGATTATCCAGTAACTTATTACAGTATAGATGTCGTGGCCAAATCGTAGAATTGATCACTTCATGATGTGGCCGACCATTTCATGAAATGGCCAGCTAAAACTGACCATATCGTTAAAACGTCAACGTTTGATGATATGTCCATCCACGTTTGGCCATATCATTAATGTAGTTAATGTTAAGTATTTTAACGTGGCGCTCGTTTTTTGAGTGTCTTAAAACGTAAAATTCTAATAATTTGGTGTTGTAACAAACTTTCAATTCACATTACAACATTACTAATAGTTTTTTTATTAGGTTATTTGTCCGCCGCCATGATGCATCACAAAAACAAATCGAAATAAGCGCCTCTAACGGTGGTTAATGTTACTATTTTACGATATGATTAATAATGTTTGGCCATATCATGAAATAACCATGCGTTTAGCTGTTCATATCATTAAACGTTGTTTATTCATTGATCTGGCCAGACCATTATCATGATATGGTCAGTTAGAGTTGGCCATTTCATGAAATGCCAACATTTCATGAAATGGTCGGCCACATCATGAAGTGATCAATTCTTCGATTTGGCCACGACATAGACACGTCAAGCCTTTCTCCCACGGGGGTGGGGTAGGGCTATCCACTTCACCTAATTTAACTTATTGATTGTCAATTATAAAGTGTGTCTCAACCCTACGATTTGACTGTGGATCCTAATTGTATATAGAATAAATTAACCCAGTGTTAGATCGTAGCTAATAAGGGCATTGAATAATCTACACGGCTGTAATGGCTGCGAGCAAACTTTTGACAGCGGGCCTAGCACGGGGACGTGGACAAGTCTCTCTCCACCACTTGACAGTGTTTTATCTCGGGATTTAGTGGGAGTTAGAGCGAGAGGAAAAGATTTTCTTTCCCCCGAAAGAGATATGTCCACGTCCCGTGCTACGGGGACAGGTGGCCTCGCGAGAAATTTATAATTTATTGTTATGCCAGGCAGAAAAGTGAGGCCTCTTGTACACATACGGTTTTTAGCCGTACGGTTGAACAGACATGGCGTGGACAAGAGGCTATAAACTGCCATACAACTATGATAAAAATCAAACCGTGCGTAGACGCGGCGCACCGGCGGCGGCGCCGTGCACGCCTTCAAGCGTCCATAGTGATCCATACAACACTGACGACCTTGCCTTCACACGGCGGATAACCGTAGATTTTATATACATACATAAATCACGCCGTTATCCCCGAAGGGGTAGGCAGAGGTGAACTAGCACCCACGTTTCGCCACTTATGTTAGGTCCCATGTAATGTGGCGAGCCTATTGCCATTTATCGGGCACAAATGTCGCACTACATTGCTGTTTCTAGGTGGTACAAGTGGAACGCTGCTGCCCACTCCTCATCATTGATTTATCCTTAGTCGCCTTGTACGACACCCACGGGAGGGATTTGGGGTGGTGACAATTGTATTCTACTCTGCCGTCACCACACCACACCGCAGATTTTGACGGCTTAAAAACCGTGTGTGCACAAGAGGCCTGAGGCAGAACAGTGGGCGAAATAGTACTGCTACTGTTTGGACGCACTGGACAGTACAGAAGTACAGAATAGTGCTGTTCCACTGTGCTGCCCACTGCTCGGCTTCACTGTTCTACCCTCGTGTGAAACAATTACACGTACAGTTCCCATGTGGATGTTAATTCAGAGAATAATTATAATTTAGTACAAAGAATTCTCAACTCAAAAAATACTTTGCAGCAATAAGTGTTTTAAATGCATGACTGTAAGAGTTACTTTTGCAGGAAAGCAAATTTGAGTTTTATCTCTTTTGTAGTTAAGATTTTAAGAAGCCAATTGTCGTTAGATAGACTAGATTAGAATTAAGTGGGTATTATGGTGGGTTTAGAGGATGTAACGGTTCATCTATGATGCTATTACGATACAATCCTACGAGCTGTAGGATTGTATCGTAATAGTTTGATTCCTCTACTACATTTATGTTATTAATTTGAAATGGTTACAAGGCTTCGTCCGTTCGGAGATCGAAACTCGAGTGGGCTAACCATGTTACTAGAAGCACCGACGCAGAGCTAGTTATTAACAATCAGGGTGCTGAAATGCAGGGGTGCTACAAAAAATCAAAATATTTAAGGTCTTAAATAGTGTGAATTGACCTAGTTAATCTTAAAGCAATTAAGTTTCTGCGGCAATATCTAATCACAAATCTGCTACATCAATATTATTATTATTGTTCATTCTTTTATAGTCTTTGTTAAATATGCAGTAAGCAAGCGCAGCTGCAGTGTGCAAGCGGAACGAAAGGCGAATTTCCACAATACTTGAATTTATTTTATACATTCACTGAAGAATTTTAAGCAGCGTACTCCTTTCGCATTCGCACCACTGGTACAACAAATTCACAGAAATTTTTCAGAGAAGTTTTTTCCGACTTTTTCTGGGAAATAAACATAAATTTAATTTTAAAAAAAAATTGCATTATTTTTTCCATTCTTGTGACTTCATTGTATTTTATAATAATAATAGGCAATAAACCACGAACACTATTTTGCCACATAATTATGTTCTTTATTATTATAATTTTAATTGAAAAATTACCGCTAAGAAATAAGAGGTCAGAAAAGCTTTGAAAATGTATAACCTATCCTATCTGACTTACACAATTTTTCATAAATTTTTCAAATTTTTTTAAACATATTTTTCCATCTTTTGGATTGCCCTTGCCCTTAAACAGGCCCAAAACCAGTAAAGTTATTATGACTAAAACTACTATAGTATTATAATAATGTTATTATGTCTTTACTCATGAATTTAACCTAGAAAATAAATAGTTAAATTGAATGTACATAAAGTCATCAACACCTGGGGGCCTACCGCCTAACTCTATTGCTGATGATAGCTTTAAAGCAATGCAATGCTAACGGCTATAGCAAACATCCTGAATTTTTAGGCAGTACGGATTTTGTGCCAAATTCATACAAAATCATTCGGTGATCATTCGTTCAAAGCTATCGCTAATAGTTTAGGTAAATTTGGTGCGAAAAGACAGCATGACGTCATAAACTATAGCTTTTGCTTTAGCAATTGAGTTAGGCGGTAGGCCCCCTGGTTTGAATTCTTATAACTTAGCTACGACCAATATAACAGTAAACTGTAACAGCTGGCGTAGCAATACATGGTGTGGAAATTTCGTAGCAGTTCCCGTAGCTACTGGCACTACAGCCATATCGAACTTTATTAGCAAAGCGTTCGCTTCAAATGTTTATGTTAGTTTCAGGATGTTCAAGTTACATAATTTGCACCGGTAAGTGACATAATATTTAAGATTATTATTGATGTATTTTATTTGGACATTATAATATATAAACTGTGAGGTGTGATAATATGAAGGTGATGGATGTGGATGAGGAAATGCCGACTGACAGACGAGAATGGAGAAAGAGGACATACTGCGTCGACCCAAAATAGGATGGGATAAGGATAGGGAGATGATGATTTGGGCATTATAATATTAAAATTAATAAAATATATTAAGTACTCTTAATATTGTTTTTAGTAACTCGAGATAATTAATTTTTGTTCACCCATCCAATGACCAGCCTTAGCTAAGATTGCTTAGTTTACGCAATCGCAGGCCAAGCGCGCTATGCCACTGCGTTAGCGAGCTCCTCCACTGTAGTGGGAACAAATTGAGTATCAATCTGGAAATTAAGTGGCAATTGCAATGCTTGCACGGAGTAAGGGTGCTCTAAAATTAATTAACCTTTGCTCTTTTGCATGCCGCATCCAGTGATAACTTAGCCGGATATTTAATTTTTCTCGTCGATGTAAATACAGCACTTACTTTTTTATACACGCGATTTAATTTCAACAAGTTTGTACACAGTGGTTTACAATAAAGACTAATGAAAATCGCAGTTTTTGAAGTAAATTTGAAGGAAAAAACAAAAAAAAAAATTGTTTTTTCTTCTAAACAACTATCACTATCAATGTTGTGATTTGTTTAACACTGTTGAAAATTGAGATTTTTGGATAACAAGTATTAATGGTCATAAATATAAATTACACTTATTTATCAAGAAAGGTTTAAACCTTCGTTAAATAGACAGGTTAATTAAAACCCTCATTTCGTCAAATATAATGATGATAATTGACGTGCATGGCAATAGGCTCGCCGCCTATTAGATGGGACATTGGACTTGAACTTGAACCAATTTATCAAGCCAAGATAAGCATCAATAAACTTTTAGAGAGATCAATAGATGGCAATAAGATCATTCCCATTAGATGGGATCAAAAAATCTTAGCTTATCCCGTTCCCTCAACTCCTCAAAAATTAAACAACTATAAATAAAGGTGTATAAAGCGCTTGATGCCGCTCTCGGGAAAGCGTTAATTAGTTGAGCAATTAAATAAAACGCCATTCACATAAGGCCGACCGGCTTTTTCAATAAAAAAGCACAATTGAGGCATGTAAAATAAAAATGCCTTTACGGAATAAATTCGCATGCAAACCTTCTAATTTTTATTATACCTCGGAGTCTCGATTTAATTTAAAGCGATCGTAGTCACGGCGAGACCAGATACTCGCTTAACTTCCTTCCCAAGGAAAATGCTGTTAAACAGATCTATTAAAGTTGGATTTAACCGGTAGGTAAGGTCGAAAAATAAAATTAAATATCGTGCTATCTGTTGAAATATTACTTCTAGGCATTCTAAACATTTTGTCAATCAGTGGTAACTCATTTCAGTCCACCTTTGATAATAAATATTACATACATAAATCATTTATTCCAAAAGGGGTAGGCATAGGTGAATCAACACCCATGCTTCGCCAATTATGTTAGGTCCTATGTAATAGGTGGCGAGCCTATTGCCACGTAAATCGCAGTATATTGCTAGGTGATATAAGAGGAACGCCGCTGCCTATTAGGGATATATACAATTATCAACACATTCAAAACCCGTCGATAACAATTGTATTTTGTTCTGCCGCCACCAGGCCACTTATGGTCATATTGATTATGAAAATTTTAGGATAACTATTTCACTTTGTATTTGTGTTTTATTAGATTTCTTTGCTTCTTCTACTAAAGAGAGTTAATTTACACCAGCTAGATGCTGAAATTATAATACAAGCCTAGTTCCATAGAAACAGTGATGCAATTGATTGAAATTGATGAAACATAGAAAACTTTAAGTAGCTCTGGTGCTCCAATCTTTCGTGCCACAGTCACAAAAAAGCTTATAACCAGATAAGTCTGCGTATAAGGACCGTTACTCTCTCCGTCACAAATTGATTTCTAATTTTGGGGAGAGGGGTGAACCGTAAATTGCCTTAGCTTCGCATGCCTACGATTTCGCAATCGATTCCAGGGATACGGACGCGTATTCAAAACATGGCAGCCACTTGAATGAGGAGCTTCAGATAATGAAGCTAGACACAAATAGCAGGCAAAGTCTACGGTTTATTTTTTTTTAACTTAAAAATGTTAAAAAAAAATATTGCATTCAACGAAATTGAAGTCCAAATTCCTGCACTGCAATATTATGAACAAGCAAGACGGCGTAGATAATTTTCTAAGCTATCTCAAAAGTTAATAAAATTTTAATAAAAATATTAAAAACTTTATATTATTATTTTAAATTTGCGTGCGTCTGTACAAATGTATTATGTGTGTGAAATTAGACGATGCTTTACAAAGAAAATCAAGTCAAAAAATCTTCGAATAATTACTGCACTGCTGCGGTAGTCGAACCCGTGATCTCCGCAATCCAGTCCGATGCATTTACAACTCGGCCAACCAGGAAGGTGTAAGAAAATTATTTATTTCTACATTGCCAGGGTATAGCCATTGACTCACAACGTGAAGTTGAATAGTTAGATAAATATCGGTAAGTAAATTTCTGGTTTGCCAAGTTTTATAAAATTCCCGAATCATGACAAAAACTTTAAAAAATAATTCTGACTGTATTTTCTTTTGGAACTTGGAAGATACGGAGATAGCTAAGAAAATATCCATGCCGTCTGGCTCTTTCATGATAGTGGCGGACTTGAGATGAGGAACTAGACGGCCAGTGAACCTCAAATATTCTCCAAACAGCCAAAAGAGACCTTTAGTGAAAGCACAGCAAGGCTCAATTTTGTAAAACACGAATTACACGAACGGCTAAATGAGAAAATAAGATCAGGATGCCTCTATTAAAACATTCTCCTTAACAGCTAACTCGTGAACTTTAATTAACTCACCTTCGTTATTCAAAGATCCGTACTATGCAGGAATCCAATAAGCTTTTCTTACAGATAGGAACTTTATGCTGCGATTTTTATCTATTTAAAGAATTAGCTTTCAAGGTCGCACCTTCAGAGTTTTTAATCGCAATATCGGCAGAAGTCACTGCTAGAGCTTCCAAAAGCCTTGGTATCGCCTTTTCATTTTATATTGCACCACAATAGGCGTATTACTTTGAAAGGGAACCCTTAAAAGTGATCTCTTCAAAGGTAATTCCTTTAGTACATTATGCCTTAAGTTACAATTACACTTTGTGGTATTATTAAAGGAGTGTACCTATGTGAAGGAGTCATACCGCAAAGAAAATAATTTCATCATTTGAACGTTTCAATTGTAATAAGAATTACCACTTAGCTCAGGCCTTTATTGTTCGCATTTTCTTTTCTTTGTCTATTGTCTTACTTGGAAATCGATGACTTTTTATTTACTTGGTTGGTAGTAACTACTTAATGATGATCGTGAATGTAGATTGCAGTCTCCAATGAAATGAGCATTTAATTTTTCAGTGTTGTCAATATATGTGCTGGTACATTATCATCATCATCATTTGTCTGTAAAGTAATATGAAATTAGATTTTTTTTTCTTCTTTTACAATTTCAGGTGTCAGTGTCATCAGGTCACCATTGTGTTGTGGTCGAAAGGGAGTAGGGGAAGGCTGCCCAATGCGGACATTCTAAAGCACCTACAGGTTGAACTTCAAATCATTTGACAAGCTTTTTATAGGGAAGGGAATAGAAGTAGTTAGTATTACGTATATAGTGGGTATTGCGCAAGACGTTGGGTCGATTCCCGCATCTAGGCTAAGACTTTTCGAACTATTTTGACCTATTTTTCTATGTAATATTTTTTCTAACATTAATAAATAATTTTCAAATAAAAATTATAATGACAGCCAATTATTAATTTGTTATTATAGAAGACAAACACGGTACATGAAATTAGTGATACAATTAAGATAGATGAAGTGGAGATAGCTGTCCATTTCTGTTTTTATACGCCAATCTAGCAAGCAACTAGATTGGCGTAATAAAACAGAATCGTTCAAGACGCCTTTGTCGATGTAAAAACATTTTGCTAATACCTATATTCCTTTAAGGCAAGCTCGATTAGCCTCTTCTTAGTCCCTTGGCTCAGATATTGGCCATTGAATAAGCCCATTATGCAATGAATAATAAACTGAGAACGGAACAGTAGAGCATAAATGACCTATAAGTTATTTTGTTTTATTAATTCTTCATGTTAATACTTCATTACTTATCAATTTGCCTTATAATAAACCTAGCAGTTAATTTTACAAGATAATTATAGATACACAGGCTATCATGTTTATGAATTGTTTCACGGTTCTATTATCTTAGATTATTTTATTTCAAACCTGTAGTATGCTATGTTTCAAAATATTCTATTATTATTTAATTTTATTGCATATCAGCTGAGCTACATAACTTCATGGAAGCAGTAATCATTGTTTTCAAGCGGTAATATTGATGAAAGACATAAAATAACAGTTCCGTAGTAACATTGTGCTACTAGCTCAGCTTTCACTGTGTTACGTTTCAATTTGAAGGAAGCTCTCGGTTGAGCCTGCGACAGCGGTCTGGAGTGGTTTCTATTTACACTACGTCACAGCTAGGTCCATGTTATAAGTGAGTGAAAGTGTACTGTAGGTCCTTGGGCACCTGGGCTCCTAGAACATGCCCCGGCATAAATTAAACAACGTGCAGCCCTTAAAACTATTTGCACCGAAATCATACTGCTAAGTGGTTTTTCCAATAGAACGACAAGAGAAGCGTTGAATATTGATGTTCAAGTCTGGGCTTGGAAATAAGTAATCAAATTTACATAAAAGAGAGTAGCGCTGTTTACTGATTCATCATAAAAATATAAGTTTAGCAGTCCATCGATCATTCGAGCCGCATTTTAGCAAACTCCTGACATATATTTATGTTTTATATGCCCATCAATCTCCCTATATTCTTCCACCCATAGGGAAGGTCTGTACCCCAGCAGTGGGGTACAGACATTAAAGCGCTGATGATCTGATGATGACCTACTAATCTGCACTTCCTTCCATGCGGAATTGGGAGGGAAAAAATAACTTGGAATGTGCCAGACCGAAGAGAGATTGTAGATTATAAGAGAAGAGAGATTACCCGATAAACCAATAAGCACCTTAGAGCCTGTTCATATTTCATGTACATTACATTGCTAAGCCAGTACACAATATTATTAAAGCCCTTCATAAAAAGCAATGCATAACGAAACGTGTCTCACTCGCGCGTATTTCTGGACAGGGTCTTAGAGCTTGGTGGAGGGCAAACCACCAACAACAGCATACCTAAAGAGCGTTGATGTCAGGCAGGCGGCTGTAAAATCTAAGTCAAAATCTTGAGCAGTGAATGTTGTCATCAAACTCTCTCCGTCAATGGTTCTCTCTACGTGGTCTGTGTCATCACTTTTTATACATTCATTCATCACCTTTCCAGTGTGATAGATGATATGAATCAAAAGGGAGTGGATGGCTTGATGACATCTGATCGATATGAAAGAAATAGGAAACATACTGCACAGACCCCAAATAAGATAAACTGGGAGATAGCTTGATAGAAGGATGGTAGCTTGTTTTAATTTGTATCTCAATTTCCTTCCATTGGGAAGCCATGTGCCCTAGCAGTGGGAACATTGTCTTCAGTCTTTTCCTCATCATCACATCATCACCAGCCCTTTAATGTCCACACTGCTGGGGCACGGGTCTTCCATATGGATTGAAGAATATAGTGGGCCATAACCCACCACGCTGACCCAGTGCGGGTTGGTGGGTATTAAAGACTGCAGATGCACCCGGGACCAACGGCTTAACGTGCCTTCCGAAGCACGGAGGTACTCAAGATAATAAATTTTGGTCACACATCCAATGATCGGCTTTAGCGAACATTGCTTAGTTTAAGCAATCGCAGGCCGAGCGCGCTATGCCACTGCGCTAGCGAGCTCCTCAGTCTTTTCCTCAATCTATCTTTATTACAGAAATGTAGAGACATGGCCTCTTAATCTTACGTTGAAGTTAGAACGCAATATTGCTTGAAAGTTGTGAAATATTAAATATTTTCATGTAAAAGCATGTAAGTAAATCCCTCCGCAAAATCAGCAAAACCAATAACCAACTTCAACCCACTGGGATAGATAGGTTCGACCATTGTCATTTGAGACCATTTTGCAAACTTCACCTTCTAACTTAATTAGAGGGAATAAGAAATCTTTTTGATATGGTTACCTGTAGTATTAATTCTTTTTTTTACATTTGACTAAATACGACATCAATTTTTAAAGCTACCCTCAACGTATGTATTTTTTTTATGTTTAAATTTTCGAATGCCGTGTGGTACGGCAGAGGATTACAATTGTCGTCACCCACATCCCTCCCGTGGGTGTAGCATAACGCATCTAAAGGTTGAAACAGCAATGAGTTAGTGGGTCGTAGAGTTCCTCTTCCTCTTATACCATCTAGCAATGTACCCCGATGAGCGTGCCCCATAAATCCCAATAGGCTCACCACCTATGGGAGCCATGCGACCTAACCTAATTGACATGGGACCTAACCTAATTGGCGAAACGTGGGTGTTAGATCACTTCTACCTACCCCTTCGGAGATATAGGCGTGATTTATGTATGTATGTATGTTTTTCTTGTATCTATTTTATAGTGTACTCCAATCTGCAAATTCGGGCCTCGCAGAACGTCCGGATGTTATTCTGAACAATCAGCATAGTTATCATTCAAATAATCGGTCTTTGTCTGTTGTTACTTTGTATGAATGCTTACATTGTATGGCTAAATGCCGCATTCAGAGACGTCAAATAACGTTAATGAGTATTTAATGTCACAATTTTTAATTCAAATCTAGACCATAAACCCAGCAAGAATATCGACTAGTTTTGAATTGTCATTTTTTGACGTTAAGTACTTATTAACGTTATTTGACGTCTCTGAGTGCGGCAGTAAGAGACGTCAAGTTACTTTAATGAGTATTTAATGTCAAAAATTTTAATTCAAATCTAGACCATAAACCCAGCAAGAATATCGACTAGTTTTGAATTGTCATTTTTCGACGTTGAGTACTCATTAACGTTGTTTGACGTCTCTGAGTGCGGCAGTAAGAGACGTCAAGTTACTTTAATGAGTATTTAATGTCAAAATTTTTCATTCAAATCTAGACCATAAACCCAGCAAGAATATCGACTAGTTTTGAATTGTCATTTTTTGACGTTGAGTACTCATTAACGTTGTTTGACGTCTCTGAGTGCGGCAGTAAATGCCTACGTGATTATTATTAGTGCCCATTGTCTACCTGAATAATATGTGGCGAGGGTTGAAACAATAAAACTAGCTACTTGATTATTCCTGTAGTAATTACGTGTATAGTACACGCTAACAAAGTTCTCTATTCAACATTCATTTGAATGTTGAATATATGGCCAGTTCTATTGAAAAACAACTTTTCACGAAATCTCTAAACTTTCATTAGCCAATCTAGCTTTCACGACTCAAATAAAAGAGGCCCCTTTATTAGCAATCGAAGCCTTTACGTTTCGCAATGATAAAGCCTAGACATTAAGGCGGCCGTACACAGTCGGTCAATCTCGGTCGCGATCCGCGATCAAAATCAATGATCACGATCCAGCTTGCTTGTGATGCCATCTTAGCACGTGATCAATCTGGATCGTGATCTTTGATTATGATCCGCGGATCGCGATCGATTGACTGTGTACGGACCGCCTTAAATTCTGTTTTACAGTCCCGATTTATGAAGAGACCTCATCAATAAACCATGAATCGCGGCTCACAAAGCGAATGCACCATTACACCGAACCTACTTGAGAGCAATGTATTGGATTAAATTGGACAGTAAATTGGTGGTGGTGTTAGAATATATAACAGGCGCCTACCGTGTAGCTCGCACTGTTTTCACGAAGTAGATGTAAGGTAATGTTTTCTATGCAGTATTGTAAGGGTGGTACAGTGCCAAGTCTTCCATGATGGCCTGGGAGCGAACAAATAACGTAGAATGGGCCAGTCCCTACTCATCCCATGGGTGTCGTAAAAGTCGACTTGCCCGGTGTAGACCAAGAAGCACCTTGGGGCACCCGAATGGGGGAGGGCAAACCACCAACAACAGTATACCAAAAGAGGGTTGGTGTCGGTTGTAAAACCTAAGCCAAAATCTTTAGCGGTATGGACAGGAATGATGTCGTTCCGATCACTCTCTCCGTCCATCGGTCTCTCGACGTGGTCCGTTCCGCCTCTTTTCTTTAATTATATTCATTCATCACGAGCACCTTTCCGGTGTGATGGATGATATGAATCAAAGGGGAGTGGAGGAAGAGGAAACATACTGCACCGACCACAGATAGACTGGGAACAGCTAGGGCAGGGAGCAGGAGATTGTAAGGGTGTTTTTCCACCATTGATGCGAGGAAAGTGTGTCGTACGATGATGTGCAGTGGAACTGTGAAAATACGCCTATTTACTAGAGAGCATAGAACACAAAATCGTCTCAAACCTCGCAACACATTTCTAGCAACGTGACTCTCTGCGTCAAGACCATCAATACTTCGCTCGGTTAATACAATAGGGGCGCAAATCAAACAATACTTAGAAACGTTGGGTGTTCTAAAAATATGACAATAAGACTCATTGTTGCAGGAACACAATTTTGAGTTGTAGGTATCTGTTTTGTTTTAAGAAGCGACTTGTTTAGTATGTGCGCTGACCATCGATCTCCCCCACTCCAGTATTGATCTCCAAATAATCGAATTAACATCATAATGAAGTCAGATTAAGGTTGTAATAACTAGCTGTTTACCAAGCTAAGAGAAGTCTAATCGAATGAGCGATTCAAGCAGAGGCGTTACTCTGGAAGTTTATTTCGTTCGATCGAGTCTTTGCGTCTTTGTCACTCTTATTTTAACACGCAGTGGCGTGAGAAAGACGGATAGATGTGAGTTAATCGTTCGGAGTTACAGAGTAGACCTCCAGGTACGTGAGCAATCACGAATTCGTGATTTACGCCTCCCCTAAGGGGTAGACTGAAGTGGCATCTCCATTTCCCCAGCTGATATGTCAGATCTCGTGTAATACGACCTTATTGCCGATGTCGAATCGACTCTTTATACTACTAGAATGACAACAACTTTACATTGATAGTACAGTCAACGGCGCTTCAGACTACCCAAAACTGTCAAATTTCTTCAATCGATTGTCAACCTTAACTTGGTAATAATAGAGCACAAAATCGATTGAGATATATGGCCTTTTTGTGGTAGTGTGACGTGCTGTTGACTGTACTAAAACCCAATCAGCCGTGTGGTGATGGCAGAGCAGAATGCAATTGTCACCCCACATCTCTTCCGCGGGTGTCATATAAGGCGACTCAGGTTCTTCAATCAGTAATGGGCAGCAGCGTTCCTCTTATACCCCTAGTAATGTAATGAGAATTTCGTGCCCAGTACATGGCAATAGGCTCGCCATCTATTACATCGTGGTAATTCAACTCTTCGAGGATATAGGCGTGATTTATGTTGAGGTTCAACCTCTGTTCACTATATTTAGAAGTTACATACATACATACATACATAAATCACGCCTATATCCCCGAAAGGTTAGGCAGAGGTGAATTAGCACCCACGTTTCGCCAATTATGTTAGGTACCATGTAATAGGTGGCGAGCCTATTGCCATTTATCGGGCACAAAAGTCGCAGTACATTGCAAGGTGATATAAGAGGAACGCTGCTGCCCATTCCTCATGAATGATTTATCCTTAGGCGCCTTGTACGACACCCACGGGAGAGATTTGGGGTGGTGACAAATGTATTCTACTCTGCCGTCACCACACGGAATTTAGAAGTTAATGATTTTCGAAAATGATATTTTTTAATATTTGAAGGTGAAAATGTATTTTAATATTATATTCGAAATTGCTTTGTAAGAATATCTATACGAATAAGCGCACAACTTGAATATTTATTTCTAATTCTATGTTTACACTTTATGTAAAACAAAATGTCGAGCAATGCGGATGACGTCAATCGTTATTGAGCAAACATAGAAGTTCTAAATCCATTGTACATAAAACTCGAATTGTACGATCCCATATTGATTTAATAACAAAGTTTCAATAAAATTTTAAACCATTTACAGTTAAAGCCTATTGTGACGTACATTTCTATGGATTAAGTTTATTTGAAAACCTATACCAGTCCACCGTGAAAGACCATGAAAGTTTAGTATGCGACACTATTTCAATAAGGTTTAAAGTGTTACATTGTTTTCTTTGACCAAATAAAAGTTATTCGATTTTAATTTTAACATTATATAAATGTTAGAAAAATTAGTACAAAGATTTTGGGGTTAGAAAAAGAATTTCGAAAAATTATGATCTTGAGGCGGGAATCGAACCCGCGTCCGCTGCTATCCGGGCAGGTGCCTGACCGCTCGGCCACCAAGTCTTGGGTGGCCGAGCGGTCAGCAGCGGACGCGGGTTCGATTCCCGCCTCAAGATCATAATTTTTCGAAATTCTTTTTCTAACCCCAAAATCTTTGTACAAATAAAAGTTACTAATGTCAGAATAACAAGTGAAAGAAGTGACAAGCAGTTTGTAGTTCTTTTATTTACTGCCGCACTCAGACACGTCAAATAACGTTAATGAGTATTTATCGTCAAAAAATGACAATTCAAAACTAGTCGCTATTCTTGCCGGGTCTATGGTCTAGATTTGAATGATATTTTTTGACATTAGTAGGTTAAAATTGGGGCACCTGGATCAAAAAAAGATCCAGGCACCCCAATTTTAATCTTTTATTTATTCATGTTTTCATGTATTCACTGTTCATCACTCGACTCTTTAGAGTAATGAAAAGTGAATAGTACACACCATGCGAGGTCGTTGACGACTACCTACTTAATCTAATTTATGTTATGTCTTACATATTTTCAGCACAATAATTATGTGAATAGATGAAAGGGTAAAGTCGGGTGGAAAAAATACCTTTTTTTATTCAAGTACTACAATTTTACCCCTTCATCTATTACTGTTAGTTATTCTTTTAACCAATTTTTAAACTATCATCTATTTACTTCTTATTATTCAACAGACGTCTTAATATACAATGAAAGGATTGAAAAAATAAAACAAAAAATAAACGTTCGAAATTTATTTATAATCAATTACATTAGTTTTCGGTTAATCTTAGAAATTAAGTCTTTTGCACCCCTATACACTTCATCACTAAATGTATTTTCAACCACATGCTGAGCACAGATAGAAGCTGTACAGTTACAATCGATATTATTACATAAATCATCGATCTCAAATATTTGTAATCTTATTACTCTAGATCTTGAATTATTCTTACACGGTTTTTTTATGTACGAACACAAAATTTCATCTGCTCTTCTTTTCCGTCGAGTATTGTTATTGTCGACGTTGGTGGTGTGGATGCTGGAGCCACTGTTCGGACGTTCATCTATTTCGAAAGGTCTTTCCTGCTCGAGATAATTGAGAACATTTTGACGGATTGTTTGTTCTGCTGGTATTATTGGTGAGTAGCTTCTATTAAAAATTATATCATCAGATCCCTGAAACAACGACGTGAAAACAATTATAATTTCTTATTGAAATCGTACGCATTCTAAGAAATACAGAATGAATAATATTTAAATAAAAAACAACAATATAAATAGTGAGATCTTACCGGCATGTCTTTTCCCAGAATTTTGGGTATAAACAAACGAAACTTGTACGCAGTCAGAAATCGATTTCACAACTGTGATTTACCATTTTCGTGTGTCTTTTATATGTTACAAATATTACGCCTTTAAAGCTTAAAATTATGTGTTTTAATTATTTTATAACAACTTAACAGTAGTGTCAATGACATGTTACTTTCAAAGCGAGCCTTATTCCTTGGTAATAAAACATTATTTACTGGAGGCATTTTGGGATAGAAATATCTGCTTGTCTTAATGTTATTACGAAGTCATTCATTCATCGCAGGCTGGCCCCCAAATATGGCGAAGATGAACTTTGATCGCAATCTTTCTCTTACGCTGCATTTCGCTGTCATAGTGAAACCGATAAAGGCAGTACTTTATCTTCATGCAGTGATATTACATTCTTATTGTCTTGCACACACCTTGACAATGAATGAATGCTATGAGAAAGAAAATAAGGTTTACTTTTGCTTACTAACGTACCACACAACCAGAGTTAGATGTTTACCTACAGTGATATATCGACACCGATGCGGATATTAGTATACTGTTTATTTCGTTATTCTATGATTTTTCTGCCACGTTGTATTTTTTCCGAATATGGAAAATGCGTACTTGAATCCTGTATATTTAAGCCGGGTTGAAGATGGAAAATGTCACAGTCTGATACAGCTACTAAGTCCCCGCAAACACACAGTTATCCAGAAGGAAAAAAAATGTAAGTAATTCATTTAATCTGACTTCTTATCTATTCCTTTTTTCATGTTGTATGTTTTCTGTCTATTCATGTTTTGATCTTTTCATTTGAATGTTATTATTTATTTTCAGGTCGAAACATACAACTGGTCATGATGCATCCGACTACTCAGAGGAAGAGATGAACGTGCCCGCACCTTCTACCTCAAAGAAATCGCACTCGCCACCTTCTGCACGCTCTTCTACATCGAAAAAGCGCAAGTCCCCAGCAATCGTACCTGCAACGCCGAGCAAGTATTCTAGTTACGATCTCTTCGGCACCGACAGCGAAGATGAAGTCGAACCCAGCAAGCATGGTAATAATACATCTAATATGTATTCATATCTTGTTATGAAATACCCTAAGGCATATAGTCGACAATTACATAAAACTAAAGTTGGAAAATACTATATAGAATTAAAGACATATCCGATAAATAAAGCAAATCAGAAGAATAAACGACTAGAGGCAGATAGTGTAGTAAAAAATAGAACAGATTGTGATACAGAAGCTTGGTACCACCTTAAAAAGTTTATTGAAGTATCTCGACGCCAGATGAAGCAATGTACAATATTTTCTATATTGGAAGAAGATAGTCCATTGAAATAAGTTATTTTCATATAAACATATTTTCTTTTTCTTTCAAGATCAATCATCGAAGCACAAACATGAGAAGATATGCAAGACTTTGCCATCATCACATCGTAGCAGTGCTGAACATGAGCCCAAGAAAAAGAAGAATATTTACCCGCACACTTCCGAGCCACTTCCCACCAATACGCCTACACTCTGCCGAAAAACTTCTGCCAGCGATGTGTTCGGCACCGACAGCGACGATGAAGCATTCAACATACCAAAAACCGGTAAAAAGCAAGCAACGATTCATTCATATATTACTAAACGGGTTCCGCACGGTGTAGTACGACAGAGTAATGCGGGGAAAGAGGGATCGCACTATGTAGAGTTAAAGGTCTACAAATGCGATGAAATCAAGAATATACAACCGATGAATAGATGGCGTCATACCATTATAACTATAAAGAATAAGTCGGACGCTGGTACTGAGGCATGGGAGCACCTAACTAGCTTTATAAAAGCCACTCGTAAAGAGTTCAAGGATTGTCGGCCAGAAATTATTACCGGATATTCATAAAAACATTTTTATTTACTTTGAATTATGTGCCAGCCTCTTAATAATTTCATACTAATATTAATCATACCTAATAAAACTTATAATTATACCTATTCAAACAATTACTTCTTAATCATGTTTACTTTAATATTAATACAAGCATTTGCAAATTTATATCTAACATTGTTTTTTTATTTATGTAACAGTTCCACTACAACCAGTACCGCTCCCACCACCAGCTGTTGAAGACAATACGTTAATCGAATGTGAAAAATGCCAAATATTAATATCACGAAATGAATACAGATACCATTTGAGAACTAATATACATAAATCGAACTGTTTATTGAAGACCGAATTTGATAATATCAATATTGTGACTAGCGCATTTAAGAAGCGCATAGTAACTTATCGCTTAAACCCAGCTCAGAAAGTCGAGTATCTCATAGCAGAATCGTTTCTGAGCGACAATAAAAAAGACATTACACATTTGATTAACATGTCATTGAAAAAAAATAGCCGTGTGGTGACGGCAGAGTATAATACAATTGTCACCATCCCAAATCTCTCCCGTGGGTGTCGTACAAGGCGACTAAGGATAAATCAGTGATGAGGAATGGGCAGCAGCGTTCCTCTTATACTACCGTCCTGACAATGTACTGCGACTTTTGTGCCCGATAAATGGCAATAGGCTCGCCACCTATTACATGGGACTTGACATAATTGGCGAAACGCGGGTGAGAATTCACCTCTGCCTACCCCTTCGGGGATATGGGCGTGATTTATGTATGTATGTATGTATGTATGTCATTGAAAAAGCATACTTGCATTAAATTAAATTTTGAACTATTTTCTTATTTTACTTTACCAAAGTCGAATGAAATTCAACTAAAGTCGTTTATTACAAAATATGAAACTATTTATCAGTCGACAGATTTTGATGAAACATTTTCACGACTGTCAGATAATTTAATAACAAAATTGACTGAATTTCAGCACTGTGAATCTGGTTGGACTATCTTAAAAATTAGTCATATGGAAATTAATGTAAATAAATACTGCCCTCTGAGAGGTGGTACCTACATAGGTCTACCACCATCTATCAAACATTCGAAGAGTTGTATTAACATTCACAATACTGACAGTCACTGCTTCCTGTGGTCAATAATTGCCGCACTATACCCTGCTGAAAACAACGTAAGCAGAGTAAAGTCGTATCCACATTATTCATCAATATTTAATATAAAGGGAATGTCCTTTCCTCCCACAATGCTCGATATTAAACAATTTGAATCCAATAATCCGGATATAAGTATTAACGTGTATGGACTAGATAACAAATGTTGTGTGACTGGACCCTTATATTTAACTAAATGTCGTAAAATTGACCATATCAATCTCCTCTATTTCGAACGAGGTAATAAAGGGCACTATTGTTTAATAAAAAATCTTAATCGATTAGTGCGACGTCAAATAACAAATCATAAAGGTAAAATATACTTATGTGATGCCTGTTTACAGAACTTTTCTGATGAATCTAAGTACAGATCACATAAGTGTGATGGAGTTTTGTATGTTTTACCGAAAAAAGATTCTTATTTGAAGTTCAATCATTATGAAAGACAACAAAAAATTAATTTTGTGATTTATGCTGACTTTGAGTGTCTTTTAATAAATTATAATAAACAGAAATCTGAAAATACTGAAATATTGCTAAAACATGAACCTTCTTGTTTTGGGTATTATATTTGTTGTTCTCACAATCAAACCTTAAACAAATATGTTTCATATAGAGGTAGAGATTGTGTTCAAGTGTTTATAAGATCATTAATCAACGATGCTAAATTTATTCATAAAATATTATTAGAAAAAAAGCCGATGTCACCTTTAACACCTGATCAAGAGACTCGGTTTCGAAACGCTACCTTATGTCACATATGCAATGAAGTATTATTCGATGATAAGGTTTTAGATCACGATCATGTTACGTCTGAATTTAGAGGAGCGGCACATTCTCACTGTAACCTGATGCATAGAGTGTGTCAATTCATTCCTGTTGTTTTTCATAATCTATCAGGCTATGACGCACATTTATTTATTGAAGAACTAATGAAATATGAAGGAATGGTTAAAATTATTCCAAAGACTAAAGAAAAATACCTTTCTATTACAAAAATTATCGAATCCACCAATAGTACGCGCCCTATTGAAATAAAGTTCATAGATTCTTTCCAATTTCTAAGTTCAAGTCTTAATATGTTAACTAAAAGTTTATCTGAAAATGATTTCTTTCACTTATCAAATGAGTTTAAAAATAAAGAACAGTTACAATTACTCAGAAAAAAAGGTGTTTATCCGTACGATTACATGAACAGTTGGTCAAAACTTGATGAAATACAACTTCCACCTAAATCATGTTTTATGAATTTTCTAAGTGGGGTACATATTTCTGACGAAGATTATGCGCATGCTTGTGCTGTATGGAATTATTTTAATATTTCTAATCTTGGAGAATATACAGATTTGTACTTGAAAACTGACGTGTTACTTTTATGTGATATATTCGAAAAATTTAGAAATACAAGTCTTTTATATTATAAACTGGATCCTGCTTATTATATTACATCACCTAGTTTGAGTTGGGATGCGATGCTTTTTCATACGAATGTTAAATTAGAACTGATTAGTGATATAGAAATTTATCAAATGCTGGAAAATGGTATTCGTGGCGGTCTAGCACAGTGCTCCTTACGCCATGCTACTGCATCTAATAAATACTTACCAAACTATAATCAATCAGTACCGTCTTCATATCTTGTATATTTAGACTGTAATAATCTCTATGGGTACGCTATGACAAAAAAGTACCCTGTTTCTGAGTTTAGATTTTTGTCATTAGAAGAAATAAAACATTTTGATGTAATGGATATTTCTGATGAAAATGATTATGGCTATATTTTAGAAGTGGATTTGTTGTATCCAGATCACTTGCATGAAGCACATCAAGACTTACCTTTCCTCGCGGAAAAAATGTCATCCCCGGAAAGTAAAGTAAAAAAATTAATTGCTAGCCTCTATGATAAATTTAATTATGTCATTCATTATGTGCATTTAAAACAATGTATAAAACATGGTCTAATACTATTAAATATTCATCGAATTCTAAGATTCAGACAGGAATGTTTCTTGAAACCTTACATTGATCTTAATACTTCTCTCAGACAATCATCAAAAACAACATTTGAAAAAGACTTTTTCAAACTACTAAATAATTCAATTTTCGGTAAAACTATCGAAAATAAACATAAACAAGTACATATTAAATTAATTAATAGATGGACAGATAATCGAAATTCAACAAATAAATATTTAACCGCGCAGAAATTAATTACAAAGCCTAATCTAAAAAGCATTCATATATTTTCAGAAAACTTTGTAGCCATCCAGTTAAATCATGAAAAAGTGATGCTGGATAGACCGATCTACATTGGATTTTCTGTATTAGAATACGCAAAACATCATATGTATCAATTTCACTATGATTTTATCAAAGAGAAATATAAAGAACAGGCAGAGCTATGCTACACAGACACTGATAGTTTGTTATATTTGATATATACTGAAGATTTTTATAAAGATTTAAGAGATAACATTTCACAATTTGATACTAGTAACTTCTCTTCATGTAATGAGTATAACATTCCAAAAATAAATCAAAAAGTTCCTGGATTATTCAAAGACGAGATGGGTGGTGATATAATTACTGAATTTGTTGGCTTAAGAGCTAAATTGTATTGTATAAATAGCTTAAAGTGTAAAATAAATAAAGCGAAAGGTATTACAAAAACAGTTACTCAGAAATTACAAATGATTGATTACAAAAATACTCTTTATAAAAAAAACAGCACAAGATGCAACATGAGATTGATAAGATCAATTAAACATATTTTATATACGCAGCAGATTAACAAGCAACTACTCAATGGGAATGATGATAAAAGACAAATACAAAAAGATAAAATTCATACACTCCCATGGGGTCATTGTAGCACTATATCATAACAATAAAAATATATCGAGTCTGATAGAATATAAAATAAATATAATACTAATCTAAGTAGAATAAGATATGTAACTTCGCAAATGTGTGTATATTGTTTTTTTACTATTTTCATTATTACGACTGTTGTAATAAATGTATGAGTAAAACAATGAAGAGCGTTTTTATTTTATTTTTCATGATGTGAGAATGAATAGAAAGAGGTATATAAAAGATTGTAACTCAATTTTTTATTTCATACTTAAAATGAAGTTCGTCAAGCAACCAGACACTTTAGAAGTCAACATTATAAAAACAGGAAATAATCCCCGCTTAACTAAACATAGTGTACTGCTGCCTAACACAATTCGATGTATTATATGTGGCCCATCAAATTGTGGGAAAACAAATGTGATGGTGAATTTATTGTTACATGAAAATGGTCTTAAATTCAAAAATATTTACTTGTATTCGAAGACATCTTTTCAACCGAAATATCGTTATTTAGAAAACGTTTTTACATGTATTCCTAATGCTAAATTATATATTTTTAATGATAGCAAGGACGTGATTTCACCAAAAAATGCTTTAAAAAATTCCATCATTATTTTTGATGATGTGGCGTGTGAAAATCAAGTAAATATTCGTAATTATTTCGCTATGGGCAGACACAGTCAGATAGACTGTTTTTATCTGTCTCAAACTTATTCCAAAATACCTAAACAATTAATACGCGATAATGTTAATCTCTTGATTATTTTCAAACAAGATGATATCAATTTAAAACATATATATAACGAACATGTGAATACAGATATGAGTTGGTTAGAATTTAAAAAGCTATGTGCTACAATATGGTTAAATCAATTTAGTTTTTTAACCATAAACAAAGATTGTGCTCTGGATAGAGGAAGGTATAGACAAGGCTTCGATACATTCATTTATTTATAGTATCGAAAAAAAATGAAGACTAATCCCGAGTATATAATAACACAGACTTTTAAAAATATATTATTTCATTTTAATATTTGTGAACAACAGTCGAGTATAACTCAAAATAAAATAATGGACACAGAGATTAAAAAGCAATTAATTAAGTCAGTTGACACTATTAAAAATAAAATAAAAGCTATTCAAAATGAAGAAGATGAAGCAAATATGAAATTTAAGAAGGTGTTCAAACCCATCACAGATAATTTAGAGACAATCATTAAAGCTAACGATAAAGATAAACCTACGCTTAACGTCTCGATAGATATGAGTAAAAATGACTCCGTAGAAGATCAAAACTCTTCTTTAGATTATACAGTCTTAAGCAAGAATACACCGATAGAGTCAGATGAAAGTTTAGAATATTATGATTATAGTGATGATACACTTGTGTCAGATAGAAAAATAAATGATACCCTTATGTCACTAGAAAAAGAAGAAGTAATAGATATATATGATAATAATATTAATATCCCATTTGGAATACGCAGTGAAAATAAAAACTTGATGATGGGAAATTCCAAAGTTTCATTTTCGTCTACTAGCAATACATCAAAGTCAGACAAATACCAAGTAGTGACCATTGGTTTCAAGCAATATAAGTTAACACCAGGTTTAAAGGAACTTCTCATGCGCAATAAGCCTAACCTGAATATTGTTAGCGAACAAGACAAAATTACTTATAAAGATATTCTTGTTTACACAAATGCTCATAAACGAGGCTTTAGTTCAAATGGTCAGATTAAAGGCGACAAAAGTTTGAAATATTGCGAAATAATCAAACCATTATTCATTCAAAAATGGAATCATTCCAATGAAAAAGACATAGCTAAATGTGGGGGTCATATCCCGATATACAAGAAATACAAAAGTGAAACAGACTATGTATATTGGGATGACCCTAATGAACTAATCGAAAGATTAAAACTATTAATTGCATCAAAAAGTGCTGGTAACACTAATCATGATAACGAAATTATATCAATTATTGAAGAGCTTACAGAAGCTGGTATTATAAAAAAATAAAAGGACACACGCTACCATATCGATGATTAGTACGAAAAGAACATTGATCATGCATGTTCATGAACGTGATAATCAGAGTTAATATCGAGAATGCAGAAATATCATTTAAACGATGACATTGAAGTCTTAGGATCGTCAAGTAAATCAAAATTGTGTGCTTATTGTTGTAAAGCAGATATATACGATCTTAAAACGAATGTCTTTCAAAAAATTGAGGATATTAACAAGTTGATGATACTTTTAATCAACAAAATAAAGAAACTTGAAGTAAATATTAATGTTAAAGATATTGTGGGCAAATTAAACAAGCACTATGAGCAAAGCAGATGTTGTAAACGAAATATGTAGAAACGCTAGAATTAATTATCCTCGAAGAAATGTAATACTTAAAGGTATAGATGATCTTTGGCAAGCTGATTTGATAGACATGCAAGCAATATCAAGAGTTAATGGAGGTTACAAATACATATTAGTAGTTATCGACTGTTTTACAAAGTTTGCATGGGCAATCGGGCTAATAAAAAAGGATAAAGAGCATGTATCTAAAGCTTTTGAAATGATTTTAAAAAATGGACGCGTTCCAATAAATCTACAGACGGACCATGGAAAAGAATTTTATAATAACAAATTTAAAAATATTATGAATAGGTTTAATATAAATCACTATTCTACTTACTCAACTAAAAAGGCTTCAATTGTTGAAAGATTCATCAGAACACTAAAGGGTAAATTGTATAAAGAATTTAACTTAATCGGAAATTATAAATGGAATAATGGAGTACTAAAGAAAAAGATGACTGAATATAACAACACTATGCATAGGACTGTTGGTCAGCCTCCAGCAACAATTTGTCATGCCAATAAAAGAGAAGTAGTACAAAGATATATGAACATTATTCACTCTAAAAAAATAAAAAAATGTAAAAAATTTCGAGTTGGTGATTATGTGAGAATAAGCAAGCATAAGGCTCATTTTGATAAAAGTTATACCCCTAATTGGTCAACGGAAATATTTAAAATTATTAAAATACAAGAAAGTACGCCTACAACTTATTTATTAGAAGATTCAAAAAGAAGGCCAATACTCGGAGCATTTTATTCACAAGAAATTCAGAAAACTAAATATCATGATATATATTTAATTGAAAAAGTGTTAAAAAGAAAGGGGAACCTTGTGTTTGTTAAATGGCTTGGGCTCCCAACTAGCGAAAATAGTTGGATAAGTAAAGCGAATGTATTATAGATATTTGAGTTTCATCATCGCTCTAACAAATTCAATTTAAGTGGTTGCATGTTAATATTTTTTCATTCCATTCATCACGTTCGTACAAGTGACACATTTAAAGTTTGAGTTCATTAAATATTATCGTTTTAAGCTTCATTAAAATGAAGAGGAAACGAGAACCAACTTTGCTAAATTTAAATTTAAAAACAAAAACACAAAAGAAAAGTAACAATCAAGACAAAATAAGTTTGAAAAAAACCTTTAAAAATATAGTATTGCGCACAAAAAAGCATATAAATAGCATAAAGCCGAAATGTAAAAACGCTTTAGTAAAGTTGGCATACACAACAGCACAAGAACTAGCATCAAATATACCTATAAATATACCAAGAGTTATACCCATACCCAAAACTGGAGGATTTCTTCCTTTAATACCAATATTTGCAGGCTTATCTGCTGCTGGTAGTTTAGTTGGAGGTGCTGCTGGAATCGCAAAAGTGATAAATGAATATAAAACTGCTAAAAAACAATTGTCTGAATTGGAAAGACATAATAAGCAAATCGAAGCAGTGTGTATTGGTAAAGGTTTACATCTGAAGCCATATAAAGATGGATTAGGGATTTTTGTTTCAAAGAAAAAAAACTGAATTGTAGGCTACCCAGGAGAGCTTTAACTAATATTGATATTATAAAGCACTCGTATAATATCCCTTTTTTTCGAGGTGTATTTATGAGAGATGAATTACCGCAAAAACCTTTCCCAATGGAATGTGGTGTCATTAATCTTGATACCTCCGAGAACTCTGGTACTCATTGGGTAGCCTATGCAAAATGTGAAGATTATATCGAATATTTTGATAGTTATGGTAACTTAAAACCACCAAAAGAATTGATAAAATACATGGGAAGTAACATACATTATAATTACAACAATTTACAAAAAAAACATTTATTTAACTGCGGTCATTTATGCTTAAAATTTCTAATGTCATTTTGGGAGAAAAGAAGACATAATTTACAAAAAAAAAGCAGTTAATCGCTTAATTTGCTTTCATTACTTTGATTCGGATACATATATAATATGACAACTTTAATAGCATAGGTACATTCATCCAGCGATTGCGAAAGGAGCTATAAGATATTATTGTGTACTAAACTAATTATTTTTATTGCTCTACGTATTGATACTAAATATATCCTGATTTATATTTTATCGCCTGACATAGTAACATGTTAATATTCAATAAATATCCTACTCCAAAAAGAGTATGCAATATTACACTCCCAATATCGAAACACGTCAGACGTGTCCGAGTAGAAAAAACAAAAAATATTACTACAGCGAATAGAAGGTTTTTACAAGAACTTGGGTTTAAATTACATAATGTTGCAAATCAGTGATATACCGTGTCAAGATAACTCAATCGAAAGCTATGAAATCCATAATTATAATCCATATAATAACAGCTTTAAAGACAATGATGAAATAAGAATACCTATCCATCAACAAGACGTTTACGTTCTACCTTCAGGTAGTTCTATTTACATAGAAGGCTATGCCAACGTGACTTCGAAAGACTCCTTAGGAAAAGTGGTTAAAAAAGATGTTAAGTTTATTAACAACCCAATGTCATATTTGTTTCAAGATATTCGTTATGAATTAAATGGTGTTGAAATCGATCGTACTAAAAATGCAGGAATTACTAGCACTATAAAGTCCTATATATCTATGAATGAAGGTGAAAACAAAGCTGCAGCAGTTTGGGGATGGAATATGAAAGGTACAACTCTGAAAGTGGGATATTTTAGTGTCATTATACCATTAAATAAAATATTAGGTTTTGCAGAAGACTATTCTAAAATAGTCATAAATTGCAGACATGAACTTATATTACAAAGAAGTAATTCCATTTCAAACTGTGCGATAATGGAAGGTAATGATAGTATCGAAATAGAAATTCAAAAAGTTCAGTGGCGTGTTCCACATATAAAAGTTTCTGATCGTAATAAATTGTTATTACTTAAATATTTAGAAAAGGATCGTCCTGTACAGATAGCATTCAGGAATTGGGATTTGTATGAATATCCGTTCTTACCAAAAACCGCAAAACATTCATGGTCGATCAAAACGGCGTCTCAGTTGGAAAAACCAAGATATGTGATTTTTTGCTTACAAACTAACAGAAAATGTGATAAAGCTAAAAGCTATGCAGAGTTCGATCATTGTAAAGTAACTAACCTTAAATTATTTTTGAATTCACAATACTTTCCGTATGACTCACTAAATCTGAAATTTGATCAAAATAAATACAGTATATTATACGAAATGTATGCTAACTTTCGTCAGTCGTATTACAACGACGGTGTTGATCCGTTGCTTGACTTTGTTCAGTTCAAAGAAAAAGCTCCGTTGTTTGTGATCGATTGCTCAAGACAAAACGACTCACTAAAAACTGGATCCGTTGATGTTCGGATAGAAATCGAATGTTCAGAAGATATACCAGATAATACAACTGCTTATTGTCTGATTATAAATGACCGTCTATTTGAATACAAACCGCTCAGTAATATTGTAAGAAAATTATCATGAATGTGATAGTGGATGTACAAGGATTTAAAGACAAGCAAAACCATTTTATAGCAAAAGAAATAGCAATACTCTGGAATAGTCGAATCTTTGTGTGGTTAATAAAACCACCATACCCATTTTATGAATTAACAAAAAAAGAACGCTTGCAAGTAGCCTGGATTGAAAAAAATAGAGGAATTTATTGGAATGAAGGATGTATACCTTATTTTAATATTAAAAACATTACAGGCAATTTTTTTAACAATAAATGTATACTAACTAAGGGCAATGAAAAAGTTTTATGGATAAAAGATATATTTAATAACAATAACGTACATAACTTAGAAGATAAAAATTGTCCTAGTTTATTAACACTGTATGAGAAATATTCAACTTCGATGGATATTATGAGCTGTATACATCATAATAACGTATGTGCCCTAAAAATGTATTTTGTTTGGATAAGTGGTGTAGAGAAAACAATGTTTTTACTTTTAAGAATCACTGAAATTTAATATCAATGAAATTAATAGAATTGTATGATAATTGTAAATATTAATAGACTAGTCTTAGATGTTGCTTTCAGTTTTTAGTTAAAATATTAACTAGATATATATGTTTTGTAAAAAAAAATATTATGTTACCAATAAATTTCTATTTACTTAATATTTTGTTTGGTTTTATTCCTGTTCAATACCTATTTTAACTTAATAATTATTGTCAAATACTAGGTGTTATTTTTTTAATCGAATTAAATATATAATTAAAAAAGATTAACAAATTGAATAGCAGAAAACATGAATAAACGAATAGTGAAAATTGTGGTACCTGGATCTCCGATTAAAAGACTGATTTAAATTTGATTTCTGATGGCATGAGTGAAAACTGAAAACTCCTTTCGAGTAAGTTCATTATTTATGGATACTTAAAAAAAAATAGTTGAAAACATGAATAAACACATAGAGAAAATACCGTAACGGAGGGGTGGCGGTATGCTGCAACATATGTAAGATACAACATAAAATAGATTAAGTAGTTGTCAACGACCTCGCATGGTGCGTACTATTCACTTTTCATTACTCGAAAGAGTCGAGTGATGAACATTGAATATATGAAAACATGAATAAATAATAGATTAAAATTGGGGTGCCTGGATCTTTTTTTGATCCAGGTGCCCCAATTTTAACCTACTGACATTAAATACTCATTAAAGTTAATCGACGTCTCTGAGTGCGGCAGTTAGTCCTGGTATTACCAGATCTTCTATATAGTACCTACAAAGATTTTAGAAACCGTGCGGGTGCCGGGTCCATAATGTGGCAGAGGGGAAAGTCAGTGGCAGTATATTGCTAGGTAGTATTTGAGAGTTATACGTATACATATCGCTGTCTCAACACTTACCCCCGAATACAGAAACGCTATTCAAAGTTTGAGTCCCGCTTAACATTTAAGTATTGTCAAAATTGACGGTTTTCCATACAAATTCTGACAGGTAGTGTCCACTTAACCTTTTAAGCAGTCCCCTAAATTTGAGTAGCGTTTCTGTATTCGGGGGTTAGTCACCTTGTACGACGCCCGCGTGAGATATTAGAGCGGTGACAAAAACAACATGAAATTTTTTGTAGGGTTTTTTTTTTTTTTAATTTATACAAAAATGACCTGACTACTGTCAAGTCTTGAAGGTATTTTGTATTCTTTAAGGTGTTCAAAAATATGGATGGCAAGGACATTTAATGTTAGTATTTCTTCAATTCTATTTATGGACCACTTAGTACACCACTTAGTTTTACTGCCGCACTCAGAGACTTCAATCAACTTTAATGAGTATTTAATGTCAAAAATTTTCATTCAAATCTAGACCTTAGACCCGGCAAGTATAGCGACTAGTTTAGAATTGTCATTTTTTCACGTTAAGTACTCATTAACGTTATTTGATGTATTTGAGTGGCGGCAGTTAGTTTTGAATTAATGTCTCTTAGCTTAACAAGCCGTGTGGTGACGGGAGAGTAGAATACAATTGTCACCACCCCAAATCTCTCCCGTGGGTGTCGTACAAGGCGACTAAGGATAAATCAGTGATGAGGAATGGACAGCATTGTTCCTTTTATACTACCTAGCAATGTACTGCGACACTTTTGTGCCCGACATATGGCAACAGCTTCTCCACCTATTACATGGGACCTAACATCATTGGCGAAACGGGGGTGCTAGTTCACCTCTGCCTACCCCTTCGGGGATATAGGCATGATTTATGTAGTAATGTATGCTTTTTGAAATATTGTCAATTGTATTCTGTTCTGCTGTCACCGCACGGCATTTGAAAAAGTGTTCAATTAAAAATTGTCACTCAAAATGGAATCCCCTTCTTCCACAGTCCTCTCCGACATTGTTCATTTGACACGAGCGAGCGTATAAATTTTAATTGTGCACGCTTCGGACCCGACCACGGTCCGCCGCGACTAAGTATTGATCACTTAAATAAAAGGCCTTGTGGAATAATCGTCAATTAAAATTAATGAAATCGAGAAAGCGAGTTTGTCAATAAAATTTGGTTTAATTATTTATTATTACCAACTTGTGAACAGTGAAGAGGTTATAGGCAGCAGCATCTAGCAATGTACCTCTGTCCCAATAAATGGCAATAGGCTCGCCACCTATTACATGGGACATAACCTAGTTTGCGAAACATTGGTGTTAATTCACCTCTGCCTACCCTTTCGGGGATACTATGTAAATTGTTAAGACCAAATTTAGTTTTTCCTGAATTGAATATTGTTTAGTTTCGTGTGGTGACGGCAGAGGAGAATACAATCGTCACCACCCCATCTCTCCCATGGGTGTCGTAAACAAGGCGACGAAGGATACAGATAGTGATGAGTAATGGGCAGCAGCATTCCTATAAATACCACCTAGCAATATATTTTATGTGCCCTATAGGCTAGCTAGACCCTATTACTTGAGACTAACTATAATTGGAAAACGTGGGTGTTTATTCACTTCTATATTTTGAACCCCTTCGGAGGTATAAATAGGCGGGATTTGTATAATAACTAAGTTTATTACGATCGACCACGTCTGGAGTGGATCGGGGTTGGAAATACTTTACAACATCTCTGCTGAATTTATTGTTACAATAGGATAACTATCATTAACGATGTCTAAATAATATTGAGAGGTTTAACACTTTAGAATAGAGGCTAAAATTGAATAGCAAAAGAGGCGTTGTGCAACTCTGTCTTGTAAATACAATCGATCGTTTTGCTCATATTAACAAACTTGACACGTTTGTAATAAAGACTAAAATTTAATAAGAAAAGAGGCAAAGCCTAGACTTCTATGCTGGCCTGGGAGCGAACTAATAACGTAGAATAGGCCAGCCCCGTCTCATCCCATGGGTGTCGTAAAAGTCGACTAAGGGAGATTGCCCGGTGTAGACCAAAAAGCACCTTGGGGCACCCGAATGGTGGAGGGTAAACCACCAAAAACAACATAGCCAAAGAGGATTGGTGTCAGGCAGGCGGCCGGCTGTAAAACCTAAGCAAAAACCATGAGCAGTATGGATTGGAATGTTGTCATTCCAATCACTCTCAGTTCGTCGGTCTCTCGACATGGTCGGTTCAGTCTCTTTTCTATAAATTCATTCATCACAAGCACCTTTACGGTGTAATGGATATCATCCATCACACCGTAAAGGTGCTTGAATCAAAACGGAGTGGATGGCTTGATGACGTCTGACCGATGTGAATGGAAGAGGAAACATATTACTGCGCCGACCCCAGATAGACTGGGAACAGGGCTGGGAGAAGGAAAAGAGGCAGAGGTGACGGCAGAGCAAAATACAATTGTCACCGCCCATCTCTCCCGTGAGTGTACAAGGCAACTAAGGGTTAACTGCCGCACTCACAGACGTCAATTAACGTTAACGAGTACTTACTGCCGCACTCAGAGACGTCAATTAACGTTAACGAGTACTTACTGCCGCACTCAGAGACGTCAATTAACGTTACCGAGTACTTACTGCCGCACTCAGAGACGTCAAATAACGTTAATGAGTACTTAATGTCAAAAAATGGCAATTCAAAACTAGTCGCTATTCTTGACGGGTCTATGGTCTATATTAAAATGAAATGTTTTTATTATGTACTCATTAAAGTTAATAGACGTCTCTGAGTGCGGCAGTTAATGTTGAAAAATGACGATTCAAAACTAGTCGCTATACTTGGCGGGTCTGTAGTCTAGTCTAGTATCTAGTTTTAAATGATTTTCTTTTGACAATAAGTATCTACTCTATAAAGTTAATTGACATCTCTGAGTGCGGCAGTAAGACAGCGATGAGTAATAGGCAACAGCACTACATAGCAGTACCCTTCGGGGATATACACGTGACTTTTGTATCATCATCACCACCACCCCACCACACTGGCCCAGTGCGGATGGGTATTAACGACAGATGCAGCCGGGACCAACGGATTAACGTGCCTTCCGAAGCACGGAGGAACTCGAGATAGTAAATGTTGGGTCGCCCAGCCAATAACCGGCCCTAGCGAACATTGCTTGGTTTACGCAATCGCCAGCCAAGCACGCTATGTCACTGGGCTAGCGAGCTCCTAGATTTTTGTATGTGGGTATATAAATATATATGGCCGTGTGGTGACGGCAGATGGTGGTGAGTAGAATACAATTGTCACCGCCTCAAATCTCTCCTGTGGGTTCGTACAAGGCGACTAAGGATAAAGCAGCAGCCTTCCTCTTTGACCACCTAGCAATGTACTGCGATTTTCGTACCCGATAAATGGCAATAGGCTCAACACCTATTACATGGGACCTAACCGAAAAATGGGTTTTTTTTACCTCTGCCCTATCCCTTCGTGGATATAGACGTTATTTATGTTTGTACGTAAAAAGAGGCAGTTTGTACCTTATAATATGTACGAGCATAAGCGAGAGTGTACATCCAATTCACGGAATCCATCAGTCTGTGGAATTACCCGGCTTTCCGTAACGACAACAACGGGAAAATACCTAGAAGCGACCGTAAATATTTATTTTAGCGAGTACCTACATACACCGGCTAGGGAAACCTATTGGGGCTAAATGTTAAGTACCTATACATGTGTGGGACCGGCCTCAGATTGGAGTTACGTGATAATAATGTACTAGACCAGTGAGTGCTTCTCAAAGTTTTGTTCTCATAGACCACTTTCAAAATTTTGCTGGTTTTGGAGAAACCATCTACATTGCTTCTATATTCCTAAGACCCTACAAAAAGTGTGAAGATTAGATCTAACTACGCAAATTTACGGTGCAGCTGAAAAACATGAGAATTATGATGGGTTATTTTGATTGTTAGATTGAGCTGTGAGTGGATGTCAAAAAAGTAGAGTTAGCCAATCAAAAAAGTGATTTCTTCCTACTTTGCTTACGAATTGTGAACCCCATTTTTTCTACATCTATTTCATTGCAAGAAATTTTTCTAACGTTTGTACTACTATCCACCAATCCGCACTGGGCCAGCGTGATGGCTTATGGCCCATTATCCCCATGGAACACCATCCATGGTTACCAAAGGGCTGGTGAAAGATGACTGCTCAACGAAATTGAGATCTTTTTGTACGCGATCGCAGATATCAAAGATTGATTTGCATTATTATTTTTACGCTCTTTTAAAACTTACGTATCTAACTATTGCTTTGATATTTATTGCGAAGCTTAAAAGTATTTGCTTGTAGTATTGCAATTGAAATCAGAAGAGACAGATTAATTTCAAATTCACATTTTCACCGCTGTTTCTGTGCGAACGAACAATTGCTTGATGGAGCGTCTTGGTAAAGGCATCTTCGAAAAATTAAATAATGAATTTGCATTTAATGTTACAAAATAAAGAAATAAGTATTAGAAATAAAATGATATTATGAGTTTACCAGTCTTTTATAAAGGGATATTTTTTATACCCCTTGTGATGGAGCCGTGTGGTGACGGCAGAGTAGAATACAATTGTCATTACCCTAAATCTCTCTCGTGGGTGTCGTACAATGCGACTAAGGAAAAAACAGTGATAAGGAATGGGCAGCAGCGTTCCTCTTATACCACCTAGCAATAGTACTGCGACTTTTGTGCCCGATAAATGGCAATAGGCTCGCCACCTATTACATGGGACTTAACATAAATGGCGAAACGTGGGTGTTTATATAATTACTACACTGCTGTGGACGTGTGTCTAAGGCGGCTCTCGCAGAATTTTACTAAAAATATCTGGACAGAGAGAGATATCGGGGTGGCAAAGGTAAGTGTTGACATGTTGTGAAACCTACACTAGGGTCACAAAAGTCCCTAGGTCACAAGACTAGTTTTGAATTGTCATTTTTTGTTCGTTCGTTTTAAATTCTCCCTATATTTTAGGGAAGGCAAAGGGTCTAGCCCATACAGCCATGTCTTAAGTGTATATTTTATCTGTAGTTTTATGAAATAATGAGTGTATGAAATTATGAATGAAATGAATATTACGTTAAAATATGGGTGTCACACATTTTAACGCATCTAGGGAGTGCTTGGAGCGAATTTAATGGTAACAGAGTTCGTGATGGTGCTTGATGAAATGGATAAAACCACTTTATATAGTGATCTTCACCACAACATCATACACATCATGAGACTTATTTTCGATGATTCTGCATAATTGCACATCAACACGGATGCTTGTGCATCAAAATAACACCACTTTCACTGCACAAAATCCACTCTGTAACAATTTTTGAATAAGTGAAAATAAATCTGACTGTCACCACGAAACGCGCCAAACACTCCCTCTGTCATTTTTTGTATTAAAATAGGGGTTTTTTTTAATTCTACCTATATTGTAGGGAAGGCAAAGGGTCTAGCCCATTCAGCCATGTCTTTAGTGTATATTTTATCTGTAGTCATATGAGATAATGAGTGGATGAAATGTACTAATGAAATGAATTTTACGTTAAAATATGGGTGTCACACATTTTAACGCATCTAGGGAGTGCTTGGAGCGAATTTCATGGTAACAGAGTTCATGATGGTGCCTGATGAGGTGGACAAAACCACTTTTTAAAGTGGTCTTCACCACAACATCAAACACATCAAAAAACTTATTTTCAATGATTCTGCATAATTGTACATCAACACGGATGCTTGTGCATCAAAATAACACCACTTTCACTGCACAATATCCACTCTGTAACAATTTTTGAATTAGCGAAAATAAATCTGACTGACACATTTGAAACGCGCCAAACACTCCTATAATAGGGGTTAAAGTATGAAATTGCCGTTTTATTGTAATAGGTTTTTGAATTGACATAAAATATTCATGGTTTGAGGTTTTCGAATGAAACTTTTTACACATGGTTTCTTTGATGTTCTTTTTTAAAAAACGTGAAACATTTGAATATCGACTTTCAATTGTTTTTGTTATTCAACTTAGACAAGAAAGACGGGGGGAGAGTGTTTGGCGCGTTTCGTGGTGTCAGTCAGATTTATTTTCACTAATCCAAAAAGTGTTACAGAGTGGATTTTTTGCAGTGAAAGTGGTGTTATTTTGATGCACAAGCATCCGTGTTGATGTGCAATTATGCAGAATCATCGAAAATAAGTCTCATGATGTGTTTGATGTTGTGGTGAAGATCACTATAAAAAGTGGTTTTATCTATTTCATCAAGCACCATCATGAACTCTGTTACCATTAAATTCGCTCCAAGCACTCCCTAGATGCGTTAAAATGCGTGACACCCATATTTTAACGTAAAATTCATTTCATTCATAAATTTCACCCACTCATTATTTCATAAGACTACAGATAAAATAAACACTTAAGACTTGGCTGTATGGGCTAGACCCTTTGCCTTCCCTAAAATATAGGGAGAATTTAACAAACAACAAAGACGGATACTGCAATTCGAGTGATTTTAGAATACGAGTTCCGGCGCAGAAGTAACGCGGCAGAAACAGCCCGCAATATCAATGTTGCATTTGGCGAGGGGTTTGATAATGAACGCACCGTGTGATTTTGGTTTAAACGCTTTCGTGATGGAAACTGCGACTTAAGGAACGAGCCAGGAGGAAGACTGCCCACACTGGTGAATAACGATGAATTAAGAGAGATGGTGGAAGCTGATCCTAGTCAAACTACCCAGGAATTAGCGGCATGGTTTAACGTTACCTTACCCATAATATTGACTCATTTGCGTCATATAAAGAAAATAAAAAAATACGAAAAATGGGTGCCTCATGATTTGACTGATCTGCAGAAAGAAACGCGTGTTGAAACTTGTGTTGCCTTGTTGAATCTGTACAGAAATGAAGGAATATTGGATCGAATTGTGACATGTGATGAAAAGTGGATTCTTTATGATAACCGTAAAAGAAAAAAGCAATGGCTGACCCCAGGTCAAACGCCACAATAGTGTCCTAAAGCAAAACTTACCAATAAAAAGGTAATGGTAACCGTTTTGTGGTCACAGTATGGTGTTATTCACTATAGTTTTCTCCGATCTGGTCAAGCAATAACGGCAGATGTCTATTGTGCCGAACTCCGAACAATGTTGGCATAACTAGCAGTAAAACAGCCCCGCCTCATGAATCGATCTTCCCCATTATTGCTCCATGACAACGCGAGACCTCATACAGCACGAGAAACCGTTTTGAGCCTTCAGGAATTGCAGTTAGAAACCATGCGTCATCCTCCGTATTCGCCAGACCTTGCTCCAACGGACTACCATTTTTTTCGTGATTTGGACAATTATCTATGTGACAAGCAGTTTTCATCCCTGGAGGCAGTACAAAATGCTTTCACACAGATTGTGCAGTCTAGATCAGAGTTCTATCGCAAAGGCACAAATGACCTTCCTATTAGATGGGACCAATGTATATATAATAATGGTAACTATTTTGATTAAATAAATTTGTTAAGAACTAAAAAACAAACAATTTAGATTTTCAGTAAAAACGGCAATTTCACACCACTAATATTTACGTTAATTTACAACTCTGAGTGCGGCAGTTAGCGTGTCTTCTTAAGAAATTATTTATGATCACCCATCCAATGATCAGCCTGAGCGAACATTGCTCAGTTGACACAATCGCAGGTCAAGCGTGCTACTGACTGCATCATCGACTTTCTAACCCATATATAATATCTCAAGATTCGAATATATCTAAGTTGGTAATTATTATGTAATTATGTTAAGATTCTACTGTGGATCTTACATAATGAATACTAAATATTTTGACTACATTTATGTATAATTAGTATTTACTTTAATCAGATGTAGCTTCCCCGAGTGCCGTAGACTAACGCAGTTAGCAGATTTTCAGGTTATACTATGGTATTAAACACAAAATATTATTTTAAAAACGTATCTTTACTTTACGTTTCAGCACCAAGACACAATTAAATAACAACTAAATTAAAAACAATGTGAAAGCATTTTATCTCGGGGCATCTTTTTAAAGTTAAAATGAGAATATATTTTCCAGTTTCGATAATTTTTACCCATTACTCTCTAGAAGAGGCAGGGATAAACTAATACTGACTTACGATTGCTTCGCATTGAGATTTAGTAGGTACACTATACATAAAGCTGGCAAGCTTACAGTGATATATCATTTATTCGATGTCTACTGCTATCTACGTCTAGAAGTGGCTTTTGCCATTCATCCAACATCAGCCCTTAGGACCCAGACCTTAGTAACGACTGCAGGTGCAGCCGGGACTTTAGCGGCTTCATCCCTATTAATAATAATATCCCCACTGCTGGGGCACGGGCCTTCCCTATGGATAGAAGAATATAACCAGGCACGCTAAACTAATGCGCCATCAAGTTCCAGATAGAATAAATTTAATTTGATAGACTTTTAGGAGTAAAAAAACAGCTTGTCCAAATATGTATATAGGAATTACGCTTTAACTAACAAATTGAATTTCTGTCATACACGTTATAATATCGTAACAGAGCCTTGACAAACTGCAAGCAAGTAATTACCGCGACACAAAATTAAATTTTTAAATGGCGCACAAAACATTAAAACATGGCGTCTCTCCGAAAACGAACATACTTACATGCTTAATTATTTAAATCGCAATATCGCTCAAAGTACTCTCCTAATAGCTGCTGCTTTTTAAAACACGGAGCTAAAGGGAAATGAGCTCGGAACTTACCTCGTGCAAAGAGACTTGGCCTGGAACATGACTTACTGCACAGAGGTTTCATTCCATGAAAGCCTTTTGTCGACTACCGCTGGAATGAATGCGTCGAATCGAAGCGAATCGCATTTTATTGCTTGGGTCTTGGGTCTCTTCTTCGTCAAAAAGTACATACATGTATAAATAATCCTATATCCCTATATCCCCTAAGGGGTAGGCAGAGGTGAATTAACACCCACGTTTCGCCAATTATGTTAGGTCCCATGTTATAGGTGGCAAGCCTTTTGCCAGTCATAGGATTCGTAAGTCGCAATACATTGCTAAATGGTATATTAGGAAAGCCATTCATACATTTGTATTTTATTCGTTCGAATAGATTGGCTAATTGTCTCGAGAGAGCGATGAACGGAGAGAGTAATGGGGATGACAACATTCCAATCCATATCGCTCAAGATTTTGGCTTAGGTTTTACTGGCAGCCGCCTGCCTGACACCAACCCTCTTTGGGTATACCACATAGCACCACATACTACATATACCGCTTAGCAATATTGCTATCTCTATATATCATAGATGGCAATAGGCTCGCCTCTTCGGGACCTATTTCACCTCTGTCTACCCCTCCGAGGATTAATAGAGGTGATTTGTTTGAATTATGTCAGTTTCTTTGATGCAAAATCAATTGAAGCAAAACGATTTCTATTCTCGGTGAACTTGACGGCAAGCGAAGCGTATTTTCCAGACCGGCTGACATTTCTAAACAACTTCTAATGGCGAGCAGGAATCGCAAGGTCGCCCTTGTGCTACAATAATATCCTTTACACTATCTTGAGCAAAGCGAAATGACATCGGAATATAATTGCTTATCGTAACAAGTCTCCGACTCCGCACGAGTGTGCAGACCTCGCTGAGATTTGCCGCACGTGTATGCAGAAGGATTTATGGTAATGCGGCCCTAAAACGGACACTTTTTCGCATTATTATTTTTTTCGTACTACCGAGGGGACTGTTTCGATTTTCGATTACCACATGTTTTTTCACGCAGCAGTTAATAAGGCCAATGGGTAAACATCGGTGTTAAACTTACTCTTATAAATGAGAGTGCCCTGTTTAGGCAGTATGCCCGGTTTAAGACCCCCTTTATTTAACCTTTTAATACAGACCTGAGAGTCGAGTTTGTGATGAAATAAATAAATAATAAATTATCCTACTGCTGATATGCCGTAAAATACAAGAGTCAACATAATGCTCGCAATATTGTCTGTTGCAAGACATATGTTGACAAACAGGGCTTTGAAGTTATATTATTATTATTTACTTGCTTGGAACAAGCTAACTTGGCTTTAGTTTTAGTTATCAAAGTGATGGTTGCTAAGTCTGTCTGGGTGGCACGCTCATGTAAAACGAAAATACATTTCGCATTTTATTCAGTAGGTAGACGCATTATTAACGGTTAGTGGGAGCTGTAGTAAATAGAAAATGGTAAATGAATACGTCTCGTAAATGGACAAGATTGTCATATTAAATCATTGAATGGGAAACTGGGAGCAGGGAATGAAGACGATAAGTAATATAAAAAATTACTACAACTAAATGTCTCTACATACATAACGGGAAAATACCACGGACGGGTCGTGGACGGGACGGGGCGGGGACTGCAGAAATAGCGGTCATACAGAATGTACCATGAAGGACATATGTCATGAAGACACGGACGGGACGTGTACGGGGCGTTTTGAAGGAGAGAGACCCCGTCCACATCTCGTCTACGTCCCGTCCGGTGTATTTTCTCCGACCTTAATTTCATAACTGACTTTATTTCATTGGTAATATTTTTTCTTACATTGACATGATGTTCAAATAAAAATTAAATCATAACTTTTACTATGATAGAAACAGCATACTAATCCCAGCTTCTTCTTCGTGAAGAGCCAAGGCTCATCATATAGGTCAAGGCGTGAGGAGGTATATGTAACATTTATAATAGGTGCTGCGTTTGCCGTGTAGTAACTTTGAAATTAATTTTAAAGACACGAGTAGTTCTCCGAGCTCGGCTGTCTGTTTACATACTCGTGTTCGAGTACGGGTTTCCTTGGAAGTCTTATGCAGTTCAAAATATAATTTAGCGATTAAACTATTTTGATTTTAATATAAACGCTGGCCTGCGATTGCATAAATTAAGCAATTTTCGATAAGGCCGGTCATTGGATGGGTGACAAAAAAATTATTATTTCGAGTTCCTCCGTGCTTCTGAAGACACGTTAAGCCGTTGATCCCGGCTAACTTGCTTGGTTTTTGCAATCGCAGGAGTTATTCCACTATTATCGGGCTTTTCAATCAATCCCATCCTAGATAAAAAAATCAGAATCACAGTAATTTTTGGAAAATATTAAATGTTAAATAAATATATCAAAATAAAATAAAAATATAATGTCGTACAAGGCGACTAAGGGTAAAGACAACAATGAGTAATGGGCAGCAGCATTTCTCTCATACCACCTAGCAATATAAATTTGTACTGCGATTTATGGGCCCGATATATGGCAATAGGCTCGCCACCTGTTACATGGGACTGAACATAATTGGCGCAAAGTGGGTGTTAATTCACCTCTGCCTACCCCTTTGGGGATATAGGCGTGATTTATGTATGTATAAATAAAATTAGGGTAAACGTACCGATATAGGTATATTCTTTTAATGCGGCGACTGTCGACCTGAGGGGCTACTCTTTAAATTAATTGGAATCGGTTTAGAGTTGCCATCCCTCTCAAACGTTGCTATCATACCTAATGAGTGAGAGTGACTGGTAGACTAACTGCCGCACTCAGAGACGTCAAATAACGTTAATGAGTACTTAACGTCAAAAAATGACAATTCAAAACTAGTCGCTATTTTTGCCGGGTCTATGGTCTAGATTTGAATGAAAATTTTTGACATTAAATACCCATTAAAGTTAATTGACGTCTCTGAATGCGGCAGTAAGACGATTGCAATCGGCTTGCAGAGTTAGGTCGCTGATGACATTTGAGTCGCGCCTACCTATATCTAATTACGTCGAAAGGTCTAGCTCATTTTACCCCTGTTGCTGAGATTGTCACTGCACTTTATAGAAATATATGATTTCATTTTTATTTGGACATTATACAATTAGTTTTAGTCTATATAAATAAATAAAAAAAATTTAATAGTTAGCCGAGTGGTGACTTCAGAGCAGAATCCAATTATTATTATCACCACCCCATTTCTTAGGTGGGTGTCGTGCTGCATCTGCGTCGTTAATACCCACCAACTCACACTGGGCCAGCATGATGGGTATTTTGGTCCATTCTTCCTATATTCCTCCATCCAAAGGGAAAGCCTGTGTGTGATTATCTAATTTAGGGTTGGCCAGAATGCTTTGGATTAGCCGTACGCCATATAAGGCCTCATGTGCCTACACACACACAGTTTTTCGCCGTCAAAATCTACGGTTAACCCGCCGTGTGTAGGCACGGTCGTCAGTGTTGTATGGATCACTATGGTAGCTTGTTGAAGTGCACGGCAACGCCGCTTCTACGCACGCCGTGATTTTTATCAGTGTTGTATACACTGACCTATATTTTATAAATACGCTGGACTGAATACTTCTACTAAAATGACAAATGATTCTTGTGCCGATTTGAAGCCCCCCCGTGGAGCGGCATGGGTACTACATCTAATGTTTGTTGCTTGTATTTGACGTTAATTTGTAACGTCATCTCTATAATATAAAAGTTCCGTGGCCATACACCTTCGTAAACCAGTGCCATCAGTGCCAAGATGGCGATAGTCAAATTGGCTTCATTTTTTGGATGACAGCCTACAGTCCAGCGTACTTGTTTAACATAGGTCAATGGTTGTATATATCAGTCTATATCCTCTTGTCCCTGCCACGGGTGTTCTACCAGACGGCTAACACGCCGTACGGTTGAAAAGCCGTGTGTGTAACGGCAAAGCACATTACCTAATTGTAATGTGCTTTGCCGTACACGGCGTAAGAGTCAAAGCGTATGCATGCTGCCTTAGGCGAAACCGCTCGCCCCTGCCCCACCAGAAAACGAGTCGTCGGTTTCACTGACAAAAGTCCAAAGTAGTCCGTTATTTGCGCAGCACACTGCTATCTTATTTACTAAAAGCCGTTCGGCGTTGAGTGGAAACTGAACCCTTTGGCTGGTTTCAAATGCGGGCAGGCTGATTACGTGAATTGTCTGCAACATAGTTAGGTACTATTGCTGACATTTTCAGTTGAAATTGATGAAACTGTAGCTTTTTGCAATTATACGAAGGCGGGTCAATAAGTCCGTGACTTTTTGAATTTTTTGAACCTCTTTTTGAACCTCGCCAAATCATATTCTTTGCAAGGGATAAAAAAATTGGAGAAGCGTTGGACAAAGTGTATAGAGCTCAAGGGAGACTACGTTGAAAAATAAAATGATTTATTTATCAAAAAATCTGTGTTTTATTCTAAAAGTCACGGACTTATTGACCAGCCCTCGTATACATACGTATAGTTCCCGATACGTAAGTTGAACCAAAATGATGCTTGTCTGCGCAGGTATGATTGAAAGTTAACATCACCTGGACACTCAAGGGCCGGTTTTTTGATGCATAGTCCAATCCAATCTCATCAATCTCTTCATGCATGTTAACTAAGCATCAAAAAACCGGCCCTAAGGCAGTAATTTGCTAGATGGTGCACCAGGAATACTGCTGCCCATTCCTCGTACATACTTACAATATAAGTACCTAAACAATATGAGTATACATACATACATACATACATTTACTTAAACACCAATTTAATAAAGCATGGATTAATTTTAAAACACAGGATAAAAATATGCGTGAATTGAGACCGGGTAAGTATGCTGTGTTGCTTACACTGTTTTGCTTTGCCAACTTTAACACGTTGAATTTCATTTTACTGCTGGCACTAAACGCCCCCAGGCAAATCGTGGGTAGTAAAGCAATTGCTTTCGGGCGAGATTTTAAATCTACACGTGTAGATAAACATGTAGACCTGCCATACTGAAAACACATTCATACATAAATCACGCCTATATTCCCGAAGGGGTAGGCAGAGGTGAATCAGCACCCACGTATGGTGGCGAGCCTATTGCCATATATCGGGCACAAAAGTCGCAGTACGTTGCTAGTTGGTATCAGAGGAACGCTGCTGCCCATTCTTCATCACTGATTTATCCTTAGTCGCCTTGTACGACACCCACGGGAGAGATTTGGCTTGGTGACAATTGTATTATACTTTGCCGTCACCACACAGTGACACACACTGAAAATACGTGTTATTTCTATGGAGTTATCACAGCCACGAACCATCTTAATTAGCTAATAAGCCTTTTAGCAAAGAAGGACACAGAAAAGATCACCGTCATTTCAGCAGAGAGACGCCCACTGTTGGACATAGGCCTTCCCAAAAGATCTCCAAACCGATCGGCCCGACGCTGTTCGCATCCCGCGACCCATCTAGAAAAGCGATAAGGTACATAAATAGCCTCCAAAGTTTTCAAAAAGAAAAACGAAGGTAAAAGTGAATGTAATAGCTAGCCATACGCAATAAACGTAAAACGAAACGTATCTACAGACGGCTATAAATGTCATTGACAATCTATTAGTTTGACGTTAATATAACCTAAAAATGTATAGAAAACTATTGCATGTGGCTAACTACAGACGGTTTAAAAACGTATTGTGCAAAGAAGCAGATTGTCTCTGCCACTTGCTCGGGAACTCTGTGAGGGGACAGACACATTGTGAAAACTAATTAATTAATAAAACTCCAAGTGCTTAAAGGGTCTCTTTTATTTATAATAACATACAATACATGGCGCAGTCGCTTCAAGAACCAGTAAAAAGTAATGAAAACTGAAGAAACACAAAAAATTGTTCTGCACTCTGAACACGTGGAAGAATCCGAAGAAATGGGCACTCCTTTGGATTTTAAGATGCCTCAACCACTACAATTGGACTCCGTAGGGGACATGCTAACGAATTGGAGAAATTTCAAACAACAATTAACGGTATTCATCTTAGCGTCGGGGCTGGAGAAAGTCTCAGAAAAAAGGAAGTCTGCCATTTTATTGAACTGCATAGGTGAGAATGGACAAAACATATATTTTAACATCTTAAAGAAGTCGGAAGAAACTCCTAAGTATGAAGATTTAATGAAGGAATTTGATAACTACTTTGAGCCAAAACAAAACTTGTTAATAAACTCATTCAATTTTAATAATAGAAATCAAGAAGATGGTGAGTCTTTTGATAGTTTCTACTCTGAAATAAGAAAATTGGTAAAATGCTGCGACTATGAACAACAAGAGAACAGAATGTTAAGAGACAGAATTGTTATGGGCATCAGGGACAAGAAACTACAACGGAAACTTCTGGAAAACCGAAACTTAACCCTAGACGCAGCACTGGACCAATGCAGAGCAGCTGAACTAGCACAAGAACATAGCAAGATCATGCAGAAACAAGAAGAGTTCTTGAATGTAGATGCAGTTACAGCCCAAAACCCTAAAGCTAAGTATTACACAAATAATTCCAATAATTTTCAAAGAAATTCAAACAACTATAATAAAAATTATTATCATTGTAAAAAATGTAACAAGGAACATGGCCCGCGGCAATGCCCTGCTTTTGGTAAAATATGTTCACTTTGTAATAAACCTAATCACTTTGCCCAAGGTTGTAAAAATAAAAAAGTAGATTCACTTGAGCAAACTGTCAACACTCATGATGATAATTATGTACATGATTTATGACTACTAAAAGTCTGTCACTCAATAAAAGGTGGCAATCTAAGTTGTCAAAATGAGTGGAGAATAATATTAAAAACTGAAAATAAAAAAGTAACATATAAATGTGACACCGGTGCTCAAGTCAATGTAATTTCATTAAAAGACTTAAAATTAATTGTCGATGATGAAAACCCTAAGTGGTCTGAGACAAAACTTTTATTAGAAGCATTTGGAGGTAACAAAATTAAACCATTAGGTAAAGTAATATTAACAATACATTTAAATGATAACTTGGGTGAAATCCCCACAGAATTTCTAATAATAAAAGAGAATGTCTGTCCAATACTTGGTTTTAATTCATTAATAGAATTGAAATTGTTAAACTCAGATAATATTAATATTAATTTAACAAATGTAAACAGTAATTGTATTAACAGTGTCAACATCCATAACAAGGATGTAATTATTAATCAATATCCTGAACTTTTCCAGGGAATAGGACAATTTCACACACCGTTGGAACTGCACACTCAACCAGATGCACAAATTGTGGTGAAACCCCCACGACGAGTTCCACAGTCCTTATTGAATCGCTTAGCTGATAAATTAAGAAGTTTGGAAGAAAATCAGATTATTGAGAAAGTCGAACATCCTAAGTCATTTGTAAGTAATCTTGTTATAATTGAGAAAAGTGATGGTAATTTAAGAATTTGTCTTGATCCTCAAGAATTGAATAAGGTTTTAATAAGAGAATATCACTTAATTCCAACCTTAGAAGAAATAGTTGACAAACTAAGTAATAAGTCCATTTTTTCAGTACTTGATTTATCTGATGGATTCTCATTTAGTACGCCCTTTGGCTGTTACAAATTTCTCAGATTACCATTTGGTTTATCAGTAGCATCTGAAATTTTTCAAAAATATAGTGAAAAAACGTTTGGTGACATTCCTGGAGTTGTAATTTACTGTGATGATTTATTAATCTGTGCTAAAAATGAAACAGAACATGACAGAATATTAAAATGTGTGTTAGAAAGGGCGCAGAAAAACAATGTTAAATTTAATAAAAGAAAGTTTCAATATAAATTACCAGAAGTAAAGTATTTCGGTCACATCTTTTCTAAGGAGGGAATGAAAATTGACCCAGACAGAATAAGAGCCATTATAAATATTAAAAGTCCAAATAACAGAAAGGAACTTCAAATATTTTTAGGAATGATTAATTATTTAAGAAACTTTGTTAATAAATTGGCTGACCTAACAACACCATTAAATAGCCTCTTAAAAAAGGATGTGTCCTGGTTGTGGACGGAATTGCATGAAAAGGCTTTCAATGATATAAAAAAATGTATTAGTACAGCACCGGTATTGCAAAACTTCAATTCTGATTTGCCAGTTACAATTCAATGTGATGCGAGCAAAGATGGATTAGGCTCCTGTTTGATGCAAAATGGGAAACCTGTTTGTTATGCTTCCAGAAGCCTAACCAGTGCAGAAAAGAACTTTTCACAAATAGAAAAAGAACTTTTAAGTGTAGTGTGGGCAACAAAGAAATTCCACTACTTTATCTATGGTAAAAAGTGTATTATACTAAATGATCACAAACCTTTAGAAAACTTACTAAAAAAGGGCATACATGCAATTCCATCTGCACGATTACAGAGATTAAAACTAAAATTATTAAAATATAACATAGAATTTAAGTATTTGAAGGGACGTTTAATGCACATTGCAGATTTATTGTCTCGGTCATATTTGAATGAGACTGAGGATGATCAATCGTACATGTTTGAGGTAATACACTGTATAGGTCTTGCAAACTATTTACAATGTACAGATGAACAAAAACAAGAGCTAATAATTGAAACTTCTAAAGATCCAGAATTGTCCAAATTAGTTGAATTTACACAAAATGGTTGGCCGAATAAAAACATACCTGATAGTGTAAAACATTACTATAAGTTCAGAGAAAACATAACAATTGATCAACAACTTCTGTTTATGAATGATAGACTAATAGTTCCACAGTCTCTTAGATTAAAAATATTACATATTATGCATGAAGGTCACTTAGGAATGACAAAAATGAAACAAGTTGCTAGGACTTTATATTATTGGCCAAATATTGATGCACACATAGAAACTCTAGTAAAAAAATGTTTTATTTGTCAGACTTATCAAAATAACAATATAAAAGAACCTTTATTGTCTCATGATGTACCTAAGTTACCATTTTCTAAAATAGGAATTGATATAATGGATTTTAAACGAAAGTGTTATTTAATAATCTATGATTACACTACAAAATGGTTAGACATAAAATTAATTACTAATAAATCTGCAAATAGCATAATTAATGCACTAATAGATATATTTTCTTGTTTTGGTATACCATCTGAGATTGTAGCAGATCACGTTCCTTTTGATTCCATGCAATGTAAACAGTTTGCTAATGAATGGGGCTTCAAATTCATATATTCTAGCCCGAGGTATCCTCAATCAAATGGCATGGCGGAACGGGGTGTACAAATAGCTAAAAAAATGTTAACTAAGTGTAACGATGATAAAACAGATTATAGAATTTCCCTATTACAATATAGATCATCACCAGTATCAGGCACATATTTCACACCTTCCCAGTTAATGATGTGTAGAAATTTGAAAACTAAATTACCCTCTAGCTTTAAGTACTTAGAACCAAAGTTAAATTGTAATGTAGAGACTGAGATGAATAAGACTAAAAATAGAAATATAAGTTATTATAATAAAAATGTTAAAGAGAGAAATAACTTTAGTTCAAATCAGAATGTATGGTTCAAAAAAGATCCCCAAAAGAAACAATGGATACAGGGTACAATTGTAGATAATAATAATTACAGATCTTATGTTATTAAGGATAATAATGGATGTATTTATACAAGAACTTCTTATCATGTTCGATCTCAATAATCTGATAACAAATTGGTGTGAGTGTGCAGTTGCAAGATTGGTACCCATTCTTTCCCTGGAAATAGATATAAGTTGGTAATAAGTAATTATATAACAGAGTAATTACTTGAGTTTGTTATTGTTTTCTTAATGTTAAGAATTATTTTGTTAACTATGTAACAGAGAGGAGGAAGGGTTGTGTGTGTGTATGTATGTATGCCTACACATATGTATCTTTTTTTTTTTCTTTCGTTTTTTTTTTGTTCGAAAGGGGTATGATGTAATAGCTAGCCATACGCAATAAACGTAAAACGAAACGTATCTACAGACGGCTATAAATGTCATTGACAATCTATTAGTTTGACGTTAATATAACCTAAAAATGTATAGAAAACTATTGCATGTGGCTAACTACAGACGGTTTAAAAACGTATTGTGCAAAGAAGCAGATTGTCTCTGCCACTTGCTCGGGAACTCTGTGAGGGGACAGACACATTGTGAAAACTAATTAATTAATAAAACTCCAAGTGCTTAAAGGGTCTCTTTTATTTATAATAACATACAATACAGTGAAGATACAATTTATATGAATACTTTTAAAAACATTCATTATATATAAATTTTAAAAATTAATTCCTAAAAAAACAATTAAAAAGTATGTAAATAGAGAAGGGTGGACACAGTAAGCACATATTAAAAAATGCATTTTTTAAACATAGACACAATATTGACCATAGAAGAGGGTTGGTGCCAGGCAAGAGACCGACCGTAAAACCTAAGCCAAAAGCTTAAGCGGTATGCATTGTAATGTTAGCATCCCTCCGTTCATCGGTCTCCTGACATGGCAATTCTATGACTTTTTTCATTGATTATCATCACCAGTAGGCCTATTCGCTAACTTTTTTTGACAGTTGAAAGTGATGATAACCGAACTATTTACTTATCCATTACTGTTTCCACATGACAAGTGTCACAATAGCGTTATATTAAAGTAGTAATGGATCAGGAAATAGTTCAGTGATCATCACTTTTAACTGTCAAAAAAAGTTAGCGAATAGACCTACAGAACCTTTCCGGAGTGTTGAGTAGTACGGATCTAAGAGATTGTGTATCAAGTCGTACCTTTAAATATAAACCGCTACTAAACGAAATTATTAAGTATGTAAAAAATATTACGAATTAAAGCTTACGAAAGGAGAATGCAACTTTTCCTTTGACCCCTTGTTATCCTGTTTTTTTGTTTTTCCTAGGATGGATTTATTTAGCACCATAGCAAAAGTTGTTATGGATGATTAGTACTAACGTTTGGCATAGTGTCGGCTGTTCACATTTGTACGTGCAAGGGCGACACTTTCCGCCCTCGCACTTATTATGTATATTTATATGTTCATAATTATGTATATTTTCTTGTCTGTCCCCTGAGGCCTTCGCGACATGCTGTAGTCGCTTCGGCCTCACTTTGTTGACTGCTGTTGGCCCACATCTCAGTGGTCAACACCGGTCCACATCGGAACAAATGTAGTGTGTAAGCTGCTCATGTTAATTAACTTGTGAATCAAATAGAAAATAAATGAATAAAATAAGATATGAAAAAAAAAACCTTTGGCATAGGTTTCAATTATGTACATTGGGTTTCATATTTTTGGGCCAATCAGTTGCATAGTCCTTTGCAAGGGCTATGGCATTATCAACTCAACTCTTCAAAAATTAAAAACAGCCTACAATAAAAGGTGCGCAATAATTAGTAGTGACGTCTACATTTTGCCCCAGTTAGGGCACCACGTCGCCAAGAAGGAGTAGACGGCCGGTCTTTCGGGGAGACAGTACCCGAGACTCTCCAGCAGCGAAGGTGTCTTCGTCACGGACTCGTGGAAGTCGTTGAAGTTGATGACCCCGTCCAGATCCGCGTCCATCCGCTTGAGCATGATATCCACCAGCTCCTGCAACCAAGATCACCATTTGAGGAGCAGAAACAACAACGCATTAGCCCAGTATATACAGTATGGGTATGCGGCAAAGTCACGTCGGGGTCACCAATGTGGGTACCTATGCGGTAAAGTCGCCGCATACTCAGTGAAAAACGGAAGATCTTCCTCCGAGCCAGGTGTGCACACGGGGACCGCGGTCCGACTGTACTTCGTCGGATCTTGTATATATTCTGAGTTCCTCCAGAAACTTTGTAATCGTGATTCAGGACTTGCTAATCTCGTTCTGCCATATCACAATAGTTTTTAGGTCTACAGTTGGTTTGACTCCATTGTTATCGTGAGCTGTGGTACTTTTTGCTGATCAACCATTTCTCGGTTACTCGACATTTTGTTTATGTAGCGCTCTGACGTAGCCGCTACAACAGTAATACGTCTTCATATAAACTGGCCGCTGCCCATGAGAATGTGTGGTTTCGTACTCGGTAACGTGTATGCACCAATCAACCCTAGCGTCAACGCAGAGTAGGCTAATAACGCGCCGACAGGCCGCAGATAAACTACTGCTCTATACTGTGGCATTAGTTAGGAGAATACGGAATACATAATGGGTGTCCCAAAACTAACGCAAGATTTGAATTTGCCGCCATTCGTGCAGCAAGTGGTGCTAGCCCCAAAAATTAACAATTTGAAAGCTGATGGGTTAGGGTTAGTGAAAATGGTGCAAAATTTGCCCGTGAAACAATTAAATTATTGCATGAGACATTTCCTAGTCGTGTACTCTTTCGTTTCGGTGATCAGAATCCTCAGAAGCCCCCTTAGATCTTGTGATTTAAGTTTCGTTTGATGGAGCTATTTGAACCTCATTAAAATTTTGTCTATGTCGACAAGTTACAATTAACCCCATATACACAACCACCACAGGAGGAAGGTAAATGCTGCATCAACGAAATTATTACTTTTTACTTACTGCCCTAATAAATCAAAAACCTCATCATCACCAGCCCTTTAATGTCCCCACTGATGGGGCACAGGGCATCCCTATGGATGGACGAATATAGGGAGAATGGGCCATAATCAGTGCGGGTTGGTGGGTGCCTAAAATCTCAATAATATTTTGACTTTCTAGTAAATTCATTCAATATTTCTAAGTTACTATATGAAGCCAATGCATTAGTGGGATTTCTACGTTTTCTAAAAAGTCGACTTAAAGGGCATACCCATTAGATAATTGATTAGGCTATCCAATACACCAAAAATATATTTTTATTAAGCCTTGATACGAAATGATCGTAACTAACCATATTTTTCGTTTGTAATATTTTTTCTAACATTATTGTAATGCTCAAAATCAAATAAGAAACTAATAATAAAATTATCAGTCGCAATTTTCTAATGCTCCCAAGAGAAATATTATCTTGGTTCTTACTGTTAGCACATAATTTGAAAACAGAAAACCAAACCATTATTTCTCCAATATAAGTATATTATAATCATTTGATTTTGTAAAAATAAAAAACATACTTTTCTATGAATTATAAATATAATAAATTTCGTTTTCTTCTAATCTGCAAAGGAAACTCCATTATAATCTTTATCTGTCTTTAATTTATTTACTATGCCAGCCACAACTATGTTTTATAACCGAATTATAATTTCGCTGTCGATATTATTTGTGAATTCAGTGCAAGTACCAATAAACTGTTTATTTTAAATTAATTATTTGCACGAGCATTACCTGTATAATTTATTAACCAAACCGTCAGCTAAAAATCGCATTCATGCGCTAAATGTCAACATGTTCCTTCGGAAACCCCGCACGGCCTAAATGCTCTTATTGCAAGTAAATTAAACCACCAATTATAATTATATTGCGGCTTATATGCCACTCAGGTGAAACAGAACCAAGTACCTTATTATATTTACCATTAGAATCCTTTTACATTCCGTCAGAGATACCAAACGATATTCATCATCAGAGATTGGGATAACCCACCACCCTGGCCCAGTGCGGGTTGGTGGGTATTAACGACTGCAGATGCAGCCGGGACCTATAGCTTAACTTGCCTTCCGAAGCACGGAGGAGTTCGAGATGAAAATATTTTTCGTCACCCATCCAATGACGGGTCTTAGTGAACATTGCTTAGTTTACGCAATCGCAGGCCGAGTGGGCTATGCCACTGCGCTAGCGAGCTCCACAGTCATAGAGTCCTCAGTCGGTAGAGCGTGAGCTCTTACTAATAAATAGAATAAAATAAATATTTGAGATGGCTCCTATACAACATCATAACTTTTTTCCCCGTTTTTTTATATAGATATTGTTAAGGAAACCCTCCGTGGGCGTGTTCTCGCACTTGTGCGGGTTTTTTTAAATCAGGTGGAACAAAAATCACCGTAATAGGTATACCTACTGGCAACGAAAATCCCCTGGCAACCGAAGGAAGCCCAAGTCATATTTACGCTGCGTGTTGCTAGGAAGGGTTAATTTACTGAAACGGGCGCTGACCGCTCAAATTTGGGAACAATGGACCCTCAAACGACATGAATAACTAGTCAACTAGACTGTGAAGCTATCGCGCTATTTTTAAAGTCAAATTAAGTCAGATCAAGGCACCTACTATCATCATCATCATCATCACCAGCCCTTTTAATGTCCCTACTGCTAGGGCACGGGCCTTCCCTATGGATGGAAGAATATAGGGAGATTGGGCCATAACCCACCAACCTGACCTAGTGTGAGTTGTTGGGTATTAACGGCTGCAGATGCATCTGAGTCCAACGGCTCAACGTGCCTTGCGAAGCACGGAGGAACTCGAGATACTTCATTTTTGGTCACCCATCCAATGACCGGCCTTGGCAACATTGCTTAATTTAGGGAATCGCAGGCCGGACGCGCTATGCCAATAGCGGCCTGCGATTCCGTAAATTAAAGTAAAGCGCTAGCGAGCTCCTCCTTGTAGTTGGGCTGCTATCAGTCCTTTGCTTAGTAATGAATTCATTTCCTATGCTGGCCTGGTAGTAGAAAATAACGACCGGAAATTATTGTAGTTGGAAAAAGTTCGAAAAATTACAGTCTTGATGCAAGAATCGTTTTTTAACATTAACATAATGGTCAAATAAAAATCACCAATCGGCTCGGAGATCCTTGGGGTAGGCCTATGCCCAACAGTGGGCTTCACTCGATTGACTGAACGACTGACGACTGACTTATCAATCTAATATTTTGGACAATCTAATCGTAACAGAAATTATAAACTTTGATCGAATTGAACAATTCGTTTTTAATCTCCTCCAAATTATAGAAGTATTCCTAAAATATAAATTCAACGACTTTAATTGTTCCCTCAGTAGGTACACTACTAGTGACATCTATCGAATTGCCGTAAGTGAAGATGCTAGAATTTCCGACACATTCAACTATAAGCAGAATAAACATTCAGCTATAAGCAGAATATTTTGAGCATGTTCCTAGAACGGAGTGCTTCGGCGTCTGCAAATACATTCGTATGGGTTGGAGAGATGGCGCTGCATAGTACATGGTTGAAAAATTGCTAAACTTCTAAGTGAATAAAGTCATTAAAAGGTACCTACTGTTTTTCGTAAATGTTTGCATATTTATAATTATTTTATTTTAATTATGTGATTATTAATTTGGCCGTCATCAACTCAGTTATCTAGTATCAATAACACTTACTTTGGGTTGGAAGATTTCATAATTTCTAGACCCAAATTAAGTAGCGTAAAGTACTTGTGAGAGAAATATTTATCATTAATTAAATAGACGTCTTTCATATGAAATAGATACTTTCCATGCTGGCCTGGGAGCCAAAAAATTACGTAGAATGTGCCAGCCCCGAACCATCCCAGGGGTGTCTTAAAAGTCAACTAAGGGAGTTTGCCCGGTGTAGACCAATAAGCACCTTGGGGCACCCGAATGGTGGAGGGCAAGCCACTAATGGATGTGAATGCCGGAATGAATGTAAGGCCGGCTGAAAACCCTAAGCCATAAAACCTTGTGCCAAGCTTTGGAATGTTGTCATCCCAATCACTCTCTCCGTTAATCTCTCAACATGGTCCTTTCCAACAAACTTTTTTATCATTCATTTATAACTAGCACTATTTCGGTGTGATGATTGATATGAATCAAATGAGAGTGGATGGCTTGATTGCGGCTGACTAGTAAGAATGGAATAGAAAATTCCTGCACCTACCCCAGGTAAACTAGGAATAGGGAAAAAAGATGATGAGGAGTCTTTATTTTATTGTGATAGACAGGGGAGCACTCAGCCACCATCTCGCCTGATGGTAGATGACGATAAGGGTCGAAGATGGATTCGAGCCTCACCTGGAACCCGTAACCACAGAGGGCTGGCTATCTTATAACAAATTTTCGGAACGCATTATTGCTATTAACATAATATTTTTATTACATTTAAAATACATACAAAATCATATTTCTAAACATTACATTTTTACAATATAAAACATTTAAAAATACAAAGATGCAGTTCCCCATCGGTAGCAAGATCAGGGTCCCGGCTACCGGTGGTTAAGGATCCAGAGACAGGAACCTCCTCATTGCGCCGCGTCAAGAAGTACCGCCTTCTGCATCTGACTCTTGACCCAACTACCTAGCGCGAGCCTCTTAAGATGTTTATCGAGGCTCTTGGCTATCAAGCCATGGGCAGATATAACTATCGGAACAATAATTGCTGAATCGATGTCCCACATCTCAACAATCTCGTAAGCTAAATCAAGATATTTGCTATTAACATTATTATTATGGTGACAGATTTTGATAACATCTGGTGGCAGTAGCCAGGCGGACTTGAAAAAATTCCTATCACCAACCAAACCGAGTACACACTGTATAGTTCCCGGCACTTAACTTGAACCAAAATGACGGCTATCTGCGCAGGTTTAATTGAAGGAAAAATGTCTAAGCTAAATTTTATAAGAAGCGGGTATCACTGCGTTGCTAAGGTTACAGACATACATCGCACCTCATACAGAGCCTCAATGATACCTGAAAACTGCGCTGCGCATAGACATCAACTTATTGTAATCCCCTGGCGATCGAACCCGGGACCTCAGAATCTTAATTCCGGCAAGCGAACCACTAGAACTAGACCATGATGGGGACAGTAAAATAAAGATGATGAGGAGTCTCTGAGATCTGTAAAAAGCACCTTAACAGCCTCCTCGACGTCATCGTCTCTTGACGCCTTGGCAAGGCTCTTCTTCATGAGCTGGTACATTGTTTCTCGCCGTAGAGACCCTTCGCCGAGTAAGTCGTAGCACTGGAATGTAAAAGCACCTCATTTACATGCTGTAGGTATGTGTACTTGTTCCTGGCCTGCTCCCAGTTTATCTGGGGTCGGCGCAGTATGTTTCCTCTTCCATTTACACCACACCCCACTGCCTTTTGATTCATAACGTCTATTACATCAGAAAGGTGTTAGTGATCAGAAATACTGATCCTATAGGGTGAGCCTATAAGTTAACTTTAATCATCTAGCTAGAGAGGGAGGGTGGTGACAATTATATTTTTCTTTATTTTTTCTTTTGCCGTGTGGTGACGGCAGTGTAGAATACAATTGTCACCACCCCAAATCTCTCCCGCGGGTGTCGTACAAGGCGATTAAGGATAAATGATGAGGAATGGACAGCAGCGTTCCTCTTTTACCATCTAGCTATGTACCTAGTGCGACTTTTGTGCCCGATAAATGGCAATAGACTCGCCACCTATTACATGGGACCTAACATAACTGGCGATACGGGGGTGCTAGTTCACCTCTGCCTACCCCTTCGGGGATATAGGCGTGATTTATGTATGTGTGTATGTATATTTTTCTCTACCGTCACCACACGGCATTACACTGTTCGGACTCCGCGAAGGTATTATGGAGACCAAGAAGGATCCACTTTGAAATGATAAATAAATATCTTTGGTTATATTTCCTTAAGAGCTCGCTAGCGCAGTTGCAGCTAGGCGCGCTTGGCCTGCGATTGCCGGGATGGGTGACGAAAAATGTATTATCTCAAGTTCCTCCATGCTTCGGGAAGCACGTTTAGCCGTTGGTTCCGGCTGTATCTGCAGTCGTTAAAACCCACCAACCCGCACTGGGCCAGCGTGGTGGGTTATGGCCCAATCTGCCTATATTCTTCCATCTATAGGGAAGGCCTGTGCCCCAGCAGTGGGGCGCTGGTGATGATGATATTTCCTTACTAGTGTAACTGAACCCCCCCTTTTATTATAGACTAATACGCGGTGGTTGAGAACGAACCCATGGTAGGTACAGACGGTGATAACATTTTTCGACCTTATGAATAATTAAAAAAATATAAGGAAGTGGAAGCCCGCTCCCCGCTCCTCACAATGAGTGACAACCTTCGATTCACTCTCTCCTTCCAAACCACCGGAAGTTCCTTATATGCCCTACCCGAATCAGTGTATTATTCCAGTCCGTTAGCATTCCCGTGGAAAGTCATATGTAGTGTATTTAAACCAGATCATAGGTAGAGAAACCCGGCCGAATTCTCCTGACTTCAACAACACTTCAGAAGAAGGTCATTATAATTTAAAAGACAGCCCAGATTCTACGTGGGGCGGATTGGTTGTGAGGCAAGCCCGCGCTGTCGCAACTATCTAGTGGGTTCCAATCTGAGTATCCTCAGTAATGGAACTAGCTCCCTTAAATAGCTCCTGTCTAACCTAAGCTATCTGACCTAGTTTGAACCATAATAACGATACAACTGTTATGTCTCATCACGATCCTCCGACACAGATAATCCCTTCTATCAATCTGGGGAGTGTGCAGTGTGGGGAAAATAGTCTTTCCTGCGTGTAGAGAATTGGGCGTATTTTGGGCATCAGTGTTGGCACTGTATATGTCTACTGACCTAACCTAGCTTCAATACCAAAATACTCCCAATTGATCATGCAACACACGCTTACGATGTAAATATAAAAGGCCTCATAATCATGTCATCGCACAATTATGTAGTCCCAAATTCACAAAGCAGCGTGCCCACGTAAATGACAAGGGACCAGTACACAACTAAATCATGACATATTTTATTATTATTATTATTATATTAAGTAAATATTTATATTAATTTAATCTGGCCAACGTATAAATAATGATCATCAAGTATGGTAGGACCCCCCTGTTGTGAAGTAGCATCCCAAGACTCTTTTGTGAGGTTTGTGACGTGTTCCCTATGGAGGGAGAAGGATACGTAACATTAGAAGACAGATGAACTTAAGTTTGTTGCATATTATAGTGGAAATAAGGTTAGTTGATAACTGTAGGCAAATACTCCATTATTCCAGATTACTCCGGTAAATCTAACAAACCAAATCTGCAACCGCCTATAGAACTGACCATACCATACACCGCACGCATGAACTTTATGATGATGCAATAATAATAATATCCACGACAGTCGGTAAAATAAACAATATACCTGTTGTTTATACCTGTATAAAATGTAGACATAAAAGCTCAGCCAACTCCCCGTCATACATACATACGTAACCTATCGGTACCTACATATTAACATTCCTATGCTCAGCCTAGCATCTCAGTCATGAAATAAAATATCATAGGTAAGTAAAGTATAGGTATATAGGCTCAGCCAACTCCCCTTCACATATACATAGCCCTTATATACCTATTCATCAACAAACAGTACAACGATCGACGCGGACTATCCAAACCCCGCAATCGACAATTACAAATCCGAAACCTCCTCAGTAGGTAGGTACCTACTTTCCTACATATCCAAAACACCGGCGAACCAACAAAACAATGACCAAGGTTATAATCAATTAATAGGTACCCATTAAATGAAATAATCGTAAAATACGTACCATGGAACAACGGGTAATAATAACCATGGCATACCTAACACTTCAAGTACTAATAAAATCACCAACATTACGGGTTCCCTTACCTTGCCTAACCCATACCTGGCGTTTGATACCGAACGTCTCAAACGGATCCAATCTCCGTACGCCATCACCTGGAACGCAGGCGCAAATACCAGAACTCCATTTCCTCCATCGACGACGCGCACCGACCGGCTGCCTCCCCGCTTTGACTCGTCCTGTCGCCCGTCTCCGCTCTCGAAAAGAATCCGAATCGTCCATGGTCGAAAGGTCTCGAATGTCCCTTTTCACCCCTATTTATACCCTCGGTTAGCCCACCTATTTCGCTAGCTATCCACTGACCAATCATCTATCCGTTGAGATATCCTACGATCTATCTGCTAATTTCATTGGTCCCGACCGGCGGCCTCTCTGTTGGCAGAACTGATTTTTGCACGCCAAAACAAGTTGACAACCCACAAGCTACAACTTCCGTTCATTCGTACCAATTTCAATGTAAACAAAACGTTACAACCCGACTTACTGAATTGCCTCCAAAATGGTATTCATCTAATTCCATTGACACCTCTTAAAATCGTTTGTATTATACACAGAAAACTACTATTTATGTAACTTATTTTAAAACGTAATATTTTCCTAAAACTACGAATGTATTAAATATATTTTTAATAATTCAACTACTATTTGTGGAATATAATAATTGAATCTCACCTAATAATAAAATAACTTTAATTAGACAATACTAAAGGAAAACCTAAAGCTAAGGGGAACGTAAGGCACTAGATGGCGCCCTGCGCCAACCTATATTGATACGGGATTTACTCTAATTATAATTTTAATAATTCAGCAACTATTTGAGGGATATAAGAATTAAATTAACATAATAATAAAATAACTTTAATTAGAATTATCTAAAGTTAAGAGGAATGGAATCAATAGATCTATTGCGCCATCTATGGCTCCTTGCGTGGGCTATATTGATGCGGTATGTGCTCTACCACTTTGCAATTTATGGTCGAAAAATCTAATAGATGGCGCTTGATACACTATGGGAACTTATTATCAATAATTATGAATGTTGGTCCTAGAACGATATCTACTCTGTTGCATCCACTTCCTGGATTGTATAAAATATTCCTATAATAATTTTCTGCGTAAAAATATATTTCATTAAAAAGTGGGAAGATGCACCCTTGTTACGTCACACACGCCCCCTAAATTATTATGTAGTTTACCGAAGTAATAATTTACAGCTAAAAATATTGAAGATGTAGAAGGGAGAACAGGGAGCATCTTTACTATATCACACAATATACACAAGCGTCATACGATGTTTAACCCGGAACGATACTGCTCTTTTCCAATCATCTCCTTTGGTTGTATAAATAATTCTATGACTATTAAACTAGATAAAAATATATTTGATTAAAACGAGAAGATGCACCCTTGTTACGTTACACTAGCTACCCAGCGCAATCAATATCATACAACTTTAATTGTATTATTCTGACCGATAAATCGAAGATTCACTTGCCGTAAACGCATAAGTTATCCTTTCTTCGAGGTCGCCACGCAGGTACAGAGACAGGGCTTTGGCAAAGGTTGCCATGGTAACGTAGGGCGAGGTGCCCCGGTCCAGAGCCACCATGACACGCTCCATCATATAGGCGTCGGTCATGCCGAGGCCTGTGTGGAGGACGTCCCTGAAGTGGGCCCTACAAAATTATCTGTATGGTGATTAGAGTACGGAGCTAGAAAAAAAATGCAATTGCTTTGAAATGAACATACATACATAAATCAAGCCTATTTGCTGCCAGATGGGTAGGCATAGCGTCTCTTTTCAATTCATTTCGTCTCTTTTCTATACATTCATTCTCACTAGCACCTTTAACGTGTGATGCATGATATGAATCAAAAGGAAGTCGACGGCTTGATGACGTCCGACCGATAAGAATGGAAGAGGAAACATACTGCGCCGACCCCAGATAGACTGGGAACAGAGCAGGGAGAAGCAGAGAAGAGGGGTAGGCATAGCGGCATAGGTGATTTACCGGTGTAACGGAACTGACGGCAGAGTAAAATACATTTGTCACCACCCCCCATCTCTCCCGTGGGTGCCATACAAGGCCACTAAGTGAAAAGACAGCGATCAGTAATGGGCAGCAGCGTTTCGATTGTACCATCTACCAACATACTCGACTAAGGGCCGGTTTTTTGATCCATAGTTAACTGTTAACCAATTGTTATTGTTATAAAAATTGTTAAAATTTTTTACTTATCTATAAATATAACTAATATTTAACAATTAGTAACAATATCAGACTGATATTTATCCATTAGTAACATAAGTAACTAAAATTGTTACTAATGGTTACATATCAGACTGATATTTAGCAATTAGTAACAGTTTTTAACAATTGGTTGAGTTAACTATGGATCAAAAACCGGCCCTTAGCGTGCCCGATAGAAGGTCCGCCCCATAATAGACCTAACATAGTTAGCGAAACATTGGTGTTAAATTCACCTCTGCCTATCCCTGGGAATATAGGCTTGATTTAGGTATGTAATTATCTCAAAACTGCTCAAAATTCCGAATGCGAATGCAACCAATTACCGTATCAAAACACTACAATGTGACGGCTGCGCAGCGAAATTCTTTGTAACAGTTCTTGGCTCGTAAAAGTCAAGGTTGAAGAGTTATAAAAGCTGTAGTGAACGCTATAAAGCGATACAATGTTGCCGAAAATGCGATTGCTGCCTGCTATTTTTGAGACTATTTCTAGGGCTGCTTACTTGATACCAACACTCACTGGAGCACCCATAAAGTAACGCCGCTCCAAAGTTCTTTAAGTTCTCAAGAAAGCTTACAATTTAGCACTGCGATATAGTGTTGGTTATTAGTTTTATTGGGCACACGTAGTAATGCAATCTTTGTTGTGGTTTTTAACAAGCCAAATAAACAAAACCTTTTTAAAACGAATATCGACGATCATTATGATTTGATTTTTATTAGATTATTATAATATGAATGTTAGAATAACTTTTCCTTTCCTTACAACTTACAACATGAAGTTGAATGGCAAGAGAAAACTAATGTCCTTGTTGGCCGAGTGGTGTAGGTATCTGCCCGGATTGCAGAGGATGCGGATACGATTCCCGCAATAGGACAAATCATGTACGTTCAATTGTTACAAAGTTATTTGGTGTCGACATGTACAAATTTTACAAAGATGTTTTGTGTCGACACGTTCAATTGTTACTAAGATATTTTTTGTGTCGATGCGTCAAATTGTTACAAAGTTATTTTGTGTCGACGCGTTCAATTGTATTTGTTACAAAGTTATTTTGTGTCGACACGTTCAATTGTATTTGTTACAAAGTTATTTTGTATCGACACGTTCAACATAATGCAAAAAATTGTAATTGTGAGACAGGGCGAGAAGTTGCCTTTTGACTTAGGCAAGTCTCCCAAGATATTTTACTTTATACAAATCTCATGATAAGCATTAATTTTGCATCTATATAACGGACACTATATTCCAAGCCCGGGGGGTCCCCGTTTAATATTAAAACGAAGTTCATACCTGGATATTAGATCGCTAGCGGCTGGCTTCTCGTCACGCTTTTGAATTTTGAAGAATATAACCATGATTTCTGAAACAATTTTAAACTTGAAGCGACGGCGACAAAGCATTAACTTATACAATTGTCACCACCCCCATCTCTTCCGACTAATGGTAAAGACAGCGATGAGCAATGGGCAGCAGCATCCCTTTTATACCACCTAGCAACATACTGCGATTTATGGGCCCGATAGATGGCAATAGGCTCGCCACTTAAACGTATGACCTAACTCAATCGGCGAAATTTGGGTGTTTAATTCACCTCCGGGGATATAGGCGTGATTTATGTTGTTTTTTGTGATCAAAATATATGACGGAAATTAAAAACAAGGCGACAATTAAAATGGAAACGCGTGACTAGGTATTCACAGGAGACTCGTTTGAATATGATAAATTTATAAGCGCAATGCTGTAACGGGGATGTTTTATAACAAATTGGATGAATTTCCCGGAAGGCTGTATTGTTTGTTTGAATACACACACATGTGCCAAACAATTCGATTAATATGTAAGTAACAAATACATCACGCCCACCTCTCCCCTAAGGGGCACGCAGGGGTGTCTTAACACCCATGTTTCGCCAGCTTATTCCTGATATAAGTCCATGCAATAGGAGGCGATCTAATTGACATTCACCGGTAAATTAAGTCGCAGCAATTTGCAAGATGGTACACTAAGAACGCTGCTTCCCTTTCCTCGTTAGTTAATAACACTAACTGCCGCACTCAGAGACGTCAATTAACTTTAATGAGTATTTAATGTCAAAAATTTCCATTCAAATCTAGACCACAGACCCGGCAAGAATAGCTACTAGTTTTGAATTGTCATTTTTTGACGTTATGTACTCATTATCGTTATTTGACGTCTCTGAGTGCGGCAGTAACAGCCGCACTCAGACACATCAATTAACTTTAATGAGTATTTAATGTCAAAAATTTTCATTCAAATCTAGACCATAGACCCGGCAAGAATAGCGACTGGTTTTGAATTGTCATTTTTTGACGTTAAGTACTCATTAACGTTATATGACGTCTCTGAGTGCGGCAGTAACCCCCGAATACAGAAACGCTACTCATATTTTGAGCACCGCTTACAAAGTTAAGTGGACAACACCTGTCAGAATTTGTATGGAAAAACGTCAATTGACAATACTTAAATGTTAAGCAGGACTCAAACTTTGAGCAGCGTTTCTGTATTCGGGGGTAAGTCGCCTTGTACGACGCCCACGAGAGAGGTAGTGGTGGTGACAGTTTTATTCTTCTCTGACGTCACCATGGAATACATACATACATAAATCACGCCTATATCCCCGAAGGGCAGAGGTGAACTAGCACCCACGTTTCGCCAATTATGTTAAATCCCATGTAATAGGTGGCGAGCCTATTGCCATTTATCGGGCACAAAAGTCGCAGTACTATTGCTAGGTGGTATAAGAAGAACGCTGCTGCCCATTCCTCATCGCTGATTTATCCTTAGTCGCCTTGTACGACACCCACGGGAGAGACATGGGGTGGTGACAGTTGTATTCTACTCTGCCGTCACCACACGGCATAGTAGAATACAACCATGGAATACGGTCACCACATATCTTTATTATCTAGGTGTTGAATATTATAAGGACATATAATACGTATGCGTATCAGGGGGCCTACTCTGAAACTCCGAACGAACGAACTCACATCTATTCGTCTTTCTCACGCCACTGCGTATTAAAATAAGAGCGATAAAGACGCAAAGACTCGATCGAACGAAATAAACTTCCAGAGTAACGCCTCAGGTCTGTGTATCACCAAAGAGGTGGGCAAAATTCGTTTCATTCAAAGTTTCAGTCGAGGACATGACTATTTGGTAGTATGTTCCTAGTGTTGACAAAATCCTAATTGGATAATTATTTTTATAAATTTATTTCATCATCATCATCACAAGCCAGATGGAAGAATATAGGGAGATTTGGCCATAACCCACCACGCTGGCCCAGTGCGGGTTGGTGGGTACTAACGACTGCAGATGCAGCCGGGACCAACGGCTTAACGTGCCTTCCGAAACACGGAGAAACTCGCTATAATAAATTTTTGTCACCCATCCAATGACGGGCCTTAGCGAAATTGCTTAGTTTACGCAATCACAGGCCAAGCGCGCTGTGCCACCGCGCTAGCGAGCTCCTAAAAATTGGATAATTATTTTAATTAATTTGTATAGTGGTTGGGAGGAAAGGTGGCGGGAAGTCACAGGACTGGGGCCTTACCACCAACTCTAAATGCGACTCAATCCCCATTGTTAAAGTAAGACAACGCTGTAAGCCGAGTAGAGCGGCGTCCCGTTTTGTCACCCGCATTTGGATCGCACTAATGCTTCATGGTACGCCCACTGATTAGTTTGGAGATAAGCCTATGCCCAACAGTGGACGTCTCTCGACAGAAATGATGATTTGTACAATCTTGACTTGATGACAGAAAACTGCTTAAAATTAGTTTTAGCTAACTATAATAAGACACTGTGTACAATTGAAGCGAGATAACATAACACCGCAAACTAAAAGATAGGCAGCCAAAGTACATACGCTCCAGCTCATCGAACGTGAAATGTGTTTCTTTTTGTATCTCAACCCACATGGCGCCATGTTTTTTTCTGAAGCGAATCTCCTCCATGGGGTCTAAGGACGAATCTAATGATGCGGACATTACGCAGCCGATATTTTATCCCTTAAAGAATACCTAACACAAAATTGATTACAATGGAAAACTCCAAAGAAGGCAGTCACTGTGACACGTTTGATGTTATGCGTGTGTCAAAGTCAAAAACAACAGTTTATAAATGACGGCGTATCGCAGATAATGTTATATTTAAATTATCCTTTTTATCTGATTAAATGCGGGATAAAATGCGTTTTGCCCCCGTAGCACGCGACGTGGAGAAAACTCCTCGGGGTAAACAAAATATTTTCCCTCGCTCTAACTCCCACTAAATCCGGAGAAAAACACTGTCAAGTGCTGGAGAGAGCTTTTGTCCCCGTACCGTGCTAGGCCTTCTAACGGCGATTACGAAATATTTTGACTGCCGGTTTGGTCAAATGGTCAGATCGATCGATCGTTTCAGTCGATGACATGACTATTTGGTAGTATGTACCTAGTGTTGACAAAATTCTAATTGTATAATTATTTTTATAAATTTATTTCATCATCATCATCACTAGCCAGATGGAAGAATATAGGGAGATTGGGCCATAACCGGCCACGCTGGCCCAGTAAGTTTGGTCAAATGGTCAGAGCGCCAGCTATCGGCCAAAAGGTCCCGGGTTCGAAGCCTTCAAATGACCTCCAATGGCCTTGTTTGATACCTATCGACAACAGCATACCCAAAGAGGGTTGGTGTCAGGCGGCCGGCTGTAAAACCTAAGCCAAGCCTTGAACAGAATAAATAAAATAATAAATAAATATTTTTTACCACTCACACCTATCATCTAGCCTAAAGTAAGTAGCCTAAGCACTTGTGTTATGGATACTAAATGACGGACATATTTTAATATAATTATGTATATAAATGTTGAAAATTTACTACATAAACATATACACAACCATGACTCGGGAACAAACATTTGTGGTCATCACAAAGTTTGTCCCTACCAGGATTCGAACCCGGGACCTCTTGGCCAATACCCAGCGATCTGAGCATTCGACCAAGGCGGCCGTCAAATTGGAATATCGGCCGTATGGATTGGAATGTTGTCATTCCAATCACCCTTTCCGTTCATCGGTCTCTCGACATGGTCCGTTCCGTTTCTTTTCTATACACTCATTCATCACTAGCACCTTGGATGATATGAATTGAAAGGGAGTGGATGGTTTGATGACGTCTGACTAGCTCCGCCGTATGGTGACGGCAGAGTAGAATACAATTGTCACCTCCCCAAATCTCTCCCGTGGGTGTCGTACAAGGCGACTAAGGATAAATCAGTGATGAGGAATGGGCAGCAGCGTTCCTCTTATACCACCTAGCAATGTACTGCGACTTTTGTGCCCGATAAATGGTAATAGGCTCGCCACCTATGACGTGGAACCTAACATAATTGGCGAAACGCGGGTGCTAGTTCACCTCTGCCTACCCCTTCAGGGATATGGGCGTGATTTATGTATGACCAATATGAATGGAAGAGGCAGCATACTGCGCCGACCCCAGATAGATCGGGAACAGGGCAGAGAGAAAATAATATAACATAATGATACAGCATTTTGTATAAGCGCGTGCTATCCCAAGAGGTACTCACCATAATATATCGTACGACAAAGATAGTTCAATTGGACGTGGTTTCTGCATTGTCCAAGGGATCATGAAGTTCAAACGATACGCTTAGAACTAATAACAAACTTATTTGCTTGTGTGTACTTATGATGCTTGAGTTTAGTAGGACAGAGTATGCATGTATGTTTGGGCTCCAAGGCTAAGCAGAATTACTGAGGCGACATCAAAATAGTTGTGAAAATAATTAACAATAAATTCAGTACAAAGGCTGTCAGAAAGTATACCTCAATAATAGAAAAGGGGTTAAAGTATAAAATTGCCGATGTTCCCTTATTATTTAGTAGAAGTGTATAATTCCTTTAAAACAATAGTTATGTCCATTATTCCTTTTTTATTTTAAACTTCATTTCAAGGACTTATATTTATGTATAAAATTTTATCTTATTTCTTTAAATTATAATCTTTAAAAACAGCTTGTCCTAAGTACCACTTAGATCCACGGGCACGGAAACCAGTCCGTCTCCGTTATAAAAAAAAATCTCTAGGTATCCTAAAGCTTAATGTTGTCTAAATATACTCACAAAATTATATAAAGCTTAGATTTGTGGTTCCATAAAAATCCCAAATATGTTTGTATGGAAAAATGAATTTTCGCTATATTCTCCATACAAAACGGCAATTTGATACTTAAATCCCTAATATTATAGACCCGCCTAAGACATACATTTTTTAAAGTTTCTAACTTGTTGTTTTTAATGTTCTTACTTTTATGATTATGTTTAATTAAATATTAATAAATTAAGTAAGTATATTTTATAAATATGGATGCTTCGTAAATAACTTTGGAACGTAATTTAATTGTTCGAAAGCTGTTTGCCTTGCAGATGCACAGCTTTTCTTCTATTTTAAAATACTAACAATACATAGATAGGTACAGAAAGCCGAAAATCCTATTTTCTATTTCGTTCCCTCTGGGACTCTGGGTCTAACCATATTCTCAATTAACAACAAAGGTACAATGAAAACATAAGTAGAAAGTAACAAAAAAAATATAAAACAATTCTATATTTTCTCAGGTTTTATACTAACAAGCTGCTCACAACAGTATTTATTGAGTAGATTTTTATTTTATCTTTACTAGACCATAACTTTAGAATCTGTGCGCTAAAAAGTAATATAATCTATGTCGACTTAATTTATACCGCTCTGCAAACAACTTCAATGTAAAGTTATTATTATTAATTAGATATTTTATTCCAAAACCATTTTCTTACCTAAACACAAACCTTCGGGCCTCTAGCATTGTTTTCATTTCAATTTTCCACCTATAGTTATTTTCTAATAACAAGTCGGCATAATATTTCTTTCCGTAAAATATCTGTGTTTAATTCTACCCTGCCTTCCCCTTCAGGGATGTAGGTAGACGTGATATATGTATGCATGTGTAATGTGTATTATATTATATAGGCACATCGCAACCTCCGGTGGTGCACCTATGAAAAATTCGTTTCTTCTTCAAGAAACTTTGTTGGCAACTTTGCTTACATATCTGATAACCGTGTCTGAATCAATCTGCTAGGGTCATAAAACGCGGTGGAAACTCGATAGCGCGATTCACTGAGAAGGCGGTGCCATCTATTTTGTCTGTTGGAACTAATTGCGCCGTTTAGCCAGCAAAGTAAGCTCGACACGGGTCCGCACCCGTCCGGATAAGGGTGAGAGTCCGTGCGCTAGGAAAGAAGAGAAAACTTGAGTCTGTTATGGGCCGTTTCAATATTCTATCATATCAGCAGTTAAAGATAAGACGTACCACAAACCCGCTGGACCTCGGGTCTGTTACGGCGAGTCCCAATATTCTATAAACAATTTGAAGATAGACGTACACCATCGTTGCTTAGGAGCTTCAGGGGGCCTAAACAAAGGAACATACCGATTTAGATAACCAAGTTCGATAAAGCAAAATGTATGGGATTTGACGTAAGTCTTCGTGAAATCACGTGACAAAAATCGTCTTCGTAAGTTCCTAGTTGGTAACGCAAGCTAAGACGCTAGAGATACCAAAGTAATATGGCCGATCGTGACGAACTTCGACACGTTATCGTTATGAAACGATTGCCACTTGGCTACGGGCCCTGTTATTTATAGTAATTTAACAAAAAATGCCAGGCAGCTAAACTTCAGTAAGCTTATACTTCTAACTGTAGATAGAATATTGAAACCCGCCATTAGTCAGCCAATTAAACTTTCGAATACTTTTAAAAAAGCCGACCACCAATTCTCAGACCTACCAAATATACACAAATATTTCATTAAAATTGATTAAGCCGTTTCGGAGTTCAAAAACAAACAATGCTAAACGAAATTTTTACATACATACATACATACATAAATCACGCCTATATCCCCGAAGGGGTAGGCAGAGGTGAACTAGCACCCACGTTTCGCCAGTTATGTTAGGTCCCATGTAATAGGTGTGTATAAGGATTTTTAACAAAATTCCTGAAGAAATTAAAAAGTTACCCCTAAGACATTTCAAAATTAAATTAAATAAATGGCTTCGTGACAATAGATTTTATGACTTAAATTATTTTTTTTATTATAAATTTTAATGTATGACATTGTAAATATTTAAATTAAATTGACCTAGATCTATAGCCAGAGAGACAAACAAGTATCTCTCAGAAGAGAATATTCCAATTTTATTTATCTAATATATAAAAATTTCGTGTGGTGACGGCAGAGTAGAATACAATTGTCACCACCCCATACCTCTCCCGTGGGTCTCGTACAAGGCGACTAAGGATAAATCAGTGATGAGGAATGGGCAGCAGCGTTCCTCTTATACGATCTAGCTATGTACCTATGTAATGACATAATAATTTTAATAATAGATACTTAAATGATAAAAAAAATGAATGATAGTAATGAATGTTTAAAATATATAATTAATTTTAACATAGATCATGTTAATGCATTGCATGCTTTGATAGCAGATCACAGTAGGATCAATTTATTAATATAACATCAATGTAACCTGTGTATCGCAACAAAGAAATTTGAATTTGAATAGGTGGCGAGCCTATTGCCATCCATCGGGCACAAAAGTCGCAGTAGGCACGCTGCTGCCCATTCCTCATCACTAATTCATCCTTACTATATCTTATCACACATTTTTGGAACACAATAATGCTGTTAACACTATTATTATAAAAATATAAAACTATGGTATAATTAGGGCATTTACTGCCGCACTCAGAGACGTTAATAAATTTTAATGAGTACTTAATGTCAAAATAAATCATTTAAATCTAGATCTTAGACCCGGCAAGAATAGCGACTAGTTTTGAATTGTCATTTTTTGACATTAAGCACTCATTATCGTTATTTGACGTCTCTGAGTGCGGCAGTTAGTATGTTTTTAATAATAATTAAAATAAATAATATAGGTATTCTTTTAAAATTATTATGGGTCGTATAATTCGGCATAATATAATGCAAATATGCCAGACATGCCCGGGCGGCTCGTTTGTATAGGCCAGACTGACTGTGACGGTCCTACATTGGGCAAACATCGCACAGACCCAATAGAAGCGAGGTCCGGCGGGCATGTCTGCATGCATGCCCGCGGGCATGCCCGTGTAGTGAATTCCCAGCTTGAGTCCGATTTGTTAGGAAAATATTGTAGAGTTGATTTGGGTATTTCAACTAGGTTAGGAACGTACATTAACCCATATACCCAACTTCAGTCGCCTATTTGTGTTGGTTAAAGAGTATATCGCTTGCTTATCTTATACTGTCGTGGGCATTAAGAATTATTGTTAAATTAACTAAGGTCCTCAACAGCGTAGGTACTTAGCGCGTTCGGTCTGCGATTGCGCAAAATAAGCAATGTTCTCTAAGGGCGATTATTGGAAGGGTGACCAAAAATGTATTACCTCGAGGTCACGAGTCAGTATATTACCATCAGGTGAGATAAAAGCCACGAGTTTCCCTGTCTAGAAATAAAAAAAAAATTGGAAAATAAATATGCATTTATTATCATTGAAATAACAATATCATTGGATCATTATGGCACAACCGTAACTTCATGTGCAGCTAGTTTTGAACTAGTTTGTTTTAACAGCACACAGGTAAGTAATACATAGCAGAGACTGCGAAATCTCCATGAATCGCGATTTATCAACAGTAGACCATTTGGTACACTAATGAATCAGCAACTAACAACACTCGATATGTATAACCTATGCCAAAATGACGACAGATTGATTCGCCGCCTCGCCAATGCAGTACAATTTTTTTTGGATAATCCTTATCCTTACTTCCTTAATATATGATATTGCAGCAAAAACATTGCAATTTTTGCACCAGATTATAACCAAACTGCGAAAGTGTGAGAAAAGACATCATAAGTGTATTGTAATCATACCAGATATGAATAAACGAATTTTGATTTGATTTGATTTGATTTGATAGACAAGGGGGAAAAGTTCTCGTCGTTACACCCGCAAAAGAGTTAAAAAACCCCATCAAGAGCTCCTTTAACAATTAGCACAGAAACAAACCAATTTCGGCGATAAACACGGGAACAACTCAGTAGGCCTATTCGCTAACTTTTTTTGACACTTGAGAGTGATAAACACTGAACTATTTACTGATCCATTACTTCTTTACTGTAACACTATTGTGACACTTGTCATGTGGAAACAGTAATGGATAAGTAAATAGTTCGGTGATCATCACTTTCAACTGTCAAAAAAAGTTAGGGAATAGGCCTACTGAGCGGAAGGGGTAAAGTTGGAAAGTGGGTTCCTTAAGAGCAGCAAGACGCAAGCGCGGTAAATCTGCAATTCTGGATAGGAACTCAACGCTCAGATGACTGCCGCCTCAGTCGGCATCTCCCCGCCTTAGCGCGTGGCTGGTTCACTCCGGTACCCCGCGATCCTCCCGAAACTTAGTGAGAGGAGTTGAGTGGACTTCGCCGATATCGGCAGCCGTGGCATCTGTAAAGGTAATTGTTATGCTCTCATGAAATCTGAGGATATCTTATTGACTTTACTTCGTGTTGTACCGGCGACCATTCTCGAAATAGTGGCGATTTCTATGCAATTTTTTGACGGATGACCATAATTAAGTAAGTGTTTGGAAAATTTCTCTCCACTTGCTAAGATCCTTGCATACTTCTTTCGCTGCATCCATTGTCATTACGTCCGCATGCATCCTGTCGGTTCCGAGTACTTTGGATTTGGCCCTTTTTTAGAAACTTTTTAAATATACTTGCCCTTTTTTTAATGCCAAGATTTTTTTGTTAATCAGATGGAGACTCATAATTTATTAGAATGACCAAAAGAAATAAATTATAATTATTCAATAATCAACTTAATATGCAGTAATAGAATTCGATTAATCACTTGATGCTCGCTTATTTGCCTTACATCAAAACGTTGCAGTCGTAAAAACCAAAAATAAACGATAGGTATAAGTGAGCTGAGATGATTGATTAAGTAATTCACATCACACTTATTTAAAAACGACATTCTAATAAATAAAGTCTTCGGGAATAACCCTAAACTCACTTTAGTATTAAATGTAAACTGGGACTTGACAGTCATAATTTAATTAGATTAACTGCAGACTTCAATTAATTTTAAGGAATTAATTGACTTTCTGCCGCACTCAGAGAAGTCAATTAACTTTAATGAGTATTTAATGTAAAAAAATTTCATACCAAGCAAGACCATAGACCCGGCAAGAATAGTACTAGTTTTGAATTGTAATTTTTTGACGTTAAGTACTCGTTAACGTTATTTGACGTCTCTGAGTGCGTCAGTTAATGTCAAAAATGTTATTTAAATCTAGACCATAGGACCCGGCAAGAATAGCGGCTAGTTTTAAATTTTAATTTTTTTATGTACTCATTGACGTTGAATCTCTGAGTTGTGAATACCTGAGTGCGGCAGTTGGAAAGGAATAAATTAATTTTTAACGACTCTCATTGGGAACATTTGAAGGCGTCACATTTTGGGATAATCTTCACTCAGAGATAAGACAAATACGAGCTATAAGAGAACTTTAAGTCAAAATCAGTCGAATCCATACTCAAGTGTCGAATTAAATAAAAGCTTTTCGATGTCATGTGTGAAGAGATTTAATGCAATCAACAAAACTGCAGACAGCTTAAAACATAATTAAAGCTATTCTTGTCATTTTCGTTTAGCCTTTTACTCAGTAATCCATTATAAAGTGGAAAAATAAAGTGCTCAAGACAATTCTTTTAAGCAAAACGAAATCCCCCAACTTTGACGAAAATTAGTCAACGAGGTTGGGCTTAATTGGTGCCTAAGGTGTTTATTTCAGCGGTTGGTATATAAAGTATAACCAGTTTATATTGTTGTAATTTATCTAGCTATACAGCTTTCTGCCTAATTTTGCATACTACTTTTGCCCAAAACAATTGAATGCAGAAAAAGTCAACAGTTTATCAACATGTTTTTCTTTGTAAAGGCAAAAAAGTTAGTGTGAAACATTTTAAATTGTTAGTTTTACAAAATAAATGTTTTTACTTGGTATCGTTATGTTATTTTTTCAATGTCACAAGTACTGTAGTAGTTAGTGCGACCCAACATTAATGTCAGAGCTGCTTAAGTTTTAGCAACAGAAATAACGTCTGAGGTTAATAATAATTGATAGTGTGACACGGTGATGGTCATAAGTTAGCTAATTTTGTGAGAATGCAAAAAGCAAGTTGGAATTCCAAATAGCGGTTTGACCTGACTGTCTGTCAATTAAACTCGGATGTAGGTCACAGATCATGCCACGTCGTAATAGTGTTCATAGATTGAATTATATTTGGTTTTTTTTTATGTGTTGTTTACGTCACACAACTTTATTTTCTTTTCCAATATGCATGATCATGCGTAAAATGCTCTGATTATGTTTACTTGCTAAAGTGCTAGAATTTACATAGATTTTTTTAAATTTCCAAACAGAGAATGCCAAATTACAAACATGCGTCTGCATGTGACCACCAAAACGTTAAACATTAAAAAAATATCCGGAGTCCTTTTAAAGATTGCACTGTTTGTAAACCCTGTATTTTTTCGGGAAGCCCTATTTAATTAAATTATTTTTAAATCATATATTTTAAATTTTTCTTGAATTGTACATTGTAATATGGATGTCATGCGTTTGAATACATGTAGGCGCGAATTGAATGAGAACAAACTTCATGATGGCGACTGATGTGGTGGTGAAAACCACTATAAAGTTCTCAATATCAATTCTAACACACAATAACACTATTATTTTAATGATTCCGCATAATTTTATGTCAAAAAGGATCCTTGTGCATCCAAATTACACCGTTTTCACTGCACACGTCCAATCTAAAACAGTTTTTGAATTATTGTAACAAAAATTTTGTAAACACTGATTTGATTGATGTAAATTTTAAAATAGATTTGGACAGAAACATGTATAGCTTGTGTGGTAACATGCTGCTTATTGTTAAACAGCTTTAGCAGCGCGTTCTCGTTGCTTAGCAACAATCCCAAGAATAAGTTGATCGGGAGATGACCGATTTCTCGCGTAAAGACAAATTCGAAAGGACCGCCCAAATTGCTATAATATTATCAATTATGTCACTTGATCTAAGAGATAGATTAGAGAGGAAGAGCGACGAAGTTATAAATGGATTGTTTGTAATAAGAGACGCATAATTATTTAAACCGGAGAATTTACATCGGCACTCGATGTCAAAATTATATTTTTAGAGAAACTCGTAAACCTTTTTATTTCATTTATAATAATAATACTTTTGGCATAATTATGCATGTATTGTATATGTAGCAAACAATATTAATTATCCGTTCAATCAACAGCCTAGCCTCTTTACTGAACAGCGCCGTTCAACTAGCGGCATGAATGATGTACAGCAGCCAGCCAGGCAAAAATCTTACTATTCACCGAAATGGGAGTACATGAACCAACGAACAGCCCAAGACAGCAGCGGTATCAGTAATTTGTGCTATTATAGAATAAACCTAACCTTAGCCTAGGCTGTTGATTGAACGGCTAATTAGCTGCGACATATATCCTTTTATATACACATATTTATCTCTATCTCTCTCCCTCTCCCCCCCTCGCCCTCCCCCCCTCTCTATCTCTCCCTCCCTCTCTCTCCCTCCCTCCCTCTCCCTCCCTCTCCCTCCCTCCCTCCCTCTCCCTCCCTCTCCCTCCCTCCCTCTCCCTCCCTCTCTCTCCCTCCCTCTCTCTCCCTCTCTCTCCCTCCCTCTCCCTCCCTCTCTCTCCCTCTCCACGTATCTCCCTCTATCTCCCTCTCTCTGTCTCGACAGCTCATTTATCCCTCTTCTCCGGTACATTCCGATCCAAGGTAATGCTGGCAGAGGTAGCCGACGCAATTGACTCCTTCCATAACGGGTCCTTTGCGGTCATTGATGGCATACGGCCAGAACATTTAAAGAGCTCACTTTAGTTATTTATAGAAAATAAAATAGTATGAACTTCTCGTAAATAAATAGAAGAATGAAGTAGTTTTCGCAGAAAAACTATGTTAGCCTTTTATGATATTTTAACTATAAAAACTACCGATCTAGAAACCTTCATATCGCACCTTTAATAATAAACCGAAATAAGTGAAAAAAAAACTGGATTTTGACTTTTTATCATAAAACGCATTAAAACCGTGAAATGAATACGATCAGTCTTACTCTTACAACAAAAAAATTTATTTCGTGTTTCTCCTTTTGTTAGTTTTCAAAAACGTAGACCAGGTCATACTCCCAAAACTTAGAACGCGTTTCCCCAACAATCTTGAATTTTGCATAATTTCAATTTATTATTAAAGGTGCGATCTTTTGCGCCGGTCATTATGTGGCAATATCGCGAGTAGGCAATGGCGTAGAAAGTAACTTAATTGCAACGGGACTATCTCTTATTCTAGTTATTCTGTTTTCTAAAGCGGTGTTACTGTAACGCGATCTTTGTGACAATTAATGTGGTGGTCATTAAGCAAAGCAAAAAACGAGCTTGATTGATAACCATCGTGGGTAATTGGCTACTCCTTGGTAATTAGTCCCAATCTCACATTAAATAATTAGAGGGCGATTCTCATACTACACCTGTTTTGTTCGTCTGTATTTATTCAAGCAGACTGGTATCGAACCATGGTAAAGTCAGCAACAAAAACATATTATTTTACACCGATGGCACGTGTCTATAATCCAGGCTACTCTAGGCATGGTGCGTTAACACGCGCATGTCGGCAATAACTTCAGGTCCGAGCCTATTGCTATCTACTCAACACGTTAATTGGTGAACTTGGTGCCATAACAGGAACGCTATGCCCAGCCGTCATCATAATTATTTTTAACAAATATAAAAGTGGGTGTATAACGGCGGGTTTCAATATTCTATCTACAGTTGAAGATAAATTTACCGCAGTTTGGTTGCTTCCTTACCTTCTGCTTACTTTACCTGCCTACCTTTTGTTATTTATCGTAATATACAAAAAAATTGCCGTGTGGTGACGGCAGAGTAGAATACAATTGTCACCACCCCAAATCAGGGCAATAGGCTCGCCACCTATTACATGGGACCTAGCATAATTAGTGAAGCGTGGATGCTAGTTCACCTCTGCCTACCCCTTCGGGGATATAGGCGTGAATTATGTATCTATGTATGTATGTACAAGAAAATGCCAATCAACTAAACTTTAGTAAGCTTATTTTCATCTGTAAATAGAATATTGAAACCCACCGTAAAACAGTACCTACTATGAATGTTAAAGATTTGACCTCTGAAAAGATCTGACAAGAGCGTCTGTGCCTAAAAAACTTACACGGCTGAGCAATGATAGTAGGTTTGGTGAGTTATCTCGAAAATTATCGGGGGAACCTAAATGTTCAGTTGCGTTACTAATAGAAGACTCAGTCGAGCCAATAATCTAACTTTGGCTAAGTCTTCGAAGAAAAAGAGATGAGAGAAATTTCAAAATAAAAATTCAACATAAGACTCCTTTTTCTTTGTAATAAAAAACCATTATTTCAAATTAAAAACTTCACTAATTAGGGAATGTGTACCATTCGGTAGTATTTTGGGCTATTTCACCGGTTCCATACCATTGGACCACCATAATTGGACCTTACCTACAAGGTGCCCATTCGACCTCATATCATGTACGTGGTGCCCACTGGAACTAGAATCAGCAACGATTACCGATATGTTTATTGGGTTCGGTACCCATTGGACCTCCAAAATTCGACCTCAAAAGCAAAACGTGCTCATTGGACCTCATTTAGAGTGCCGGTCCGAAATATTGCACTATAAGTACTGTTAATTTGTACTACTTCAGTAGTCACGTACGTCAGTACTTTTCTCTGTCGACTATACAGGATGGAATTTTGTAATGCCACCTAAAGGGAAAGTACTCTTAATACTGTAGATAGAATATTTTACTCAAAGGAAACATTGCATTTATTTTTAAAAGAAAGAAAACTGCATTTAAAGATTTTAGCAAAATTCGCTTACCACACCCGGGAATCGAACCAACAAAAATCTGTAATAATTACATCCTGTACTTTTATTGAATCGATCGTTAGGGTCAATAATAATTATAAAGAAATAAATCTCTCTAACAAACATGATAAATTAAATGAAAGGAAAGCCATGAAAATGTCTTTATTAATTCAATGGTAAAGCACTTTTACTCAAAGGTCCATCCGCTGTCTATGTTAGTAGTTAATAATTATCATTGACGTCATTTCTAAGTACATTAAATGACGAATTAGGTAGTATTTAGAGAAGATGATTGCAATTTGTCCGGGTTTGTAATGCAGACTCCTTTCTTAGATGCGACCTAACTGCGTGTATGAGTTTGTGTGTTCAAGAGAATTGAGCCCATTTCGAGCAACTAATTAGTTAGTTTACCATTTTTTGTAAACAAATAAAATAATCAAAGGTTTCAAGGCTTTCCTTTCATTTAATTTATCAAGTTTGTTAGAGAGATTTCGTCTTTATAATTGACCCTAACGATCGATGCAATAAAAGTATAGGATGTAATTTTTACGACATTTTAGTTGGTTCGATTTCCGAGTGTGGCAAGGAGATTTTTCAAAAATCTTTGAATGCAGTTTTCTTTCTTTTGAAAAATAAAGGAATGTTTCCTTTGAGTACAATTTTCTATCTACAGTATTAACTGCCGCACTCAGAGACGTCAATTAACTTTAATGAGTATTTAATGTCAAAAATTTTCATTCAAATCTAGACCATAGACCCGGAAAGAATAGCGACTAGTTTTGAATTGTCATTTTTTGACGTTAAGTACTCGTTAACGTTATTTGACGTCTCTGAGTGCGGCAGTAAGAGTACTTTCCCTTCGGGTGGCATTACAAAATTCCACCCTGTATGTAGTTATAGAATAAGAATTGCTGAATGCCACGCAGAAAAGATGGCATTTTATTCGGAAATAGATCTGACAAATGACAAATATTTCTCTTACCGTCTTAATTACTGTATTTGATGAATATATAATATGTTTTTGCCAGTACGAATATTGATGACCTGACTTGGCGGCCGGCCTAATCGAATCGTCAGATCGCTGGCTATCAGTCAAGAGGACACGGGTTCTAATCCTGACAAAGTCGAGTCTCGATTGTGTAACATTTATGAACCATGGGTACTGATGATAGGTGTCGATGTAAGAACCTAACCCAAAGTGAAGGTAGTAAAGTAAAATGGCAGTAGTAGTAGATAGTAAATTATTATTGAAAAAACTATTTCTGAGGTATCAATTAGTATATATGAGTTCATTTTGTTATTTAAGGTTAAAATAACAAAATGAACTCATTAAAAAATGGTTAATTCCTACATATCAGGTACAGTCATGTGCCCAGAATATGTAAAAATTTCTCAATCCATCTAGTGCTTTTCGTAATACGAGATAAGATTAATTAATTGATGACAGGTCATTTGACAGTTTTTAATAGTCTAGTGTGCAGTTGACTAAATAATTAAATAAGACACTCGTAAATCATTAAAAAATTAAGTCATTAGAAGGCCGATGGTGATGGGTGATGATAAACGTAAATTGAGCATTCTTTTGTGATCAAGAATGAGTTTGTTCACACAAAAGATACCGTACACGACCTCCTTTCCACCTTTAGCGCTTCTGCAATGGCGTCGATGACATCACAGGGCACGATATGATCGTACATTTATTTGTTCGAAATGCATTCATAAATTGAATGCAAAATGGTTTATTCATTTTTTAAATATAAATGTAACACGACCCTGACTTGGTTTTGCATCTCAATAAAATCGCGACGCCGCTTAGCATTATTTATTTAAGTCCTAAACACGTTGCTCTCTCGGTCTTCTATGGCCTAGAAGAAATAAAGTAGAATGTGCCAGTCCTCACTCTAGGGATGTCATAAAACCGACCGCCCGGTGTATAGAAAAGGCATATTATTTAGACAACATAGTAAGTAGTGTGAGGTGACAACACAGTAGTGTGGGGGTAGGTACACCAGCCAACACCGGCAGACTGTCAGGAAAGCGGCCGGCTGTAAAACTCAAGCCAAAACTTTGAGCAGATTTTGAGGGAATTTTTTCAATTGGAATTCTTACAAACTAGCCGGACTATAACTTTCCCCGAAGGGGTCGGCGGAGGTGAATTAATTAATAACCACGTTTCGCCAATTATGTTACGTCCCATGTAAAAGGTGGAGAGAGGGCCTGTTGCTATCTTTCGAGAACCAAAATAGCAGTAAAAGTTCTAGGTGATTTAGGATTGCTGCTACATCGACGCTGTATAAACCCTTTAGGGCCAAATCAGATATGGAAATTAGACCATGTACTGTGTTCACTGCCTATTTACTACCTGCGTTATGAAGTATATCAAAGCAATATATAAAATTTAAGCAGTCATTTTAACGTGCGGTAGTTTAATTTTTAGTCTTTTTTTAATTAACCGACGAAAAAACAGAGGAGGTTACTCAATTCGTACCCGTATGTTTTTTTTAGTTCACAAATGTTAATTCTAGTTTAAGGGAACACAGCATGATTTGTGTCGACATAATATTATTGTTACTATGTTAGCTTATTCAATTTTGTAGACACTATCTAGGTGCTTATCGGTTTTCCTTGCTGGCTGTACATTTACTGCCACTATTAAAAAGCGGTGAGTAGTGTGTCAGGGTAGTACTCCCTAGGCGCCAAACATTGGCACATCAAAGACGGCACCTACAGGAGGACGTAAATTAAAGTTACTGCTTTTTAACGGACGTGACGTCACATGTACCTATAATTTTGCTAAGGGCGCGTTTCCACTTTGTCGTGACAACAGATAATTGTGTAGTTTTCAGTGTCGTGGCTTATATGTTTAAATGGAGGTGTTAACTATAACGATACTATTTTCTGTCGTCAACGACCTTTTTTGCAGTGACGACAGATTGTCATGACAGTGGGAACGGCTAGCACGACAGCCGTAAAACGAAAAAAATCGTTTACACGGTGTTACGCACTACTGGGGCCGTACCATGAAGTGTTAGTGCGATCCAAACGCGGATGACAAAACGGGACGCCGCTCTACTCGGCTTATAGCGTTGTCTCACTTGAACAATGGGAAATGAGTCGCGTTTAGAGTTGGTGGTAAGGCCCCTGATCTCTAAGAGAACGTAGAAGTGACTGATTTGTAGCTTGCTAATGATATATAAAAGACAGAGCGACTGCCGTGAAACGATAAAGTGTCGTCGCGATCCAATGGGAACAGCTAGATACGTTAGTCGCCCGACGATAAATTATCCGTCCAACATAGTGGGAACGCGGCCTAAGGCTTCATTTTCGGGGTTCGCGATTGAGGACGTCAAAAGTACAACTTCAATACATTAATTATATCGTCAGACGTTTGACGTTTATTAGTCTGTACAAGTATTTGTACAGGCTAATAAACTTATCCTTGGTAAGAAATGGAATATGTGCTACTATATAATATAGCTACCAATTTGCTGTTGTGCGTGGCTCTGAAATACCTTAATTTTTTTTTTTTAAATAAATCGTTTCAAAAAATCTTACATGCCTATTAATCACCACCACAAATAAGTAATCAGCCTGTATATACGAAAAGTGCAATGCCCAAATACGGCCAGTTTATAGAAGCCTCACATTCTTTAAAACGCATGGGTGAACCCATTGCCATCTACCGCGAACGCTAATATGTCATTTAATCTTCTTCACATAATAAAAAACACACATGCACAAAACAAAGCCTATATTCCCGAAGGGGTAGGCAGAGGTGAATCAACACCCACATATCGGACACGTAAATCGCAGTATATTGCTAGTTGATATAAGAGTAATACCGCTGTTAATTAACTGCCGCACTCAGAGACGTCAATTAACTTTAATGAGTATTTAATGTCAAAAATTTTCATTCAAATCAAGACCATAGACCCGGCAAGAATAGAGACTAGTTTTGAATTGTCATTTTTTGACGTTAAGTTCTCATTATCGTTATTTGACGTGTCTGAGTGCGGCAGTATGACATGAATGAGTAATGGACTCATTGCTGTCTTAATTAACCCCTAGTCATCTTGTACGACACCCGCGGGAAAGATGGGGTGGTGACTATTATATTCTGTTCTCTGTTATATACATAACAAAAAGTCATCCGATATTGATGCTATGACAAGAAAAAAATTGATTTGAGCAACGCAAACCAAGCAAAGTTTTATAAGCGCTTAAACTCGTACACTACTGACATTTTGCCATTAGCTAACATAATAACACGTCGTTGTAACAAGAAAAGAATAAATAATAAGATGACTGTGTTTAGAGCTCAACGTTATTTCCCAATGGTGAGCCCTGGCCCTAGAAGCCAATTTGATAGGGTGTCTACTATGTAAATGCTAATAACTACAACACAGGGAGATATTGTACAGTACTCAGTTAATGTTTGGTATGACAGTTACTATTACTTTTGTACATTTCATAGCGCAATATAAATAGAATTCTGTGTTACAGGCCTGCTGGCTTGAAATAAATTAAGATAATATATCTATAAAGCTATAAAGCTACTTTTTTTTAGAATACGGCTAGGAAACAGGATTTTAAATCTCAGCATAAATATTACTTAGTAGAACAATTCTTGAATAGCTGATAGAAAAATACCACCTGTAATACCTCTATAAGATTAAGCGCTGCAAAGATAAATCGTGTATATGTTACCGGCAATGTGTATAATCCGGTATTGTATACAATACCTAGGCAATGTATAGATTACCTAAAACGGGCAGGTAAAGTATGAAATAGAATTTATTTTACACTTTACCTAGGTATTCTATACAATGCCAAACTTGCAGCAGGTAATGTAACACTCGAACGCAATTGTGGTTATTACAAACAAATAAGTCTGGCTGTTCGTTGGTTCATATACTAACCTAACCTAACCAACCAACCAACCTACTAAACCTACTAGGTACTAAATAGCGTAACTTAATTGACAACACATAATATGACAAGTCTGTTAAGATTTATTGATATTAACCGGCTTACCTAACATTAGTTTAGTCTTAAGATTTATTTATTTTACACATTACCGGTGAACCAGCAGGTATTCTATACAATCCCTAGGAATTGTATACAATACCTAGGTAAAGTATGAAATGGACAATGATATTCATGATATTTCATGCATTGCCTGGACGCCCCAGGGATTGTATACATTACCTAGGGATTGTATACAATACCTGAATTATACACATTGCCGGTAACATATATAAACGTGAAAGTGTGATTTAAGAATGCGAAAAAGTTTACACTCACACTTATAATCAGACGACGGACTAATTTAATTAAACATAATGATCTATACAAATATTAAAAATCTGAACAGTTCGTTTGGTTGTGGTGTATTGGTGAATGTCAGAAAATACTGACTCAAATTGAAATAATATTTATACAACCAACATTAACGGCCATGACTTGATAACTAATATCCTAACCCACATTTAAATATTTTCTGAACCCACATTTTCGTAAAACATCCCGTAAGATAATGTTTTTCTTTTCGAAATGTGTAAATGCCCAAAAAGTGCGCCTCTAGCGCAAAGTAATTACGAGTGCCTTAATAATTAAAGCATCGTTTGAGGCCGACCTTCTTTTGCCCAGCATGAATTGCGTTAATTAGATTAACCATCTCGTAGGAGACAAAAATACACACATACGCGACTCTTGCTCTCTTCTGGTTTAATAATAGAGATTAAAGTATGAATTTGCCGATGTTAGCTCATTATTTAGTGGTAGTGTATAATTCCTTTGAAACAATAGTAATGTCCATTATTATTATTTTATTTTAAACTTCATTTCAAGGACTTATATTTATGTATAAAATTTTATCTTATTTTTTTTCTTTCACTACCAATAAATATTCAAAAACAGCTCGTCCTAAGTGCCACTTAGATCCACGGAAACGGACACCAGTCCGTCTCCACTATAAAAATAATTCTCTAGGTATCCTAGGTATCCTATAGCTTAATGTTGTCTAAATATACCCACAAAATATATTTTCGCTAAATTCTCCATACAAAACGGCAATTTGATACTTGAGGCGAGTATTTCCGAGCAGTGTAGACATCGCTGGTGTAACCCCTCCCTGTGCGCGCGCTGGGATAGCCGCCGCGCACTCGGGGAAAGCCGAATAGCTGTCTTTGCGCCATAGTGCAGTCGACCCAGTGTGAATTTTAATCTAATACCTCTAATACGGATAAAATTATATGCGTCATATTTAATTTTATCCTAATTATAAAAAATAGTCGCCTTAAACCCCTAATATTACTTCAAAAACAACGCTTGCAATCCTATTTTTTGTACGTCTTCTTCCTCCCGCTGCCCTGTTCAGTCTATCTGGGGTCGGCACAGTATATTTCCTCTTACATTCACATTGGCCAGACGTAGTCAAATCATCCGCTCCCTATTGATTCATGTCATCATCACACCGGAAAGGTGCTAGTGATGAATTAATGACGCATGTACAGAAAAGACACCGAACGGACCATGTCGAGAGACCAATGAACGGAGAGTGTTTGGAATGGCTGCATTCCAATATTTACGGCTCAAGGTTTTGGCTTAGGTTTCAACAGCCATCATTAAAACATTACATACTTACTTCTAAATATTTTAGTACATAGAGGTTGATCTTCAACAGAGGCATTGAAAGAATTTACAAAAAAGACAATGTGAGAAGTACAATAATAATTTCGAATACGACTATAATTTTTCGAACTTATCCTTATCACAATTTCCTTTGATAATTTTTTTTATCATTTATAAAAATGATAAATTAAAATTAAAAAAAAAAGACAATTTTTTTTTTAATTTCTCGGAAGTTATGATCGTGTAAGTGGATGGTATGGACATGTCTGTATTAATTAGAGGTTCGCCAGATCATTCGGCCCTCAGTGCAGTACTAACGCCTTCGATTTGCATCTATTTTCGTAGAGGTGATTTACAGGTAAACTATATTTATTTACAGCTAAGTCCCCCGTTTTCTTTTAGCTGTAATTGCTAGGGCTTTTCTTCGCAAAGCCACTCATTAATTATTAGAACTTGCAGGTGATATTTTTCCGATGGAACCTTAATCGCATCTATAAACGTTTCTATTACCCACTTAATCCCTTTCTGTAACGTGCAAATAACTATTTTTATATTTTTTCTTTCCATCTTTATTTGAACATTAATAATCAGTATACAAATGAAATTTATATTTTGGCAAAAAATTTACATGCAATTTACATACATAAATTTCGCTATTGAAAGCATATTAGAAGTAATTATTGACACACACATTTCGGAATTCCCCATGTATGTGATAGCGGCGAGCCTATTGCTATTTACCGGGAACGTTGATCGCAGTAATTTCCTAGATGTTAACGTTGGACATTGTCTAACACTTTTTTATGCATTCATTATCTGTGGCACCTGTCTTATTTAGACGGTGTAAATCCAAATGGATGATATGAATCAAAAGTGAGTGAATGATCTCATGATTTCTGACCTATATGAATAGAAGAGGAAACATAATGCATAATGGGTCAGACCCCAGATAATAAGGGAACAGAGCAAGCAAATCTATAATAATATTATAAAGCTGAACAGTTTGTTTGTTTGGTTGGCTAAACGCGCTAATCTCAGAAACTACTGGTTTAAATTGAAAAACTATTTTTGCATTAGATAGTCCATTTATTGAGGAAACTATAAGTTATACATATAACAGCCGACATTAACGCGAACGAAGCCGCAGGCGGCCACTGGTGGCGATATAATTATAAGTTCTAATTTAGTAGATATTCTTATTTCAAAATAGAGACGAAAAATCCTTAGCATGCCATGGATTCACCGTGCGGGTGCCAGGTCCATAGTGTGGCAAAGGGGAAACTCAGTGGTAGCGCTTGGGTCTTGTGATCAAAGTTTGTTTTGACTTCTAAGCGAGATCCTTTCACAACATGTCAATATTCACCTACGTCACCCCGACTTCTCAATCTGCCCAGCCATATTTGGTAAGATTCTGTGAGAGCCGCCTTATACACACGTTCCAGTGTAGAACTTTTAGTAACGTATATACGGATTTAGATATAGGTAGATGTATTTAGTTACGTTTAGGTATACCCCTCGCAAATTGCAAAAGGCTCGCCAGCTATTCCATGGGCCCTATAGCTTAATTGGCGAAACACGGGTGTTGATTCACCTTTACCTACATTAAATATAGGCGTGATTTATGTTTGTATCTATATAAATTATAATAATAATACTAAATATTTTTACACTCACACCTATCATCTAGCCCAAAGTAAGTAGCCTAAGCACTTGTGTTATGGATACTAGATGACGGACATATTTTTAATATAATTATGTATATAAATGTTGAAAATATACTACATAAACATATACACAACCATGACTCGGAAACAAACATTTGTGGTTATCACAAAGTTTGCCCTTACCAGGATTCGAACCCGGGACCTCTTGGCCAATACCCAGCAATCTGAGCATTCGACCAAGGCGGCCGTCAAAATTGTCCGGAAAAATTGCTTAAAAAGTCACCACCTGTGCCTACTCTGTTTCGCAGAAGAAATTACAAAATGTTTTTGTAAATTAAAATTTGTAACAGGAGAACACGTGGGCATGAATACTTGGTAAGACTTGTGAGCTTCATAAAATGACCTTTCAAAAGTTTGCTAATTACAGAATGTCTGTCGTCGTAGTAAGCTTTTAGAAAGTAAGCATAATCTAGAAGCGACGTCATGCTGTAAGATCCGCCCTTAATTAAAGTTGCGTCCTCCTAAGTTTTCGAGAGAAATGTAATATATTCGCGATTTAAGAGGATTGTGATGTGCCGATACGCGGCGCGAGTAATGCCAGCTTTGCCTACATTTTCTTTCTGAATACTTGTCTCCAGTGATAACGTATCCACTCCCCTAAAACTTCACAAAGGGAGAAAATTTTGGTCCTTTTAGATTCAGTGTATCCAAATCTGACCTAACCAGATCTGAGTCTGTACCACTGACCACTATAATGTAAATACTCTGGACTGAACACTTCTACTAAAATGACAAATGTTTCTTGTGCCGATCTGAAGCGCCCCATCGAGCGGCATGGATACTAAATTTCACGTTTGTTGCTTGTATTTGACATTATAAATGCATCTCTAACTGCCGCACTCAGAGACGTCAAATAACGTTAATGAGAACTTAACGTCAAAAAATGACAATTCAAAACTAGTCGCTATTCTTGCCGGGTCTATGGTCTAGATTTGAATGAAAATTTTTGACATTAAATACTCATTAAAGTTAATTGACGTCTCTGATTGCGGCAGTTAATAATAGTTCCGTGGACGTTCACTTTCGTAAACTAGTGCCATCAGCGCCAAGATGACGATAATCAAATTGGCTTCATTTTTTGGATACCAACGTACAGTCCAGCGTACTTGTTGATTATAGGTCAGTGGTCTGTACGTTTTCTTTTTAATTAATTCAGTTTAGTTACATTAATAAATATATATAGTGCTTGAAGAAGTTTTTATGCCAAAAATTAATATATTTGGATGCTAACAACTATTACCGTAAGCAATATTATGTAAAAATAAAATAGTACGAACATAGTTTTATACTATATTTACAACATATTCAAAAATTATTAAAATTGCTAATATGTTTACGGGGTGAAAATGCTATCGCTTTTTATACAAATTCGTCTTATATGTAAAATGCAAAGGTTATGTTTTAATAAAGAGAGTATGGACCATCCAGGATGCTGATCTACTACAGATTCTTCATGCTCTTGCCATTATCCCGTTGGTATATCCCTCTACGCTAGGTACCTTCCAATAACAAAATAGCGCACCCGCACACAGCATTTCAGCCATTTGGTCTGCAGCGTTTAAACAGAATGGATGAATCAAGTTTGGGTCGTTTAGAACCTTGTGCGACGTTTCATGTTACTTACATTTTATTTATAGTTCAAAATGAAAATTATATGTTTCTTAATTTACTTAATGTATCACAAGTCTCAGATACTGACCGGGGGATACCCATCGTATTTTACACTGTCGCCCAAATTCCATTAACCAACGGAAATGGTTAATGAGCCACTGTGGCATTAAAGGCAACATTAGAATTCCCGCAACGAACGAAGAAAATTTAACAAAAGAAAACTCCACATTTTTCTTCTTTCACAATTTCGTTGTTTACAGTTACCTAAGCTAATTAATATTTGTGGGTCTGTTCCGTTTTGTCTGTATATCTCTCCAAGTGTATAATTGTAATGAAGATTAGACGGCAGCATGCTAATCATCATAACCAGCCCTTTAATGTCCCCGCTGCTGGGGCACAAGTCTTCCCTATGCGATGGAAGGATACAGGGAAAATGGGCCACAACCCACCACGCTGGCCTATTGCGGATGGGATGGTATTAACGACTGCAGATGCAGTCGGGACCAACTGCTTAACGTGCGTTTCGAAGCATAAAGTATCTTGAGATAATTGTATATTGTTTATTACATATTACCATAATATTCCATTTTGCACAGAGTTCTTCCATTGATTACTATCTTATATAATTAAGGTTAGGAAATTAAAATCAAAAATCTGAGTTTAGTTAGTAGTACTAAAAGTTTGTCAAAACTGTCCAATGGGTTATCATAACCATACATATTATGTAGGCATACGCAGTTTAGGTGAGATGGCATCTGCCTTCAGATTTACTGAGGGGTAAACAATATAGCTCCGTTGGAAGAAACGATTTGTCTTTGGTAAGAACCATTCCCGTTTTATGACAGCAACTTAATCAGATTGCGTTTCAATGTGTGTCGAGTGAGCTTCCGACAATTGTGTCGACAGATGTCAAACTGGCGCAAGTCCAAAACTGGTGATTTCAAGTTCTATTCCTGTTTCCATTTCTCCGGAATGAAGTCGTATATATTTCACATTGAAATGCATTCAACTTTGCCTTGCTTATCACTTTATATTTTTCACAGCCTTTATACTAAAAAAAATTAAACTACATAGTCATATTCCATAATTTGTTAGACATGACTTGGGCTCTTTTGACATTTAACGGACACGATTAACCACCCTCCAATATTCCAGTTTTGTTCCCCCTCCGACCTAAATATAATATTTTTTCCTAAGACTATACAAATATTTGTGTCTCTATGATATTTGTTGTGCTTGAAGATAGCAAGAATTAAACTAATTTCCCCCGAGGTTTCATTGAATAACCTTATAGTAGAAATCCCAGCTTTAACATTTCCATTGAGACGATGGAAGCGTCGAGGGTGATGACTGTGAGAAGAGGCGGCTGGCTTGGTCGAATGCTCAGATCGCTGGGTATTGATCAAGAGGTCCCGGGTTCGAATCCTGGTAGGGTTAAATTTTGTGATGAACGTTAATATTGTTGTGTGTCATGTTCCCGAGTCATTATTATTAAAAATATTTTCCGTCTTCTAGTATTCATAAAACAAGTGCCTACTACTTACTTTGGGCTAGCTAGATGATAGGTGTGGGTGTAAAAAAAATATTTATTTATTTATTTCCAGAAATGCTAATGATCTATCGGATGGGTATCATAATTCATCTACTGGAACCAAACGTGTCCCTCGATTAGTCATATACGGTAAATTGAATTGTTAATACAGTAAAATATGAGAAACCATTTACTTTGTCCATGTCTTAAACCATGTTATATGCAATTTATTATTATTATTGGTTTAACAAGTGCACCTCATGACTCAAATATTTCTCATACTGCACCCGCAATCAGAGACGTCAGTAAACTTTAATGAGTACTTAATGCAAATATCATTAAGTCATTATGTCATTATTTCATTTTAATCTAGACCATAGGCCCGGAAAGAATAGTGACTAGTTTTGAGTTGACATTTCTTTAACGTACTCATTAACGTTAACTGACGTCTCTTTTTTAACTTTTATAGTTTGTGTAGTACCTATAAAGTACTGCACTTTTTACTTTAACATTTTCCAAAAACTGTCAATTATGACTTACTGCCGCACTCAGAGACGTCAATTAACTTTAATGAGTATTTAATGTCAAAAATTTTCATTGCCATCTAGACCATAGGCCAGCAAGAATAGCGACTAGTTTTGAATTGTCATTTTTTGACGTTAAGTACTCATTATTGTTATTTGACGTCTCTGAGTGCGGCAGTTAGACTCTTATGATATTTAACAACATTTATGAAAGATAGACCTACAATATAATACAGAAATACGCAATAACCGTTTTGGGAACTACATTCCGGTTTAATATGAATTACGTGTCTGGAACGGTCAAACCATTTAACCCCAGAGGAATACACGGTTACATAACATAATAATAGTATATTATAGTCTTATAAGCTGCGAAGATTATGTTGTCATCACCATCAGCTTGTATGGGACTTAACGATGACTAATTTTAAGGTACCAAACACAAGGGCAGCCGTTAAAAATTCTACTAGAAGAAGTATTTTTTGTTTGATTGCTATTTTAACATTACATAAATATACATACAGATCTGTTTGTTTTCTTTTTAATTTACTTACCTATTTTCATGCAGTGTTCGTGGTGTGCATACAGAGATTCGAATCCCGCATTAGGTATAATTTTTTTTCGACTTACATACATACATAAATCACACCTAAATCCCCGAAGGAGTAGGCGGAGGTGAATTAAAACCCACTTTTCGCCAATTAAATTATGTCCCATGTAACAGGTGGCGAACCTTTTGCCATCTATCGGGCACATAAAATCGCAGTTTATTGCTAGGTGGTATAAGAGGAATGCTGCTGCCTATTTACTCAATGCTGTCTTTAACCTTAGTCGTCTTGTACGACACCCACGGGAGAGATGGTGACACTTATTCTATTCTGCTCTGCCGTCACCACCACTTTTTTTTTGACACATTGGTTAATATTGAGTCAACGTGTCAATACGACTGATAACAACGCAATATGACCCTAACCTTTTCCTATTTATGTAACAATCTCCATTAACTGTGTCGTCTTTCATTATTCAGATTAGAAGCTAAACTTACGGGAAAGCCGTGTTTGTTCGACACTTTAGATCTCAGAAGTTCCTGAGAACTAAATAACTCATCGAATTTACAATCTAATTATTGCCAGCTATTTTTTTATTGAGCATAGATAATAAAAGAATCGAGTTTACCTCTACACCATGAATATAATATTGTCCATGACCAACAACACACATACACTAGTCTGAGGATCTCAATAGCGCAGTGGCTTAGCGTACGGTCTGCGATTGCCTAAACTGAGCAATGTTTGCTAAAGGCGGTCATTGGATGGGTGGCGAATAATGTCTCGAGTTCCTAAGTGCCTCGAAAGACACACCGGCGCTGCTGCATCGGCAGTCGTTAATACCCACCAATACGCACTGGCCCATGCAGCGTGGTTGGTTATGGCTTATGTAGGTATTGGCGTAGGTTATAATATATTATACTTATATTCTTCCATTCGTGGGGAAAGCTTGTGCCCCAGCAGTGGGGTCGTTAAAGGGCTGGTAATGATGATGACACGCGAGTCTTAGCTTTCTAGTAAACATTAAATAACAAAAGCTATTTAATTTGTCACTTTGGGAAATAACAGTGGGCACTAAGTAATAACTATATTCACCAACACTTAAACAGGCGATTATTATCTAACCGATGGATTTTGACATTTTTCCGTAGAACTTGGAAGAACTGCCAAAAACTGCTGGTTATCTTTTATTTGGAAGAACTGTCAAAAACTGCTGGTTATCTTTAATTAGCCTGATTTACGTGTCTAACTCGGGCTTCAGAAGCATTTAGTCTGAAACATTGAGTTTGTATAATATGCAATAGTTTCACAGGTATGTAGATCAACCTATTCATAATGCATATCGTATTTGGTTATAGCACTCTCGACGGTCCGCTCTATTTTTGCTGTAGAAACGGAAACATTTTAAAGTATATGTCTGTTCCCGTAAAAGATACGGCTAGATACATTTTTCACTGCGTATTTGTCAGATTGATACATACATACATACATAAATCACGTTTATATCCACGAAGGGGTAGACAGAAGTGAATTAACACCCACGTTTCGCCAATTATATTAGGTCCCATGTAATAAGTCGCGAGCCTATTGCCATTTATCGGGCGCGTTAGTCGCAGTACATTGCTAGGGCTATATACCACCTAGGAATGCTGCTGTCCATTCCTCATCACTGTTTTAACCCTTAGTCGCCTTGAATGACACCCGAGGGAGATATTTGGAGTGGTGACAATTGTATTCTGCTCTGCCGTCACCGCTCGGCATTTGATTGATTGACACGATTATACATTCCTTTTGCTCCGCTATTCGAGTTTACTACCTAAGTTCTTTACTCAGATATTTATTTTAAATAACTAAATATAAGGATTCCTACTTTGCCCAGCAGATCTCGAGCGATCTCGAGCCGAGATATAGAAAAACATACGTGAGTGTTTTCCTCAATTGAAGAGACGCGATTTCCATACTATAGCCTCTCCCGCTCACTAACGCCCTTCAGGACATAAATTATATAAGTTCCTGAATATTACATAGCTCGGATGGCTTCGAGCACAAAAATAGCTGACTTAGCTTCTTGCTGATAAATAGGGCAATTTCCTTTAAAACTTCCGAAATCAACCAACTCGTCCCGTAGTTCGAAATACAATTAATATTAAAACCTTTTACGCGAACTCGGTTTGTAGTGCGCGTTGAGACGGCGACTTTAATTTTTTTAAAAGGCGGCACTAATGACACTTTGGAACAATGTGCATTTAAAATCTATAAAGCATTAGACTTATTTTTGAAAGTGTCTCTCTTTTAAGTGTCATTTATTAAAAGCCTAGTGACCGTGTAGTGACCGCAGAGTATAATTCAATATTGTCACCATCTATCTGGGTGTCGTTCAAGGCGACTAAGGTTCAGACAGCAATGATTAATGGGCAGCAGCCTTCCTTTTATACCACCTAGCAATATACTGCGAAATACGTGCCCGGAAATGGCAATTGGCTCGCCAACTAAATAATTAGCGAAATATGGGTATTCACCTCTGCCTACCACTCCGGAGCACCACCACCACACGAGTGATTTATGTAGAGCTAATTTCGGAACTGGGATAAATTTAATAAAAATAAAAAACAATCCTATAATAAAACGTAGAGACATTGTGCGATCGATTTTAGTTGGTATTTAGGTACTTTGATTGATGTTTTTGTTCTAACGTAAACTGTTTAAACGATTGCAAAAACGCAACTTATTAAAATCTATTTTGGTATGTATTGAATTGATATTTCAGGGAAAAAGAGATACGCCTCCTTTCCCTCCTTGCCTACTTACCGACCGTAACAAATTGATCGTGGGAGTTCGTAAAGAACACCTGAATGATCCAGATTAGCACTCCGTGTGCCTACCAACTACTTACTTTTCTACATTTGGGCAAAAGTATAGGCAGCACGTTTCACGAAATCATAAGTAATTAAGCGAGCTTCGAAAGCAATAAAAATCCATCATTATTCAATCTCGATTCGGGAACCCCATAACATTCAATCTGGAATTGGGGACTAATTCGCTGCAGTGTTATTTTGTACACGGGACATCAGATAAAAGGGTTCTGGTTCAACTGTCTGTAGACCTTATGCTAAGAGGAGGAGAGTTCAAAATGTTACAAACGCAGATGGTTTAAGGCTCCTAGGCCGTCCAGGAGCTTAATTAAACAATTGTTTCGGCAGTCTGTGTCAGGAACGTATTGAGAAAATTAAACGATTCATCTGGCCCCATAGAGCTCTAACTGCCGCTTTTACTGCCGCACTCAGAGACGTCAATTAACTTTAATGAGTATTTAATGTCAAAAATTTTCATTCAAGTCTAGACCGTAGACCCGGCAAGAATAGCGACTAGTTTTGAATTGTCATTTTTTGACGTTAAGTACTCATTAACGTTATTTGACGTGTCTGAGTGCGGCAGTTAGAGACGTCAATTGATGTTAATGTGTACTTAATGTCAAAAAATGGCAATTCAAAACTAGTCGCTAATTTTTCCGGGTCTATGGTCTAGATTGAAATGCAATTTTTGACATTAAGTACTCGTTAAAGTTAATTGACGTCTCTGATCGCGGCAGCAACTCCCATTTTATTTAACAACAGCTCTCTGATTCATTCAGTGTTTACATATCGCGGAATTTGTACTCTTCACCAAATAAAATTTACCACATTGCCAATAAAACTCTCATTACGAGAATAACATTAGCGTGCACCATTTACACTGGATCGGCGAAGTTGTACTCTGGTGTGAATCAATCGGCCTCTCCTTTATTAATGGCTTTGTAACTATAAGCTAGGGATTAGGAAACCCAACAGACCGCTTTGTAAGGTGTAGATTGGCTGGGTTCATATCGGTGGCACAGTGGGAATAACCGTTCCCGCGCTTAGGATAATAATTAAGCACACCCAAGTGTTTGTGTAGAGGCAGAACAATGTTCATTACGTTCCGTGGGATCATACTAAGCCCCTCTGAGAAAAATAATAGCATCCAGGAAGAGATATAACGGCCCTGGGAAAGAATTCGTGTCGGGGAGGATATCGAACTTCCCTATGAAACAATTTTGAGCAGGTTAGGTATATTAATACTGTCTGAGAAAGAGTTCGGGTCGGGTAAGATATTGAAATTGCCTAAGAAAGAGTTCTTCTTTTCTGGTTCGGTTCTGGTCGGGGAAAGATTTTAAAATTATCTGATAAATAAGTCAAGTCTTGTATGATATTAAACTTACCAGAGATATAGGTTGAGTTGGGTAAGATATTAAAACTGTCTGAGAAAGAATTCGGGTCGGGTTAAATATTTAAATTTCCTAGGAAAGAGTTCTGGTCGGGGAAAGATTTTAAAATTATCTGATAAATAAGTTAAGTCTTGTATGATATTAAACTTACCAGAGATATAGGTCGAGTTGGGTAAGATATTAAAACTGCCTGAGAAAGAGTTCGGGTCGAGTAATATATTAAAATTACCTGAGATTGAGTTCGGGTCGCTAAAAAATCATCGATATTCCTCGGCCGGCTTGCCCGGTCTATGACATTAAATACTCATTAAAGTTAATTGACGTCTCTGAGTGTGGCAGTAAGAGTTTCGAGTAAAGAAAGAAGTAAGGACAGATTAGACCAAGAGCTTCCCTGTCTAGCAATAAAAAAAACTTTATCTGTGACAGATTCACCTTGCATTAGCTGACTTGACGAACATTCCAGTAGTAATATTTAATCTAATTTCTCTTGCAGCCAAAATGCGCCTCCTGAACCGCACGCTGGACATCCAGGAAAACCCGAAGCTGCGACTGCTGGACAACCTGCTGAGAGAATGCTACACCGTGAACAAGACGAACAGTGAAGTGCTCCGAGCGCAGCCGGAAACCGATGACAGTAAGTGTCTTTTATATGACAAAAAAGATTTATATGGCGGAAATTAATTAAGAAGTAGGACGGCGAAGGCCTAGGCGGATCTTTCATAATAAAGTTGAAAGTCTATTAAAGAAGGGCCAGGTCAAGAGTACCCGAAACCGACGGGCATGCATGAAGACAACAATGAGATTGGATGAAGCGAAAAACGTATGTAAAAATCGTAGCTAGTGGAAAGATACAGACGGCCGCCTTGGTCGAATGCTCAGATTGCTGGGTATTGGCCAAGAGGTCCCGGGTTCGAATCCTGGTAGGGGCAAACTTTGTGGTGACCACAAATGCTTGTTTCCGTGTCATGGTTGTGTATATGTTTATGTAGTATATTTTCAACATTTATATACATAATTATATTAATTTTTGTCCGTCATTTAGAATCCATAACACAAGGCTACTTACTTTGGGCTAGATGATAGGTGTGAGTGTAAAAAAAAAAATTATTTATTTTATTATACAGATCACATCTTTCCACTTGCTACGATCTTTACAAAATAAACTTCTTTCGCTTCATCCAATCTCATTAATGTCTTCATGCACGTTATTAGAAAGGCGTGACGTATGTGTGTGTATTTTACCCAAAGGAGCTTGCTAGGGCATAGCGCGCTCGGCTTGCGATTGCGTAAACTAAGCAATTTCGCTAAGGCTTCCTATGTGCTTCGGAAGGCACGTTAAACCGTTGGTCCCGGGCATCTGCTGTCGTAAATACTCGCCAACCAACAAAGTGGTGGGTTATGGCCCATTCTCCCTATATTCTTCCATCCATAGGGAAGGCCTGTGACACAGCAGTGGGACATTGAAGGGCTGGTGATGATAGCCCAAAGACTGTCAGTCCTTGAGCAGTATGGATTGGAATACTGTCGTCCCAATCGCTCTCTCTGTTCATCGGTCCGTTCCTTCTATTTCTATTCATTCGTTCATCCCTAGCACCTTTCCACCTCCCTGATGGACGATACGAATTAAAATGAAATGATGACATCTAACCGATATGAATGGAAGAGGAAACATACCGTGCTGACCCCAGATAGACTGGGAACAGGGCAGGGAGAAAAAGTGTCTTTTACTGATATCTACGATAGATATCTTCGTAAATTTATAGAATTGAGCCGAAAATCTGCATCGCATGAATCACCACCTAGCATAGCGATGGGTGGAATATGATTTGAGACTGAAACCAATAATTTTGCTCGACTTTTCCAGTCAATGTAACAATGGAGGTCTCGGTAGCATTGTTTTCTATTGTTTTGTTTTGTGAACATTGGACGGATTCTATTTTGCAGCCCGGTTTTTATTGAACGGAAATCTGGTTTGATCTCATTGTTTTACAGGCTATTTACTGTATTTATTTATTGTGGTGACGGCAGAGTAGAATACAATTGTCACCACCCCAAATCTCTCCCGTGGGTGTCATACAAGGCGACTAAGGATAAATCAGTGATGAGGAATGGGCAGCAGCGTTCCTTTTATACCATCTAGCTATGTACCTACTACGATTTTGTGCCCGATAAATGGCAATAGGCTCGCCACCTATTACATGGGACCTAACATAACTGGCGAAACGTAGGTGCTAGTTCACCTCTGCCTACCCCTTCGGGGATATAGGCGTGACTTATGTATGTATGTATGTATTTATTGCCAGAATGTAGGCAGAATGGGCCATAACCCACCACGCTGACCCAGAACGGATTGGTGAGTATTACCGACGGCAGATGCAGCCGGGGCCAACGGCTTAACGTGCCTTCCGAAGCACGGAGGAACTCGAGTTAATAAATTTTTGGTCACCCATCCAATGACCTTTTTTTGAGACGTCAATTGCAGTATTTACTTATTTTCTCTGGTGCAACTACAGAGGTATATGGGGCTCGGGGTAGAGGCGTCCCGCCACTACCCACTAAACATCCTCTCAAAGCACACTATGCTAGCCATCCGGGGTAATCCGTTAGCATATGCCACCGGAAAACCCATCTAATGACCAGCCCTAACGAACATTGATTAATTTTCGCAATTACCACAGCCGCAGCGCTGTCGAGCTCCTCGATCGTTGACTGTCATAGGAACTATGTCCCGTATTAAGAAACTAGTGATAAACATGGTATAGCTTTTCCGCGTTTTGTCTTCGTCTCGCAAACGTGATTTTGAATGCGAGGAAAGAGAAAATACACTGAGTAACTAGTCTATACCTAAACCGTGTTTATTATTAAGGTTTTTAAGGGGTTAAAGTATGAAATTACCGTTTTTTACTGAAAAACTAAATTGTTTTTTTAGTTTATAACAAATTTATTTAATCAAAATAGTTACACAAACTGTGTGAAAGCATTTTGTACTGCCTCCTGGGAAGAAAACTTCTTGTCACGTAGATAATTGTCCAAATCACGAAATTAATGGTAGTCCGTTGGAGCAAGGTCTGGCGCATACGGAGGATGACGAATGGTTTCTAACTGCAGTTCCTGAAGGCTCAAAACGGTTTCTCGTGCTGTATGAGGTCTCGCGTTGTCATGGAGCAATAATGGGGAAGATCGATTCATGAGTCGGGGCTGTTTTACTGCTAGTTATGCCAACATTGTTCGGAGTTCGGCACAATAGACATCTGCCGTTATTGCTTGACCAGATCGGAGAAAACTATAGCGAATGACACCATGCTGTGACCACGAAACGGTTACCATTACCTTTTTATTGGTAAGTTTTGCTTTAGGACACTGTTGTGGCGTTTGACCTGGGGTCAGCTATTGCATTTTTCTTTTACGGTTCACAAGAATCCACTTAATCACATGTCACAATTCGATCCAATATTCCTTCATTTCTGTGCAGATTCAACAAGGCAACACAAGTTTCAACCCGCGTTTCTTTCTGCAGATCAGTCAAATCATGAGGCACCCATTTTTCGTATTTTTTTATTTTATTGATTTGACGCAAATGAGTCAATATTATGGGTAAGGTAACGTTAAACCATGCCGCTAATTCCTGGGTAGTTTGACTACGATCGGCTTCCATCATCTCTCTTAATTCATCGTTATTCACCTGTGTGGGTGATCTTCCTCGTGGATTGTTCTTCAAGTCGAACTTTCTATCACGAAAGCGTTTAAACCAAAATCGCACGATGCGTTCATTAGCAGACCCCTCACCAAATGCAACATTGATATTTCGGGCTGTTTCTGCCGCGTTACTTCTGCGCCGGAACTCGTATTCTAAAATCACTCGAATTTTCGCAGTATCCATCTTTTTTGTCTAAGTTGAATAACAAAAACAATTGAAAGTCGATATTCAAATGTATCACATTTAAAAAAAAAGAACATCATAGAAACCATGTGAAAAAAGTTTCATTCGAAAACCTCAAACCATGAAGATTTTATGTCGATTCAAAAAACCTATTACAATGAAACGGCAATTTCATAATTTAACCCCTATTATTTTAAGAATAGTTATCAATATATAAAGAATCACTCTTCCACAGGTGTCCCGCCGTGTCCGAAGACCTTCGACGGGTTTGCCTGCTGGGACGAGACCCCTGCATCATCAGTAGCGGTCCAGCCATGTCCAGAATTCGTGATCGGATTCGATCCTGCACGGCTTGCCTTCAAGAGGTTAGTCTTACATACAGACATACATAAATCACGCGTAGGTGTCAATATCACCGAAAGTACCATAAAGTACCCTTTCGGAGAGATAAATTAACAACTGTACTTTTACATACATACATACATAAATCACGCCTATATCCCTGAAGGGGAAGGCAGAGGTGAACTAGCACCCACGTTTCGACAGTTATGTTAGGTCCCATGTGGCCATGTGGCGAGCCTATTGCCAATTGTCGGTCACAAAAGTCGCAGTAGGTACATAGCTAGAAGGTATAAGAGGAACGCTGCTGCCCATTCCTCATCACTGATTTATCCTTAGTCGCCTTGTACGACACCCACGGGAGAGATTTGGGGTGGTGATAATTGTATTCTACTCTGCCGTCACCACACGGCTATACTTTTAAACATTCATAAATCACGCATAATATCCTCTATAGGGTAGGCGGAGGTAAAATTAACAACCACGTTTTGCACGTTTGAGCCACATGGCGAGCCTATTGGCATCTATCGGGCAGGTAAATCACAGTATGTTGCGGGGTGGTATAAGAGGAACGCTATTGCCCATTACTATACGCTGTGAGAGGCTGTGGAAAGAAACATTGTATTCTCCTATGCCGGCTAAGGTCAGGCTTGAATTTTTAAAAGTACCTACATGTACCATGTGGTGACGGCAGAGTAGAATACAATTGTCACCACCCCAAATCTCTCCCGTGGGTGTCGTACAAGGCAACTAAGGATAAATCAATGATGAGGAATGGACAGCAGCGTTCCTCTTGTACCGCCCAGTACCACCTAGCAATAGCAATGTATTGCGAATTTTGTGCCCGATAAATGGCAATAGACTCGCCACCACCACCAATTACATGGGACCTAACATAGTTGGCGAAACGTGGGTGCTAGTTCACCTCTAACTACCCCTTCGGGGATATAGGCGTGATTTATGTATGTATGTACCTACATAGTACATAAATGATGCTTCATAACTACATAAATGATGATTAGGTAGGAAGGGTAGATTAGACACAGGCGAGCCTATTGCCATGCAGTGTGCACGAAAACATAAATGATGCCTATTAGAAAGGAAGGGAAGGAGAGATTGCCATGCACGAAAATAAATTGCATTTTTGCTAGGTGAAAGAAACGCTAACGCAATTATGGAAAATTGATGAATGGAAATCGATTCCGATCAACGCGCTGACAGTCGTTCTGTTAGCGTAGCAATAAAAATTGCCTAAGCACGGTTCATAAACGATTAACTATCATCAGTATAGTTCACGAATTTTGAATGATAATTAGAATTTAAAATAACGAAAAGGCTGTACCTGCCTAAAATCTCCATTACAGATTGTTTTGAAGAGGAAATAATCGTTCCTGTTTTTCTAAAATTACGTTTCACTGTTATTTTTGCTGTTAAGGTGGAACCTTGAACAAAACACAATTAATTTTAATCACAAAACTTAAGGAGTAAACGTCTCGGACATCTTTTAATTAATAAAGTGAAGGGATGTCGCCCTTGTTGGATTTCTTATTCGTTCTTGTCAGAAAAATTGCTACTGAGAGGCGTTCGTAGTCCCCAATCTTGAAGGATCGCTCGCCATCTATAATTATGTGATCGCTTTCAATGAAATTAATTGGCTGCTAACGTCTGTATACACCGCTATTGTTTTGATCGACGTGGAACATATTAATTAGATACCGACCACCATAATACCACTCATCAAACCGCTAATCAGTTGTGTCCTAAGCGCGTAGAGTGCCCTACAAACCATCGAGAACAACTGAACAATGTTACTCCTCATTAACAAAAAGCAAGCACGCTCCCGTATCTATCTCATTAGGAATGAACTCGATAGCGCTCATGTGAAGTAAATAAACGGAACAACTTGTCAACTGGCTGTGCGAGCGTAAACCGGTTTTTCCAGTGTCGCCTAACGGCCAGTTGACAAGCTTTATTTACAAAAAATAAATCATGATTTTTCGTATGAAAACGACGTATATGGGTGTCTTCATCTTAGGTCTAATTTCATATAACATCATATATTCAAAATGAATTTGTGTCAATTACTTATTCGAACAGAAACAAACGTTTTACAGTTTTAAAAATATTACAGAATTAATATAGGAGTAACAGATGTAGAAAAATAAAAAAGGCTATTATCTACTTCCATTCAACAAGAGATCAAAGTAAAGAGACCGCTTTAGATCCGTTGGCAAGCCAGACACGTTTGATATTGCGTCATTTTAGTACAGTTGAATAATTAGATAATTTGCTAAGGATTCGGTTAAATGGAAAATTGATATTAGGTACGTTAAGGCTTTTAGACTGCCAAGTAAAGTGCCATACCGCCTCCATAAGCAAATGTTTTTTTCGAAGGAGCTTACCTATCTCGCTTCAATGGGCGTAAAGATTTTGATGAAATTGGTACACATGTGTACCCATTCTAGTACACGCACTGTAGGAAGTGACGGTTTAATAAGTAAGTATAGGTACTAAACAGAAACTTTTGATTTTGGTAAGACTGAGAATATAATAGAGAAGAGAAACAGGCACAACATGATGATCATATTAAAAGGCGACCGCCAGCGTGTCTAGTGGTTCGCCCGCGGGAATTAAGATCCAGAGGTCCCGGGTTGGACCCCCGGGGGAGTGCAAATTTGTACTCAGTTCGATTGGTGGTAGGACTTTTTTCAAGTCCGCCTGGCTAGCTACCACCCTCCTATCAAAATCTGTGGCCATAAAAATAATGTTAGTAGCATTATTGTGTTCCGACAATTGTGATAAGATAGCCAGCCCTCTGTGGTTGAGGGTTCCAGGTGAAGCTCGATTCCATCTTCAGCCCTTATCGTCACTTACCATCAGGTAAGATGAAGGAGATAACATTAAAAAAAAGAATGGTGCATAGAATTAGCAAGCAAACTGTCGCCTTTTGTGGACAATCAACGTTTTCGACTGAAACAGCAAAGAAACTAGAAGTTAAGCCTTTACGGTTTTATCCGACTTAGTTTAATTGAGTCACCGTAATTCTGTTTTGAGATCCAGGAACAGAAGAGCTCCATTCTAGCTCAGTGCATGGCAGGAACTGACTATTGAACACACGGACAATGGCCGTAATTTAAGCTTTTTGTCATGGAGATAAGGCTCCCTTTTGACTGGCGCTTTCGAATCGTATAAAATCTAATTCTTCCGATCGAGATTCAATCGTTTCGAGTTTATTGTACAGTACAAAATTAATTGTTAAATGTTACACAAACAGGGTTATCGAGCTATCTGGTCCCTTTTAATTTGTATCATCCATTTCACCGGAGAGGTGCGGAATGAATCTAGTTTGGGCAGAAACCTACATTTCCCCAATGCGTCCATGACATCCATGTATGCCTCGAGATCATCTCTATCGTACGTATACAAATATTAAATATAAATACTTCATGAACTTCTTGAACTTCTTGAAGTTATTTTTATACACATCTTTACATTTATAATAATATCTTACATAGACATTGCGTGTGTGAGCACCTACCTACGTTTCGCTTGCCATTATCAGAGTAACATCCACGCATTGGAAAGTCAAACATCAAAACCCTTTTGAAGTCGTTATTAATATAATACACGAACGTCGGAATTGCAGTCGCTCCCGGAGTTACCCAACAGAATCACGCCAGAGTAGGTACACGGCACCATAAAACGAATATAAATACCGCCTCTGCAAAGTTATTTACTAAAAGTGCCAGTTGTTTATTTAGAGAACGAACTGCGGCGGCCAGCGCTTCGAGTGGCCACACTAACACACTAACGTATCGTTTGTTTCGCGTCTGGATTCAATCCTTACAAGCTTACTGCGCTAGAGCTTTTTTTTTTAATTCTCCCTATATTTTAGGGAAGGCAAAAAGGTCTAGCCCATACAGCCAAGTCTTTAGTGTATATTTTATCTGTAGTCATATGAAGTAATGAGTGGGTGAAATGTATGAAAGAAATGAATTTTACGTTTAAATATGGGTGTCACATATTTTAACGCATCTAGGGAGTGCTTGGCGTGAATTAAATGGTAACAGAGTTCATGATGGTGACTGATAAGGTGGACAAAACCACTTTTTACATATTGTGGTTTTTACCACAATATCAAACACATCACAAGACTCATTTTCAATGATTCTGCATAATTGCACATCAACACGGATGCTTGTGCATCAAAAAACACCACTTTCACTGCACATAAACCACTCTGTAACAATTTTTGAATTAGCGAAAATAAATCTGACTGACACCACGAAATGCGCCAAACACTCCACTGCGCTAGAGCGTCTGCCTAAATCTTCTTCTTCCTGTCCTGGGGGCCTAGACAAAGTAACATACCGACAAAGATACTGAAGTTCGATAAAGCAAAATGTATGGGATTTGACGTTAGTCGTCGTGACCAAAATCGTCTTCGTAAGTTCCTAGTTATGTTGGTAGCACAAGACAAGACGCTATAGATACCAAAGTAATATTACCGATCGTGACGAACTTCGACACGTTATCGTTATGAAACGATTGCCACTTGGCTACGGGCCCTGGTCCCAGTTCTTCTGCCCGGCTAGCGTGACCGTCGAAACACGATATGATCAAGCCATTTATCGCTTTGAACTGTCTAAAATTATTGGATTAGCTATAAATGGCTATACCTATATGTTAAACCCATGAGCGCTTTATGATAAAGCAATTTATCGCATTGAGGTGTTCAAAATCCGATGATTTTTGACAGTTAAAAGCGATAAATGGCTATATCATATCGTGTTCGGTGGTCTTGCTAGCTGGGCTGGGGTCGATGCAGCATCTTTCCATTAACACCGATCAGACGTCCTTAAACCACCCATTCCCTTTTGATTCATATCATCCATTATCACCAGCTTTAACGTCCCATGTCGTAAGAATATAGGGGGAATTGGCCATAAACCACCACGCTGTCCCAGTGCGGATTGGTTGGTATTTTTGTTCATCCATCCAAGGACTGGCCAGCGTGGTAAGTTATGGCCCAATCTACATTCTTCCATCCATAGGGAAGGCCCGTGCCCCAGCAGTGGGGACATTAAAGGGCTGGTGATGGTGATATGATATAAGTTGTTCGATCAAGCAAAATGTATGGAAAATTTGAAAACTAATTTTTAATTTTTAATATCACCATGGGTTTTTATATGACTTAGTTAGCATGGGTACTGTTTAGGGTGTACCTTATCGCCTCGTAATGACGACTCAACGGTTAGTAGCAGGTAGGTTAGTGGTTATACTAGTTATAACCAGACCGAACCGCCCTAATATTGTACCTAATTTGTAATACCGCATTCGATGTTATTAAAGGCGTCCAGGCTCCAGGGTAAAAAATCTTTCTGTTAACTTTTCATTTTCGCCGACCAAAATATTATTTGCCTAAGTAAACATCTTTATTTCCGATTAAGGGGAAATAGCATTTATTGTGCGGTAAAAGGTAGGTACCCATTTTGGACTGAGAGAAAAATTTACATAATAAAGTGCGCCGCTATTTTTTGTATTTTACGGCTAATGGCCAATGACTAACCTAAGGTTGGACAAATCTTTGTCATATTTGGCTAATTATTTCGATACTACATATTTACGTAAGTGACGCCTATTTATCCCCGAAGGGGTAGGCACAGGAAAAATAACTTAACACACATTTCTCGCTAATTATGTTAGGCTCATGTCCATTGCCATGTAGCGGGCACGTAAATCGCAGTATAATGCTAGGTGGTCTAATATTATTAGTAGTTTAGTCCTTGTTACTGTGACACCGTTGTTATTTTAAATTGTATTTGTGACGGCCGTGTGGTGACGGCAGAGTAGAATACAATTGTCACCATCCCAAATCTCTCCCGTGGGTGTCGTACAAGGCGACTAAGGATAAATCAGTGATGAGGAATGGGCAGCAGCGTTCCTCTTATACCACCTAGCAATGTACTGCGACTTTTGTGCCCGATAAATGGCAATAGGCTCGCCACCTATTCTATTCTACATGGGACCTAACATATATATATGTATAACATATATAACATGGGGCATATATGTATATATATATATATATATATAACATGGGGCGAAACGCAGGTGCTAGTTCACCTCTGCCTACCCCTGCGGGGATATGGGCGTGATTTATGTATGTATGTATGTATTTGTGACACTGTCTGTGTCTCGCTATATATAAAAAATAAATATAGTAAAGAAATTTGTGGTTTGAAAAAGTTCAAAAAATTATAGTCTTGTAATTATAATTTTTCGAACTTTGTGATAATTTTTCTAACATTCGTATAATGTTGAAATATAAATCAAAATAATAAATATATTGGTTAGTATTGACATTTTTAAGGGAAGCCTATGCCCATCAGTGAGCGTCACTGGGCTAAAAAGAGATGATGATGATGAATCAAAGTTTATAAAAAAATGTTACACATACATACATACATAAATCACGCCTATATCCCCGAAGGGGTAGGCAGAGCTGAACTCGCACCCACGTTTCACCAGTTAGGTCCCATGTAATAGGTGGCGAGCCTATTGCCATAGTAAGCTCCTTCGATTTCCCTCAGTTATACTCCGCTTCTCGCAATAATTTATATTAGACCGACGCATACATTTTTAACAAACAGCTTTAGGGCGATTTATATGGGAGCGGGAGGGTGCTAGATATGGCACGTGTGTACTTAGAAGGCGCGGACGTGGCTTGGTCGAAACATTACATGATACAGGAGATCAGGCGGACTGTATTATTTATAAATTACTCTCATTCCAAGGGCTCGATTGCGTAAATTGTGGGAGCCTGTGCATTCTGAATCAGCGATAGGTAATATTGTACATACAGAAATCACACCTTTAACCTACGGGTCTACGAACCTACATAGGCACCAGGTCATACTCCCACTTCTTCTTCTCCCTGCCCTGTTCCCAGTCTATCTGGGGTCGGCGCAGTATGTTTCCTCTTCCATTCATATCAGTCAGACGTCATCAAGCCGCCCACTCCTTTGCCACGCTGCCCATTACTCATGGGTGTCTTTACCCTTAGTCGCCTTGTACGCCACCCATGGGAAAGATTAAGGTGGTGACAATTGTATTCTGCTCACTGCACCACAGGGCGGCGTGTGTAATATTGTGCCTATATACAGAAACCTTCGTCTTCTGGTTACTTCCTGCCCTTATCCTGCTCTAGGCTGAATCGGCGCAACACGTTTTCTTCTTCCACTCCTCTCTATCCTTCATCAATTTCATATCTATCCTCCTTTACACAATCCATCCATCTCTTCTTTGGTGTGTGGTGACGGCAGAGTAGAATACAAATGTCACCACCCCAAATCTCTCCAGTGGGTGTCGTACAAGGCGACTAAGGATAAAACAGTGATGGATCAGGAATGGGCAGCAGCGTTCCCTCTTATACCACCTAGCAATGTACTGCGACTTTTGTGCCCGATGTATGGCAATAGGCTCGCCACCTATGACATGGGTCCTAACATAATTGGCTAAACGTGGGTGCTAGTTAACCTCTGCCTACCCCTTCGGGGATATAGGCGTGATTTATGTATGTATGTATGTCTTCTTTGGTCTTCCTCTCCTTCTACATCCGTGCGTTCATACCTAACTTTCTACTGCCAACATAGCGTTCATGTCTTCGCATAACGAATAGAAACCTATATGATCGAAAACAACGTCATTGACATAGTGAAGACATAATTCGCCAATATTGCCTGACCGCCGTGCGGTGAGCTGAGCAAAACAATTGTCACCACACTCAATCTCAGTGCATATTGTGTTAGACGCGGAAACAATGCAGGAAATTTGAAATTTTCTTTCATTTCAACCTGAAGCGATGTGGATAATTTCTCATCTGACTTCAGAGCGCCTAGCCAAGTGGCTTTTCTATTTGAACGCATAGAATGCAACTGACATTTTAGTTTTACTGTAATGCGTCAGTTTCATATATGTTTTCTATGCGTTCGGATAAATTGGCCACTTGGCTAAAGCCACAGATTGATATAACTGCAAACCTAAATAAAATTACAGTACCGTAAATAAGATTGCTTGTCCGAATCAAATAGAAAGTACTGAATCACATTAACTATGGTGATAATATGAGTATCAATTAATGTCAAAAGGGACCAGCTAACTTGTCACAGTGGTTCAATTATTTACTCATTAGTTTCAATTGTTCATGATTATCGCCATCTTCATCAGTCAGACGTCATCAAACTGTCTACTCCCTTAAGTTTCATGTCATCTATCACACTAGAAACCTCCTAGGGTTTAATGAATATTAAAATAGTGATGGATAGGAGCATCATGTGCATAAAACGTATTATTATCTTTATTGTAATGTCATGGACATACTATTATACATGCTGATTTTTGTGGATGTATGTGATCGTCGTCAGTATAAATTGTTATACGTCCATAACCCGGCGAATCGCATGTTGGTCGCATATCGCAAACGCAGGCTCTCGTGTAGAGCGCGTATGCATAAATAACATTTATTATGCTGATGATATATATGGTTCAACTAAGCTTATCGACGAGAGAATTCCGATGTCTTTTATTATTGTGATAAAATTACTTCTCTAGGCGTTCGTACTAAGTAAAAAACGTGCGTTTCTTTTTACTTATCTCATGTTAGAAAAGTTATTACAAAAAAAAAATATCAGAATTAGTATTCTAAAATTTGTTTATTCAAATAAAAATCAAAATGACCACTTTATTATTTATATTACATAATCTTTTAGTTGATAGTGGTGCCGAATGACTTTGAATATTGTAATTAAGTGCAAGCTGATTTGAATAAGAATATAACCTAAGCATTCGTAAAAAAGTGGCCGTGTGGTGACGGCAGAGTAGAATACAATTGTCACCGCCCCAAATCTCTCCCGTGGGTGTCGTACAAGGCGACTAAGGATAAATCAGTGATGAGGGATGGGCAGCAGCGTTCCTCTTATACCACCTAGCAATGTACTGCGACACTTTTGTGCCCGGTATATGGCAATAGGCTCGCCACCTATTACATGGGACCTAACATAATTGGCGAAATGTGGATGCTAGTTCACCTCTGCCTACCCCTTCAGGGATATAGGCGTGATTTATGTATGTATGTATTCGTAAAAAAATGTTCTGGGAATGGGTGAATGTTGAAGAAAGAATATATGCGTATATAATATATACGTAGGACCAAGTTCGTAGGTTATTAGCAAACCGGTGTACTGGTAGGCTAACACTGCGCTTCTACTGATGCCGAGACAACTTTGGTTCAAGTGCAATAACCAATAAATCCTCTCTATCTGAATTAAGTCTAGGGGTCTAAAAGGGTAACATCGGCGATTTATTTTATGATCCTAATATAAATTTAATTGCAAATCATAAAACAGTGATTTGGTGTCAATTTACATTAGGTGAACAATTCTCGTGTAGCTTTCCACTAGTATGAGATTTTCTACAAGGTTTAGTACAATGGTTCACCATCATCATATCAGCCGAGAGCCGTCCATTATTAGGCATAGGCCTCCCGCATGAATCTCAAAACCTCCATCCAGCCGTCCGCATCCAGCGGCTTTCCGCAACCTTTGCCAGATCGTCGGTGTACGTTGGGGGTCTACTAACGCTGCGTCTCGGGCATCAGTACTTCCCCTAATCTTTAATAATGCTTTACATTAGATCAATTAGATACACGTAATAAAGCTATAGGATTCAGGAGCTGAATTGCTTTTAATGTCCTTTTTAGACCCTCAGATGAAGAGGAAACGCCGCCGGGTTACTATGTCACTTCAAGATCGAAGCATGTCCTCTCCTAGGCATCTATTGTGCTGAACAAGTAACTCAAATCGTGTAGTGATGTACAAGACTCGAGTACTCAAGTCTTCACAGTTAGAACTCGTAGGTAGCCATTTTAAGACTACGTGCATACGTGAGTCTCTAAGCGTAACTTTAGAGCTTGAGTCTTTTCTTCGTCCGAGTCTTTCTCAAGTTCCGAGTCTTTTTCCAAGATCGATTCTATTTCCCTTTTCTAATGTTTCAAAGTAACGTGTGTATCAGAAGTTTTGAACAATTATTTTAGGAAGAGTAGACAGAAATATGAAATTTATAACTAAAATAATTATCCCCTATTTAACTTCCGAAGGGGTAGGTAAGTTATAAACATGTCTCTGGCAGATGCTGTGCCGATAAATTTTTCACGATGACACTTTTCGAAAGTGGCGGCGTCAAGACCTTTCCAATGAAACCACGGTTGTAAAATAAACACAGAAATTACTCGCGGGCCTAAACAAAAATTCTCATGCTCAAATGTTTGAACTCGAAGCTTTTATCAATTTACGATTCGACCTCTTTTGAATGCCCGTTTCATTGCTTACATAGCCCGTACTTAACTAGACTTGGGACTCCCAACTCCTCCTCCTTGGGAGCCTCAGCACAAGGTGTATGCTCCGAGAGGAGAGTAGATTTATTAGCATTTAAAATTAAATCCAGAATGTCACTGTATTTGCTGTGAGGGGCTCTCGAGATTTTCTATACACAGTAAGTGAAAATTAGAAGAAACCTTATTATAATGACTCTCCGTGCCGGTCTGTGTGAGAAAACACAAAAGGCTCATCTGACTCAAGTTTCTAAAATATAACCTCTCGTCTGTGGCAGTGACATTTTGTGACCCCCCCTATCTGTGGCGCCGGGACCCGGGTAATCCACAGACAGGCTGTTGAATGCCGGGTCCCGACATTCAACAGCCTGTCTGTGGATTAGAACAATTAGAACATTTGTTTATAGTTAAATTACTAATATAGATAAAGTATTTTACAATTTTTCATTCATCACATTCAACTGAATAATACTCACTTAAAAATAGTGAGGAAAGTTTCAAGGACGAGCGTTATTCTGCTTTGTTTTGGCAAATTTCGTAAATCTTACGTTAGATGTGTAATTAAAGTTAATTAGTACTTACTGCACCATTTTTCCTTTCGATATTCACTAATTATAGCAATTAAAATCCGTAAATAACAAGCTTTTTCAACTGTAGAAGTTGGTCCCAAACCATACCTACTTTTTTTACGTCATCTATTGACTTTTACGTGACGTTTATCTTTTTAATTTTGTTTTGGGAGTCTATGAATGATGAGAGAGAACGTTTTTTTTATTTTATCGGCAACCAAACTACACAGAGTCTATACAAACATGCACCATAGATTTTTCGTACGGCAACGAAATTCGACACCGTCCACCTTGTGACTCATCGATGACTCATGAATCCCGGTACCCGGGAATCCCACAGATGCGCACTTCTCGATTTTCCCGGCTAACGGGAACCCCACAGACGAGATTGCATAGACTTTACTATTTAAATAAAATATTCGAGCTTGATATTAAGAAAAGACTTTCATTTATTTCGTAGTATTTTTCAGACAGAACAAGAAACAATTAAAAAACACTGACAACTCAAATCAAAGCATAATGTCTATTACAAACACCGAAGAGTTCTTAACCCACATCATCATCACCAGCCCATTAACTGACCACTACTATAGACGAATAACTACCACGCTGACCCAGTGCGGATAGATGGGCATTTACGATTGCAGATGCAGCCGGGAACTCGTGAGATTGTGGTCAAACATTCAGCCTATACATTTTAAAAAGTGACAGATTTGAATGGAAACGGAAACGTACTGACAATCCCGTACGTGACCCGTGGCAGTATAATAATGCGACAATTAAAAGACTCAGCGCCAATATTTCCTCCTTGTTTCTAAATTCTGCAATATATTCCCCTTTACTCAGCACGTTACTGTTTCTGGCAGCGAAGAAAAGGAAATCCCTATACAGCCTAAAGCTACTCGTATTCATGAGAAACGGCTGAGGATAATGTCTCCCCCGCTGCTAAGTTGTACTTAGGGCTACGCTAAGTATTTTCATAAGACCACGCAGCGACACTGGGAGACGTGTAAGGGCTGGCGCAGATTGGCGGCACGGCATGGAAGGGTATTTTTAGGCGACGAATAGAAATATAACTAAAGAGTATAAAAATAAAGTCGAAAGTTATATGTTAAAGGTCGTAGGTACAAAAATAATGACGTGTCGGCAGCCTTCGGTACGCCTCGGAATTCCTCGGAACGCTTTGGCAGTCTTCGGGATACCGCGACAAGCCTAGACCTAGGAACACCTCGGCATGCCTAAGGACGCATCGGCACGCTTAAGGATACCACGGCATTGTTACCACCAGTATGCGCTTACATGTAGGGATGCCGAAGGATCCCGCCCCGTGCCGTACCGCCAATGTGCGCCGGGCCTAAATGTTATACGAATACATAAATTTTGACGACCAGCCAGGCGAGTAGCCAGTCGTGGCTTTCTACTCATCCTGAATTGCAATCTTTATGTTAGCATATTGCTTTTAATTTATCACCTAGTATGTCCAGTTAAAATATTGCAAACGTGAAACGTTTAACGTAGACTAAACTAACTCTGTGTGATCGTAAAACATGATGTGTTCGTTTGATGGGTTATTAATATCACTATCACTATTTATCGCTTTTACAATTTTTGTAGACAATTGTATGATATTCCTTCAACTTTTGTTTATCCTATTTTATAACGTTAGCGCTTACGGTTCCAGAAAATAAAATGGAAAAACCTGAATTTTTGACCTTTGACCTTGGATAAATTATTTTTACAGAAGTACCTAGTATCAAACATTTATTTTCGTTGGATCCCACTTTTGGATCCCAGTTTAATATTTTTGGCGTTGGATCCCACAAAATTTTATTTTGTATTTCCGTTGGAACCCAAAGGGGCTTTTTGACATATCATTGGTACATACATACATACATGAATCACGCCTATATCCCCTAAGGGGTAGGCAGAGGTGAACTAGCACCCACGTTTCGCCAGTTATGTTAGGTCCCATGTAATAGGTGGCGAGCCTATTGCCATTTATCGGGCACAAAAGTCGCAGTAGGTACATAGCTAGATGGTATAAGAGGAACGCTGCTGCCCATTCCTCATCACTGATTTATCCTTAGTCGCCTTGTACGACACCCACGGGAGAGATTTGGGGTGGTGACAATTGTATTCTACTCTGCCGTCACCACACGGCTGATATATCATTGGTTATGTTTATATAACGAGATACCAATTGTCTATGCGATTTCGGCTAAGTTAAATGGCTATTTTGACAAAGCATTTATTGTATCCGATATACATGGTCGTGTTGAAACATGGCGGACAGCTAAATTACAGTAATTTTAGCCCTTGTTAGGGCGAGAGGAGACGAAATTGAGAAGGACGAAATCTCGAATGCTTTAATGCTTAGTTAGCAAATTACTCGGGTTCCTTTTACCGGTGTCATTACAAGACAACGCCTGATACAACGCAGGCCACATCTTATATTGCATTAACTTGGCTGTAGAGTTTCTTCGTGAAATAATTCACAGTGAGTAATGGAACATGAGAAAGGGAAGAAATATACGTGGCTATTATATCAGCTTTTATTCATTAGGGAGAAATCCATACTAGGGATGATGATAGTAGCAAAGAATCACTGAAATAATGGTTTACAATAATAATTTAAGATAAAGAAATTCGATAAAAATCACTTGTTCTCACATCATACTTGTGATTGATATTTATTGTATAAAAGTAAAAATACAAAACTTAGCAATCTGCCATATTTGGTTGATTGCCGCGTGACGTCACAAATCGTTAACACCGTTTTGACATTTCATTTTCTCAAAATCACTACATTAAGCTAATTTTTCGTTTAATTTGCATTATTTAAAACATGTTTTTTCTACCAAAATTTTAAGTTTATATAATTTATTTTGGGTAAAGTTGACACATAAAAACAATGTGGTGTGTTTTTCAAAAGTAGTCATTATGCCTATTCTCAGTGAGGTCGCCTTATAAAAATAAAGGCAGAGTGTTATGGGTAAATAGTAGCATGTATCATGCACACTAGAAAATAAAAGTAATTTACAGCGCACTACGAAAGCTGAAGGGCCAAGAGAAATGGCTGCCGTGAATCGTAGCACAGCGATTTGTACAGCGCTGTTGTCTCAAATTGTTTTTAATTAGTTTCCTTTATTTGATGCTCAATTTTATTCATTCGTCTTTTAAATAGTTAAAAGTCAGGAGTAACTTCTAAATTATTAGTTATGGTTTGATTTTTATTTAAACGTTATACATAAATAACCTTGAACACTATAAAAAATATCACAAAGGAAGTAAAAAAGGAAGGTATTTCAGAATAATTTTCTAAAACTTATTGTCCTGAGCATGTTGACCTTTTGGATTAATCTAGGAATTTACTGATGCAGTGCTTATGTTAACCGCAGTGCAGACCAATCTTGTGCATTAAGTGAAAACAAAGAAACTACAAACAAACATAAAATATTGATCTGAAACCATCTTAAGTCTCTCGGGAAGCGAAACTTCTTAACAACTTGTTAAGAATTTAATCAAAACAAAACGTCACTTTGTTAATATACAAGACTCTTACTTGGATTTTCTTTTCGCAAATAGCATTTTAGGAGGCGCTTTTAAATGTGTTTAAAGTGAATAAATATCTGAAAAGACAACAGCCAATGAGAAAGACATAAAGAAAAAAGGTTTAAAACAACATGAAATAACGTGAAACAAGAAAAAATGTCGAAGCCTTTCAATAAAAAAGGGTACCATAATGTTCTCCGATCAGTATTCAGCCGTGAAAAGAATAAAACTTCACATTCACTATTGCACAGTTTTATAGATGTAAATCAAGTAACCGAATAATGTTTCTAAAAAAAACAATAAATACCAGCATTTCATCCTAATTCTTGCTGGCAGTCGACCAAAAGGGTACAAATTCTGATGGGACCAATATTTGTGTAATGATCACTGACAATCGTTCAGAATGAAAAGGGGATAAAGAAAACTAAATTAGATTTAGGCAAATCCCTTAGTCTAATAAAGGGTCACTGTCGAGCACAACCCTTTTCAACGAACTAACAATATACCTACGAAACGAGTCAGAAGCTGTCGCGCACTTTCCAATGGATTGAGGGTTCTAAGTGCACCAAAATAGGTTAAAAAAATTGCATTCATCATCATCTCAGTCGCAAGACGCCCACGTTGGGCATGGATCCCCAAGGATCTCCAAACCGATCAGAGGGGCTACTCTTTAAATTAATTGGAATCGGTTTTGTGTTGCCGTCTCTCTCAAACGTTGCTATCATACCTTATGAGTGAGAGTGACTGGTAGACTAAGACGATTGCAATCGGCTTGCAGAGCTAGGTCGCTGGGGGCCTAGCCAAATGACTTTTCTATTCGAACGAAACTGACGTTTTGTTTGTTCTGTAATACGTCAGTTACATACACTGTTTTCACAGGACAAGTGTCACAATAGCGTTATAGTAAAGCAGTAATGGATCTGTCAATAGTTCGGTGATCATCACTTCCAACTGTCAAAAAAAGTTAGCGAATAGGCCTACTGGTCCCGCTGCTATCATTCAGCGACTTTACCAGATCGCCGGTCCACCTTGTATTGGCCCACCTATCTTGTCTTCCAATACAGGGCACATCTTGGCCAATAGCCTGGCTGGCTATTCAACTGAACTAGCCGTCAAATACCAACATAGCTAACGAAATGTTGGTGTTGTCATATTTCTGCAATTTAAGTACGTTTAAATTTAACATAATACTTCTGCCACACTTCTACGACAGATACTTCTATAGATTACTAGCGGACCTCGCAAACGTTTCGACCTATTCTCAGGCCTAACAAATATACACAAAAAAATTGATAAAAATCAGTCAAGCCTTTTCGGAGAAATTCAATAACAAACACTGTGACACGAGATTTTTATATATCTGATTAATTCTGATTATTATTTGAACATTTTTCATAAATGTTAGAAAATGTTCGAAATATTACAGTTTTCCCGCATCACGGTTATTATTTTTCTAATCTTTTTTCTTTTTATAGAAGTCGGTAATTAGTATAGAAGGGGACAGTACAAATGCCCGGTAGTTATAAAACGCCGTCGAGCTAATGGTGCTTCTACACGATGCAAGTAGCTGGAGCGAGTCTGTTTTCTTTAACAGTATGCACAAGTTAGTTGATCTGTGCATAAACAAAGGCGCGGGCTACTTGCGCATGTTACTTGTGCAGGTGCATCCATCCTGTCAATATCTGTCTGTCCATATAATCGTTTACACGGTGCATAGAACCTGCGCAAGTGCTTCAACATGCGTGAGCCACTAGCACCGTGTAGAAGCACCTCAAAGACGCGATCGCTACAAATCATTCTCTCGTTTCAGATGCACGGAGAATGGAACTTGGTTCCTACATCCCGAAGGAAACAAACCGTGGACCAACTACACCACTTGCGTTGACATTGAAGACTTGAGCGTGAGTGACCTTGTGTATTATTTAAATTGCTAGCAGACGGGGGCGAGTTGAGGTATCTAATTAGATACCTCAACTCGGTCCTGATTGTTAACCTTGACAATTATCCAGGGGGCGAGTTAAAACGCTTAGTTAATTAGGGGCAAAATCCAAGGGCAATGTTAGAAAAAATATTATGAACAAAAATAGGCCAGAAAACGTTCTAAAATGTATAGTTAAGACAATAACTTGTGACCTTGTATTTTTTTTTGCAGCAGTGGGGATAAGAAATGTCTTGTGGTGATGATTCGTTTAGTGTGGCTTTATGTGGTAATAACTTGATGAGGTTTAAGTTAAAATTAACATTCTAGGTATAGCTTGAGTTAAAATAAACACTCACCAGATCAACATTCCCACATTATAAATATTATTTCAAGTAAAATAAAATCACATTCGACAAGACGTAACATCACACCACAATCATAGTAAAGTTATAAAGCAGTAACGTAACTTACTTTATTGAGAAGAGTTACTGACAACCTTCTTTTGTGTTAATGTTAATGCAATATTTAGAATAAATCTCATACGTAGATTCAACACCTGTTCCGTGTATAAATATATCTGTTGTTAAGAATAATTCCCAAATTACTTATTTTATTTGAAAAATAGTAGGATTGTTCTAGATCTGAATATCTAAATAGGAAAACTGACTGACTGACGTATTAACGCACAGCCCAAACTACCGGGATTAGAAACTAAAATTTTGCAACATACTTTTTTTATAGTGTAGACGAGCAGTAAGAAAGGAATTTTAGAAATTTTACCCCTAATGGGGTGAAATGAGGGTTGAAAGTTTGTTTAGAAGTCCGTTAGTTTTGAAGCCAAACTATTCAAGTTACAATACACAAAGGATTGGTGTAGTTCACGCGAACGAAGTTACAGTACAGACGCAGGCAGACAGTACTGCCTGCCCATGCCCTGCCTGAATTTGTTAGCGTACTGTTCCCTAAATATACTGTGGCAGAGTAAACCGGGATTGATGGAGTCTTTTTTGTTCATCCAGCAAGTGTCTTATAAACGTTTTAGTAGCAATTCCATTTACTCGAGGGTGCATTTAGTAATTTGTAAATGTTAGATCCGAAATTAGTAAGTTAATTTCCATTCGTTCAGATTCTGATTTATGAAACTTGCTTAGCTTTAGGCTTTAAAATGATCAGTTCTGAACGTTTCAGTTTATAGTAGTATTTTAGAGGTAGCCACCGTCACTTATCGTGATTAATTTCGAAGTGGTCTGCACTTCAATTAACCACAAAAGTTATGTAAAGTCATTACGTCAGATTTTGCGGCTTCACAAGAAGGGATATCTTAAGAAATTAGTTTTTAAGTGGACGTTTGACTTTGTAACCAGTGACAGAGAAGAGAGAAAGGGAATCGACCGGCTTACCTCCTTATTCATAAAACACTGTTTTAATTATAAATCACTGATTTGTCTCATTTTGTCAAAATGTGTTTACGCTGTGATGAAAAGAGACAGATCAGTGATTTAGTTAAAACAGTGTTAAAACAGTATTAAATCTGATTTAAACTGACCTATCTTTTGTATATCGTAGCTCTAATTAATTCACAAGTTTCTCTACTCTCAATACATCTAAATTATAGTGCCTCCTCCATCCTGCATGCAATTTTCTACTTTCGAAGCCCTACATTCCGAAACTAATGCAATCAATCACCAATAGTACTACTTGTTTGTTCAACAATAAGTTAAAGAAACATTACTTACCTTTCAATAGCTAAATAATTCAAGCTATTTGGTAAATAAATCAATCATCCTCCCCGCCCCAAACTAGAGACATAAATCGTTACGCTTTTGTAGAAGCAATTTATATTATAATGTTGTATGTTGTCTGTATTTTATTTATTTACTTACTTATAAATATTTATTTAATTCCAAGAACACTTAGGAATTTGAGAGTATTTTGTGAGCTAAAATGCATTCAGGAACTATGAAATCGTCAACATCGTAAAGCAAACAATTATCTGTACATAAATTGTTCTACGGGGTTAAAATCACATTAGCAATATTAATGTTTATTTTATAGCATACCAACTACGTACATACCTTGCAGCCAGATTGCTACACACAAGTTTGCTGTTTGTAAGATCCCCCACACACGATCGCGTTGGATTTGTAGTTTTGGCAGTCTAACTGCCGCACTCAGAGACGTCAAATAACGTTAATGAATACTTAACGTCAGAAAATGACAATTCAAAACTAGTCGCTATTCTTGCCGGGTCTATGGTCTAGATTTGAATGAAAATTTTTGACATTAAATACTCATTAAAGTAAATTGACGTCTCTGAGTGCGGCAGTAAGTGACGGATTTGGATTGACTGGAAATCTAAAACTTTTCATCGTCACTCCATTCCTTCCACGTTCCACTCCGCATACACGGAACGTTGTTGCTTTATTTTGGAGTGATGTTGTGGAATGCTGTAGATAAGAGCGATCGTGTATGGCTCTAAATTAATTCTTTAGAGCTTTATTTAATAATGAGCTCTATTACGCTTAATGTAAGTGTTATTATTGATCAGGTTCTAAGTGCACTAACGTTTTCAGTTTCGTAGCATCGTGAACACCATCTACGTGATCGGGTACTCCGTGTCCGTCGCTGCTCTCCTGGTATCCATCGCCATATTTATTTACTTCAAGTAAGCATTTTGTGATATTTTATTAATACATACATAAATTACGTCTATATCCCCGAAGGGGTACAAGTGATTTATGTATGGCTGCCCATTACTCATCGCTGTCTTTACCCTTAGCCGCCTTATACGACACCCACGGGAGAGATGGGGGTGGTGACAATTGTATTCTCCTCTGCCGTCACCACACGGTTTTCTGTACTATGTGTGAAATTTGCTTGTTATTTTAACAACATGTACAATAAATGCTAGAAAAAATATTTCTGTCAGACAACAAATGTAATGTCTAGTTATTTAATGTGAATATTATTATTTCAACTTATACGAATTATAAAAAAATGTTTTTTAAAGAATAACGGGCGCGGGGATCGAACCCGCGTCCTCCGTAACAAGGCTGTGCCCAATTTAGGCAGTATGGCCGTTTTAGGTCCCTATTAATTTGAAAAAAAAAACCAAACGGCGATCGTTTAATTCTTTGTGTAGATCCGTGTCTACTTACGGGCACTTAATCGTACTTATATTAACTTAAGTGTGCCTAAGTAACCGTCCCCGCTCGCCTACTCTATTACAAATTCATTAAACATTATTTAACCATCAAGTTTCGTTACTTACCTTGATGAACTAAATTAACATAATTCAAATAACGACCGCAAGCCTCTTCAGAGTAGAAACAGAATTGTCAGGAGCCTTTGTGATTCTTATCGTGTGATTTATATTTTCAAACAAGACATCCTTAACTAATTTTCGTGGGATTTGGTGAAACAAGAATAATACCAGATAATTGTTATGTTTGACATAGATATTATGTCACAGCTTTATAGCAGATCAATCAAAAGGCTTTTGATTTTGACCCTCTTTTCTAATTCTATAATAGCACAAATTACTGGCATTCGCGCGCTGGCCGCTGCGGCAGTCTAATTCTAATCCGTGCTGCTCAAGGTTTCGGCTTAGGATTTACAGCCGGCCGCCTGCTTGACACCAACCCCATTTGGATTTATTACCAACCCTCTTTTGATACTTTAAATTTGATAATTGAAAATATAAATATTAAGTTTTGAAAAAACTAAACTCAAATTGAAAGAGAAAAGCTACATCCTGATTCGAGTCATAATTATTAGATACTTTCTATCATTTCTTAGTACATTTTATATTATTATAATAAATATCAAGTATTATATATCAACGGCAATGGATTCCTTTGGTGTCATCCAAGCATGCGTTTTTCCAGTTCGTCCGCTAAGTTATGGAGTATCCGGGATCAGTCAACAACACCATTCTGAACTTTAATAAAACTCTACATATACGGAAATGGAATATTCCTTGAGTCGCGGGATCTCCAGCGAAATATTAAAGTTTTATTAGTTGAGACCGTATCATGACACGCATTTACGGGAAGTTGTATAATAGATTTAAGGCTGGAGCTCAACACTTATCCAGGCGATTATTATTTAACCGTAGGTTTTTGACATTTTATCATATGGAAGAACTGTCAAAAACTGACAGTTTATGTTTTAATCAGTTGTTTTACATTTTGGTGAACTCAAGTCTTCGGAGGAGCTCGATAGAGCAGTGGTATAGCGCGCTCTGCCTGCGATTGCGTAAACTAAGCAATATTCGCTTAGGCCGGTCATTGGATGGGAGATCGGAAATTTATTATCTTGCATTCCTCCGTGGTTCGTTAAGTTACGCCGTTGGCCCCGTATCTATAGAAAAGAGATGGCAAGGAGCGTGCCGAGAGACCCATGAACGGAGAGAGTGACTAGGATGACAAAATTCCAATCCATTCTGCTCAAGGTTTTGACTTTACAGCCGGCCGTCTGCCTGACACCAAGCCTCTACACATCGTATACCCGAAATTGATTAAGTGCCCCGGGCTTAAGTTCGTGAAGGAAGGCCTGCCAAATGCCACAAACAGATAACTGTATTGCTGAGCCAATGCACGAAGTGTCTCTCTTTTCCCTGAAGCTCGAACTATGTTCGGAACTTGTAATATTGTTTCCAACTGCAACCAAGGCCACGGAAAACGCTCAAAAACAAAACTATTAGTTTTAGAAGCAAGGAATTCTATTTTCATGCATTTTCATCGTCCATTTAGCCGTTCAGAGTATCAATTTGACATAGGGGAAGACAGAACAAGCGGTATTGTCAACTCTAAAACCATTATAGCATTGCATTGCTATTTGGGTGCCCGATATATGGCAATAGGCTCGCCATCTATTACATGGGACCTTAATTGGTGAAAAGTGGCTGTTGAAAACACCTTCGCCTACCTTTTATTTTAAATTATTAACCCTCCATTACTTTCACTGGGTCATATTAACACCTTTTTTTTACTAACCGAAATATTATTCATGTATATTAAACAAAAATAATCATCTTATTACAAAGATTTTGGTGGTTAGAAAAAGAATTTCGAAAAATTATGATCTTGAGGCGGGAATCGAACCCGCGTTCTTTTTCTAATCACCAAAATCTTTGAACTAATTTTTCTAACATTTATATAATGTTAAAATTAAAATCGAATAGTTTAATCATCTTATTGTTTGATACGTCTAGTGCTATCATATGATAGTATCTGGATTTGCTATTAGAGTTCTCTTCCGAACGAACTCCAATAAAGGTGCATTGACATAAAATTTTACTAGTTATTTGTCCTGAAAGTTCAATCAACTTACAGTAACACACGAATTTTTGATTTTCCAGTGCCAACTGTGTTGAATAAACATCACATACATACATACATACATAAATCACGCATATATCCCCGAAGGGGTAGGTAGAGATGGTGACAATTGTATTCTGTTCTGCCGTCACCACACGGCGTTAAACAAAAATAAACATGACATACATACATACATAAATACATAAATCACGCCTATATCCCCGAAGAGGTAGGCAGAGGTGAACCAGCATCCACGTTTCGCCAATTATGTCAAGTCCCATGTAATAGGTGGCGAGCCTATTGCCATTTATCGGGCACAAAAGTCGCAGTACATTGCTAGGTTGTACGAGTATAAGAGGAACGCTGCTGCCCATTCCTCATCACTGATATATCCTTAGTCGCCTTGTACGACACCCACGGGAGAGATGGGGGTTGTGACAATTGTATTCTGCTCTGCCGTCACCACACGGCGTTAAACAAAAATAAACATCCCAACTGCGTATACCATAAGAAGAAATATGAAACGAACCCTCTTGTCGTATCTCGTTTTGAATGTGAAAATGAAAAGAAACGGCATATGAGTCGTTGCTATGGCGCTCGCTCACAATGCAATACACTTGCACTCAGAGTTAATCTTTAGAAATATTCTGCCCTATTCCAAGAAATAACTTAGAATGTGTCTACGTCACTTCAGGGTCGTAAAAGTAAGGGCGATTGATTGAGTGATGGGCAGCGTGTTCCTCTTATACCACTTATGGAATATGCTCGTCCCCTATTGTATGGGACCTAACTTAACTAACAATAGCCGTGTGGTGACGGCAGAGTAGAATACAATTGTCACCACCCAAATCTCTCCCGTGGGCGTCGTACCAGGCGACTAAGGATAAATCAGCGATGGGGAATGGGTAGCAGCGTTCCTCTTATATCACCTAGCAATAGAACTGCGACTTTTGTGCCCGAAAAATGGCAATAGGCTCACCACCTTATTACATGGGGCCTAACATAATTGGCAAAACGTGGGTGCTAGTTCACCTCTGCCTACCCCTTCAGGGATATAGGCGTGAATTATGTACCTATGTATGTATGTAACTTAATTGGCGAAAAGTGGGTGTTCATTCACCTCTGCCTACCCCTTCGGAGAAACAGGCGTTATTTATGTCTGTACCAAAGTTTTTATATGACTAACTGCCGCACTCAGACACGTCAATTAAGTTTAATGAGTACTTAATGTCAAAATATTTCATTTAAATCCAGACCATAGATCCGGCAAGAATATCGACTAGTTTTGAATTCTCATTTTTTGACATTAATTAGGTACTCATTAATGTTAATTAACGTATCGGAGTGCGGGAGTAAGTTAGCATGGGTAGTGCTCAGGGTGTTACTGTTACATGTTTTATAATATTTGGCGAAGGTCCAAGACTACTAATTCACACCGGCACCACCGCGGTGGTTACATACTCTTTTAGACGCAGACCTTATTACTGATTGTACACTTCGATTTGACTTGCTAAATTGTTTCCACACGATGCTTATTAGAATTTTAATTTTTTTATATAATACACTGTAAAACCTCGCTAGCGCTGTGGCACAGCGCGCTTGGCCTGCAATTGCGTAAACTAAGCAATGTTTGCTAAGGCCGGTCTATGGATCGGTAACCATAATTTATTATCTCGAGAGCCTCCGTGTTTCGGAAGTCACGTTAAGCCGTTGGTCCCGGCTGCATCTGCAGTCGTTAATACCCGCCAACCCGCACTGGGCCAGCGTAGTGGGTTATGGCCCTTTCTCCCTATATTCTCCCATCCATATAGGGAAGGCCCGTGCCCCAGCAGTGGGGACATTAAAGGGCTGGTGATGATGACTGTAGAGCAGTTAGTGGAATGTTGTCATCACAATGACTCTCTCCGTTCATCGGTCACTCGACATGGTCCATACCGTCTCTTTTCTATACGTTCATTCATCACTAGGATGGACGATATGAATCAAAAAGGAGTGTATGGCTTGATGACGTCTGACCGATATGAATGGAAGAGGACACATACATAGAACCCCAGATAGACTGGAAACAGGACAGGAAGAATAAGAAGACGTAAGCTCTCTTCTTCCTCTTATAATCTTTCACGCATAATACATTTCTCGCTTCTTTTGTTTTTCTCTCCTTCTATATTCATCCACATCTAATCCACGCTAAAAATAAAACCCATCGCACCAACGGCGGGGTAAATAATGTGCCCAGGAAGTAGAGGATATAAAGTTAATTAATATTCTACGGTCGTTGACAATGCTCAGTTAGCTACAGAAAAAGTCACCTAAGGGGCTAGTCAGCAAGCCTATCGATCGAATAGATTGGCTCTCACACCTTGCCATTACGCCAAATTACTGATAGTGACTGTAAACAATTAACTGTTCGGTTTTATTTTCAACATTATATAAATTTTAGAAAAAATTGTACAAAGAATTTGGTGTTTGGCTTACAACGTGATGTGTAAAGGTTAGTGAAATTTCCGCAGGTTAATTAGTGTCTTGGTTGGGCCGAGCGGTTTAGGCACCTGTCTGGATTACAGTGGACGCGGGTTCGATTCCCGCATCAAGACCATAATTTTTCGGACGTTTTCTAACCACCAAATTATTTGTAAATAATAAAATTAATCAATAACAGCAAATAATCTCGATAGCTCTTCTAATTTAGTCTGTCTAATGCAGCCACCTAAACTAAACTAACTAAAGCCCAGTTAAACTAATGCAGCCACCGTTATTGGTACACTTCCTGTCTCAGAAGACCTAGGCGAGGTTTTCTACCTTTAATTTAGCTTTTAGTCCCTTAGTTTTATGAATGTTATATTTGTGCCATAATGAAACACAAGCAATTGAAGCAGTAAGTGCGGCAACATTAAGTCTGTTTTTAGTCACTTCAATTTTACACTCTTGTTCTCATGTCATATCCAAACATCCACCAAAAATATAATTTAATCCTTAAGGAGTTTCCAACGGTGACGGACGAAATATAACGATCGCAATCGACTTGCAGAATAACCCTCTAATAATGCGTTTGACGTCACCGGCCATGCACAGAGCGCACCGGCACAATATTCGCCTCGAATACGTACCGGAACGTGCATGGTACGTGCATGGAAGAGACTGCAGAGGAGAATACAATTGTTACTACCCCTGCCTATATCGTACGAGTTCCCTGTGAATGGCAATAGGCTCGCATTATGGCAAATGACAATAACGCGGGTGTTAAAACATCTTTGCCTACCCCTCAGGGGAGAAAGGCGATTTATGTACCTATCTGCCGCACTCAGAGACGTCAAATAACTTTAATGAGTACTTAATGTCAAAAAATCTCATTAAAATCTAGACCGACTAGTTTTGAATTGTCATTTTTTGACATAAAGTACTCATTAACGTTATTTGACGTCTCTGAGTGCGGCAGTGAGTATGTGATATTTCTAGGACTCTGCAATGTACGAGGATCATAATCCACATTCACCTCTTCACGGCGTTCGCGCTCAACAACATACTGTGGATAATATGGTACAAGACCGTCATCGATCAGGTCACCACTGTTCAGAACAATGAGGTACGTAATATACCTAATATAGACACAAATTTTAACTTCCATATTAGATTTTTTATACCAGAACTCTGTCTCATTTCTACGGTATAATATGATAACTTATCAAGCAACTTTAACGAAATTTTTTAACAATTCAGTTAAATGCCGACGATCTCAAAACTTCATAAGCATTAATTCCAAATAATTTGAAAAAGGAAAAATAATATAATTTAATATAAAATAAGTTTATATTTAAATTAGCGTCATAGAATACGTGTGCTCAACTTCGATTATCTGTATTAAATTGTGAAAGTAACAAAAAAAATTACGGTATTTGACATAAAATTAACAAATCTTAAGATTGGTTACTTTCTCAAGTTCTCTTGAATTGAATCCGAATAATCAAGAAATGTAGAATCAAAATTGTTCTCTTCACTAATTAAGAAACATGATTAATCCTACATTAATTTCTAATGTCGACCGACGGTAAATTAAATACAAGAAGCATACAGCGAAACGAACATTGCTCACGAACATTTACAAAGTTTCTGACATTCCTAATGTGTTCAAATGTTATGGCATTGCTTGACACAATACTGTGTCAGATTGTGATGTATGTAAGCAGTAACTTGTGACAATAACGTAAAGCAATTTCAGGTATATATCGTCACTTCATAAAATTCTATACTAATAATATTATAAAGCTGAAAAGTTTGTTTGTTTGTTTGGTTGAACGCGCTAATCTCAGGAACTGCCGGCTCAAATTGAAAAATTCTTGTTAAATTGCTGGTTGGTGAGTATTAACGACTACAGATGCAGCCGGGACCAATGGCTTAACGTGTCTTCCGGCGCACGGTAGAACTCGAGATAATACAATTTTGGTCACCCATCCAATGACCGGCCTTAACGAACATTGCTTAGTTAACGCAAACGCAAGCCGAGCGCGTGCGCCACTGCGCTATCGAGATCCTCCTTTTTAAGGTGCATGTAGCGTTTATATCTCGGATTAGAAATAATTAGTGAATAAATACGCCATTTTCTGCATCTGCAGTCGTTAATACCCATTACCCACCAACCCGCACTGGGCCAGCGTGGTGGGTTATGGCCCAATCTCCCTATATTCTTCCATCCATAGGGAAGGCCCGTGCCCCAGCAGTGGGGATATTAAAGAACTGGTGATGATGATGATGAAATACGCCATTTTATGCCATAGTGTTATGTTACTTTAGATAGTATCATAAGTAGCAGAATAATTTTTATACATACTTTTGTCCTGCAGCCTTGGTGTCAGGTTCTGCACATCATCACGAATTACTTCATGGTGACCAGCTACATATGGATGTTCTGCGAAGGATTGCACCTCCATATAGCATTGGTTGTGGTAAGTATCTATAATTATCTTTCCCCACACAGTATTAATTACGCATCATCATATCACTAATCATTAATTAAAATCGTGTATTCAAACCCCAAATTTCCGTGTGGTGACGGCAGAGTAGAATACAATTGTCACCACCCCAAATCTCTCCCGTGGGTGTCGTACAAGGCGACTAAGGATAAATCAGTGATGAGAAATGGGCAGCAGAGTTCCTCTAATACCACCTAGCAATAGCAATGTACTGCGACTTTGTGCCCAATATATGGCAATAGGCTTGCCACCTATTACATGGGACCTAACATAATCGCCGAAACGTGGGTGCTAGGTCACCTCTGCCTACTCCTTCGGGGATATAGGCGTGATTTATGTATGTATGTATGTGTATGTAAAAAATAAAGTTGTCAAAAATGACACTTGTTGTTTTTTTTTAATTCTCCCTATATTTTAGGGAAGGCAAAGGCCCATACAGCCATGCCTTTAGTGTATATTTTATCTGTAGTCATATGAAATAATGAGTGGGTGAAATGTATGAATGAAATAATTTTTACGTTAAAATCACACATTTTAACACATCTAGGGAGTGCTTGGAGCGAATTTAATGGTAACAGAGTTCATGAGGTGGACAAAACCACTTTTTAAAGTGGTCTTCACCACAACATCAAACACATCACAACCCTTATTTTCAATGATTCTGCATAATTTTACATCAACACGGATGCTTGTGCATCAAAATAACACCACTTTCACTGCACATAATCCACTCTGTAACAATTTTTGAATAAGCGAAAATAAATCTGACTGACACCACGAAACGCGCCAAACACTCCCTGACAGTTGTTGTATCGTTAGGCCCACTGAAATCGCAATGAATCTGTAAAACTCGACAAGAATATGAGAAAAAACTCTCATCAAATATTTTTCAGAATCCTACATGCTATTAATAGCTTTTTGGTGGTATTTCAATATTCAGATCTAATATTAAAATGTACAATAATGCAAAGGCAAATAAAAACTCGTTAAAGTGTGGCAAATATATTATACACCGGACTATTTAATAGGTAATTCGGGCGAATGGGATTATGATTCGATTTCAGCTCGATTTCCCCTCCGAGAGTCCCACTGAGTCATTTTCTGAGTTATTAATCACATAGTTTCATCTGTCGTCTCGGCTCTCCCTCGACTGGTTTGTTGGTGGCTAAAGTAATTTTTATAACGCTGTCCGCCTAAGCCGGCTGGGATAGTATAATTATGATGTGCTAATTCCATGACCATACACTTTCTGTTAATCCTCTGCTGATTCTGCTGAGTAGTAGGCAGTCTCGTAAATACGATAGGCGTTACATGTATTATTATACATACATAAATCAGGCCTACATCCCCGAAGGGGTAGGCAGACAGATTAAATTAACACGTCGTTCGTCAAATATGTTAGGCCCCATTTAATAGGTGGCGCGCCTATTGCCATTTATCAGGCACAAAAATAGCGGTACATTGAAAAGTGGTTTAAGAGGAACACCGCTGTCCATTACTCATCACTGTTTCTTTTAACCCTTAGTCGCCTTGTACGACACCCGAGGGAGAGATTTGGGGTGGTGCCGGCACCACACGGCTTTGTATTATCGATGTCGGAAAAACGGAAGAAAGGCCCACTGTCACCACCCCAATCTCTCCCGCGGGTGTCATACAAGGCGACTGAGGGTTAACACAGCAATGAGTAATGGGCAGCAGCGTTCCTCTTATGCCACCTAGCAATGTACTACGATTTCCCTGCGCAAATATAGGCATGATTCTTTTATGTAATTATTATTATAATGATAGAATACTCCCAACTGATTCGTATTGTGCTATGATCTGTTGAATGTTCGCTCTGAAACATATTTTTTCTTTTTATTATTAGATAATGGGGACACATTAAAAAATATAGCTCTTATCCACTTTTATGTTATAAGCCTCGGTGAGTGGCTGCCTAAAAGCCTTACTAAAACAAATATATTATCTGAAAGCCATCTTGGTAGATTAACCACTTATAATATTTAGCATACTAAAATTCAACAAGTCCTTGGACCGTAAACATATAATACAAAACTGTCGTACGTAAATCCTAAATCACACCTATTTATACTATTATATTACCTATTTATACTCTGCCGTCACACACCGTGTGGTGTGTGACGGCAGAGTAGAATACAATTGTCACCACCCCAAATTTCTCCCGTGGGTGTCGTACAAGGCGACTATGGATAAATCAGTGATGAGGAATGGGCAGCAGCGTTCCTCATATACCACCGAGCAATGTACTGCGACACTTTTGTGCCCGATATATGGCAATAGGCTCGCCACCTATTACATGGGACCTAACATAATTGGCGAAACGTGGGTGCTAGTTCACCTCTGCCTACCCCTTCAGGGATATAGGCGTGATTTATGTATGTATGTATGTATATTTATCCCTGAAGGAGTCGCCATAGGTGAATGAACGCAAACGCCATAAAATTACCGAATTCGAATTGTACCATGTAAAAGGTCTACTAGTATCTACTAGTAGTATATAATCGTATATACCAGGAGCGATAAAACAAACAAGGCCACAGATCGCAAGTATAAAATCATCGTTATCGTTTAAAATGCGATCTGATGCTTCTTTTCATAGTTTTAAGTCACCTCTGACCAAGAAGTGGGACTTTCCGTATGCGTATCCGGCAAAAAAGTCCACTTTATGGTCAGGTGTGAAGTTTATTTATGTATCTATGTTTTAATGAATGTACAGAAGCGTATTGGAAAGAGCCAACGATGAACGGTAATTCTAATCCATACTGCTCAAGGTTTAGGCTCAGGTTTTACAGCCGACTGCCTGCCTGACACCAACCTCTTGGGTATGCTGTTGTTGGTAGTTTGCCCTCAACCATTCGGTTGCCTCAAACTGCTTATTGGTCTACATCGGGCAATCTCCCAATCCCCGTTTGGGTATAATGGACATCATCACCTCTTGATCACAGGTGTTCGTGAAGGATGAACTGGCGATGCGTTGGTTCGTGGCCACAGGCTGGGGTCTCCCAATGATCATTGTTGGGACTTACACCACTGTGCGCTATTACACACCGGGAGCTACAGTGCGGTTAGTATTCCTCTACGAGTACAGCTATCATTATGAAACACATCTATGCTGTCTTCTTCAATGCTGGTCTCTCGACATGGTCCGTTCCGTCTCTTTTCTATACATTCATTCATCTCTAGCACCTTACGGTGTGATAGATGATATAAATCGAAAGGGAGTGGATGGCTTGATGTCGTCTGACCGATATGAATGGAAGAGGAAACATACTGCGCCGAACCCAGATAGACTGGGAACAGAGCAGGGAGAAGAAGAAGATGAAACACATCATCAACAGCCCTCAAGCCTTTAGCCAAGACCAGCCCCCCTGACCAAGTAGCCAATCTATTACAAATAACGCATAGAATACAAATGTAAATTTTTGACCGCTTCTCTTACATTTGATAAGTTGTTTTATACTTCAGGTTCATATTATATGCGTTCGAATAGATTAAACACTTGGCTAGTACTGCTAGGGCACTGGCTTTCATTATAGATGGAAGAATTTTGGTCACCCATCCAATGCATCATTATGCAACACATTAGTTTATTATGAACGAAGATTAAGTATTTTAACAAATATGTGTGTTAGGAAGATATAAAAAAAACTAGATCGGAAAATTTCGTAGAATTTTTTGTTTATACTGTCCAAGATATTCGTTCGTCGATTTTTGTTTGACCACATAAAATCTTAAACTGTATGTAAGTACGTAAACCAAAAGCGATGTAATTTGTTTTTCATCAATTTCTTGCGTGTTTTTCTTTGTTGTTGCGAATATTTTTACTTACCTACATGCTACAAAGATTTTGGTGGTTAGGAAAAGAATTTCGAAAAATTATGATCTTGAGGCGGGAACTAACATTTATATATACTTTTTCTAACATTTATATAATGTTAAAATTAAAAATCGAATAGTTTACCTACACACTGTTCTCCTTTTAGATGCTGGATGGAGTTGAGTGACACGTTCTGGATTATCATAGTCCCTGTGCTGATTTCCCTGTTCGCATCTTTTGGTACGTTTGTTCTTGTACATCTTGTTGTACGTTTTGTCTCTTTTGCTCGCATTCAAAATCATGTTTGTGAGACGAAGACAAAACACTGAGTAACTAACCAGTCAAGTGTTTATTAGTGAGGCCGTTATTGTATTTATATATTTGTTATTATTGAGTCCTCACTCTTGCACCCGTTATTGTTATTATCTATAGAAGATACATATTATTTTCTTATACTGCAGGTTGCCGGGAAGAAATTGCTGCTAAGCAATAAGGCCGCCTCCAGTACTGTCCTGTGTTGTTTTTTTTTTTTCTGTTACTTGTTTTTTTTATGCGCAATAAAGAATATTTGTGTTTAAATTGTTTATATGTATGGTGTGTATTATTGTAGTGTTCCTCGTGAACGTGGTACGCGTGCTGCTGACCAAACTACACCCGGCGCCCAACCGACACGTGTCCGTGGCAGCCAAGAAAGCCGTCCGAGCCACGCTGATCCTGGTGAATTATTAAAATATTTCTTCTTCTTCCTGTCCTGTTCTGCCCTGGTCGGCGCAGTATATTTCCTCTTTCATTCATTTCAGTCTGACGTCAGACATTCATTAGTAAATACACTTAGCACTCAGAGACGTCAAAAAACGTTAATGAGTACTTAACGTCAAAAAATGACAATTCAAAACTAGTAGCTATTCTTGCCGGGTCTAGATTTGAATGATGTATACGTACCGCCATTTTGGTAGGAGGGCTTAACATGTTTACCTTAAAACCCCGAAAAATGTCGTACCCACAGATCTATCCGGCTCGAAGGACCAATATCTTCTAGTCATGTTATCAATCAAGATAAGGCAGTCTCTCTATATGAATTAAGGCCAGCTCTATTTATGAATTAAATAGGAAAATTTAACCTTAACCCATTCCCACGGGGTCGTTGCCCAGTCACCCTATATTCTTCAATTCATAGGTATATACCCTATAGAATAGAAGAACCTAGCGAAAATAGAAGAAGAAGAATAGAAGAACCTACCGTATAGAAGAATATATAGGGTATTAGTGCTCTAGCTCTGGCATCATTTTGATTTTGGGCTGGTGATGATGATGATTATAAGTTATCAACATCGTATCAACCAATGTCGTTACTGAAGTTAGATGTTAACGGTATTGTTGGGTGGTGACGGCGTCTTGGTCATGTGAGTTTGTGAGCAAAACGGGCCACACATTTTGATCTTTTACAATTCACGTACCTATCTCATTTTTATAAAAAACAAAGTTTCATCATCATAACCAGCCCTTTAATGTCCCCAATGCTGGGGCACGGGCCACTGGATGGAAGAATATAGGGAGATTGGGCCATAACCCACCAGCCTGCTGGCTTAGTGCGGTTCGATGGTTATTATCGACTGCAGATGCAGCCGGGACGAAGAGCTTAACGTGCCTTCCGAAGCTCGGAGGAACCGAGATAATAAATTTTTTGCTCACCCATCCAATGACCGGCCTTAGCGAACTTTGCTTAGTTTACGCAATCGCAGGCCAAGCGTGCTATGCCACTGCGCCAGCGAGCTCCTCACACACAAAGTTTGCTTCGTAGGGAAACGTTCGATATTATAAAATGTATCAATCATTTACATTACCTACTCGTAATAAATCCATCAATTCGTATTGATAAGCAGATTTTTGTTTGATTATAATTATCTTGATATTGATTGACCTGACAAAATCGCTTGGTGTGGTAAGTTGCCTATGCTCGCATTATTGACATAATATTGATTACCTACGTAATAACTGTTTGCGTCAATTGCCTTTCAGCGGGAGTATTAGAGAGATTACGATCTGAGTTTAATCAGAAATTAATCGTAAATATATGAATTCGATATTAAAAAGTAACAACACGTGCGACCCTGTCGGTAAGGCTACCGACCTGTAACTGTTACCCCCTTATTATAAAACATGGACTAAAGTTAGTCATCGTCTAAAATTGATGCTTACTTACGTTTTTCATTCAGCACATAAAAGCGACAGCATCATTTTTAAACTATGACTAACTTTAGTCCATGTTTTTTAATAAGGGGGTTATGGTTCGTGATCTGGCCCTCCATACAAGTAGGCTATCGCTATTCAAACGAATTGAATACAAATTTTAATGTAAATTTTTGACAGGAACCCTTAAGCTGAATACTAATTAACGTTACGAGGTGTAATGTAACATTCGCATCCAGCATAGGAACCGTATTTTCGTTACTATCGCTCGCTGGTTTCATTATACTTGAAAAAAAATAAAGAAATGCAGTCAATAATTGATAACACTTAACCCTTCGCGAGGTTTGATTAAAATAAATAATTCAAAAATGTTTTCGTGCTTAATTCTCAGAACCAGATTACAAATTCTCAAATTCATTACAAATTCTGGTTGGTGGTAGGACTTTTTTCGAGCTCGCCTACCAGCATCGTATCAAAATCTGTCGCCTTAATAAAGCTGTCATTAGCATTTTTGTGTTCTGACAATTTGTGGTAAGATAGCCGGCCTCGCTGTGGTTGAGGGTTCCCGGTGAAGCTCGATTGCATCTTCGTTCCTTGTCGTCACTTACCATCAGGTGAGACGAAGGTCAAGAACTGCCCTGTCTAACATTAAAAAAAAACAAAGCTTCTCTTCACTGCATTACGTATTTACGCCACCGACTGTCTCCGTCCTCCGATCGTATTTGCAACGGCGTATAGCCTCGATTCAGGACCGCAATGGGAATCATTCTGCTGGATATAAATAATTATACATTTCCTAGTATAGTTCTGTGCCAATTAAGATTGCCGGTAACTGCGGTAGGTAGGTAGGGTTTTAGCACAGTATACCCAGAACAATAATACGTTAATAACATAATACGTACATAACATAATTCATACAAACTAGCCGCTGCCCATTAGAATGTGCGCCTTCGTACTCGGCGCGGTGTACGCACACATTGATATAAAATACGGGGGCTCAAGGGTTCGGTGTGATCGCGCGTGCACAAGGTGATTGCACTTTCGCTCGCTGTCGCCGCTTTAGTTACAAGTTGTAACTTACAACCCTAGCGTCAACGCAAGAGTAGGCTAATAACTCGCCGACATGCCGCAGATAAACTACTGCTCTATGTATACTGTGGTTTTAGCGGCTAAAATCGAGCTTATCCGCCGACGTGAGGCAGCTATTTATCTTAACGGTGTCATTGAACGCGAGACTCCAATAGCTACCTGTGTAAATTTAATTTAATTCTGCGCGTGCTCGGTCTGCGATTGCGTACACTAGGCAAAAGCATTAAGCACTAAGCAAAAGCTATAGTGGGAAATTCAATAAAAGGTGATAAGATAGCTGTCCCTTTGTGGTTGAGGGTTCCAGGTGAAGCTCGATTCCTTCGGTCCTTATCGTCACTTACCATCAGGTGAGATAAAAAATAGAAAAACATAGTATTTTTTTCTATTTAGATCCCGCTGTTCGGCCTCCACTTTATTCTTATCCCTCTCCTGCCGACCCCCAACTCGCCCGGAGAACGGATATACCAAGTGGTGTCAGCGCTCCTAACCAGCTTACAGGTAAGCACTCGATCTAATTCACCTACTCGATCTAATTCACCTACTCGATCTAATTCACCTACTTGCTCCTTTACAATTGTGACATGAATCGAGATACCGATCATAAATACTGTGCGATCACTATCTTCTCAATCCGCTTGTTTATACTGTAGTGGTTTTGTGTAATCTTAATCACAGTACGGCATGACGTGACGTCAATACACGTTCAAAATTTTGAAAATAATCAGTGGCTTGTTTAATTCGTTTTTAGCTCAATCAATACAACTAAAGATGCAACACAAAAAATTGTGAGAAACATTGTGTGATTTAAGTTAAATGAGATTGCAGATATCTTTTTAAATTAGAAATATTAAGGATTATAAATTAGAAAAAGAAAGTTGTAGTTAGAAAAAGTTAGTAAATAGTTTTTAATGCGGGAATTTTAACGGTTTATATAATGTTCCAATTAAGATCGAAGTAATCATGCAAATTAGAAAAAAAAATTTTTTGAGTTTCAAAATATATAAAAAACCATCAACAACCCATTCTTTCTTAATAACAATATTATCCGAACGGCTTCTATAGAGAATTTGTTATTCCAATAAACCTATAGTGCATGTTCACGAGTCGTTTGGGTTTTATTTCCAGCTCAGCTTAGCTAAGCATTCGTGAATCAAGCCTCGAGTAAACTACAGGAGATCCACATCTCTGTTTCTGAATCGGTAAGATGCAGAAATTATATTAATTATACATTTGCGAAGGCGTTTTTTGCTAATGCGAAAATGCAAAGTGACTAAAAGCGAAATACTATAGGCGAAGCTAAGCGCTCTATACGACAAAGGTGTGTTCATATAGCGTTGCTGTTAACCACTCATTTTCTACAAAGATTTTAGTGGTTAGAAAAAGAATTTCGAAAAATTATGATCTTGAGGCGGGAACACTCATTTTCTTATATCATTTACTCATACGATAACTTAATTGTGATTATAATTAACCTGAACGCTCGTGATTTGTTTAAATTACACAAAACCATTACATTGCAACTGTAAATTAAATTAAGGGTGTATGTAACTATTGAGATTATTAGATAATAAACGTATATGTAAATAATTAGATAATATTTTTATGCACAGTCATCAGTGCGTCACATTTCCGAATTCCATCGCTTGTTTTCATTTCAGTTGTTTGTGTCAAATCTATTGTGGTGTGCTACGTCTCGTATTGAAATAAAATGGTTGGAGTCACAAATGGAATTCGCTTGAATTTCGACGAATATGAAATTCAACGATATATTATAAAATAACCAATGATGAATAGCACGTAGACTACAAACGTAGCTAGCTTATAAGCTCACATTTGCTCTTATCAGACGCAAGATGTTATGACTCATATAAGGAATATGCATTCAAAAGAGGCCATATTTGTCTGTCGAAGAAAACCAAGACATTCATCTATCTACAGGGCGTCCCACGGCCATGCCACACGGAGGGAAAGTATATTAAATATTGAACGTAGGATATTTTACTAAAAGAAGACATCGTTTTGATCATAAAAGAGCATAAATTGTTTGAAATGATAATGTTAATTGTTGGAAGCATGGCCAAGTCAGAGGAAATTTCCCTGAACAAAATTTTAAATAAAATTAAAAATTTTATAGATATAGATCTTTCAGGCTTGGTAACTAATAAGCACTGAAAACGCTATAATTATTATGAAATCTGTTTATGGGAAAAGGTGTTGGTTTTGCTTATTTTGTTGCGGTTTTTGTTACGTTTGCATTTGTTTTATGAATTTTATGAAAATGTTTTGGTGTGATTTTTTTGAGTGAGTTTTTTCATTAGATTATTGCGATGCTGCATTCGAATTGAAACTACTTTAATACATCATTCCCAGTACCATTTTCATTGTATTAATTAAAATTCCACTGCACGTTTGTTTATTTGATAATTTTAATTTATTTCTATTCAATTTCGGCCTTAATTTGTTCAACTTAGAGTTAGTTCATTGTTTTCCGAGCAGGAGTAATGTAATAAAGGTTCAAAGAAGGTTCTTTGGTTTTAATACAAACAATAGAGAGATACGATTCTATCAAAAATACAAATGTCTCTTCTTAGAATTGAGGTGCTAAGCCATTAAAGCTCCAGCATTTTTTTTTAAAGTTACACTGATTAGAAATGTTGTGCTTAATTTTTTTTTAAGGATCAAGCGAGGTTTTGCAATATGACAGCCCTATCGCTTTCAGGGACAATTCTTCGTAGGTAGTTAACATCTTGCGATATACTGCTTAGAACAGTAGGCCAGCCTACTGTTCTAAGCAGTAGTGGACAAAATCTCTCTCCACCGCTTGACAGTATTTTGTCTCGGGATTTAGTGGGAGTTGGAGCGAGAGGACAATGTTTTCTTTTCCCCTAGGAGATTTTCTCCACGTCCGTGCAACGGGGGCAGCATTCCTCTTACTCCAGTCATGTGTTTTTTTTTCGGCAGGGCCTGTGCGTCGCGGTACTGTTTTGTTTCACTAACCATGACGTCATCATCGCTGTGAAGACATCAGTCTCGCGGGCCTTGGTCCGTAACGAATCCGTAGCTTTGACAGGTAGGTACTCACTTGATATAATTTTTAATTCGATGAGTTAAATTTTGAAACTGCCGACTGCTTATCTCATGCAATTTCACCATACACGCATTTTAATAGAAATATTTTGTCGTTCATAATGAGGGTAGAGTGACAGCTCAGACAATAAACTTTTTTTCCGGCTTAGTGTATATGTACAACATGTAACAGAATAACCCATGCTGACATAATCCTATAAATACTGGCCCTATAATGGTGTTATTAAAAAAATCGAAATTGTTAAATTTCCCCCCCCCCCCCCCTTTAAATTGTACGGTCAAAATCAAGATTTAAGGAATGCATATGGTGAATTCGAAATTTAATTTTATAATTTTGTATATTTGATATCACCACTGTTTTTATATGAATCAGTTAGCATGGCTAGTGTTCGGGGTGTACGTTATTTCTGTTACATGTTGTATATTTTTTTTATATCTGCCTTTTGCATTTCGAAGCTCAACAATCGACACATACCTAGTTGCAAAATGTCAATGGCAGCCGATTGCAGTCGTTGCCGCAATACGGAAGTGGTTGTAGAGCTTCCGGTGAAATGTTAATGATCGCGTATTGTCTGAGGGCTCCATCTCGCATGACACTCTCCTAACACCCAATACAATACAATACAAGAGACAGCTGAGGAGAAAGTTAGACAAAAGCGGATACCCTTCTGTATGAAATGTATATGCAAAACATTTCTGAGCTGAGGGCACCGACGGGATCTTAAACTGCCTCTTGATACATCAAGGAAGCTGACAACGCTGACAGAACATGTCTGTTTATAAAACAGTTGTTAACACCAGACTGCTCGTTTTAGGCTGTACGCATCACGTGTATTTTAATGATTGTGAGCATATTAATGAAAGAATAATTCAATATTGTGAATTAGAAATTAAATACCCCTGCGTAAGCTGAAAGATAATCCACGTTTAAATTGGAGTTTTCAAGTTGAATAAAAGTTGTGACTACTTAACAAATGTAAGAAGGTACTTACTACGTATTTTGGTTAGCACCTGAATGTTTTTTTTTAGTTAACTACCTCACAGCATAGCAGCGTTAGAACTAAACAGAACTCTCTTTCTTTTTGCGCTAATTATACAAAATACTAACTTCCAGAGTTGAGATAACATGACTCATGAGGAAAGTGCCTTCTATGTTTTCCTTAATTTATTTGACCGTTTCGGTGTTATCATCTTCATCACCAGCCTTTTTAACGTCCGTCCGCACTGCTGGGGCACAGACATTCCCTATGGATGAAAAAATAAAGGGAGAATGGGCCATAGTCACCACGCTGGCCCAGTGCTGGCTGGTGGGTATTAACGTGTTTCGTTATACTATGCTCAAATAATATCCCAGCGCCTAAGAAGTAATTAAAAGTAGAAAAAAAACTTAAGATTGTCCGCCGTGGGCATTATAAAGGCGGCCATTTTGCCGTGCCTAATTTCTGGGCCGCCCGTTTATAACAACAAACAAGTGTAAAGGGTCGACTAAAGAGGTAATTTCAATTTGTTTTTTCCTATTTTTAGACGCAACTCTTAAAATATTTAGAAGCATTGTGTGTTCTATATTGACAAAAATAAGACTACTGTTGCGGAAATGCAAGAACTCTCAAATCTCCATAGATTTTTGACAGCTGAAAGCGATCAATGGCTTTACCATTTTAATTGCTAATAATAGCAGAGGTTACTAAACTATGGTTAGTAGGTACCTAACTTTGCGAAATTATATGTTACAACATTGAAAAACGCTGTAAATTAAATTTGTTCGTTGTATATACTATGACTTCAAGTTTAACATGTTCCATGACCTTTTAAAATAAACTTTAATAGTTTTTGTACTTGGCAAGTTCTAAATAAATAAGTATAAATTAAAATAATTGTTTGTTTATCTAACTAAGCCATTACATAGGCTCATGAATCATCAAAAAACACCACAGTCATTTATTATGGTTTTAAATAAGCCATAGGCCAGCCATCCGTTCGTAAATTAACAGGAGGCCTGTTTCTGAGAAGAACGAGGAATACATACTCAGCAAATTTTTTGTCCCTTTTACATGAAGATTAGAATTAATGAAATATGTCGTAATTACCATAATTAACTAATAGTAGATTATGTCACAAGGGAATAAAGCAGTGTCTTATGGCACGGGTGCAGACTTGTATCCCGAGCGCAATGTAGGGCACTATGGTTTACTCCCGAGCGAAGCGACGGATTTAAGAATAGAGTCCTGAATGGAGCGAGGGATTCAAGCGCACCCAAGATATAAGACTGCCTTTTCCCGAGGAATATACTCTGCTTTTCGTACCAACTGCGAGGAAACAAAAACAATTTTAATTTATTATTCACTATTTAATTTGTTAAATCAAAAGTATAGCTTTTCATTGGGAACATTGGTCCAATTATTATTAATATTCAGAGTTGCTTTTACTAGGAACATTAAAAATTGCTTAGTACATACAGCCACGTCTTAGTATTGTATATTTAAATTTTTCGTGTCTCAATATTTATTCTTACATGATATTTAAAAAGTAATAAAAAAATTTAACTTCTTATCTTCATAATAAATATTATAGTCATGAGAGTTTTCTATTTTGAAAAGTTACAACATGAAAAGCTTGGCTGAATGGGCTTGATTACATATTTTTCCACTTTAATTGACACCTGATGTGACTATATGTTGTCGATTTAAAATCATTTTTTTTTGCTTAACAATTTAAGACAGGTGTCAATCAATATTTGTGTTATGTTGGTGTTCCAAATTCAAATGACTTTATTTCCCTAGGGAAGTAGTGAAATTCTGTACAACATTATATCCCTGTTTTGTACAGGCCTAGAATGACTAACTTTAAGTTGAGGTTACCTGACCCAGAATACGTCATTTTTGAGCTGATAAAGGTATATTTGCTTTTCTGTTACTCATTATTGACAATGTTTATTCATAGAGTATAAAAATTCTACATAGCTTCTTAGAACTATATGTTAATAATTTAAAAAATACAGAACATATAAGTTTTAAACTTATTACTAATATACAGTACAAAATCTATATCCACACATCTTTATCATTCTTAATGATTCCATCGGTCTATAACCTGTCTTTGTTTAATTTGGTATTACAATTTAAGATAAAAGAGATATGTTAAAGATCGTAGGATTATGTTGCATATTTGTATACATTTTCCCAATACAAAACAATCGGTCTTATGAAGACGGAATTGAGGAAAGGCTAGTCTACTTTAGCGCTTGGTAAATAATTTATTTATGATTTTCACCGACTTTTACAGATTGCTATTTAGCTTTTTAGTCAACTGATATTTTAATGGACATACCATTTGTTATCATAAGTATACTGACCTGCTCCATTTAAAATATTTGTATCAATATCATCTTAAAAAATATCTTTTATTTACATACTAAATGTTACCATAAATAATCTGACCACCTACATTTTGAATATTTGCAATTACGATTACCTTAAGAAAATTTCTGAAAGGATCTATCTTCTGATTACTTAATGCTTCATTAGTTATTCAAGTGTTTTTTAATCATTTTCATTGATAACCAGCTTTCAGTGCTTTGACAATTACGCTCATTAACCCTTAAACTAACTTTGTCCTTTTTGTTGTAAAGCGCTGCCCCCTCCCCGCGGAGGTCAAGTTAGGACTAGGACTGACAACTCAGGTAACTTTAACTTTAAACATCAAACAGCCTGTTACTGAATACACTACAGACACAAATTCACAGTCATAGAAGTTGAGCGAATCTCTTTCCTTTGTTTTATAGGGAAAGCAGGCCCGACTCGGGCATACCTACTAAAGGGAGAACAGTAGAGAGAGGGAGAGAGATAGAGTTGAATAAAATTTCAGTAAGGAAAATTGCGTTTGACCAATGCACCCAACTCCTTCCTTTGGGAGATAGTTAGAAAAATATATTTCAAAATACCCCTTTATGAGAATAATGAGCTGGAATGTACCAACTGCGACTGAGTTTTCAGTCTTACTCTTGAGACAAAACGTTTCACCTGATAGAAGACTACAACGGTACTTACATAATGTTAGAGAAGTTGGTGAAATTTAATCATAAAAATAACATTTATAGACTCATCTATACGTAAAATTATTTGATTTTTGGAAGTAATTCTTAAATTCTTGGTAAATTGGTAGCCTCAGGTTCCTCATCACCGACTCTGTTGAAAAGACTGAGCCCAGGGATTCTTACGCACAGTAAATAAATACGTATAGGTCTGGTTATGTTAGTTTGCTGTTGTGCTTACTTTGTTTAACACTAATAATATAAAGCTTTGCTTAAGTAATCAGATTCATATAAAAAACTACTTTGTTTTATACAGTTGCCCGCCAAATGGAGTGGCATAAAAAGTACTAATATTTACCTAAAGATCTCTGCATACGTGACGAAATAATACCTCGGGACGTGGACGGGACGTAAACGGGACTGCCTCGTTCAAAACGCCCCGTCTGTGCTACGTTCACGTCTCGTCTGTGATTCCGTAACATATTATTATGTCCTCCATGTACATTGTTTATGAAACGATATTTCTAAAACTTCCCGTCCCGTTAAGAGTTGGCGAATGATGAATTGTTAACTAATTTTTCCCCAATCGGAATTAACAAACTATATGAAACCCCTTTTAACTACTACAGTATATCTTATTTAAATTACTACAAATAAAATGATGAAGAAAACCCATGAGTATAATATGTATCGCTACAGTTGCCACCAACTTATTTAGTCTGGCGGCGAGAATTGGAACTACAAATTACCCATACATTTCGACACTTTTATGATACTCTTTGTTCACCACTAACGACACCACCAACTGATCAGATAAGTTGGTGGCAGTATAGGTGGCTTTACCTACGGCACGTCAGACCTTACTAAACTGTCAAATATCACTTATCAATGTACATTTATCAACTTTAACATGTTTGACAAAAAGCAGACCGTAAGTACACGGTTGTTTTTAAAAGCTTACCACATAATTACGACCTGACACGATTAAATATATATTTACTTTTGAATTTAGAACAGGCACTAACGAAACGGAACTAGTCTTTCGTTTGCGTCGCCATTTTTTTTTAAATATTCTGTTACTTTTCAAAATAAACGGACGGAATCCTAATACAAAAGCTCACCTAACGCAAATAAGGTATAATTACACACAAATTTTGAATATTTAATTTGACATTTTTACCGTTATATACATTTTTAATGTTGTATTTCTTTCAGGGGCCACAGCAGCTGCTGGTGAAAGCATGGTCAACACACGCGAGAACGTCGTTTAACTGATATTTGACAATTTCAATAACGATGTCTATTTTTAGATGCACTTTCGAAGATAATTTTATCAATCTTCTTGAAGTAGATATCAATTAAATTAATAATTATTATTATTGAATAGGCATTCTAGAATTAGGTAGTTAGAACTTTGCAAACTGTTTTCTGTATTGAGGCACACCGGTTGTATATTATCATTTTATGTCCTCTTGATGCAGTTGTATTCTCTTCACTACACTTGAGCAGGTCCAGCTAGTGCGGACTGGACGAACCAAAGATACCACTTTGATCTCTCATAAATTTAATTAAATATTAGAATTACTAAGCAACAGATAGTCTTCAATTAAAGACACCCTTACCTGTAGCTTTCAAATGTCCATTCTGCCGTCAGAATCCAAAAAGCAATTTCACAAAAATTTTCTTTTAAGAAGAGTATATAAAGTCCACAAAAATTTAGCGTATCTCAATAATAAAATGTCATTCCAAAAAGACAATATACCTTTTAAATTTCTCTGAATTTACTTACGCTGAGATCACACTTTTTGGCTTATGAGGGTAGTTTTATAAAGGGGCATGAAACAATTAACTTTTAAAAAAAATATCGAATTTCTAATGTATTCCTATTGTGTATCCTTTTAAATATATTAAGTAATTTACGAAGGAAAGAACGAATGTGGCTTAAAAAAGATATGGTCATTGTTGTAACAGCAATGTGTGATAATAGAGACGAAGAATGTATATGGACATGGAGGGTATATTGGGATAAAAGTTTAATAAACTATTATACTTAATGTGAAGCCGGTTGTTTTATTCAATTTCAGTTTATTAAAGATTTAAATATTGTTTGATTGCACATGTCTTTAGATTGATGATGATAAATAATTGTCTAATCAAGTTTTGCACACGTTTGTAGGTACTTATCACAGTGAGTAATGATGATTCAACATTGAACCAGCTGTGGCACTTACATCTTTTAAGCATTTAATACTACGTGTCTCTAATTTCCAGAATATCTGCTGAATTATGCCAGTTTTTATTTATATAACCCCTAAAATTTATTCATTATATACTAAAAGACCTTGGGTTGTCTAGAGTGTCTGAGGTGACTCTCTCGGAATCTTACTAAATATGGGTACTAAATATGGGTACCCTTGGGTAGAGAGAGAAGTCGGAGAAGGGGCCCCGTAAACCTACACTTGGGGCACAAGTTCCAAGCGCTGCCCCTTACGTCCCCCTCTGCCACACTATAGACTCGGCACCCGCACTGGGAATCCATGGAATGCTAAGAATTGTCTCATCGAGATGTTCGGAAATCTTCAAGATTACTCAAGCTTTGCAATCGAATATTTCCTGGAGGTTTTTCCTACAGCAGTCATCTCCTGAAGAATCCTGCTACTGAGACTCTGGGACTTCCCTCAAAGGTTCCGTCGAGAAACGTCAAAGAGTGCTCAAGAAACCTTCTCAAGGAGCATTCGATTTTAATTTCAACATTATATTAATGTTAGAAAAATTAGTACAAAGATTTTGGTGGTTAGAAGAAGTTCGAAAAATTATGGTCTTGGTGCGGCAACCTAACCCGCGTCTACTGCAATCTGCAATTTCAGTTGCTTTAGTCAAAGTCAAAATTCGTTTATTCATTTTATTGTAATCTTATTTATTTTAATCATACCATCTGGTATGATTACAATACACTCATGAATCGTCAAGACAAGAAATTTACGATTTAGTCTACCCGTCACTCTCACACTTTGCTAGTATTCTCAATGACTGAGTGAGACAGGTAGACGAAAGCAACTGAAATCGGCTTATAGAATAACCAAGCCAAGGTGTCTAAATCACTCGGCTAACCAAGACGCTTGGTCAAGACGCCGCATCAAGACAATAATATTTCGAACATTTTCTAAACACCAAAATCTTTGTACTTCTCAAGAAGTGCTCAAATGCAAGGCTCGAGGACCATTCATGTTCATCGTCTTCCCCAAAAACCTGACAGATGCTGTAAAGGTGTCTAAGCCAACAGCTTATGTCCTTCAAAAAACAACCGTAGAGGATCTCGCAGGTCCCTACCAATTTAAGCGTCTACCTTTGAAACTTTGTAAGTAAGCAATAATGTGAATAAAATATTTCGTAGAAGCAATACTGTCGCCCTCTATCGAGTACTATAATATATGGCTGGCAATCATAGATATATCAATATGACTATGTTAGTGTTAACTTCTGCCTACGTGATAGCTATTGGAGATTATGGGAAATTGAAACACTGATTTACTGAAGAAATTAATGTGTACTATATTTACTTCGTCACTAAGAAGGTATACGTCCGTTCCTTAGCACAGTTTGACACAAAAGTAAGAGAGAGACTAGTGAAAATTACTAAAGAAAAGATGGTTCAACCACTTACACAGGTCATAGACACAAAGCCATATTCATAACCATAAAGTATATTATGAACAAATATTTAATAAATTATTTTTTGCAAATCATTTAATAAAAATTAACAATAGCCAGGAATGACTCATGTTTAAATACCTACCACCAAAGAAGGAAGTTGTAGACGAAAAGATAAAGCAGAAATCTTTCATATCGTTTAATATAAATAACATTAGCGGTTCAAAACAAATTCCAATGCTTCAAAACTTCACAAACAACCGACGTTGTTTTTAGTCGATTACTATTGTAATCTCTCCGTTATTCAGATCTAATCTACTAAATCAAAATTCCTTTGCTATTGTATGGCTGATACATGCAAACTACTACTGCAAATAAGCATGAAATGTCCCTAACATTTAAAGCATTTGCAGTTTTAATTGCACTGCAATAGATTCTCTAATCAATCACACTGCACAATATAACAAATATAGAACATACAATGGTATAAGGGTTTACATTTTCTGGTTTAGGAACTGATTCTGTCACGATTCAACAATCAACCTCATCATCAACCTTTACACGTGCGTATGAGAGATATACCCCGAATACAGAAACGCTACTCAAAGTTTAAGTCCTGCTTAACATGTAAGTGTTGTCAAAAGTTTTTCCATACAAATTCTGGCAAGTATTGTTCCTTAACTGTTTATGTAGTGCTCAAAATTTGAGTAGCTATATTCGGGGATTGATTAGGAACACTGCCACACGCCTCAACAAATTTATTTACAATCATGATCAACATTTTGTCACAAAACAGACGCAACTCAAATATTCCTTAGCAACGTTTCCTTAGAAACTTTTCTAAATTTATAAAAACAAGGCTTACTGTTGCTGAAACGCAATTTTGAATTGTGCCTTTTCTGTTTTTAATTAGATGTATATTGCTCTCAGAAGCAAGAAGGCTTTCCTTTGTACTGAACTTTTGTGTATCAAAATCAGAAAACGTGTCTAACACATTTTAAACACAGACATTTTTGAGTACAATTCAATACGGATCTCTTACTTCCACGTGGTATCACAGCACAATTAACATTTAAAAAAACGTTATACTTAACCTAAAATACAAAAACGCATTTTTGGACCTTTATCTGGTCCCAACAAATTCTGCAGTCCTGCGTATTTATGTCTAACAACGTAAATAATTATTGGGTAAGTATATACAATAAAATTGATATTAAAAATAATGTATGATTTAACGACAATGAATGCAAAACAGTAGATTCTACCTACGATCTACTCTTATACTGATTCTCATTAAAAATCACCACTATTGTCAGTTTTCCATCTATATCTGACCACTCGACCAGAATTTCACTCATATTGTTTAACAATACAAAGTGTAGCATTCGTAAAGAACCAACTCACAAAAATAGCTAATAATAGCTGCAACAAATTCACATTTATAAACCTAACGCTTACTACATAGCTAACTTGCATTATAAAGCCTCGTTTGGAAATATCATTTGTGCTAAATTAAACTCACTACCTGCTTAAAAGTTACCAATTAAAATCTAATAATTTGGTTTTCGGTAATAAACAAACAAAATAATATAATGAAAGAACACTTGTTGCGCATATAACGCCATTAATTGAAGGCTTATCTTTACACTTGAACTAAACACAACCATTATTCCATTTACTTTCAAGTATTTACAAGTATATTATTGAATTACTTCAGACACGCTTATGAAAAAATCGATTTATTCCGTCAGACAATCTATTTCAATAAAGTAATGATTTCAATCAACAGTATCTTCTTCTTGTCATTGATCGGACACGATAATATTTATGATAATATGGACACATCGCACATTTCAACTATCTTTTTTTTTCATATTGCCCTCAAGCATGTTTGCATTTTATACAGTACCATGACACTATGTCTATACAAATTGAATATTTCTATAGTACCATTTTGAGAAAAATACCTACAAAACACACTAAACTTGAATCAGCTATACCAAAAATAAATATTTAACCACATAATCAAACATAGTTGGTTCGTCAAAAATTCCAACATAACATGCTAACGGATAGAAGTTCAACAGTTCAAAACAAATATCTATTTGTCAAGATTCTTAACGTAAAATTTAATGTAAGATTATCGTGACTGTAGTCAACAATAACAAATTTAACATTACGTATTCTATACATAACAAGAGAGTACCTACACCAAGAAACATACTCGTGCGTTTTGACATTAAATAGGTATAGCATGTAAAAGAACTATTTCATTCTGTCACCACAACGCACGAGTAAATCTGGAACATTTCAAAAATGTATCTCTCCCAGACACAGTTCAAAATAGATTTCCGAATTATCTATTTAATCTCACAGTCAAAATCACAGTTAAAGATCACCTTACGAATCACGAATCAGTACAAACATCTCATGACGGAATCGCTGAAGATAATTCCGAGCTCAACTAGGATAGCGAAGGTGATGAAAATAACGTACAAGATAGCAAAGATGAAGCCGATGCTCCTCTTCAGCTCGAACTTGCCGATGAAGAGGATCAACCACAGCAGTGAGGCGGCGACGAGCAAGGAGCCAACAATGAAGTCTATCCCGGAGGAGTCCAGGAGAATGAACGTTTGGTCAGCGCCTTGCGCGATCAGGGTTATGCACTTGATCAGCCAGGGCACGCCGAGAGCGAACAAGATCGCTAGTGAGTTGGCACCGAGGGCGTTGGAGACACCAATGCCTCCTTCACCTATGAAAGAAAATTTTTTCTAGCATTAATATACTTCTTCTTCTTCTTGCCCTGATCTCAGTTTACCAGGTGTCGGCGCAGTATGTATCCTGTTCCATGCATATCGGTCAGACGCCGTCAAGCCATCCGCTTTCTTTTAAATCATATTATCCATCACACCGGAAAGGTGTAAGTGGAAAATGAATGTATAGAAAAGAGACTTAAAGGATCATGTCGAGAGACCGATTAACGGATAGAGTGATTGGGATGACAACGTTCCAATCCAAACTGCTCAGTTTCGGCTTAGGTTTTACAGCCGGCTGCCTGCCTGACACTAATCCTCTTTAGGTATATCTAGCTTTAATACACATACATACATAAAAGACACCTATTTATCCCCGAACGGGTAGGCAGCGGCCCCGAACAGCAGTGAAGTTTTAACACCCACGCTTCGTCAAATATGCTAAGTCCCATGTAATACGTGGCGAGCCTATCTATCAGGTATTTAAATCGCAGTTTTTGCTTCTGCCACAAAACTTGTTATGACACAGAGTTAACATCCGTTATTTCCACGGATTTAACCGTACTACACTAGTTGTCTTTAAAACTAACTGGTGTATTGTTCCGAATGAGTGGTAAAAGAAAAATGTTCGAACAGAACAAACGTCTTAACAGCTAGGGAAAAAACAAAAGTAAAACTCAATGCGTAAGACATACCCTCACTCACACGTCTCCGGTAATAGGTACTCATAATACTACCCAATCAACTGTCATTTCCACGCAATCTCGCTTTCTAACAACCGTTTATTGCACATTCAACAGTAATTATTGCAGATGATTTGACAAAAGAATCAGCTTAAGTGGCGAGATAAGATTACTCTTTCAAATTGATGTTCAGCCATTCACAGATAACAAGCAAGTGGATTGGGAAGCCTTTTCCGTCAAACTGTTTGTGCATTTGTATGTCGGAAGTGAATGCAGAAAATGGCAGGGGAAGGCCTCAGTGGATCTTTCGTAATCAAATTAAAAGTTTAGGGAATAGACGAGCATGCATGAGGACATTAATAAGACTGTATGCAGCGAAAGAAGTACGTGTATGTAATATTCGTAGCCAGTAGGAAAAAGTGATCTCTGCCTACGGAATACCCCTATACTACCACTATGGGAGAAAGGAGTGAAGTATGTATGATTGTCCAATGAGAAAAGCTTTGCAAGCTTAGCTGTTCTATCACTACCATGTTTTTATTTATTTACCTATCATTAAAAAATAAACTTCAGTATGCAACCACTACGTTTAGCCAGTATCATTTACAAGCTTAATTACTCGTAAGAAAGTATGATTTTTATTTTGTTTCATTTAATTAAATGATATACCACAAAATCTATATTGTTATAATACCAATTTTATTTCAAGTCAAGCATACTAGCCACTGCGCCAGTTTAATAATACTTTGAATTTTGTGACGAATTAGTCAAAACAAATAAAAAGCAATTGCTATTGTTAACTAATACACCTCCGCCATTTTTCCCTCAATTTTACGCCTTTGTAACGTTACGGAATATATATTTAAGCATGCAAAATTGTAACCGATAAGACAAACACTTAAGATCAACAAGAAAGGTTGAGCTTGCACAGGAACTAATTACTCTGATTAAATTTACTTAAAAACGTTTCCTATGGTAATTTCAAAAACTAAATAACGCGTGTAGGTATATTTTAAGTATAATTATTGTAGTATACAAGGTGTAACAGAAAGGTGCAGTAATATATAGAGGGGTTATCAAACTGAACAACTTTCACTACGGGACCAAAATTGAAATCTCAGAAAAAAATCACTTTCCCATACTACTAAACCAAGAAACCGCTGACATCAGTTTGTATGGGGAAGTGTTTATTTTTTTAGGATTTCGTTGTTGGTCTCATATAACTATGAGTTGTTCAGTTTGATGGCCTAAAGAACCCCCTTAAATATTTCACACCTTGCATTTAACACATTGTTGTAATTAGTACATCATTTTAGTTTGTAAACTAAATTCGACTTCTTATCACCGCATTAAAGATGGGGGGGAGTCCCACGGGGATTAATATTAGGTCCTTTGCATTTATTATTTATTTTACGCTGCTGGCAAATTTTGACGTATGGCCTTTAAGTCAATGATAATTATTGTAAACGAGTCCTATCCTAACACGTGACTATTTGGAACATAGTTTAATGCAGCCACCAAAATCAAATTCAAAATCAGAATCAACAGAAGATTCAAAAACTACATGACGGATGGTATGGTATACATACACTCTACTAAGAATAAGTAAGAATATTGGTAAATAATCTTCAAGATATTCAGATACAAAAATATAAATATTATACGTACCCCTTCTTGACATGATGAATATAGAAATAGCTTCAGGCAGACATCCACCAAAGGCCAAGAACGTCATTCCCATCACAGACTCAGGTATGAAGAAAGTGTGTCCTGTAATTTTATAATAGATTACTTTTAACTATATGCTATCTCGTAATAAACAACTATTTTGACTGATTTTCATAGTACAATAAACATCATATCAAGTTACGTAAGCTATCATCATAATCTTCCTGCCCAGTTTATCTGGGCTCTCAGTATATTTCCTCATCCATCCATAATATTTTCATCATTGCTTTAAATTTTATTTATCACACTTAATATGTAGATACTATTGATCAATTAATGCTAAAAACGAAAGTAATGCTAATAACATATTCTAATATTTACCTAAGGCCGAAGATGTTAACAACAATTCACAAACTTTCGGCGTTATGCACTTTTGCTCACACATCATCATCATCGCCAGCCCTTTAATGTCCCTACTACTGAGCCATAATCATCACCTTTCATCATCTTGAGCTCTTTAATGTCCCCACTACTGAGCCATCCAATCCACTGCAACTGTGCTGCCAACTCACCGAGAACAGTCATACTCCAAGACACGAAATAGGAGTTCCCGCCAATCCACACGATGCACATTATGAAGGTCAGTGGGTAGAATCTTCTGTTTGTGACAGGAGATGGCACTGTCACACTCAAAATACATTTCAGTGGCCAACTATACACCCACCAGATGCGATAAGCGAGGGAATTCTCCTTGGGGAACCTGAACAAGCTCTTCGGCCTTTTCGCTGGCTCATCTAAAAAACACAGGTTTCTAGTTAGATCTGTAAATTTTCCAAAAGAGAGATATTATTGTAGACTATTTTTGACTTTAATTTCAACATTATATACATTTTAATGTTAGAAAAAATAGTACAAAGAATGATTATGGTGGTTAGGAAACGTTCGAAAAATTGTGGTATTGATGCGGGAATCGAACTTGAGTCTACTGCAATCCGGGCAGATGCCTAAACCTCTGGGCCAACCAAGAACCAAGATTCCCGCATCAAGAGCATAATTTTTCGAATTTTCTTTGACCACCATATTCTTGTAGATATTATTGTTTCCTTGGCGGTTTGAACCTTTAAGCGTACCTTTCTCAAATGTTTCAACCTTCTCTTCGTAAGGAGACACTACAGATATTGACGAATGATTGTAAGCAGCGTTATCGAGACCTCCTTCCACGTTATCTGTAAATTAACACTTCGTTAACCCAAATGTTTCTGAAAAGAGAAATTCTGTATTTTGAATTTCTGAAAAAAAGAAATTCTATTGGAAATTATGTGTGTGTGTGTTGGATTCATACCGTTCGGGTTCTTCTTGCAACAGGAGGCAATAATTTTGTCTATCAGTCTGAATACCCTGACGCTGTTGAACATGAAGACGAAGTAGAGGATGTACATTACACCGAGGACGGTCGCTTCGTACCATTCTATCTGACCATCCCACACAATCGTCACTAGCACTGCCACGTTGATCATGTAGATTACCACATCTCTTGTGACAGGTCGCATTTCAATGGGTATAGCCTGAAACAAGTATAGCATCTTTATTTGTTATAAAAGTAAAGCGTCACAATAAATCAGTGGCTATGCATAATCATCATCAGTAGCCCTTTAAATATCACGTCTTAGGTGTAGGCCTTCCTTGGATGGAAGAATATACGGAGAATGTCCATAACCAACCACGCTTCTAAATGCGGATTAACAACTGCGAATGCTTCCAAAACCAACGGCTCAACGTGCCCTCAGAAACACGGAGGAGCTGAAGATGACATGTTTTTGATAATCCATCCAATGACCTCGCGCTGAGGAGCTCTCTAGCGCAGTGGCATAGGCAATGTTCGTAAGGCCAGTCATTTGATAGGTGACCAAATATACTCGAATATTACTTCGAGCTCCTCCGCACTAAGGAAGAGACGTTAATCCGTTGATCCCGGCTGAATCTGCAGTCATCAAATCAAATCAAATCAAAATTCGTTGATTCATATCTGGTATGATCACAATAGACTCATGAATCGTCAAGACAAGAAATTTACGCCAATACCCACCAACCCGCACTGGGACACCGCGGTGAGTTATGGCCCATTCTGTCTATATTCTTCCATTCATAGAAACCCACTCAGCATTGGGAACATTAAAGGGCTGGAGAGGATGATGCTGATGATCCAATGATCGGCCTGAGCATTGATTAGTTTACGAAATCTCAAGCCGAGCTTACTACGTCATTGAACTTCTAATTTTTTGACCGATTAAATAGATACAAATTTGATTATTCATTTTAATATTAAGCGACGTAGAGTGACTTAGCATTAACCTATCCTTTATTTACGAGATACCACAGTCGTTTGGGCAAAGGTTGACTTCGATAATAAAGCGGATGCAATTGCTTGATTAATTAAACAATTAAAAATTTTATAGGTAGGTATTAAAGTATCCCGTGCCATTCTTTTTTTAAACAGTAAGAATAACCTAAACTTAAGTAAGTGGTGAGTGACACAGGGAGTGGATGGCTTGATGACGTCTGACCGATATGAATGGAAAAAGAAACATATTACACCGACCCCAGATAGACTCGGAACAGGGCAGGAAGAGGCAAAAGTAAATGGTGACTCGAAACTAGAATTTATTTCGAGATTGTCAAGATACGCGTCATCCAAAGATGATATATCTTATCACTTATCTGATATAAACTTTTGAAATCAAAGCAACCGAGATCATTTTTGTTGACTGTTGTTATCGATTTGTTACTTTAATACGATCTAATTAGCTTACGGCCGGTCCAAAAGAAATTTGCGAGGTAGCTAAAAAACCAACCTATAAGAATTCCCCAATTTTTTTTTTCAAGGGATTCTATTGGTCGTCTATCTTTTTATCGTACTACGTCTGGTGAAAAATCAGACTCAAATAACGACATTATTCGTTGTTTGAAATAATAATATTATTCATCATCATTTCCAACCCTTTAATGTCCCCAGCAGTGGGGCTAGGCCTTTCCTACGGAAGAAGGCAGGAATTGGTAGGTATGAACGACAAATTGCTGAAGCTGGGACAAATTGCTGAACGTGCCTTCCGAACGGCGGAACTCGAGATAATATATTTTGGTGACCAATCCTCACTGGATTGGTTACCAAAATATATTAGACCGACCTTACCCATCATTGCTTCGTACGAAATAGCAGGCCAAGCGCGTATTCATTTTGTGTTGAGCCGAACACTATAAAAATCTCGTATCACAGTGTTTGTTAACACTCCGAAAGTGCTTGGCCGATTGCTATGAATTTTTTTGTGTATATTTGGTAGGTCCGAGAATCGGTCATAAGCTATTATTTATACTATTAGGTGATAGGGTGAGACACCGTTTGCTAGATCAGCTAGTAAAATAGAAGCACTCACCTTGACAGCGGCTAAGCTTCCGACGGCAGCAACACCAAGTAAATTGAAGATGGCCGACCCGACAATGGTTCCGATACCCATGTCGGAGTCCATGACGAAAGTGGAGATGACGTTGACGAAGAATTCAGGACATGACGTCGCCACAGACATGAACGTTGCCGCCGCTATATTCTTAAAAACAAAAAATCAAAAGTTAGATGCAAGTCGATATTTGCGATAGTTAGATTTATTACTATGTCAAAGTCATTATACATTACAGAGGTGTGGTGACGGCAGACAAGAATACAATTAACTGTCACCACCCCCTATCTCCCGCGGGTGTGGTATTAAGGAATCTTAGGGTTAAAACTGCTGCTGAAGAATGGTCAGCAGTATTCCAGTCTAAAACTTACGTGCCCGATAGATGGCAACAGGGTCGCCCCTATTACATGGGACAAAACATACTTAACGGAATATGTATTATAACGTTACAATTTTAAGGCAATTAACCTGTCTGAGTACAGATAATACATATCCCACCCATTTATCCCCGAAGGGGTATACAGAGGTGTAAAACTTAGACAAAGCACATAAAGAATCCCCTATATCATTTAACTAATTAAACTATTCAAAAGCAATGTTATTTTTTTTTATATAAACAATCACATTTTAAACCTAACCATTTTTTGGAAACGTAGGTTGGTACTTTTTATCAAAAAATCTTTGATAATCATGCATGATACAATATTTATTTATATAAATACCGATTTAAACGTGTTATCTTTGTAATTAATCTAAATCAAGCTAATGAGTCGTCTTTTTTTTGATAAGAGACAAATAACAAACTGGATCGACCATGATTTCTCGAGCTACCGTCATATTACAAAATTTCCACCATGGGCCATATTCTTTGTTTACTCATGGTGTATTTTACCATATTTACAGACACTAATCTGCAACGTTAAATGAAATAGATATGTGAAATCCCATGAATGTGAATTTAACGATTTTTGATGGTTTGTTTAATTTAATAATGTAACCTTATTGTATTGCTGTAAAATGAATTTTATTATGGCAACATCATCTTCCCAGAGACCTTCCCTATATGGAAGAATATAGGGAGAAAGAGAGACACCAGCCACCAATAAAGACACATAACGAGTGCAGATGCAGCCGGGATAAACGTCCCTCCGAAGCACGGAGGTAATCGAGATAGCATATGCAAGCACGCAAGAGTATGTTAAATAAGTCAATGACATGCTGTACCTGCCAAAGCTTAGAGGCAGTGTTTAAACAGTGAGATATCACTGTGTTCCTAAAAGACATTAAATGTCTTACGTTACTCATGTCTTACTCATGCTTTACTCTGTCTAACCCTTAATCGCCTTGTACGCCCACCCACAGGAGAATAGGGGTGGTGACAATTGTATTCTGTTCTGCAGTCACCACACTGCTGACAGAAACAGTTTAATCTTATAAAATTACTATTTTAATTTGAACATTATATAAATATTAGATGATGATTGACGTCTAACCGATATGGATGGAAGAGGAAACATACTGCGCCGACCTCCGATAGACTCGGAACAGGGCAGGGAGAATAAGGTATATATAAATGTTAGAAAAATTATAAAATATTTGAGCACAAACCTGAGGTATCTTCAAGTCTTCGCAAATGAGCTCGACACTTGGAATGAAGTAGTCATTGCATATGACGGCCAGAAGGGTGAAGGCGTATATACCAAACATGAGATACAGCACGAAGGCACCTTGGCGGAGCTGTTCATCTGGAATGAAGGAACAGGATGTGAGGGAAAAATTCACGCTAAACTATTCGATTTTGATTCCAACATTAAATAAATGTTAGAAAAATTAGTACAAAGGTTCACCGAGCGGTTTAGGCACCTGCTCGGATTGCAGTGGACGCGGGTTCGATTCCCGCATCAAGACCATAATTTGTCGAACTTTTTCTAACCACCAAAATCTTTGTACTAATTCACGCTAAAATCTATCTTAATGGTACCGTACGTTCGTCAGAAACGCTGTAGTGTTTGTCTACTCTTTGGGCCTAGACAAGTGAACAATCTATTTAAACGAATATAAATGTATGAAACTGACATAATACCGGAAAAAAACTATGGCGATCGCCATGTCAAATCTAAGAGAAGTTATCAAAAATGGACATTGTGTTCGTTAGTCTACCCTTAGCTTACTCTTCTAGTACATAAAGTGCAAAAGAGACGCCTAAATGAAATCGTTCTAAAGCGCGGATATCGTCTGTGTTTTGTTTGCGTACTACTTGAAATTAGTTTGTTGCTAGTTTTATCTAATAAAAAATGACAAAACGTGTTATGTTATTTTTAAACTACAACACAAAGTTGTATACCTGGACCGTTTCATTAATATATATGCCTACTAATTACTATAAGATGTAATTATTTATTTTAACCTGTGTTACTCCCATAACGACCATAAGTCAGGAATTAATTTAAATAAAAAGTGACTAATTGATTTACAGTTATTATAACATTTTTGACCTTGACCTACTACTTTTCAATATTTATTTTTACCTTTTCTATTATTTCACAATTTCCGTTGATCTATGAAATTAAGTATTTCTTAACTTACTCGTCTGATCGAAGATTTTTTTAAAGTATATTAAACGTTTTCCTCATTGATTACATACCGAATAAATCATCGATAAATCAATCAATTGATATTTGAGACCGCGATAAGAAATATGAATGAATGCATTTGATACCATACTTAATTGATTTGGGGAATGTTCTAAATTTATCATCATACTAACATTAATTATTGTAAGGAAAATAAGCAGTGCCTATATTGGTAAACTATACAACGTTTCTATGGGATGAATGTAATTTTTTGACCTCTTTTTCAACAACAAGGTTTATTCAGTAAAACGTCAAACAGTAAAACAAGTGTCGTCTCAATATCCTGGCAAAGTGAAAGTGTTGCCAACCTATCCGACATAATTGTACCTTATGAACGCACCTGAATAAAACAGTGTATAATAAAATATCTAAGCAGGGCAATTTACGCTCTGTGTGTATTCGTAATGGCTGGGCGGAATAATAACCCAGCAGTTTCGATGTGTTTAATTTGTCCGGCCTCTTAAACCACGTGTGGTTCTCAGGCAGTTATTATGAAACTATCTTCAGCCTTGAAACTTTGTGCTTTTTCACACAGCCATCAATATTGAATTGCTTCGGAATGATAACGCACGGACTCCGAATTATATTGATCTGAAGACAGTTTTAGGCCAACCAACTACAACGGCATACCCAAAGAGGGTTGGTGTCAGGCAGCCGGCAGACTGTAAAACTAAACCAAGCCTTGAGCTACTGCAATGCTCAAGGTTTGGGATGTTGTCATCTCAATCACTCTTTCCGTTCATCGGACTCTCGTCATGGTCCTTTCCGTCTCTTTTCTATCACTAGCACCTGTCCGGTGTTATGGATGATATGAATCAAAAGGGCGGATGGCTTGATGACGTCTGACCGATATGAATAGAAGAGGAAACATACTGCGCCGACCCCAGATAGATTGGGAACAGGGCAGGGAGAAGAAGAAGAGGCTGAGCAAACTATGCATCAAAAAACCGGCCGTAAGTCGCCTTGAACGCCACGAGCGACATTGGGGGTGGTGACAATAATATTCTACTCTGCCGTCACCACACGGCACTTTTTATCATATTATCATACTGTACAAGTACAATAATTATTGTTAAATAAACTAATATTATGTTGGCAAATATTATTATACGCCTGTTTACAGAAGCGTAGTATAAATCTCTGGTGAAGTCCCCGATACAAGAACTCTGGTTAGCTCCGTGTTTACCAAACACTTCATTTTGACAATTGCGATTATAATGACAGCGATACGTACAGATAACAGCACTGTTGACAATGATTGTGCGTCGTTGCAGCTACTTGATGTTATGACGTCACCACCAATCAACCTCATCAAGAGATAGATGGCAAGAAAATCGATAGAACGGAAACTTTCTAGAAACGAGTTTTATTTTCGAGACTTGTTTTTTTTTTTATTAATTAAGGTGATATACATGCCGTATATCATATCATGTTTCGGTGGTCATGCTAGCCGGGCAGGCCAACATGGTAGGGCTTTTATTTCTTAATAATAACAATGTTCAATTGCCCAAGGTTGTGTGAAAGGAAAAAATATATTGTATGAACGATTCAGTGTTAACGCATTTTGTTACCTAATCATAATCATCATCGGTCGTTTCGAAGTCCCTTAAGGCAATAGGGAGAATAGACCATAACCTACCACTGTGCCAATATAAATATTTTTTTAAGAAATAAAATGTGATAAAAGAAATTAGGGTAATATATTTCAGGCCACCCATACAGCGACCGGTCTTAGCGAACAATGCTTCGGTCACACAATAGTCACACATTGCGCAATTTAAACACGGTTAATTAAAACATTCAGAAACTGTAGAAAACTAAAGTAGGTTTCCTACTCCATTGCTAAATTTAGGATTGGAGAAATCGGAAACAATAGGAGGTTAACTAATCACTTTAATCGATGTGAGCTTAACTAGGACAATTTATTATGGTAATAGGTATTAACAAATTACCATATGATGGGGAGGTCGGTAGCGCTATGTATGTATGTATGTATGTATGTACATAGCGAGGGCATGTGCCCCAGCAGTGGGGACATTAGCTGAGGATGCACATAATTTTGTTTTTTATAATAATAAAATATGTGTTTTGTAAAATTAAATAATAAACAAATGAATTCTTAGTTTCATTTTATATAATAAACTGTAAAATTGAGACGAAACTTATGTCCTAGGCGTTTTTATTTTCAGCCAGACACAATATTTAGTAATTTTTTACTAATACGTATCACACCAAAGTTATCCGTTTGAAGTTGCCTTATCGCAACTTATACTAGCAGAGTAGGTTAGCTATTTTTGAAGCACAAACGTTTTTAAATATCTGTTAGATATTACCTCCTATCATCGAATTAAAGATACTGTCGGTAAAAATCTAATGGTATAAGCAAGTTTAGACACAGCACAATCAACTTTCCTTGATTACAATCTACTAATCAGCTTGCAATTTTATTAAGTACTTTATCAAGCAACTACAATGATTATTTACCTCACTACACTAATTACTCTGTGATGATTAATAACTTGTGGCCGCTGTGTTGTTGCGGCAGAGAAAGAATACAATTGTCATTATTTTGATTTTTATTTGAACATGATTAAATGAATGTTAACAGGCATCTAGCCTGGATTTTAGAGGACGCAGGTTCGATTCTCGCAGCAAAACTAAAATTTTTCGAACTTTGTCTAACAGTTTCTTTGCAATACAATTGTCATTGTAGTACTTCCCTCTTGGGTGCTGTACAAGACGACCATGAGTAATAATATAACGAAGCAGCTGCGTTCATGGTACAAATTACAGTGATTAACGTTCCCGGTGAATATGAATAGGCTTCGCCCCCTATTCTTCTTCTCCCTGCCCTGTTCCCAGTCAATTTTCTTTGCATTACAATTGGGTGCCGTACAAGGCAACTGAAAATAATAATATAACAAAGCAGTCTGTCTGGGGTCGACGCAGTGTGTTTCATCTTCCATTCATATCGGTCAGATGTCACCAAGCCATCCACTCCCTTTTGATTCATATTATTCATTAAACCTAAAAGATGCTAGTGATGAATAAATGTGAAAAAGAGACGGAACGGAAGGCTTTTAATGCTGTATTCAACTGCTGGAGTGCAAGCCTTCCCTATGAATAGAAAAATATTGGGAAAATGGATCATAACCCACCACGGTGGCCCAGTGCAGGTTGGTGGGTATTGACGAACTGCAGATGCCGGGCTCAACGTGCCTACCGTAGCACGAAGGAACTCGAGAAAATAAATTCTTGGTCACCCATCCAATGACCGGCCTTAGCGAACATTGCTTAGTTTACGCAATCGCAGGCCAAGCGCGTTACGCCACTGCGCTAGCAAGCTCCTCCCCCTATTACATGTGAAGTAAGCTTACCCGTAAATATTGAGTCAGGGAAGCTCTCGACAGAATCTCTCGAGCCGCAGTCACTCATTGTCACGACGCCATCATGCACCTCCGTCCTGGTCCGCAGCCATGGAATCCAATGCCATGTGTTCTCCTCGTCATTGAGGATCTGCATAAGGTACTTGTCTATCAGGACCTGCTGGCCATCTTTACTCAGAACTGAGACGAGGTCTCCAAACGTTTCAGTGTCATCTGTGAAAAAAGGATTGTTTTAACGACAGAATACAGTTTCATATTGTAATTACATCTAGTAGAATGCTAGGCATCACATTTAAACTGCACTCTTGTAAAGGCTTTGCATAGCGTTTATTATAGTAATATATACTTAGAGAAACCACGAAACTAATACAAATACAGGATAGGTAACCAAGACAATTAATAATAAGTAAATTGTAAATTGATCCGATTAATTTGAAGTTTGACTGAGTCAATCTTAAACTTTTTTTATAAAATGATAACAAATGATTTTATTTATAAAATATCGCTTCTTAAATATAAAAATTAACACAAATTAAAAACTTTTTTTTTGCGAAAATAAGTATTAAAGCTTCAATTTTTAATACAAAATGTTAAGGAGGTGTTTTTTGTGGTGGCATTTTTTTATGAAATTAACAATACAAATCCAAATCTTTGACATTATTATAAGGTATGCGCATTCGGAATAATGGATCATTGAAGGGTAACATTGTCACTGCAAAGAGGGACAGAAAATAATTTTGGTCTTCTCTCACCGCCGCCGGTTTTTGTCACACATTTCGAATGAATGCCGTCAAATAGTTATTTCGGTTCGCACTGCCTACAGTACGTACTACTAATTGATCGGAGAACGATTAAAAATTGAAGTGTTCCATTGGTATATAATACATTCGAGCGAGGACAGAGCTGTGCTCACATTGCGACCGCCGCTTACAAACACATGCCAATTTGCCCATGGCAATTAAGGTTTAAACTATTGTGTTCACCGGCGCTAGCTAATCGTGCTGCAATTATTATAATACTTTCGCTATAGCTTACGTCGAAACATATTTTACCTAATCTTGAGGCAATTCATCATCATCATCATTATCCAGCCTTGTAATGTCCCGACTGCTGGGACACAGGCGCTCTCTACGGATGGAAGAATGCCAGGAGACTTTTTGGTCACTGCAAAAATTTTTGGAATTCGTTCAGACCATCAAACTGAACAAATTTCACTATGGGAGCAACTCCAAATTCACGAAAAAAATATCAGTTGTTTCATACACCTACCTACTACGTAATACCTACTTGACCCAAATGTATGAAACAGCTGTAATTTTTTTCGTGAATTAGGAGTTGGTGGAGTTGCCTTTCTATAGTGAAATTTGTTCAGCTTGATGGTCTGAACGAATTCCAAAAATTTTTGCAGTGACCAAAAAGTCTCCTGGTGTATCAAAAATGCATGCACTTATTAGCGCTAGCAATAGTAGTTCAATGGCAGAATGGATGGGCCATAACACCGCACATACATAACTGCAATGATAAATATAAAAACTGACATTAACAGTTTGTGCTTTTCTATAGGTTTTCTTTGATGTAAAGTGCTCTAATTTTAACTGAATAACTAAGACAAGAGTGAACGTAGCTTAGCTTATTTGAAATTTTGCGACAGTAAGCAACTTACCTATTATTTTCATAAGCAAGTTGCTTATTATTATGATATTTATTTAAACATTATTAAGTATAAATGTTAGAAAAATTATTACATAGAAAATGGTGCTAGGACAAAGTTCGAAATGTTTCCAGCATCGAGACTATAATTTTTCCAACGTTTTCCAATCACAATTTCGTCTGTAACCAACTTACTGTAAGGTTCGCTGTTGACACATGCGGAGAGCAAGAGCAGCACCCACACATTGATTATTAGACCACCAACTCGAATCATATTGACGCGATTAGTTACGGTATCTTCAATGATCTGAAACAAAGGATTGACATTCACTTTGAAATCCTGCAGTTATTATAGTGGCACTTGACATTGGAACTATTAAGAATGGATAAGGCTATCTAATCTTTCTTGTGTATTCAGAAGTTTGACATAGTAAGCTGCGTTGACTGCCCATTAATTGTGAATTTATTAGTCTTAATGCCCAGTACTTAAAGTTGTCTATGAGCATTTAATTGAATTTATTTTTGATGATAATTGTGTTATTTTAGTCCCTCCGTAAATTTCACTAATGCCGGGTGCATTAGTGGTGTTATAGTGAGTTAAGGCCGTAAAATTGTTTTCTTTTAAACAAAACAATCATATGATCATGATTATTATTTGTGACATATTTTATGTTTCATGAACCCAATTTTGTGCGTTTGTCTTGTAGTAAAGTGGCTGAGTTTCTTACATGCGAATGGCTAAGCTTTTCGTGTTAAATATCGGTAGTTTTTTTTACTGTCACACGCGTTTTCTGTGATAAACGGACATAATATTTTTTTTATGAATAAACTAAGAATAAATGTTAACCTCACCACGCAACTAGCGCAATTTTAGCAAACTTGACATGCCATTGCGCAACTTAAGCAATGTTTCATTTATAATTTTGACTTTGTTGTGATTGACTATCAATTTGCATTAATGATTTAGATAAAACCCTACGTCAGCTAGTGACGTATGTATAAAACAGTTACCTAGTATAGGTCGTTCACCTAATATGTGGAATATGCAAGCTCATATCCGATATTAATTTAAATTATTTCACGCCTAGATCCCTGAACGGATTAATACCCGCGTATTAGATTAGATTCTTTGTTATAGATGGCGAGCCAAATAACATCTATGGGGCTCAGAAAACACAATACATTACTAGGTGGCATAAGAGGAACGCTGCTACCCATTACTCAATGCCTAGAACTAGGGATAATTAATGCCTTAATTAAACCTAGTCCTTGTACGACACCCGGCACAACGGGGTGGTGACAATCGTATTCTGCTCTGCCGTCACCTCACAGTTAATTATACAATAAATATATAAATCACGCTTCAGCTGTGGCATTCAAATGTAATATAATAGAATAGAATAAAACTTCATAGCACATCTACACAAATTAAAATAAACAATACGAAAAAAACAGAAAATAGTATATTATATACTGCCGCACTCAGAGGCGTCAATTAACTTTAATGAGTATTTAATGTCAAAACTTTTCATTCAAATCTAGACCATAGACCCGGCAAGAATAGCGACTAGTTTTGAATTGTCGTTAAGTACTCATTAACGTTATTTGACGTCTCTGAGTGCGGCAGTTAGAGCGATAAAACAAAGAATTACTCAGATCTCAGGTCGCAAGTATTTGAAGACCGAGCCGAAGGCGATGGTGATAATATGCGATCTAAGGCTTTCTTTATTATCGCCCGAGGTAAGATCATAGTTTTATGTTACCGCCTTACCAGGATGTGGGATTTTCCGTACGCGTAGCTAGCGGGCGGAAAAGTTCACTTTATGGTCAGGTGTGACACAAACTTTTTACTGTAAAATGTACTATGTGGCTAGGCACCTAGCACGGGCTATTGGCGAAATTTCGTTGAATGTGGTGTATTTCTCTTTTTAGATACAAAGGGATAACTTATACGCAATTTGCCTGTATTTGAGTAGACTGTGTATAAGAGTAGACTGCCAGGAACCCAATTCTTTCGTACAAATTATAAAATTATAAACCAACTGTTATTCGTGCATTTCAGAGACTCGACATTAGTCGCTGAGTGGCATGTAAAAGGAAGGAAATTGCCTTTATTGATAGAACAACCGTGGAGAAATGTCACCTGCCGGTGTAATCATCAGGAAATGAGGCGATGGTTTTTTTTTATTGCACTGCAATGAATAGGAACGGATGTAACCTTCGATAACCAAAGCGCTCGCCCGTTGCGTACTGTCAACAACGAGTCAACAACGACTATACATAGCCAGCAACAAGTAAGTAAGACTTTCTTTACATGGCCAGCGTGGTGGGTTATGGCCCAAACTCTTTACATTCTTCCATCCATAGGGAAGCCCTGTGCCCCAGCAGTGGAGACTTTAAAGGGCAGACTGGTGAATTGCCCCGCGGCGGACCCCAGACTCTCTCCACTCAAAGGGCTAGGAAACACCGGGGTGGTTTAGTGGCGTATTCCCGACTGTACATAGTCGGGCGAGCCCCACACACGTCAGTCACCTAGCTAGCGGCTGGTATGGTGCGAAAATGCATTCCACTCCGTCAAAAAAAAAAGGACATTAAAGGTCTGGTGCTGATGCTTATTTAATACAAGAGAGTATCTCAAAAAATTTACAAAACATTGTGTTCTAAGGTTAACTTTGGCAGAAATGCAATTTTGAGCCGTATCACTTTTGAATTTAAGCATAAATATGACTTATTTCATACAGAATACACGCGCCTCAAAAATGTGTTCTAAATTTAGGATTATAAGACTTAATGCCGCAGTAATGCAATTCTGAGTTAGGTACCTCTTTTGTACTTAAGAAGCGAATATCAACACACCCGGTGATCATTAATGGACGCGGTTGTACTAAACCATCAGAAATATCGTTTCCTAGGAGGCTTGTTTCAGGCAAGCGCCAGGCCATAATGACAACGGAAAAAACAAAACACAACAGTCATACCTACTTAAACAATTTTGGAGCGAAGTCTTTTATTTCTTTTTGTAAACTTGCGTACTGAAATAAAGATTTCTTGAAATCTTTTATTTCAGTACGCAAGTTTACAGACTTGTAGCTCCCATAATAAGCCCTAAAGTAGTATCTCAAGAAAGCTTCGGAGAAATTCAATATAAGCATCCTTTTAGTAAATTAGTTCAAAACCTCCGAGTTGCTAAGAAATTTTAAGTAACATAATACTTACGCATTACTTTATTGGACTTTCTGCAGTTTTTAAAAGAGTAAATATTTGTGGTGTACTTACACAGCCTTAGATTTTAGATAGATACATAATTGATTAAACTAACTAACCGATTCCTACATTAAAAGTCAGAAAGTGGTTTCAGACTAAAAAAAATGTGGTCATGCATGCAGTATCACTTAGCGATGCACCAGGAATGATGCTGCCCATTTCTCACTATTGTAACCCTTACTGCCGCACTCAGATACTCAATTAACGTTAATGAGTACTTAATCTCAAAAAATGAAAATTCAAAATCAGTCGCTATACTTGCCTATTTAACTGCCACACTCAGAGACTTCAATGACCTTTAATGAGTATTTAATGTCAAAAATTTTCATTCAAACCTAGATCATTGACCCGGCTAGAATAGCGACTAGTTTTGAATTATCATTTTTTGACGTCAAGTACTCATTAACGTTATTTGACGTCTCTGAGTGCGGCAGTAAATTATTTTATATTTGACATTAAGTACCTACTCATTAAAGTCGATTGACGTCTCTGAGTGCGGCAGTTATGCTAAAAACACATTTTAAAACACGACACGACCCGATGTGTGTGAGTCGAATCAAATTTATTGGTTTTTTGACCAGAAACACACTATGAACATCCGACGCGACGCTCCGGATTGTTCGGTGTCTCCACGTGGAGTCGCGTTGCGTTTCAAAGATGTGCCGGGGTCATTACTCGCCTTGTGTGATACCCGTGGGCCAGGTAGCGACAGTTGTCGTCACCAGGCGACAATGGCAGTGTGCAAAAGTATTTTTCAAATAACAAATGACCACCAGGCCCGAGTTCACCAACATGTAAGTCATCGATTAAAATTTAACCGGCAGTTTTTGACAATTCTTACATACAGACATATGTCAAAAACTGACGGATAAATAATAATAGTGTGTTTATGTGTTGGTGAACACCAGCGAGTGGCTCGATTTCAACAACACAACAAACAAGCGATTATTATTTCACCGTCGGTTCCTGACATTTCAACGTATGGAAGAACTGTTAAAAACTGACGGCTATCTTTTAATCGTTGGTGAACCGGTTAGCTCACCTCTGACTGGCGGAACACTATAAAACACTTTGTCACAGCTGACTTAGTGGCTACATCGAAGCTATTCCAAATACAAAATCCGGCCCTCAAAACCAGCACACATACTATAAGCACACTAACTAGACAACAGAAGTGATTCGTACACACGATATTTTAAAGAAAAACGGCATTCACCGTCAGCACTTCAACGAGTCACATTTACACCTGAAACCGTTTACGACTGTTATTGTTTTGCTGCCATCTTGCATAGCGATTAGGTAATATTGCAATTGTTTTTCTATTGTTGTATACAAGACTTCAATTAACGCGTTTTCTCGTTACAAATCTTTATCTTTAAACTGAGAGGAAAGTGAGACGCGTCTCTCAACTAGCAGTGTGCAGTCGCGAATCTATTCAATAGTCGCGGGTCTTGATCGTAGGTTATTGCTTAATCACGTTTTCCTTTAGATTACAGTATTTACTTTAGCCAGAGAAAACCCCTACGTGAGTTGCAATCTTTGCAATGCAATATCGCGTCATCAATTCACAATAATTTTCCATGTGAAAGTTTATTACTGTACCTATAATATTCTACATACAACAGCCCGGCTAGCATGATCACCCAAACACGATATGATTTAGCCGTTTATCACGTTGAACTTACAAAAATCATTGATTTTTCACAATTCAAAGCGATAAATGGCTATATCTTTATCACATAGCCTTAGCGGTTATTCAATTATTCAATTCAGACTTGACCAATGATTTTTTAATGTTTAACGCAATAAATGGCTATAGCATATCGTGTTTCGGTGGTCAGGCTAGCCGGGCAGGAGCTCGCTAGCGCAATTGCGTAAAAAAACGTTCGCTAAGGCCGGACATTGGATGGGTGACCAAAAATGTATTAGGTGTCTCGAGTTCCTCCGTGCTTCGGAAGGTACGTTAAGCTGTTGATCCCGGCTGTATCTACATTCGTCAATACCCGCTAATCCGCACTGGGCCCTTCTAATCCCTCCTGGAAGGCCTACTCCCCAGCAGTAGAGACATTAGAGGGCTGGTGATGATGATGATGAATATTCTACATGGCAAAATGGGTTACTCACTAAGCTGGGTCACTTTTTTACATTGACAAGTGTCTATTTGATAATTTTTAAAGTCCGATAGATAATACATTTTGTGCCCGATAAATGGCAATAGTCTCGCCACTTATTACATGGGACTTAAACATAATTGGCGAAACGTGGGTGCTAGTTCACCTCTGCCTACCCCTTCTGGGATATAGTCGTGATTTATGTATGTATGATAGATATTAATAAGCCGTGTGGTGACAGCAGAACAGAATACTATTGTATTGTAAAAAAATAACATTTATTTATTAAAAATACATTTTAGAGAGTGCATTGGTAACGCTCTGATTAAAACAACTGGCAATCTCTATCGGTAACTACTAAATGAATGTGGCAAACCAGCCATACCAGTAGTGAACTTAACTGATATAATTCCTATCTTTATTGGAACTCTTGATACAATTTGGTCAATGATTCCGATACATTTTATATAAAGCAGGTCATATGGTAAATTTGCGACCAGCTTATCAGATCGCAGGCGGCATTATTAAATATAATATGCACTCCCCAAAAGGGTAGTCGGAGGTGTTTTAACACCCACAGTCCACCAGCTCTTTTAGGTCCCTTGTAATAACTAACGGAGCTAGCGTGTTGGAATCTACAGTTATTAAACAACAACATTGCAATAATAAATAGCATTTATCACAGTGAGTCATAGATAAGTACAAAATCTTAATAAAATTATTAAATGCAAAAATTTTCCGGAAACATAGCTGAGCCGTGTCGTGACGGCAGAGTAGAATACAATTGTCACCACCCCAATTCTCTCCCGCGGGTGTCGTACAAGGCGACTAAGGATAAATCAATGATGAGGAATAGCGTTCCTCTAATACCGCCTAGCAATAGCAATGTACTGCGTTTTTTGTGCCCGATAAGTGGCAACAGGCTCAGGCTCGCCACCTATTACATGGGACCTAACATAATTGGCGAAACGTGGGTGCTATAATAGTTCACCTCTGCCTACCCCTTCGGGGATATAGGCGTGATTTATGTATTATATGTATGTATGTATGTTAAGAAAGCGTCGAGTAATGGGCAGCAGCGTTCCTCTCACACCACCTAGCAATACACTGCGATTTACGTGTCCAATAGATTGTAATGGGCTCGCCCCTATTAACTAATATAATAAATAGTAATAAATATTTTTACACTCACACCTATCATCTAGCTCAAAGTAAGTAGCCTAAGCACTTGTGTTATGGATGCTAGATGACGGACATATTTTTAATATAATTATTTATATTTATATTCCATCTAGGAAGGCAAACGTTTTGATTCATACATCCACGGCCGTGACGTCATCGCATGTTTTTTACATTTATTTTTTTTTCTCCGTAATTAAGTAATAAAAACAATTTAATAAAAACATTTTCGAAGTCAGGACTGGAAAATAAAGAAACGGTATTTTTATTTTAGGGGGTTGTCATTTTTGAAATGTTGTCAATTGGCGAAACGTGGGTGTTGTTTCACCTCTGCCTACCCGTTTGGGGATAAAGGCGTGATTTGTGTATGTATTGTAATATTACATAATATTTATCTGTGTGAGCCATAGATAAATTAAAAATCCAAATGAAATGGTCCTTTAGCAAATATGGCTGGCCAGAGAAAGACGTCGGGATGGCGAAGGTGAGTGTTGACATGCTGAAAGGGGATCCCGTAAACCTACACTTGGGTCACAAGTCCCAAGCGCAGCCACTGACTTCCCCATCTGCCACACTATGGGTACCCGGAACCCGTACGGGGAAACCATAGAATGCTAAGAGGTGTCGTATCTTCTAGAAATTTCCGGAAACATAGTTATTTATTTACAAAGCGTCCGTCCCAGGAATATCCCGCGTTATTTCACAGTATTTCTCACGCATGCGAAGAATATTGATGAGCATCTCATTGTTGCATATATTAATTGAGAGATCACGAAGTTGGTTTTTGTCCGCATATTTTCCCGTATGTTTAAACACAAACTTGCTTGGCCTCTATTGTTAATATTCTGTGTTTTTTATTGTGTTGATTAGTAGGTAGGCATCATCTACCAATAATACATTTAATCACTTATGTGATTAATAATTACATTTTTAATTAATAATTACTTTACCACTAAAGCGGGGAATTCACTACACGGACATGCCCGCGGAGATGGCTGCAGACTTGCCCGCCGGACATAGCTTTTATTAGGACTGTGCGATTTTTGCCTAGTGTAGGACCGTCAGTCCGCCTGTCCTATACAAACTAGGTCCACGCGGGCATGGCTGACGGGCATGACTTTATCTTGAAGAAGTTACCGTATTTTAACATACCTATACTTTCTAGGTGTTCCCTAGAAGACTTGCAGAAGAATAACGGATGACAGAAATTTTTAATTAGCCTGGCAATTCTCTTTTAAGTAACTTTGGTTAACAAATAAGCATCCTCATTCAACTAATGGATTTATATAAAATGCAATACCTATTCTGAGAGCTAATTCATGCATAGTAATCCCCATAGAGATAGACACTGCCACCAACATATCTGGTCCAGCGGCGAAAATTCGAACTGCAATTTGCTCATAGATTTTGACATTTCTATGGCACTGTTTGTGGACCACTAGCTACACTGTGAACTGACCGTCAGTTGGTGGCACTGTAGGCAGATGTATATTACACCCGCAGAGAGTTCGACAGTTTATATTTGAGGGTCAAATTAATAATTTCATGTCACACCTGACCATAAAGTGCCTTTTTCCGCCGGAACTTTTCCGCTAGGAAATTCACAGTTCCTGGTCAGGGGGTGACATAAAACGATGATCCTACCTCGGGCGCTAAAAAAAAGCCTGAGATCGCATATTTATGCCGTCAAATACTTGCGATCTGAGACATTTTTTGTTTTATCATGCTTGGTTTATAATAACTATTATTTAAGTGGTAGAATTATAAAATATAAGTACCGTAAGCGTAGCGACTAATCAACTAAAATGTAATATCGACTCGTTGTCTCGTAATATTAGAAATATTGTCACAAAGAAAATTGGTGATAAATAGATGCTGGATGGTTGGAGTGGTTGGAGTGGTGGCCCAGATTGCAGACGACGCGGGTTCGATTCCCGCATCAAGACCATAATTTTTCGAACTTTTTCTAATTACAATTTTCTTTGAAACAAGCCTTGTTTCTTAATTATAGCAATGAAATGATGAGCATTGGTTATTTAAATAATAGTAACAGACAAACATGTTTCACAGAAACTGGCATAGGCAATTTCGCATCAGCATTAGGTAGCATTAGGTACAGCAACTTCAGGGTACCACAGTAAGTCACAATGGACTTTGTGCTTCACTACAAACAAGTTAATCCCTTCGGGGATGTAGGCGTGATTTGTGTATGCATGTATCTTGTTGGGTGTCCTAAATAAATAAATGAATAAAACTGAATTTTTCTTTAAGTTTAACAGGCAGCGGTACTGTATGTATGTATATGTATAAGGCACTCGAAACACAAGTAGTAACAATGTTGGTTAGTAGTCATAAAGTGGGTAACCTATTTCCCCTGTTTATCTTTTCTCTCTTGTATTTACGACGCGATCGGCAGCTGATAATGGCACAATTTTTGTGTACTTACTCAGTGGACAATTCACACACTCAATGGAAACATATGTCGCAAACCGTGGCACTGCGCGGCCGATTAATACTCCACAAACGGACTCCGATCGCGGCACTGAAACTTAGCACCAATTGCAAGGGTTTTTAAATAGATAATCTTGATTGATAATGATTGATAAGACGCCTCTTTGCCGCCAAGTAAGGTTGACACTCATTATCACTCGTCCGTAATTAGTTGTGGTGGAAGTCGCGGCTGCTAATCGCGAGATAATGCGGTGATGTGGTGGGGCTTTATTTTTGTGTCACAAGTCAGAAATGTTCCTTTTGATTATTAAAGCCAGTAGTAGTACGTTTTGTTTTCTTTCTCTGTGAGCGGTCCAGTGTTTTGTGGGGTGCGGCGGGCACGCGGTGATGGCGTAAAAAAAATCGGTGTTAAAAAATTGGCGATCAAAAAAAGTGTTGAGTACCCCTGACGTTTCTTACCAGCAGCTCCTAGATTATTTAGGGTCTATGCAACAGACTGACCCCCGTATACAGAAACGCTACTTAAAGTTTGAGTCCTGCTTAACATTTAAGTATTGTCAAAATTGACGTTTATCCATACAAATTCTGACTGGTAGGTACTGTGCTCAAAATTTGATTAGCGTTCTGTATTTGGGGGTAACTTTCATACTCGGAGATGTCAATTAACGTCAATGATTACTTAATACTTACAAAAAAAAATTAAATCTAGATCAGAGATCTGGCAAGGAAGCCATTAATTTAAAGTCATATTTCTGAGTACGGCTGTTAGTGTCTTACGGCTTTAGGATTTGGCTCGGTTTTTATGATTCGCACCTCTGTCTGTCTGTCATCACATCAGGCTTTCCTTACGGTTTTTATTATTAAAGTCAGAAGTAATACGGTTCGTTTTCTTTTCCTTTCTACTTTCCGGTGTTTCGTAAGATGAGCACACGGTGACGGCACACGGTGACACCCACGGGAGAGATTTGGGGTGGCGACAATTGTACCCTACTCTGCCGTCACTACACGGCTAAAAAAAATAGGCATAAGTATCACAAAAAGTGTTCCGTACCCCTGACATCCCTTACCCCAGGATTTAACTCGGTTTTCATGATTCGCTGCCCAACTGATTCTCTTTCCACCACTTGACAGTGTTTTGTCTCAGGATTTAGTGGGAGTTAGAGCGGTGGAAAATATTTTCTTTCAAGCTGGATCAGGAGACAGGAAAGAAGGTGATATAGAGGTAGGATAGGATTAGGCTTACGTATGAAAAGGACGTGGAATTTTGAGTAGAAAAAGAACAGTTAGGATACTATTGACTTGGTTATTATAATGTTTGGGACAAAAGTTCTAACAGCTCGGGAATCCAGTGATAGAGACATTTCGTATTGTGTAAAATGTGAATGAAATAGAATACACTAAACCAAGCGTATCTGTTTTATTGCTAGCAACATTCCTTAACACGAAACCTTCCCTTATCTAACGATCCACGTCTCGTACAAATCTTACCTTTGCCTTGAAAACAAGATCACAAACAAGTCATAAACCTAACACCGTAATCCTATAGTTTTCATTGTGCATTTATATACACCTCTGCCTACCCATCATTATTGTCATCATTCATTAATGATCATCTTCCTTGAAATTTCCCCACTGCTTCCCCAGACCTTCACTATGGATGGAAGAATAATATTAGAGACCACATTGACCCAGTGTGGGTTGGTGGCTATTAACGACTGCAGATGCAGCCGGGCGTTGGTCCCGGCTTTGCGTGCCTTCCAAGGCACGGAGAACCTCAAGATAATATGCTTGTTATCTTTTTACTCAAGATAATACATTTTTGGTCAGTTTACGCAATCGCTATTGTGCTCCTCATCTGCCTACCTTCAGGGATGATAAGTAGCCGAAATTTTATCTTGTGTGTGTGTGTGTGTGTGTGTGTGACTGTGTATTTATCTAATGTGAGGAATAAACATTAAATTCGCCAAACGTCGCGCTAGAAAATCAATTTAAAATTGATATTCTGCTTTAAGCTACTCTGCCGCGCTTATGAAAAAATCTACCTTTTTACGACATCTAAGAAAAACGCGTTTAATTTTTTTTTTCTTAGTATACGTGTATGCTCGGAACTAAGCTAGATATAGATGTGATAATTGGACGAAGAGTATTTTGAAAACAATCCAGGTGAAGGGTATAAAATTAACTGCCCACTATATTGGGTCACTCTTTATAGCATGGAATAGAAACAACAAGAATATGAAACAAAACCTTTTATTTCAACACTTAAATAAATTTCACACACACCACACAGTGCACATTTGCACACATAGTTTAAGGGCCTATTTCACAATCGACAAGGAAGTTCTGAGTAGCTTACTTATCAGATCATTCAACAGTGTAATATGAAATATATGACAATTGAACTGCAATGTAAGCTACTCAGAACTTACTTGCTGATTGTGAAACAGGCCCTTAGTCCAAAATCTAGTGTTTGTGTTTAAGTTATATTTAAAATCTGTGTTCCTGCGTCGAGAATTATAAAAGATCAACGTTAATTTCACCCGTATGTACTCTAGTAACTTACGGTGCCTAGCCAAGAGGCAAACGGTACAACGCTAAGTTTCTATCGAACAAAATGTCATTTTTGACTACTCTTAAGACGCATTCACTGATACTGCTACGCTAATTGAATTGATTCTATTCCTTTCAATAGATTGGCCATGTGATTCGATCGTCTACCACTTGGTCACCTTGTCCGTTTTAGCCGTTTTGATATGATCATCCAGCCAGCCGTTCCTCTTGTAGTAACTTTGCACTCCAGCTTTGCTCCCGACTTTATTGTGAGCCTCTTTGTGTCTGAACAGGTCCGATATGGAGTCATGAGTCACTCTGAACGTGAAGAACAGTATGAAGTCGAACCCGGATATCAGTGTGAAACCGAGCATCAGACTGAGCAGCCCCCCGAATGCAGCTGAAAATAGGAATATTTTATTCGATTTTAATTTCAACATTACATACATGTTAGAAAAACTGGTACAAAGATTTTAGTGGTTAGAAAAAGAATTTCGAAAAATTATGGTCTTGTTGGCTTACAACGTGAAATGTAAAGGTTAGAAGAATTTCGGCGAGTAAAATAGTGTCTTGGTTGGCCGAGCGGTCAGGCAGCTGCCCGGATAGCAGCGGACGCGGGTTCGATTCCCGCATCAAGACCATAATTTTTCGAAATTCTTTTTCTAACCACTAAAATCTTTGTATATTTTGTTAACCTTTTAACGACCAATAGGAATATTTTGTTAACCTTTTAACGACCACGGGGACATATGTGTCCCTAAAAAGAGAGTCATTAAACCTTTTTTCTAATGTATCTGTTCTATATTGGTGGATTTTTATAAGCAAAAAAAGGCCAGTAAAAATAACCTAGAACCGGTATCTTTGAAGACTTTCATGATATTGGATGCAAAGAAGTATGTAAGGATCATAGCAATTAGAAGAAGAAGAAAGAAATGATGTATTTTGGTGGTTCATCAGATTTCCAATACGACTATTATACAGGATTTTGTGAATATCTTTAAATGTGCCACCAGACATTATTTTATGTCATTTCATTATCCTGTTTATTTGCTAGCAATTTCCAGTGTCTATAAATTCCGTCGTCTGTTCTCGTCATCTTCTTTGGCATAATAAATTCTAATACATACATTAAAACTAGCCCACAAATACAGTCCACAACATTAGCATCAGCTATCGACTTATGACGCTGACCGTACAAAAGAATCGACGGCTCACCTTGCGTACCAGATAGATACTCACCCAGAATGTTCTGCCAGTTCAAATAAACATCTCTTCTATATTTAGTGGACACTAAATCGTTGAAGAACACATTCAATAGCGATCGGTTCTCGAGCGTCACGTCGTTGCTGAAAGGAAAACCAAGTTGTTGCAGCTATTGAGACCTTGAAGATAAGACTAAATTATCTATTTAATCTAGATAGAATAGATAATTTTTGCAAGCTTCTCTTATGGGCCTCGGAGACGGTCAAACAGCTTCGCGTCAAACACGTAGATTTTCTGTTGTGCTTGCTACGTAGTAGTAGTAGTTTTTATTCGTCCTTTGCATAGGACAGGCGAAGCTCTTAGCCATACTGCCAATTCCTGAGTTTTGTTTTTTCCTGTATTTGACAGATTAGAACAGTGTGATTGATACGCCTGTCAAGAGGCTTGACCATAGACTATCACACACATTTAAAATCACATCAAGCGCGTATCAAGTTATTTAATTAGACTCGAGCATCAAGCAAGCGTTGAAGACGTTCATAATGTTTGAAGCAAGCTAAAATCTACGCGATTGACGCGAAGCTGCTTGACCGTCTTCAAGGCCCATTAGACATGTGGGCAATCTGTTCAAACGAATAGATCATTTTTGGCTTCTCTTACGTCGCCATGTTGCTTTTTCTGTAATAAATACGTCACTTTCATACATTTGTATTCTATTTTTGGCTGCTTTACCGTGTGTGTAATAGTAATAAGATAAAACTAGATCAGAAAATTTCGAAAAATGTTTCTCACCCCGGCCCGGCTAGCATGACCACCGAAACACGATATGATATAGCCATTTATCGCGTTAAACTTACAAAAATCAATGGATTTATGACAGTTCAAAGCGATAAATGGCTATATCTTTTATGTTAAAGCCATATAGGCTAAATTATACAGCCGTTTATCGCTTAGAACTGTTAAAAATCCAATGATTTTTGTAAGTTAAACGCGATAAATGTCATACCATATCGTGTTTGGGTGGTCATGCTACCCGGGCTGGATACCTCAAAATATTTTATTTATTTTAAGTTTTACTCCAAATGAGTTGAGGTTGAGAAGAGCATAGCGAAGATTTTTCTGGCCTAACTTTTATCTCTCTCTCTCTTTCATACATGCTGTCTCTAAGTGGAGATAGGATATAAAATTAAATAATTTAATTAAATAGTTAAATAATCGATGATAAAATTTTGTAAAACAAATATTTTTAGCGTGGAGCTTTGTTACTTTACTTTTCAAATTGATCATAATCAATCAAAGTGTATTTAGTTCACTTCTTAGTAAGTAAGTAATGTGGACAGAATGATCCTACATACGAAGGGGTAGGCAGAGGTGAACCAGCACCCGCGTTTCGCCAATTATGTCAAGTCCCATGTAATAGGTGGCGAGCCTATTGCCATTTATCGAGAACAAAAGTCGCAGTAAATTGCTAGGTTGTACGAGTATTAGAGGCACGCTGCTGCCCATTCCTCAGCACTGATTTATCCTAGTCGTTATGTTTTGTTGTGACAATTGTATTCTACTCTGCCGTCACCATACGGCGTAGAATGATCCTTTCGTGACATAAATTTACTATCAAGGAGCACGCCTGATAAAGGGTAAAGCAATATCTCCATCGAATAGCCCCATAAAAAATCTTAGTAACATTTTCAAGATAAGATAGGACTTTGGAAAAAAAGTGACTGACGCCCTATTAATTTATTGCTGTAATTAAATTATCAACTGAGGATGCGTTAACAATTTTGTTGCATGGTATGCCTCGGTTTATCGGATTGGCGGGCTGTGAGATATGTGTGTTTCCTGAGAGGGACACAAAATTGTATATTACAATATTAAGATTAAATAACAATTATCATACGAAGCAGTTAGGTTGGACTGTAATCCAAAAAATATACACAGCAAATTTTAAGGGATCTAACTACAAAGAGTAAACATGATTTCCTGCAAAGTAATAATAAAAAATGAATTGGAAACACATATTTGAATTAAAATACATTAAAATCACATTATTCATGGACCAACAACAGGTGCACACCAAAGAGAATGCATATCCACATAGTTTTGTAGAAAGCATTGACCTCTAAAACACCATGCTGGTTGACTGGTGGATAATTTCTCATGGCATCAATTGCAACTATTGGGCACTTCTTTTGACACTAACATTTAGAAGTCATGCAATAAAGTCTTAGAGACCCAAAAAAAAGTCCCAAACCGAGAGCAGTATGACAAAAGCCTTTCTGCACCAAACGACACGGCTCACTATTAAGAAAGTTATGCAACATAACTTTTTAATTTATTCATGGGTAAAACCATGACAAAGCTATTAGTACTAGCTTAGTAATAAATATGCAAATTCCTTTCCATGGTCAACGGTTAAATATATAGGCGTAAGGGGCGTACCAGCTATATCTCTCAGAGGACATCATTAAAAGGCGGCTTAATGTGCCTTCCGAAGCACGGCGGCGCTCGAGATAATAATAGATTTTTGGTCACCCATCCAATGACCGGCCTTAGCGAACAATGCTTAGTTTACGCGATCGCAGGCCAAGCGTGCTAATCAACTTCGCTGCCGAGCTCCTCTCTTCTCTGCGCTGAAGTTTTTTTTCCTTTACGATCAAGTTTTTAGTGAGTGTTATATGAAACTATCCGAATATTTGTCGAGTATTCTATTTGGTGATTTTGAGAAAACACCTGCACCGCATTACTCCGATTAGACATTTATTAAATCAGACACTTGATTAAAAAGATCAATGTCCATTTGTACATTTTTATCACACATATAAATAGCGAAACAGAGTTCGGATTATTTGTATCACTAATCACCAGCCAATAATAAAAAAGTGTTATCAAACATTTTTCAACTTAAGTAGGTAATCAAGAATAATGTTAACGATTACCTAATATAATTATGTATGCAACACAATGCTCTCTCACAGTCATAGTTAGTATGATCTAGAAACTACGAAAAATCCCCGAAGGGGTACGCAGATGTGAACTAGCACCCACGTTTCGCCAATTATGTCAGGTCCCAGGTGGCGAACCTATTGTCAGTTATCGGGCACAAAAGTCGCAGCACATTGCAATTGTTAGATGGTATAAGAGGAACGCTGCTGTCCATTCCTCATCACTGATTTATCCTAAGTCGCCTTGTACGACACCCACAGGAGAGATTTGGGGTGATGACAATTGTATTCTACTCTGCCGTCACCACACGGCTTACTGACTAGGCCTAGGATAGGATATTAGTTAATAATAATTCAACTACAACTACATACATACATAGATACCGCTTATTTATCACCTAAGGGGTTTAACACCCAAGTTTCGCCAATTATGGTAATTATGTTCCACTGTATGTGACTTATTTTTTATTTGTATTATTCAGTTTTCCAAAAATAGTGTCAACTTAAAATAGTAAGCTGTCACTGTAGGGATTTATACTTTTAAAAATAATGAACAGTATTTTAAATACTCGGTTTAATATAACTTTCTCGTTCCTATCATGAAACGTTATTCAAAATTTAGTTTTTATTTTGGCATTAACTTTATTCCTGTTTCATTTTAACAAGTTCATCGTACTGTAATGACGAACAGAGTTCTACAACAACTAAAACAAGGCTAACTGATGTAATCTTAACACTGCAAAATTAGAAGGTTTATTTGGTCCGATTGCGTCCATGCCTACCTGTCTGATACATGCTTTGTATTAACATTTTAACGCAGGATATGCCAAACTTTTTATCATTTTAAAGCTTACTAATGTCAACATTCTATTTTATTAAACTGGATACGCCTAACATAATTGACGAAACGCGGGTGCTAGTTCACCTCTGCCTACCCCTTCGGGGATATAGGCGTGATTTATGTATGTATTTATGCATGTATGGATATGACGTACGTGTGGTAACAAAATACAAATGTCATCACCTAAACACCCTCATCTCTCCCGCGGGTGTCGTACAAGGCGACTAAGAACACAAGGCGGTAAAAAACTAGCTCTATTTACTACATAGACCCGAACTTATTTGGCGAAACGTGGGTGTTAACTCACCTCTGCCTACCAATTCAACGTACCTACATACATTATGTATGTTTTTGTCTATTGGAGATTTAGATTTATTTTATGGAGCTAAAACCGCGAAGCTCAAATGTGACTGGGCGGGACATGTATGCCGTATGCATCCAGATCGCTGGGCAAAGGTCACCTCAGAGTAGACACCTCAGGACGGTCAACGGCGTCGAGGTCGACCTAGAAAGAGGTGGAGAGGCATATCTCGAGGCATACTGCAAGACATGGACGGAATCGGCTCGGGATGGCTTGAGGTGGAGGCCTTTGCCTTTGATATTACAGGTTAATAAAAAAATAGTATACAGGGCGTCCCGGCGGCGGCGAAAAAATAATGCTTATGAGTAGCCCTTTCAAACGCTATTATAAAATACATGTAATTTTTCTATCACATTTGGCGGGTTCGATTCCCGGTTGAGGTAGGCGATTTTTAAAGAATCTGTGAATGCAGTTCTACTTATTATTAAAAATAAAACTATGTCTTTTTTTAGTAAAATATCCTACGTTCAATATTTAATATACTTTCCCTCCGTGTGGCATGGCCGTGGGACGCCCTGTATAAGTGACCAAAATTAAATAACTTATCAGGAAGAAAGTTTTGTTAAAAAATCAAGCCACCATGATGTTTTGAAGGTTTTAATCACATATGAGCACAGATCGGAATCTAACGTAACTAAAGGATGTTGATAACATCAGCTTTAAGAAACCAACGCTGACTCTGTGCCGGCAGAACGCGGAAATAGTGTTAATTAACTATTTCCCAACTTAAAACCCGAGCTAACTTACACGCTTAACTTTCTTTAATTAATTTACTAGTAGATACATTGTGTCTGATGTTCAAAGAAGCTTGAAGTCTGGTGCCGGCGTTTTGTAAAAGCTAATTAGCTACAGCTATTTTACAAAAATCAACTTTGTGGAAAGCTTGCGGTAAGTAACTCTGTCAGATTTCCTTAAAAATATCTAAGCCAGCCCACCAAGGTCTTAACGAATATGAACATACCAAGTTCTTTAGTAAGAGTTAATTAAGGAAGAATTGAAATTAAAAACTTATAGAGCTAAGGAAATTAGCTTTGCGAAAGCAATTACGAAAATAGTACAATGATAACCTATTTGATTATATTCAAATTGTTTGCTACAAAATTATGTGTGATAATAAAAAATACCGCTTAATAGAATATTGTTAACTGAAAAATATTATTTTGAAATGCTAACATGAACTAATAATGAGTCGGAACTGGCACATTTTACGTTATTTTTTCGCGCCCAGGCCAGCATGGGAAAAGAAAAAAAATAATTTTAAATTTGGCTCTATATTTTAAATTAAATAAATGTAGTGCAAGCACGTTAAGCAACTGCGCCACATGCTTCTCAACTACCTTTTAGACAATACCTACTGGAAGAGGTAAGTAAAGTACTTACGTCACACTCATTTCGAGATTTTTTTAACCCCTCCCCCGTCCTTGTCACAGCTGGTGTCACCCCCCTCGCCCCTAGTGTGATGTGACTTATTTAGCAATTTTACATTTAGAAATTGAGACGATACAGCATTCCATGGATTGAGAGCGTCGGGATTTGCTAAATTGATTTTGAAATTGGATTGATTTTGAAATGTGACGTCACGAAACTTAGAACCCCTTGTCACACAAAGTCACACTTCGTTGACCGCCTCCCCCTCTCTTAAGGTGTGACGTACTTTATGGATGGCCCAGAATGAACGATTGAGATTTTTACATGATGTATCTGTGCGATTGCTATAATCGACTCACAAGAAAGGATGCCCGTTGAGCTGTATATTTTTTGCCAGGGCGCCCAGAGCCACCTCGAAATGATAATTGAAGTGTTCACACTCGGGCAGGCATTCGTGCGATCTCACAAAGTTGCCGACACTGCGATGCTCGTCCAACTCTGAAACCAAACACAAAGCATGTAGGCGATTATTGTGATATGATTTTTATTTGTAAAATACCTGCCGTGTGGAGACCGCAGAACAGAATACATTTGTTACCACCCCCATCTCTCCCGTGGGTGTCGTACTAGGCGACTAAGGGTAAAGACAGCGATGAGTAATGTATAGCAGCATTCATCTAAAACACCTAGCAATATACTGCCATTTATGTGCCCGGAAGATGGCAATAGGCTCGCCACCTGTTACATTGGACCTAATTTGATTGGAAAAAACTTAATTCAATATTACATAATTATTTGGTCTTCGTCGTAAATAACCACGTTACAATATTGATATATGATCGTTGACCGAACTTATAGTCAATCCGAGAAACTTAGGTACGTACTTTATTAGATATGGGAACTTCGAACCAATCTCGTCTATCCATGACTTTCAAAATCATTCTGAGTATATGTATATGTATGTAACCTACTTGCTTTGTGGTATAACGACCCTAGGCACGGTTTTATGCCAAAGTTATTATGATATTATGGTATGTTATGGTTACCTACAACTTAGGAATCGCAAACTGTAACATAATAAATTGCTATATTGATAATGAAATAGGGAAATCAGGAAATCGTTGTTGTGAAAAATCCTTTTCAAACATTGACTCTTAATCAAAAGCTACTTTGATAGAAGTATCGTGATCCTAAACACACATGTCAGTAACTTGCGACTAATATAGCTTATCCCGGTGACTTCTAAGTAATATTACCTACAGTGTACAGTAAAAATGGATTACCTAAATCAATTCCTAAATGAAATGTTTTACATAATTAAACTATTCTTGTTCGATAGACGGCAATAGGCTCGCCAAATATTACATGGTACCGAAAATAATTCGCGAAACTATTCGAGACTATCCCTTTGGCGATAATTATTAAATAGGCGTGATATACTATCGCGTGAGATGAAGCTGCTCATATAATTGTAATCGAACTTTACTTCAGGTAAGTTCATTTGATTTTAAAGTATGTATGGAATTGAACTAAAAAAAACAGTAACGGAAAGATTATTTGTTACTTTTGATAATTATTACTTAAATTATTACTGATTTTTCTCCACAAAACGGAAAGAATAAGTTGTTGTTTAACACGTGGCTAATCTATTCGAACGAATAGAATAGAATATAAATTTTGACACAAATACTCTTACATTTGACACAACGTTCGTAATGTTGTTCAGTAAATACGTCAATTGATTTCTATTCGTTCGAGTAGATGTCTATAGGGAGCTTGATTCAAAACGCTGGAATATTACGTTCGGCTCCGTCGATTCGTGCTAATGACATTTTATTACTAATAGAAAGTCGTGCACAGTCCTTTCCCCTGCACGACGAAGGTTCTTACAACAGACACACTGTAGCATTCCTTTACTCGTGACACGGCGAATTTGCAACAAACACACTGAATCATCCATTCAATTACTTACAAATCATAGAAAAATCTCAGTATTAAGTCCCGATACGCTTACTTCCAAGATAAGTCAGAAATAGACAACTTTATCGAGCTCATCGCAGATACATAGCTTGATAAAACAGTAATTGAAGCAGTAATTATGCTCGCTATTTGTTTGCCCTACGAATCGATTAGAAACTTGCTACGCATTGAAATCTGAGTCACAATTTCTGATATCGGCACCTGCCCTCTTGTGATACGAATAATGATGATATAAGTAGATAGGTCTCATGTTTACAATGCCTACAGAAAAAAGGAATTCGTCTCGTCTAGAAATTTTCTACAATTTGTGAAGAGAAGCTGGAAAATTTTAGTTCTGCTAGTAACAAAGTAAACTTTTGTTAGTAGGTACTAATTAAATAAATCGCATCGAATTTTCAAGTTTAATTATCTTTTTCTCAGTATCTTAGAGTTAAAAATTATTGTGAAATTCACACAAGTATATAATTTTAGAATTATTGCGTAACCCGAAACTATATTCTATTTTTTTCCAGTAACAGTTTTTTGGCTTATGAATATAAATGGGCAGCACATCCCCATTTATATTCGCTCAAAACGAAAAAAAAGTTCAATGTTCACATAAATAAAATTTTATGTGAACATTGAACTTAACCTACAACAAAATTTAGTTTTATATTTTTTTCCTTGTGCTGCCAATCCTTTGTGCTAGATTTTTGCTTTAAAATAATGATCAGTGACAATATCGATCCGAAACCTCATTATGCTTATCGGCTGTATTTTTATAAAACACGAATTCAACTGCTGATAACAATTATATAAATCTTATTTGATATGACTGTCATAGTAAAAGGAATTAAAAAATCAGGGAACTTTGAAAGTAGCGCCAGTGACTGATAGACTGCGGAGCAATAGATTTGGATGGTTTGGTCATGTTATGCGGAGGAATGAAAGCTATATTGGCAAAAGAACGTTTATCATGAACGTGGAAGTACGTAGAAGAAGAGGAAGACAAAGAAGAGATGGATGGATTGTGTCAAGGATGATATAATATACAATTGGTGAAGGATAGAGAGGAGTAGAAGAAGAAAACATGTTGAGCCGAGGGTAGCCACTATAACTTATAATAAATGCAATTTGGTTTGCAGTAAAGGTCGAGACGGCTGGAACTCAAGGTCTACTGAAATTATCAGATCAGCATAACACAATTTTGGGAACGTTGCATCGCATACGTTACTTGGTTACCGCCGCATCACTGAGCTCAGCGAGCTCCCGTAACATATTATATAATAATCCAGCTTTAATTTTAACTATTTAACTAGCTTAACTGCTTATTAAACTGCACATTTTCACTGAGACCGAGGGAAGTATTTGGGTCGAGAGATATTCGTGTTTTGTATAAAATATTCGTTAATTTCACTGATGTTATTAAATTTCTACTGAGATTGTTGGTGCAAGGGCTTAATGCGCTTAAATTAGCATGCGATTGCGTAAACTATGCAATGTGCGTTAAAGTCTGTCATTGGATGGGTGATCAACAATTAATTATCTCGAATTCCTGCGTGCTTTGGAAGGCACCTTAATGCGTTGGGCACGGCTACATTTGCAGTCGTTAATACACAATCCGCACTGGGCCAGCGTGGTGGATTATGTTATGGCCTAGTCACCCTACATTCTTCCTTACATAGGGAAAACCTGTGTCCCAGCAGTGGGAACATTAGAAGGTTGGTGGTGCTGATGATGAATAAAATTTCTCGCTTGACCCTTGTAATATTGTCCATGTTGTATAGTAAATATATATAAAAGCCTGGTTTGTTCGCGTGTATATCGATACTGATACACACATTTATAAATACCAATGAGTATTTATATGCCAAGTATGTTCATTTTTGTGAAATACGCGTGACACGACACACACAAAAATCGCAGATTAATTGTTAATGAAAACAAATAATCTGCGATTTTTATATTTAAAAATCTTAAACACGGTAGTAAGAAACATAATCATCCTGGCATTCAGATTTTTTACATACATACATACATAAATCTCGCCTATATCCCCGAAGGGGTAGACAGAGGTGAACCATCGCCCACGTTTCGCCAATTATGTCAAGTCCCATGTAATAGGTGGCGAGCCTATTGCCATTTATCGGGCACAAAAGTCGCAGTAAATTGCAGGTTGTACAAGTATAAGAGGAACGCTGCTGCCCATTCCTCAGCACTGATTTATCCTTAGTCGCCTTGTACGACACCCACGGGAGAGATTTGGGATGGTGACAATTGTATTCTACTCTGCCGTCACCATACGGCGTATGGTATGGTAGATTTTTTACTATACATACATATATAAATAACACCTTCCTCCCCCTAAGGGGCTGGTTGTTTTAACACCCGCGTTTCGCCAGCTTACTTAATTCATTCATATGTTAATATGACACCCACAAGAGAGATTCGATCGGGTGGTGACAATTGTACTCTGCTCTGCCGTCACCACAAGGCCTTTCTATCTTTATAATAATTTTGAAAAACTCAATTTCAAAGCAAACTAACTGCTTGCTTTCCGTTTTATTTGCCTGTTCAGGAAATGTCACAATCTCAATTACGGCATTATAAATATTTGAATAAATTCTTTATCTTGATAAATCTGTTGACAAAATTTGGTGGAAACGTTAAAAAATAATTACTTACTAATTATATTTTCCAGGCAATCTATGTCGTTAAAGTTGCACGTGCGATAGTAATCTGTAAAAGACAGTACGATAAATTATGTATCCTTACTTATTTAAGCGCAGGTCATATTAATTTGCGAGGGCTGCATATACAGATGGAACAGAATTTTATATTAAGCCATGTTATTCCGAGATCATGTATAAGTTCAAAATAGCTTGCCAGATCCAGTGGAAGGAATATTTTTACGAACGTTCCAGAACAAAAGGTATATAGTATAAAACAATACAGAGTGAGCCTCCTCGTGTTCCGTGGTTTATATGTAGTAACTTATCTAGAAATAAAATTAAATTAATACTTAGAGTTAGATCCGGACACATTCCATGCAAGAAGTTTGCATATTTAATGAAAAAAGTTACTTCACCTAACTGTGAAATATGTGGAAGAATTGAGATTGTATGGCATCTCTTGATGGAGTGTGAACGAAATAGAACGTCAAGAGACATATTTATTATTAGTTTTAAAAGTAATACCTTAGATGTCGGTTTTGTTCAGAGTATACTCAGTCAGCCGAACTCTGATGCCACATTGTCCTTATGTAGTTTAATTGAAAATTGTTTAGTCGTTACGTAATAATTAATATGTGTAAACGTTTGTGATATATTGCTATATTGTAAAGTGTTTGTGTTAATGGGGCTGTCATGTCTTAGAGACAAAAGTCCCTAAAAAATAAAGATCTAAAAAAAAAAAACGCCAGATAGCGGGCTAGCGAGATAGGATACACTATAGTATAAATATACATACGTCACGCCTTTCTCCCACGGCCTTTCATACTTTCTTTCTTTCTTTCACTTCTTTCCACTCACTACGATCCTTTTAGACTTTTTTTTTTTTTACACTCACACCTATCATCTAGCTCAAAGTAAGTAGCCTAAGCACTTGTGTTATGGATACTAGATGACGGACATATTTTTAATATAATTATGTATATAAATGTTGAAAATATACTACATAAACATATACACAACCATGACTCGGGAACAAACATTTGTGGTCATCACAAAGTTTGCCCCCACCAGGATTCGAACCCGGAACCTCTTGGCCAATACCCAGCGATCTGAGCATTCGACCAAGGCGGCCGTCTTACTTCATCCAATCTCATTTTTGTCCTCATGCATGCCCATCGGTCTCGGGTACTCTTGACCTGAGCCCTTTTTTAATACGAGTATCATATTCACAGATCCGTAAAATATAATGTTGACATTTCAATAACATGAAATAATGAATACTACAAACTTAACTGACCTACTTTAAGCGGCACGTTTGCCTTCCCTTATTCTACCAATTTAAAAAATTCAAAATAATGACAATAAATTTGACCATGAAACATATAAACTGCAAAAAGTACCCTTAACAGGAAAGTAGAAAGGCACACACTCGCATGCCTCCCTCACGATTTCCATTTTTTGATACGTGACGCAGTTGTGAAAGGAGTACTGTTTGAAACTCCCGATTTGTATCTGCGAAAGAAAAAAATGGCTTAGTAAAAATAACAAATATATCTTACGTTAGGTATGAACGTGGAAGGACGTAGAAGGAGAGGAAGACCAAAGAAGAGATGGATGGATTGTGTAAAGGAGGATATGAGAGAGGAGTGGGTGAGAAATAGGTGAAGAATTGAGTAGAGTGGAAGAAGAAAACCAGTTGCGCCGACCAATAAGGACAGGGCGAAGAAGAATATCATCTAGCTCAATGAAAGTAGCCGAAGCGCTTGTTTTACGGATCATGGGTAACGAAAAAAATACACAATAATTATAACATTCGTAATCGTCACACTGCCGCGTGGTGACGGCAGAGTAAAAAACAATTGTCACCACCCCAAATCTCTCCCGTTGGTGTCGTACAAGGTGACTAAGGATAAACATTGATGAGGAATGGGTAGCAGCGTTCCTCTTATACAACCTAGCAATGCACTGCGATTTTTGTGTCCGATAAATGGCAATAGGCTCGCCACCTATTACATGGGACCTAATATTATTGGCGAAACGTGGGTGCTAGTACACCTCTGCCTAACCCTTCGGGGATATAGGCGTGATTTATGTATGTATGTAATCGTCACACTAACTTTTGCATCCTTGATCCATGTCATCATTCGGATCATTAAATGTTATATTATTTTCCAAGCTAAGTCAGTCAGTCGTGAAACGCCAAAGGTCCTGCGCTACCCCCCATACAGCGGCTTCCCGCGACATTTACCAGATCGATCATAATCGTCGATTACACCTATAAACGCTACGTCTTCCATACCAAACTTAGAATCAAATAATTAGTATGTATAATAATCATCATCATCATCATCACCAGCCCTTTTAATGTCCCCACTGCTGAGGCACGGGCCTTCCATTCTATAGGGAGAGATTGGGCCATAACTCACCACGCTGGCCCAGTGCGGGTTGTTAGGTATTAACGACTGCAGATGCAGTCGGGACCACCGGCTTTAAGTGCCTTCCGAAGCACGGAGGAACTCGAGATAAAAAAATTTTTGGTCACCCATCCAATTACCGACCTATGCGACATTGCTTAGTTTACGCAATCGCTGGCCAAGCGCGCTATGCCACTGCGCTAGCGAGCTCCTCTGTATAATAATATCCAGTAGTTATTTTCGTTATTACATATACTTACATTTAGTAGCGCCTGTATATTTAACTTTATTTAAAGGGGCACACAGGAAGCTTAACACTCCACTTCGCAAGTTACGTTAACTGTCAAAATATCTATGAGGATGAGCTAATTAATTTCTATCACGTATTCTATTTACTTAGAAAAATTAATCACGGGTTTTACTATGTTACGGGTGTTCTTCGAATATCTACAATATCTCTTTCGTTTTCCTCTATTTAATCACCGCATCATCGGTTTCTTTTGAGATGGAACTGCCATTCACACTATCTTTAAACATCTTTTCTTCTTATATACATCTAACTTTGTCTCCGAACGCATACTTTACTTAAAATGTCTAAGGCCCGTATTCTAAAACGACACTTGGACATGAATACGTTTTAAATTATGATTAACATGGACCCTTTATTCCAGAACAATATTTAAGTATCAATTCGTTGATCTCTGTTTACGTTTATTCTGAAACGTCACTCGGACAACAATCGATAGGTATTTAAATCGAGATATAAGCTACGACACCTCATTGCCTGCCACGCTTGAGTAGAGTTATTATCATATGTTGCTACACCTTTTCTGCACTTTTATAGGTAGAATCGGGATATTTCGAATTAAAAATTTGAATCTAAATTTACGTAAGTCAAGCTTGATAGCCGTTTTGTTATAAAACACAAATTTAAGTAGGGATTCTATATTTAAGCAATAATCACTTGAATTCAACTTAAACTACACTTAAGTGCACGTTACGTAACGTTTTAGAATACGGGCCTGAATATTCCTTACAGTCAGACGTCATCAAGCCATCCAGTCTCTTTTAATTACACACATGCATATGCCGCCTTTCTCCCACCGGGATAGAAAGAGGTCAGCAAGGCAGAGAGTACCCTTTCTACTTGCTACGCTTCTTAGGTACTTTTTTGCATCACTCGATCTCAATAATGTATTCATGCATGCCCATCGGTTTCGGGTACTCTTAGCCCGCCCACTTTTAATTTACTATCAATAGGATTAACAAAGATTATTCTAGGCTGCTGATATAATCGTTCACTTCCGACATACTAATCCATCACTCATCGTTTCTATCTCCTCTAATTAAGAGAGATAGTTTGGTCACCCAAACAGGAAAACGGAAAGGCATGCATCGGTCTTCCTATGTGTGGACCGCGCTGGTTCATTCGTTAGTATTATGAACCACCATGCTCGGAGGAACTCAAGATATATAAATATTATTTGGATGCCAGAAAGGGCTTTTTTGTTCTTCCCTTTTTTTACATACATACATAAATCACGCCTATATCCCCGAAGGGGCAGGCAGAGGCGAACTAGCACCCACGCTTCGCCAAATATGTCAAGTCCCATATAATAGGTGGCGAGCCTATTGCCATATATCGGGCACAAAAGTGTCGCAGTACATTGCTAGGTGGTATAAGAGGAACGCTGCTGCCCATTCCTCATCACTGATTTATCCTTAGTCGCCTTGTACGACACCCACGGGAGAGATTTGGGGCGGTGACAATTGTATTCTACTCTGCCGTCACCACACGGCGCTTTTTTTACAAGATTATATTATTTATTGTTATAAGTATTATTTGTCACCCATACCATAGCTGAATCGCAGGCCGAGCGCGTTAGCTTTGAGTTATCGAGATATTTTACATTTTCTGTTTTTATTTTTTAAATTATACATTACATAACAATTCCTTTACCTTTCTAAACCGAATACTAAAGAAAAAAACACACCTGCTTTCCAAGTAGATACCCACTAGCTATTGCTACCCTCTAGTTTTCCTAATTTTAGCCAGAATGAGTTTTAAAAATATATTCACGCTTTCATATCTAGATAATCTAATATATACTATATCTTTTATATTATAGATGGCATCCGATCAGTTATCTATTTTACAATTTAATTGCGTCAATACATTGATATATCTCTCTGCTTACTGATCATAATTAGAGTATTAATACACATGATGTTGACTTTAAATATAGTAAAAAATATATAATGGATGATGAATAACAGACCAAAAAATCGTTGTTATGCATATTTAACTATTGAATCAACACAAAACCAACTTTTAGTTTGTAAAATATTAATATGACTGCAAAATAAAGAAAGGAATCATAATATTCATGTTTAACTTTTACACGTTGATTTCACACGTCACTAATAATAAATCTTATTAATAACAACAAATGGTCCAAAAACAAACAAAAACAGGCTAGCTTCGTTAGTCTTTTTTGCAAAACTACTAAATAATAATGAAGTTTGATGAAAAATCTCAAACTAAACAATAAGTGTAATATAGCCGTGCAATGTGTTGATACCACATAATATATTGGTGAAAGAAAAACTCCAACCTGTATTTTATTGATATCAATCGAAAAGCAATAATGAGTACCGCAATATTTCTTTACGTGAAATGATTCTTTAATTACAGAGAGACCTTGTAATTCATCGAACTTATTATAATTTTATCATCAAGGAAAAAGTATTACATTAAATTGCGTAGATAGGCACCAAGTTAATTTTAGACAAGGTACAATTTAAAAATAAATTCTTTTTATCTAATTATGTCTATGAAGTGGGCTCACCTATTTATTACATGGGACCTAACATAATTGGCGAAACGTGGGTGCTAGTTCACCTCTGCCTTAAGTCGGGGATATAGGCGTCAATGTGCGGCTTTGAATACGTTTATGGATACAAGAACGACATAATTGTTTCGGATATCATTTAATTAATTGGAATAATAACAACTTAATCCACGAGGTTAATTAATGTGTTGGCTTCTATTAAATTGAAAATGATCACTTTATGAACTTATTATATCACTAGGTCGCATATGTTTTAAAGACACTAGGTTTCACTAGTTCAGACACTATGTTTCTCTGTAAAATGGTTTAAAGACACTAGGTTTCACTAGTTCAGACACTATGTTTCACTGTGAATGGTTTACAGACACTAGTTTTCACTATGAATGGTTGAAAGATACTAGGTTACTCTAGCTTAGACACTAAATTTGACTATGAATGGTGTGCAGGCACTAGGTTTCACTACCTTAGCCACTAAGTTTCACTACGAATGGTTTACAGACACGTTTCACTGGCTCTGACACAAAATTTCAGTATGATTGGTTTAAAGAGAGACAGATCGTCGCGTTTTAAATATTAATTTGATATAAGCTTATTAATTGTTTACGTCAACTTAGCACTGTTTCAGTAACACTAGATGTTACGAGACCTAAGTTCGCTGACGTAAAAGTATACAATGACGTAAGAGATTACAAGATAACGGATCGATTAAAAATTAATTGTCATGTTGATGTCTATCTCATTACCTGTGTATGTGTGTAACAAAATATTTTTGTCAAAATAGTGTGCCAACTGAAGGTTCGAGAGTCATAATTTTGTTCGTTTTTCGATTGTCTGGATTGTATTTTGTTTAAGCTTATTCGTAAAATATATTATTATTATTGCGTGACGGCCGCCTTGGTCGAATGCTCAGATTGCTGGGTATTGGCCAAGAGGTCCCGGATTCGAATCCTGGTAGAGGCAAACTTTGTGATGACCACAAATGTTTGTTTCCGAGTCATGGTTGTGTAAATGTTTATGTAGTATATTTTCAACATTTATATACATAATTATATTAAAAATATGTCCGTCATCTAGTATCCATAACAGAAGTGCTTATGCTACTTACTTTGGGCTAGATGATAGGTGTGAGTGTAAAATATTTATATTATTTGAAGAAAAAGAGGCAACAAAAATGTGAAAAATTGTCTCTTGATGCGGGAATCGAAACGGCTACCTTCGCAATATGCCACTCGGCCAATTAGGGTGTTATTAGCATGCCCGTTAGGTGGGTTTCCGACGGGACTTGTTTATAAGTTAAACATTAAAGTTGCAATTTCTCCTGGTTTTAGACCAGTTAACATCTTCGCACGGGTTTGTCGCGCACCCACCAACATAAAAATGTTCCCTTAGGGTTTTTGGATCAGGCAGGCAGCCGGCCGCATAACATAGTGTCGGGACTTATGCACTCGAGAACGGTTTTACCATAATTTTATTTAAGGGTCTATTACGACTTTAATACAGTAGTCAGGCCCCAAACTTACTTGTTTATAAAGACGTAGTGAATATTAATTTTTTAAAACTAGAGGTGGTCCGATACTTATTTTCGTAATCTGATCTTGAGATCTTGACAAATTCACAAGATATTAATTAGATCATGCAAACAGATAGGCAGTTTATAGATAATGTTGAAAAGGAACAGTTATTGATGTTTTTGTCATTTTATCATTATTAATACCTATAAGCGGTGATGTGAAAGATTTGAAGCCGCTGCGTCATTAGAACGTATTTATTTTATTTAATCGGTCAATAAATCTTTTAAGGGAGAACTTGTAATTCATTCATAAAGCCGTGTGGTGAAGGCAGGGCAGAATACATTTGGATAAACTTCGCTAAGGCCGGTCATTGGATGCGTGACCAAAAACGTATCGTGCTTCGGAAGTCCAGGCTGCATCTGCAGTCGTTAATACCCACCAACCCGCACTGGGCCAGCGTGTTGGCATATTCTTTCAGTAGAATACGATTGTTACCAACCCAAATCTCTCCCGTGGGTGTCGTACAAGGCGACTAAGGATAAATCAGTGATGAGGAATGGGCAGCAGCGTTCCTCTTATACTTACCACCTAGCAATGTACTGCGACTTTTGTGCCCGATAAATGGCAATAGGCTCGCCACCAATTACATGGGACCTGACATAGTTGGCGAAACGTGGGTGCTAGTTCACGTCTACCTACCCCTTCGGGGATATAGGCGTGATTTATGTATGTATGTATTATTCTCTTTTTATGCCAAGACATAGAGATATACAAACAGAACCACCCACCTCGTCATAGAAATAGCACTGCCTCTGGTCTGGAGGAAAGCTCCTGATGCCTGGTGTGCTGTACGTCCGCTCAGGGGATAGCGCGATCATCACCTCCGTGGACGGATTGACCAGACGCACCGGCGAATCCATGTCAGGCACGTTGTATGCGTCGTCGATGAATACCTTGCATTATATCATTATCGTCATCAGCCCTTTAATATCCCCACTGCTGGGCACAAGCATTCCTTCCTTGAGGTCTATGGATGATGAATACCTTACATATAACATAATAATAAACTACACATTTAAAATAAAACAACTTTTACGGATAAGACTCGCGTATATTTAGGTGTTTGGCATATTTATTATTTAAAGTAAAGTGATCAAAACGGGTTAAATGATAAAATTTGCCTGTATGTCGGGTTAAATAATATAATAAACGCGAGTCTATTTCAAATAACATAATCTTTATCACCAGCAGCCCTTTAGTATCCCCCACTGTTGGTTAGGAATATAGGGTGGAAATAACTCACACCCTGAACACTACTCATGCTACTTATTCTCCTTGCCCTGTTCCCAGTCTATCTTTCATTCATATCGGTCAGACGTCATCAAGCCATCCATCCACTCCCTTTCAATTCATATTATCCATCACACCGGAAAGGTGATGAATGAATACATGTAAAAGAAACAGAATAGACAATGTCGAGAGACCGATGAAACGAGAGAGTGATTGGAATGACAACATTCCAATCCATGCTGCTCAAAGTTTTGGCTTAGGTTTTACAGCGTGCCCGACACAAACCCGCTATGGGTAAATAGTCCTAACTGCCGCACTCAGAGACGACAAATAACGATAATGAGTACTTAATGTCAAAAAATGACAATTCGAAACCAGTCGCTATTCTTGCCGGGTCTATGGTCTAGATTTAATTGGATTTTTTTGACATTAGGTACTCATTAAAGCTATTTGACGTCTCTGAGTGTGGCAGTAGTCATATAGTGCTAACAAGTCATTTAAATACACTACGGTGTTATTAAAAAATCGAAATTATTCTTTTCTTCCACTATGCAAAATGCGTGGAAAATTCCAAAATTAATTTTACTATTTTGACTTTCTATCACCATAGTTTTTAGAGGACTGTGTCAGCATGGGTAGTGTTCAGATGGTGCGTTATTTCTGTGGCATGTTGTATATGGAATAATGGGTAATATGGGTATTGGGACTTCGCCGTCGAATGCGAATGGCAGATAACTAAGTTTGCTAGTAGGCACTCCATGCTTACCAAGGCACCTTGTGAAGCCACGAAGGCGCTGTAGTAATCGTCGGGATCAGTGTTGACCAACACCGTAAGAGCAGTCTGGTAGCCGCACGACGCAACCCGTCTAGGTGCACTGCCAGCCAGATTCCGGAGACTAGAAGCAAGATTTTATTTCATACTACGAGTAGCCGGCATACATTGCAATAAATTATCCCGTAGCCCCATGGTTACGATTTGGTTGCCATGGTTACGTCAAATGTTTGACAAGAGAGCAGTTTATATGGGATTATGATATTGTTGTTCTTCCTATTTTCTTCGCAATTTTTCCATATTTTCTCACCTTTCGTACCTTTCCTGACCCAAGACAATAATTTCAAAACCAAAATCAGCTAAATCGGCCCAGCCGTTCTCGAGTTTTAGCGTGACAAACTCACAGCAATTCATTTTTATATATATATAGAAGATTTTATAGCCGTTTTATAGCCGTGTGGTGACGGCAGAGTAGAATATAATTGTCACCACCCCAAATCTCTTCCGTGGGTGTCGTACAAGGCGACTAAGGATAAATCAGTGATGAGGAATGGGCAGCAGCGTTCCTCTTATACCATCTAGCTATGTATCTACTGTGACTTTTGTGCCCGATAAATGGCAATAGGCTCGCCACCTATTACATGCGACCTAACATAACTGGCGAAACGTGGGTGCTGGTTCACCTCTGCCTACCCCTTCGGGGATATAGGCGTGATTTATGTATGTGTATGTAAGATTTTATACGATGGTAAATGTGCCATTGGTTTGCACAGGGCAATCTCTCTCAGTCGACTTTTACAACACCCATGGGATGAGTCGGGGCTGGTCTATTCTACGTTATTTGTTCGCTCCCAGGCCAGCATAGAAGGCCTGAATACACCTTTTAAATATTACTGCACATTTCTTTTACACCCTGTATAATCCCCTACTCACGTACTCCCCTCCTTGGTCTCGATGGCGTAGTAGTTGAATGTGCAGCAGAGGTTCTGCAAGGTGAACACCTCCTGGAACAGCTGGTCGCAGCGGTACACCGTGTTCTTCCACATGCACCTCTCCACGAGGTGGCTGCACGAAGACACCGGCGAGAGCTGCGTCACGGATAAGCTTCGATTTTGTATTCTATTTTTACGGACATAAGGCTCAAGATGAGCTCGCTACTAAGCTACGTTACGTCAGCGATGCGAACGAAGCGGGGATATAGGCGTGATTTATGTATGTATGGTTTGGTCAAATACTCAGGTTATGAATCCTCATCATCACAAGCCCTTTAATGTCCCCACTGCTGGGGTACGGGCCTTCCTTATAGATTAAAAAATATTGGAAGATTGGGCAGTGACAGCGCGCTTGGCCTGCGATTGCGTAAACTAATCGCTTAGGCCAGTTATTGGATGGGTGACCTAAAATGTCCAGTTCCTCCGTGCTTCGAAAGGCACGTTAAGCCGTTGATCCCGGCTGCATCTGCAGTCGTTATTACCGACCAGTCTAACCATCACTGGGCCAACGTGGTGAATAATGACCCAATCTCCCTATATTCTCCCAACCGGATTGCCTCTTCTTCATCATCACCAGCCATTATAATGTTCCCAGGAGTGGGAACATTAAAATGGCTGGTGATGATGAAAAAGAGGGGAGCTCATGCTGAGCTCACGTCTGCTAGAGGTGAGTTGAATAAGACATGTCAAACAAACTGCAAAGTGGCAACACAAAGAACATTTTAGACAAAGTAAAAAAAAACATACAATATATGGCAATAGGCTCGCCACACATGGGACCTAACATAATTGGCGAAATGTGGGTGCTAGTTCACCTCTGCTTACCCCTTCGGGGATATAGGCGTGATTTATGTATGTAAAAAAAAAACGTTAGAATTTTACGTTAGAAAATTTAGTTAGTTAAGCTATTCCACATTTTAATATTTATTATGTGGAGTTCTCGTTAAAAATATAGATAACTTATGTATTTATTTCATGAAAACAAGCAGAAATAGACCTTTATTTCAAAAACATAGAAAAGTAAATTTCTCGAAAAATGTAAGATAGGACACATTGGCACTTCGTCGTCGACTTACATGTCTAAACAACTGCTCCACTGATATGTTGTTCAGGTCTAGAACGGTCTGGAGCGTGAACAGGTCCCGTTTCTGGCTAGCGGTTATCATGTAGGAGGAGTGTATCAGCGGCGCTAGCCGGACGACCTCGAACACGAAGTCGGCGCTCACGTTTTCCGGGAGTGTCCTGTGAAATGTCAAAAGGGGCATCACGATGTATTTTATGCTAGACAGCAAAGCTCTTGCCCTTCATCTCACTTGATGGTGAGTGACGATAAGGACCGACGATGAGATTAAGAGTTCCAGGTGAAGCTCGATTCCATGTTCGGTCCTATCGTCACTTACCATCAGGTGAGATGAAGGGCAAGAGCTTCGCTGTCTAACATAAAAAAATAAAAAGATGGCATCGAGTTTCACCGGGAACCCTCGACCACAGAGGGGCTGACTATCTTATCACAATTGTCGGAACACAATAATGCTGTTAACATTATTATTAAGGCGACAGATTTTGATAAGATGGTGGTAGCTCCAGGCGGACTTGGAAGAAGGCCTACCACCAACCAAACCGAGCACAAATTCGTAATCTGGGGATCGAACCCGGGACCTCTGGATCTTAATTCCGGTAGGCGAACCACTAGGCCACGCACCCGTAAAATTCCTGCACCCGTAGCACGGGACGTGGACAAAATCTCCACGGGGACAATGTTCTCCTCTCGCTCTAACTGCCGCACTCAGAGACGTCAAATAACGTTAATGAGTACTTAACGTCAAAAAATGACAATTCAAAACTAGTCGCTATTCATGCCAGGGGGCCTAGACAAAGTAACATACCGACAAAGATAACGAAGTTCGATAAAGCAAAATGTATGGGATTCGACGTAAGTCGTCGAGAAATCACGTGACCAAAATCGTCTTCGTAAGTTCCTAGTTATGTTGGTAGCGCAAGCTAAGATGCTGTAAATACCAAAGTAATATGGCCGATCGTGACGAACTTCGACAAGTTATCGTTATGACACGATTGCCACTTGGCTACAGGCCCAGGTCTAATTTGAATGAAAATTTCTGACATTAAATACTCATTAAAGTTAATTGACGTCTCTGAGTGCGGCAGTTAATCCCAAGATAAAACACGGTCCACGTCCCGTGCTAGGTCTTCTGAGAAACAATCTATTCGAATGAGTAGAATACAAATGCCAACTTTTGATAACTACTCTTACATTTGACCCGACTGTCGAATGTTGTTTTCTGTGTAATACCTACGTCAGTTTCATACATCTGTTCCCATTCAAATCGTTCGAATAGATACAAGCGTGTCTAGAGAATGCCGTGTGGTGACGGCAGAGTAGAATACAATTGTCACCACCCCAAATCTCTCCCGTGGGTGTCGTACAAGGCGACTAAGGATAAATCATTCATGAGGAATGGGCAGCAGCGTTCCTCTCATATCACCTTGCAATGTACTTTTGTGCCCGATAAATGGCAATAGGCTCGCCACCTATTACATGGTACCTAACATAATTGGCGAAACATGGGTGCTAATTCACCTCTGCCTACCCTTTCGGGGATATAGGCGTGATTTATGTATGTATGTGTCTAGAGAGGCAAACTGGTACAATCGCGGTATACAATTTGCGGGTCATGAGTGCGCTTTTCCCTTGTTACCTGTCATTTTAAACACTTTCTGCGCTCTCCCGTGTCCTTCCTTGGACACGTGGTGACGGCAGAGCAGAATATAATTATTGTTAACGGGTCGTGGGTGGGGTTTGGTGACACTGAGGCTTTCTGCGCGCTCTCCTGTCCTTCTTTGGACACACATGTTCTGGATGTCTATCGTCTTGACGATTCAAAAGTGTATTGTACCTACGCATACCAGCCCGGCTAGCATGACCACAGAAACACGATATGATATAGCCATTTATCGCGTTGAACAGTAAAAAATCGTTGGATTTTAACACTTGAATATGAATAAACCGGAATTGAATAAACCTCCAGCCATTTACCGCTTTGAACTGTCAAAAAACAATGATTTTTGTAAGTTCAACGCGATAAATGGCTATATCATATCGTGTTTTGGTGGTCATGCTAGCCGGGCTGATATGAATTAGATTTGCATTTTAGGGGACCTTAATACATTGTAGCAGGTAATAAAATCGAACTTACAAATTATCCGCAAAGGCCCGTGCCGCCCTGCGTGAGATTAAGTTCAGATCGCAGATGGTGATAGCAGGAAATGGCACGTCCCAGATGGCGCCTTGTGTACTTTCGATGACCTACGTTACATAAATAAATCACAAGGAACGTTTCCAAACAAACACAGGATACTATTTGGTATCTGTGGAGATTCTGTAGTTTAATTTCAGTCTATCAGTGAGACAGCTATTTTTTATTTCTTAAATTTTTTGTTTATTAGTGATACTGGAAGAAATCTGAGTAGTATACGTATAAAAACGTTGTATACGTGGTTGGGGATAACGCCTATTTTCATCAAGAAATCGTAGCTATGAAAATTCCCTACTTAAGTTGTTAATAAAAATTAATACAAATATACATTCTAATTATAAGCTATTATGATCATATTTCTTTAAAAGTACCTATAAAGTGCTTGGCTATATGATTACTAATTTTCTTTTAGTAGTAGTGTAGTATTAGTATACTACAAAAATAAAAACAATGAAGACATCCCAAAGATATTTTGTAAGTAGAAGCAAACATTTATACTCACTGTGACAATTGGATTTCTCGCGTACCATTTATACGCAGTGACGACGAAATAGATTCCAATGACCACGCTCACGACAACAGCTATAGCCCAGCCAGTTCTACGTCGACCAAAGAGATAATTATTATTATGTAAAGTCTTCTATGCTGGCCAGGGAGCGAAAAAATAACGTAGAATAGGCCAGCCCTGACTCATCCCATGAGTGTCGTAAAAGTCGACTAAGGGAGATTGCCCGATGTAGACCAATAAGCACCTTGGGGCACCCGAATGGTTGAGGGCAAACCACCAACAACAGCATACCCAAGGGTTGGTGTCAGGGAGGCGGCCGGCAGTAAAACATAAGCCAAAACTATGAGCGAGCAGTGTGGATTGGAAAGTTGTCATCCCAATCACTCTCTTCGTTCATCGGTCTCTCGCGTGGTCCCCACTACATGGCCTATGTGTTCCGGACGGAATAATATAGGGAAAGGGGGACATTCGTAACCCACTAGGAACAGCGTAGGTAACGCTGACCCAGTTAGGATTGGTAAGTATTAACGACTGCAGATGCAGCCGGGACTTAAATGCCTTCCGAAGCACGGAGGACCTCAAGATACCTTATAAATTTTTAGGGACGCATCCTATAACCAACCTAAGCTAATATTGCTTAGTATACGCAATCGCGCAATCAAAATCTCGATAATAGACCAACAAATTTATACCTTTCTACTGCATTCAGTTCTTCCATGACGATATACTTGTAGCCGTGCAAGTCCGTCCGCCTACAAAACTCCGCGAATTTACTGAAGCAGAAGCCTCGGTTCTTTTTAGTGTTGATCGTAGATTTATGCTCCCGTGGTTTCGTGGTGATGTAAACCATCTTGCAGTCGAGTACTCGCAACTTGTGACCAACATGCACCAGTACCCAGCTGACAGTCAGAAGTGGACAAATGATCACGATATATCGGCCACACGAGTAAATAAACGGAACAGAGTGACGGTTTTTTCCACTCTCGCCTATAGTCCGACAACTTCGTGCGGTATGAGGGGCGGTGGCGGGGACGGGGCGCTCTGGATGTTGGCGGGGGTGGGTGATGCGGGGAGGAGGAAAAAATCGCTCCTCTCCGCCTCGGGCGGCCCCGCTAGCATCTACTTTGCCTCTTCCCCGCCACCGTCTCGTACGGCAGGAGGGTCGCGCACGAACTTGTCTGACTATAGCGTAGCGGCCAGTGGACAATGTGTAACTCTGTTCCGTTTATTTACTCATGTGATGTCGGCCCCGCACGAACCGGTAATTAAGGCACATAGATCCGCTGATTGGGTATCAGATATTAGAATAATAAAAATAGATGAAACGAAACATGGAGCTATTACTTTTTCACGCGAGTACCGTGGTTCCCAAAGGGTTAATTAGCTCTCATTAACCCTTTGGGAGCCACGGTGGGAATTTACTGGTACTTTGGTACAGATTCTATTTAACCAAGTCCGTTTGCAGATCAGAGAAAGATGTGTCTGCAGGCATGCCCGTCTAGTGAATTCCCCGCTCTAATCATTGTTCTTTCTTGAATGTGTTTGTATCTGTCTTCTATGATTGACTAGAGAGGAATTGGTTCCCTCAGAGCCCTGTTATAAATAAAAATTAGCTTAAGGATTTCGAGTTATTTCGTACTGTCCCAGTAAAAAAAATCAAAGTGTAGTAAAGGTGACCTATGCGATAGTGATTAGCTAAGAAAATATAAATAGTCAGGACGATGGTGTACCCAAGTTACTAAATAAAAAAAGAGAACAATAAATAATTCACGGTGATAGTTTACCGTAAACTGCCGTTAATCTGTCACGTCAGATTAAAGTTGCGATAACCAAATGACGTGCGATTGTCACAGACTTGTCCATAATTAATGGTAATTGCATGTTTGTCACACTGCCCTAGTGTATGTTTTAAAATACCACATCTATAGGTACTTCGCGTAAGAATTATTGGAAAAAGTACACCCGGACTCTGAGACGTCAATTAACGCTAATGAGTACTTAAGCATGGATGAACGTACGTACATAGACCTAGAATGAGAGAAAGGTCCAAGAAGCGATGAGTGGATTGTGTGAAAGATGAATGAGAAATCTCTCCCGTGGGTGTCGTACAAGGCGACTAAGGTTAGAGACACCAACAACAAATCAATCTATTATTATTAAGTGTCGGTTTTTGACATTTTATCATATATGGAAGATCTGTGAAACACTGACGGTTATCTTTTGATAGCTTGATTTACGTGTTGGTGAACTCGGGCCCTGGCCTAACAATATACTGACCGACGGATTTATGTGCCCAATAGATGTCAATAGGCTCGCCACCTTTTACATGGGAACTAATTTAATTGGCCAAAAGTGATTGGAGAAAAGAAAGGGGTTCATGCTGGGGGCTCACGTTTTGATAGAGTGGAAGAAGTTGTTGCTGACCCTACTTGGAATAAGATAAGGCCAGGGAGACTATTTTTATCTATTTTTCAAAATAACCAATTCATAGACTAATAACAAAGATGACGATGATCATAATCATAACTATTGTTACGAAACAAAAAAACCAGCTGCACTGAGAAAGAAATATATTTAGAAAAATTTACAGACAACCCATACCAATTTATAATAAGACATCATATTATGTATAAAGATCTTGGATCAAAGGTATCACATAATTTTATGCATATTTCTTAAGTACGTACAATGATTGGGTTCTATGAAGTACAAAGTCAAAACGATAGCAAATTCAACAATTGACGTAGATCATAGTTACAAGCTTGGTTAATAAGAGGTATATTATAAGCCAGATAACTAAGAAAAGCATATAGCTATCAAAGTTTTATAAAACATTCAGATGTCAAAATTCAACAATATTTAAAAGCTTTCACACAAAATTTAATATATAAGGTAATTACAATTAGTTCAGAAACTAGTCTTAGGGCCTGTTTCACAATCGACAAGTAACTTACTTCGCAGTTCAACTGACATATATTTCATATTACAACTGTCAAATGATCTGCGAAATAAGCTACTTAGAACTTACTTGTCGATAGTGAAACAGGCCCTTAGGGTAGTTTCACAATCGATAATTCGAACTTACTGTTCCAAGTAGCTTACGTCGCAGACCATTTGACAGTTGTAATATGAAATATATGTCAATTGAACTGCAAAGTGAGCTACTTCGAACTTACTTGTCAATTGTGAAACAGGTCCTTAGTTAGCGACAAAAATGACGTCACTACTACCGAATAATATTCTTAATAATAGGCAAAACCTTTTTCAATCCATCACCTGTATATGCGACATCGTTGTCTTTTCAAACGTATAATAAAAATCTCATGATGCCGATGCAGGGGCAAAGATTTTGTCAAAAGATATAAAAACTTTAAAATATTGTCAACTTTCAAACGTTAAAATAACTATTTTAAAAATCGACTACCTATTATAACCTTAACATAAATCACAGCAAACAATATAACAATATGCATTTATTCGCTTAGATACACCAGATTCAAAAAACATTATTTACACCAAAAATGTTTATTGAAATATAAGATATGTGCACTACATTACAGTTAATTATAACCCGCGGGTAGATTTTCATCAACCACACTAGATTAATATAAATATATGTTACCGGAAATGTATGTAATCCGTCATTGTATTTAAATCCTAGGAAATGTATATAGTTCCAAAAATCGCACGGAAATGTATGAAATAAATTATATTAGACACGTTTCCTAGGAAATCTATACATTTCCAAAACAGCAATCGGAAATGTAAAACATTTAAGATATCAATGGCTACGCGGAGATGGAACTATTAGATTATAATTTTTCTATAAAAGCACAACTTACTGGCTGTTCGTTTATTCATGTTCTAACCTAACCTAACCTAACCATCTTCTGTATTACAGCAAGATGTCGGTGCTAAAAACAAATAAAACAACGTGTTTTATTATACGAAGCGTTATTTTTATACATTTCCTAATACGATATTGGAATTATATACAATTCCTAGGAGATGTATACATTTCGCAGGATATGTATAAATTAAATCATTTTTAAAACAATATTTCTCCTAAACAGCTTCGGAATTGTATACATTTTTACACATAAATTACCAAAGATATAATTCCAGATAGATATTAATTATAGTCTAGTTCTTCGATTCACGTATCAGTAAGTGATAATTATAAGAAATGGAATCACAGTACAATACAATGTATAATGTAATATACGGGAAGGTAGCAAAAGCTTTATTGCATAGGTATATAATGTATAATAATTCTAAAAATTTAACCACCGGTGTTACGGGAAAATTTTATTTCCATTATAGGTGTATGAAAATTATTACATACTTTAGGTAGTATATCCACCTTCCCATACACTACACTTAAAATAAGAACTAGGTTTTGCCAGAATATATATTGACCACAGCTAATAAAATTATTGCGAGATTCGAGGTCTATATAATATAAGCATTAATATTATAACTAAAATATACGGCACAGCATGATTTTAGGTTATATAAAATTACCCTTTATCAATCAACTGACTAAAACTGTATTAACATACGTCTTTAAATATATTTCCTAACATACCCAATTTGCCGTCAGTTAATATTTGTGATCCATTTCAGTTTAGATAGAATAGGCATGATGATGATTTGAAAAACTTCACCATGTTTTTCTTACGTGTCTAATTAACCCAAAATAAATTACATATATTTTTGTGAAAAATTCCGATTTTGGTAGAAAAACATGTTTTGAATAATGCAATTTAAAATTTCCGCCAAAATGAAAAAATAGCAATGGCGTCTGTATGACGTCACTATTCCGTAAAAGGCCAATTTAAACTAGTGAATTTGATTGGCAAATAAAATGTCAAAAATGAGATAACTAAATAATGACGTCACGCGGCGTTTTAGCAAATATGGCGGATTGCCAAGTTTGGTACTCTTATTTTTTATAATATAAATTTCAATCACAAGTATAATCTGATAACAAGTGACTATTTACGAATCTCCTTATCCTAAATTATTATTATATCAGTGACTCTTTGTTAGTGTCATCATCCCTATGCTATTGTGAAATGGTTCTAAGGACCATTACAGCAAATGGGTACTAAGTTTACTTTATAAATGTTAACGTGATATAAAATATAAAAATACGAATATAATGGACAAATGTAGGTACATTACTGAAGATCCGAATAATTATTATATAGTTTACGGTAACTTGTTGACTATCCTTACATTACAAAAATATGAAATCAAAATATATATCATACTTATTATACAATATAAATAAAACTCTATTGTTCTCACTTGTGAATTCAAAATAATGTCTCTTGCAACCCGTAAATTTTATTGATATTCAGTCTAAAACCCAAAGATCTTCATCATCATCTATATTCTTTATAAAATTGTTCAAGCGCCCACGGTATATTAGTTTAAATACCGCATTCATTCCTAAATTTGTCGAAACTGTTATACGATTACACATAATAATACAGTTAGCACAATTATGTATAAAGGGTCAACAGTAAATTTTATATCAAAGGTACGTATTATAAATTGGCATAAGAATATTTACCACCATTACTGGTGCAATACTTTAATATTGAGCTTGATATTCCTTTTAAGTTATATAATGTTAGGATAGTGTTAATACAGCATATTAAAACAATCCTATACTTCACTTTTCAGTTGAAAATCCTTTACAAAACGTTACAACAATAATGTAATCACTGCCTTTGTCTGTACCACGCCCTACAACTAACCTATCGTGATAAATTTAGTTAAAATAGAATTATTTAATCCGCAAATTATTATTTATTTATATTTACTTTTGTTGAATTAAATTGTAATAAAATGCATTAACGACGCCTATATATCTGCGAAGGGGTAGGCATTTCACCAAATAGCCCTGTGGTAAGACTGGTAAGTACATAGCGGAGAACAATTGTCACCCCTCCCCCCCTTCCCCCAAACCCCAATCATTCTCGCTAATGTTTAACAAGGCGACTAAACGATTAAAACCGTGATGAGGAATGGGCAACACTGTACCTTTATTACCGTTATACTGCCTGCAATATACGTGCCCGGCAGATGGCAATAGTCTCGCCCCCATTACCCAAAAATTATTACTTTAACTGTAGTATTTGGTTGTTAAAGTAAGTTGGTTGAGTATGATTAACACAGCTTGAAAGAGAAAATCTATTTTCGTCAGTTTGTATTGAGCGATTTGTTACTTAGTTCACATGCATATAGCCCATATAGTAGGCCTACGAATATGAATACCTATTCTACCATACATGGCCATCCTGTTTGTGTACATTCGTCCCAGTAGTAAATTTGAGTTCTTACATACTAAATAATAATAATCCTAAGTTCATGCATTAGAAAAAAAAAACATTTCTTTACAATTGTTTGAATTCTATTGATCTAATTATTATTATCTGATAAGAACAATTATGTACGTAGCACCAAATTAATATAAATTTCAATATTTATTTTCATTTTCTAGGCAGGGCTGTCCCACAATCAAGTAAAGGAACCATGTGCTACAGTGGTCACATTTTATCTCTACACAATATTAATCACAATAATTAATCGAATATCTTAATTGTCTAGGATAAGGTTTATGTATTGTTTCAACTTATTTATTTATAGACAAGTACTTGCCAGAAAAAAAAGGTGGTACTTAGATATAATATATGTACTATGTAAACAACCGAACCCTTGGTCTTGGTTTTTTTTAATTTACTGCTTATGTAAAATTGAGATTATAAATTGTGTTAAATTTGTGTTTAATTGAAATTATAAATTTACTGTCCAACTGGTTGTTTTCATTTTATTGTCACCATAGAAGGGGGAAATTTTAAATTATTATTATATAGGCATACATAAGCAGATAAAAATTGGAGTATTACAACTACTTACAATTTGTGAGTGTTCTAAATTACCCTAGTTTCCCCTGTCACTTGCTATTATAACTACATGAATACAAAGTATTATAATAAATTGGCGAAAAATACTGGGGCCTTATTGCCCACTGCTACGAGTAAAGTACATAATATTGAATTTATCAAATGCGTTGCACAACCCAACAGTAACAGCTTAATAAGTACCTACGATATTAATATGTTGAAACTTTATCGAAAATTATAGATAACATACAACATGTAACAAAAATACCACAACTAAAAACTGTTATTCAAACTGATTTACTTTAATTTTTGCTTTTAATTTCAAAGCAAAGAGAAACGTCAACCCTAGCAAGCTATCATGTCAGTCAATCGTGAAAGATAAAAGTATACTGTATGCTTATGAAGATAAAAGTAGCAAGAGGTAAAAATTCTAGAATATGGTACGGTCATCGGCACTTGATACTACCTAAAACTGTAAATTTTCTTCAATCGACTGTCAACCTTAACTTGTTGGAAATAAAGCACAGAGTCGAATCAGGAAAGTAAATTTAGTTCTGTCATCCATCGGCAGGGTTGTATATCACATCAAGAATATTTTATTCCGTTTTTTCTGGGTATATTTGTAACACGTTGTAATAGTAAGTATTATAAAAAATAGTATAAATGTGTGTGCAAACTTAGGGCAACAAAATTGCGCTTCTTTGTTTTGCTTGTTCTAGTAACCATGCAATCCACTAACAACATTAAATTCCATTAACCGAACGTAAATAACCAATTCAATGTTAAAAATGATTGATAACTTATATTGTCATGAGAACCGATTACAATTCAAGTATTAATAATATAACTACGTAAAACTTTACAAATTTCCACAAAGTGATAAATGACCTAATATAATTTTTAAATAAAAATACAATAATGTTACAATTACCATTATAAAGTCAGTATGAAATTTTTTTTTGTTTATATACTGTACCTAAATTGTGTTTTACATGTAAAAAAAAAACAAGATTGAGCAAATGTAATTAACATTTGAAGATAATGAAATGCTACACATAAACGTTAAAACTAATTAGATCTGCAAATGGGTGTGAACTTTTGGCGGGTTCGTTTCCCGAATTAGGACAATCATTTTTAGAAATTTTATTGATCTATTTTTCTACGTAGGTATTATTCTATTATATTAAAAACTTATTCGAGGCCGCAAATCAAAAGTCAATAATTTATTCTCTGACAAAACTTTAAGCGATTAATTGCGGCATAGGTATCTTTTTCACGCACTCTATAATTCATAAACAGTTAATTTCGTGGTCTCTAAGCAAAACAAGACCATTTAGAAATAAAATTAATTTTACACAATATCTCTTTTCGGTACCAAGAGAATGTGATGAACAATGTATATATGTATATATGATATGAAAATGAACCTCAGTGGTTAATAATATTATTACAAATATTATTGACTACATTTATTCCTATCTAAATCTGCCTTAAATGTAAATTGCCTTACAAACTATTATTGCCAGAGTGTAATTTAGTATAACAGCAATCTTGTCGGCATTGCGCAATAATAATTATTCAGACTTGATTTTTCTTTTATTATGTTTTCTAATGTAAATTTCAATAACACTACATATTCCATTCATAAAGCTCATTGGACACTTGCGTTATTTATACAACAATAAATATTAACATTAATATAATATACTTTGTACAGCTATGGACATATGTTATGAGACGGGATGCCATGAATGTGAGTAAAAAGGTTATGGACATAGATGTTGATGGATGTCGAAGTAGAGAAAGAAAGAAGAAAAGATGGATGGATTGCGTGAGATATGAAAGTGATGGGTGTGAATAAGGAGGAGAATTCAGAGAGTGGTGAAAGAGGACATACTGCGGTGACCCCAAATAGGATGGGATGAGGGAAGGGTGATGATGATGACTTTGTGCACTTACTGATATACTAACTCACAGTCTGGCTTAATTGACTTTTTGCGAACTAGTGCCGCAGGGAGTAGTTATCGCTCTTGGAGTTTATCTTAACATACTGCATAAATGGAACACTGTCAGACTACCCAAACTAAGCTGTAAAATATTTGCAATCGATTGTCAACCTTACGTGTTCGGCATAAAGAACACATTCGATTAAGAACATGTTTACATGTTATAGTATCCTGACGTAACGTAAAATGTACTTCACATAATAAAGTGCGAATCGCTACTTGCACCTCTCACCGGCTAATTTCGGCTTCGTAGAGCGCACACAACTAGTACTTAGTAGCGAATTCAAATTCTGATATACGTTAAATCTAATAATTGATGGACAATGGAAGTTTGCCTTCGTTTGTGCAATATTTACGAGCGAGTACTGTATGTACTTCCCTTTTATACGCATAATACGCCACATTAAATAAATGCCACTTGTATCTATTTGCTTAAACAATGAAAACAATGGGATGAACTTTTTCGGGGTGATTCGAACATGACATTTAAACGTTCCCAGTTAATTCACTTTGCTTTGTCACAATCTGACAGCCAACTATTTTTACCTAATATTTTTCATTGACAAACTGTAATAATAAATATTATTTAATAGAATATTGAATCAAATTTTATTTAAATATTATTAGATTGTCATGTTAGGGCTTACTTTTAAAATCTTTTATTAAAACTTATAGTCGGATTAAATTGAAATTTAATGTCACCTGTCATACAATACATTCATACAACATGTAACAGTAATAACTCACACCCTGAACACTGCTTATACTAACAACTAACATATAAAAATCTCGTGTCACAGTGTTTGTCATTGAACTCCCTAGCGGCTTGATCGATTTCTATGCAATGTTTTGTTATTTTTTTTACACCTCTACAGCTGATGAAAGGCATTACAACGTTTGCCGGTTCAGCTAGGAGTCATATAAATAAATAGTGTGGTGTTATAAAAAAAATCGAAATTATTTTTTTTCTTCCTGCACGCAAGTTGTTCGGTGAGTAAAGCATAAAGTTAAAAACATTCGCGAGACGCCAGCATAGCACACAACAGGCGGCGACCGATCAGTAATCCTGGGGTACCAACTCCGTTATGTTCGTGTCTTCCTTGACAAAATGTGGCCACTCCTTTATGATGTTATACAGTTTGTCCCCGGGGCTAAGCGTGGACGCTAGCTGTCTGTGTGCGAACAGCTTATAGTCCTTGCTGATCTTACCCAACTGCACCCCCAGCTTTATAAGCTTCTGGCATGCCTCTATCTGCTTCTGCTGCGGCGCGTCCGTGTTGAAAGTGCCCACAAAAGCTATGCCGATACTGTACTTGTTGTAGCCCAACGTGTGGGCACCGATGTGGTCCCAGCCGCGGCCGAAGTAAGCCGACCCGTCGCCCGCCACCAGAAAGTTGTACCCGATGTCGGCCCACTGCCTCGACTCTATGTGGAACATCTGGATCAGGCGGACCCGCAGCACGCATTCGCTCTGCAATAATAAACAAACACCACCTGTAATTTGAAAAACTTTTTTTTACTTTTTTGAACAAAAACTTTTTTGTGAAAACTTTTTAAAAACTCTTTTTTTATTAGGAAGCTACTTTTAAAAAAACACTTGAATATATTTTTCTAAATAAGACAATTTTTAAAATTCACTTAGCTACGAAATCTGCGGTCATAGACTGATAAGTGCATTATTATGCTCAATATGACTTATTAATATAGGTATAAACGCTAAAAAAGGCTCTTTCATTTGGTCATATCAGGATAACTACATGCAAAATATCCATTGCTTATCCTGTAAAGTAATCAATTTGTATTTATTCTACACTTTCATGAATAAATAAAATTCATGATTCAATAGATCACTTTTACTTTTTTGTGAAATCCATTATCATAAACATTCATCTTGACGATTTATAAGTGTATTGTAATCATACCAGATATGAAAAAATGAATTTTTGACTTTGACTTTGACATCTTTATATTTATTTTTAAGTGACACAAAATATTCTATGGTTAAAAATATATTTTTAAAACCAATGAGCGTAAAATTATTTCATTAGTTTCCAAAACAAGATTACAGAACCTTTATTATGGCACCCTTTAAGACTCTATCTTAAAAAAGTCTGTTTAAAATATTCTATGACAGACCTGAGTACTGCAACCTTCGGTGGCAGTGTGTGTAATCACGACCCAGGGCACCGGCTGCCTAATTTTACTGAGCTCAGCTTCGACTGGCTGGGCGAGCCAGTCACTCCTGGACACAATCCTCAGGTGCCACTGCGATATGAGCAGGGGATCGTCTAAAATCGAATTACATTACCATTGTAACAAACCGCTACAGTCAGTTGCAATACCTAAATGAGTTGTTATTACAAACATATAAAGCATAACCATGTAATTATAACTTCCCACGATAGAATAACACCATAAATAACTATTATAGCGTTTGGGAAATCATGCCATGAAATGCGAAGGATACATATGTTATGACATAGGGGAAAGTCCAAAGCAGGCACACTGCACAAAGCGACAACTCTTGCGGATATATAACATTATACAGGCGGGGCAGGTGAAAAATAAATACCCATCTGTCCGCTCAGGTAAGGAAGAGATCGGGACTAAGAATGTGTAATGTTGAAACTGATTATATACCCGCGTGTGCATTCGGCAGTATTCCCGTATTGGGTCTCCTTCCCCTACACAATGAATGCATAAACCAAACTATGTAGTCATAAAATGTGATCATAATGTGGTAATGTAGTACGATTGGACTAAAATCAATAAACTTCCAAGAAATAATTCGGAATCGAATATTGCATAAATGTGGAGTGGGTTAGGAAATATCTTAAGAGCATTTGTTGTTATAAAAGAAAGAGTATGTTATTTGTAACTGGATACTGAGAAAAATGCTGTTATATAAGCAAGAAACATCTAGTTAATTTTGAAGACTATATCATACCTTTGGGCTTAGGTTTCTCAATGCTGGCATTAAAATCACCTTGGGGGTATATCGCCAAACTTTTACTACTGTCACTCTGTTCCTCCTTCCTAACTTGCTTATAAACTGTCTTTGTTAGTAGTGAATACAACAAATACATTATTGTTATGGGCATCACAATCATTGTCAATACAATTATTTGTAAATTGTCATAACACAACCCCACCACCTTTGTGTAGTCTGAAATGAGAAATACGAAAACAATTATAACGGTGCCAATTCCTGAATCCTGGAAACAAAAATCGAAATACTGATCACCAAAAAATCAGAAAAAAAAAATCAATTTTGAAAAATGTAAACTATAAATTTTGCTACGCGGTATTAGTGAATTTAGAACTTTCTACATTAATAATTGTCATGAACAATATTACATTATAAAATAGTTGGGGGTGTGTGTTCTTTTTACTTATCATTTGCTGTTAGGGTATCAAACAAGCATTAATGACTAATGTTGGTGTAAAATAAAGCCTATATAGCCCAAATTATGATTCACACTATTTTGATATTTTATAAAGGTTCTAATTATGTTCTGTACATACAAGGCTAACTGTTATATAGCACATGACATATCTTTTAAGATATGATAGAGGAATACTACAAATATGATATTATTAGCAGGCTTAATTTGATCAATAATTTAATCCTTATGCCAATACGGATTTTTCCTCAACATAATTCAAGAATTCAGAAGAATTTTCAATGCATAAATTTAACAGTGAAAACATACTTTTCTGACAAATCATTTGGGAGTTAAAGTAAAAATTCTTTACTTTTCTTTTTTTTTTGTAACGCAGTATGTATGTATAAGGAATTAGGAAATATTCAACGACTATTGATAATGATGATAATTAAATTAATAAAAACAAAAATATGAGTTATCAAACAATTATCTTGCAGCTCTTAAAGGATTTATGGTGTCAATAATTAATTAAGAACCTCTTTAACAAAGTGTATATTTCTGTCAATAGGATAAAAATAAATGAATACAGTGATAAGCAGACGCTGCATAATATACAGTATACACGAACATGCAGCATGGTACATAACATAGGTACTGCGTAGACACATGTACTTTTATGTGCTTAACTGCAAACATGCACTTATTAACATTGAACAACTACAACAACAGTGCGATGAGTGAATCAAGCTAAAACTTTCGCACGGCCGCTACTACCCCCTATGTATATTTCACTCTTCAAATGTATTAAATAAACAATTTATATCTGTGGAAACCTTATTGTGATATGTACGGTCAACGGCACTTCAGCGCCCGTAGCACAGGACGTGGACAAGATCTCCTCGGGAAATAGAAAATATTTTCCTCTCGCTCTAACTCACATTAAATCTGGACTGGGGAGAGATTTTGTCCACGTCCCGAGCTAGGCGTTCATCATCCTCAGCCCTTTAAGTTTACCTCTGCAGGGGCCTACCCAATGGATGGAAGAATAAAGAGACAATGGATCATAAGTGAAAACCCACCACGCTGGCCCAGTGTGGATTGGTGCGTATTGGTGCGTATTACCGACTGTAGATGCAGCCGAGACCAACGGCTTAACGTGCCTTCCGAAGCACGGAAGAACTCGAGATAGTAAAATTTTGGTCACCCATCCAATGGCTGCTCTTTACCATTGCTTAGTTAACAAGAATAACATTCACATAATTAGGTTCCGTTTCTTTTATATGTGGGACCCTGTAGCGACCGGCGGCTCTGTGACCGGATAAAGGAATCCGTGTGCAAATACCCCCAAATTCAACTCATCATAGCTAACGTGTTAGATGAGGCAAGCGAGTCCAATAAGCGCGTCTATTATAATACAGAGAAAACTTACTTGGTTCGTCCCCCGGAGGATCAGTATCGGTGTCCGAGTGAGGTTTGTCATCCTGAGTGTGATTTTGTATGATAAACACCAACGCACAGATTATACCCAACACACCGACACTTGTGACAGAAATGGTGACTTTAAGCCACGGTGGCACCGTAACGGTCTTCTCAGCTGTGGAACAAGGAAAGTCTTCAAAATCGTCATAAAAAAATATTCTATTATCCATGGGCATATTAACACTAACTGATCAACGACGAAAATAACAAATGTATTAACACTTATCGCTACTAATAAAATTAGAGCACAGATAATGGGCTTAAGAGATATCACACAAATACAAATAGAATTTAGATTAGTAGATATGCATAAGTTTCAGGCGCTCTGAGTGTTCCAAAACCTTTATTTTTTAATTTTAAATAATGTTTAAAGGGTTCATTAATGTCCATCGAAAAAACAATAATTAATATGGGAATGCAAAAGCTCTCCTGTAAATTCCTGTACATTCAAGCATGGAAAATTCCTGCATAGAAGTCATTACAATTTAAATTTAAACCACACAGTAGACAGATTGAATAGGTTACACAGGAGAACAAATCGATTCCTGTTGTGCAAATTAGGTAGTAGCTTGAAAGGCAGAAGCTTTTTAAGAGCGCAATGACGAAAGGGCTAGTGCATATCACTTGAAATAGCGTAAACTAAGCAATGATGAGCAAGCTTACCAATTCACAATTAACATATTTTTTTTTACTAAGTGCCCAAATCCAATATCTGAATTTGATAAGCAAGTAGAAAATGAGAAGGACTTTGATGATTTTGCTTGTTTAGGAGCTTTGCATTATATTTTATTACATTACATTCTATTTTCGCATATTGCCTGTGCTAACTTAAATAAATAAATCGCAAGCACACATTTATTTTCAATAGCACTATTAGCAGGGAGCTGTTACACCTAATTAATATTAAAAAATAATTGTAATGTGTAATGTTAAACCAAAGCCATCTAATTTAACATTATTATTATACTGACATCATCTATATTACTCATAAATACAAGAGAGACACAATTCAAAAAATGTTTCGATACATTAATCTAATAAAAGTTCTAAGTTTATTAAAAACAGACTTTCTCTTGCAGAAATGACATTTTATCGTATTGTATGTAAGAAGCGATATATCAGACTACCCCACAATTTACTTGCAAAAGAATGGGTCACTTCATATTCATATTAAGTAGGTATATTCTTTATTTCAAATTTATGTGTACATAAGATCTTATAGCTACTTAGCTTAAATAGTACTTTGACTAAGTCACCCACACATTATTATTAGGGTATAACCAATTTATGAGGACATAAACAGTTCATCGAAATGATAATATTATCATTACTATTTTTTTATTATTATTATTAGCTTACTTATTTATTACATATTCCATTTTACTGAGAAAATTAAAACTGGTAAACTTTCGCATAGCTAGTTATATAGCAATATTGAGCAGTCAATTTTAAATATACATATCAAACAGTAAACTTGAAAAGAAGTATGCCCATTTTGTACCCGAAGCAAAATTGTCTCAAGCTGAGACAATTTGAGATAAGCTCTCAAAATTGTAAGCTAAGTAATTAAATTAGTTTTACAATTATGTATTATAAACTTCTATTATGGATTATCATGTTCCCTATAAAGTAATAATAATAAAGAAAAGAATGTTTTTTTATGTAAGATTACCTATTTCTATGTTAATTTCTCCAGGTCCAAATTGTTAAAATGTGAAACCAAAGTTCATACAAGATTGGGCATACCCCTTTGTATTTCCTCTTTTCCTTTCCTCTTCTAATTGACAAAAAAAAATTTATTCAATTTCTTGCAGTGTTCGCACATGTTTGATGTGTAAAAGAAAGTTCCAAGTGCAATAATTGATTATAAAATAATCATCATTTTACTAAAGTGAAAAAAAAACTCTTTAACCAAACCATTTGTAATACACACTAAAACTTTCTCAATTGATTTTGGACAATATTTACATAGTTCAGTTAAGGTTTAAAATCAATGGAAGAAATGTGACATTATAAATCAATGGATGATACTGATATTTCCAATACTGTATTTCTTTTCGCATTAAATAATCAAATAGCAGCACTAGTAACAATAACCATTACTGTCTTAGTTCAGCGGTATCCTAATAGACTATATGTGTGGTGAGCAATGAATATTGCCGGCACACTGACTATCAGTCATCAGGAGAAACAATTAAGGTCTATGAAAAACAATTTAGATCCTTCACACTAGCTTTGCTTGCGATATCCTTTTTTGTTAAATAAATGAATATCAGATAAAATATTAATAAAAATTCAAAATAAAAACGTTTATTTCTCGGACTACTAAAAAGGTCCATGGTGTTAGTTACAATGCTTATTAATAATCAATGTTGTTTATAAAATAAGAGGAATTCAAGTCCAAATTACAAACACAAGTTTGAATATAACAGGTTTTAAAAACAAGGTAAATGGTACAATAACTGAAGTTGATAACTTCATGTCTACTAAAGCTTGAATTTGATAACTTCATGTCTACTAAACCTACATCCCAATCAGAGACATTGCAAGAATCAAGTCCATCAAGTAATTGCAAGTATCAAGTACTTCATCATCATCAACCTACACTTATCGCATCATACCTCAAACGATCCATCTTTTAGAATTAACTAATACTTACAAGAGCTTTTTAAATCCGATTTCGGAACTACCAATGCACTTCCATGTTCATTGTCAGTCTTTGTGTAAGATGCATTATCAATTCCCCTGTTCTTGAAAACCTGCTTGATGACAACAGGGCCGTGGAAGTGATGATTGTCACCAACTTGGATATTTTCAGAAGCAGAGATGTAAAAATTATTTGGAAGAGCCGGTGCTGACTTCTGGGCAGGGATTGTGTTAGAAAGAGTTTCTAGGGCCTTCTTTGTGGAGTTCGATCCAATTATGACGTCTCCATCGTTGTCCTCGCTATCACTGTCGTCAACGACACGCAGCTCGCCTAGGTCCCCTTTGACTGTGAGGCCCAAAGCCTCACGAGTGCCACTGTCATCTATTATTTCTGAACTAGAGGCCATTCTAAACCATTTGTCACATCATAAATCTTGTAGAGGAAACTTATTTAATTATAGTAACGGCATGACGACAACACTAAGCCCCATTTGCCTCTTTAGTGAAAAAACTGGATTGTGAGAAGCTGACAGGGTCCAAAAACAATGATACTGATGACTATGTTTACTTCACCATTGAAGAATTAAACACAAACCCAAGAGAATAATAATTGTAAGTTGACACATATATAAAATAAAGTTTTAAATAAAATAAAATGAAACTGAATTAAACAATAAATTACGAACAGACTAGCACATTTACACCAAATTTACACACCAAAGATAAGGGGCACAGATTATTACACTAGGGTCTAGGGTAGTAGGTAGAAAATAAAACCATAGAAAATTCATTTTGGCCTGTCAGTTATCATCATCCCTAACTATATGTGAAGGAAAGGGACACAAAACCCAAACGTGTCCCAAATTGGGACTGAAAACTATGGGACTCGCAATGTTTCTTCTTTATTTTTTTAAGTTAATATTATGAAAAGTCTAATGAATGTCCTTGACGAAGTTTACCTAAGGTCAAAGAGTATATAAACACTATGCCTAAGGTGTTTTAATTTTAACATGACATAACTCGATAAGTGGGTGTTAATTCACCTCTGCCTACCCTTTAGGGGATATGGGTATGTATGTATTATATGTATATTTATTACTCTCCTCTATTCATTCTGTCAACGATGGAAGAGGACGCGCATATACGCGCATCACTCATAGCTTTAATGTAATACGAAATGTACGAGTGTACTCGATGAAAACCGTCGTACTGACGCGATTCGTATTGTTATGTGTAGTGTATGTACCAAAATATTACTAGATAAATATCACGATAAATAACGCGATCCATTTCGCCATTAAAAGAATTCATTATACAATATTTATGTAAAACATAAGCCGATGGAAACTGCCGAAGGTGGTTCCTCGGCAGAGTTTATATATTACGAAGGGTCTGTTTGAAAGCCTTTGATGGTTATTAATGTATTTATATTACGAACGACGGCAATAAAGCATTTAAAAGATTTTTCAGATTAACTTGTACGCATGTGATACCCTAACCTCTCAATATTTATAAAACAAACAGCCAACAGTCGCTCGTCAACTGTCAGAGGGAGTGTTTGGCGCGTTTCGTGGTGTCAGTCAGATTTATTTTCACTAATTCAAAAATTGTTACTGAGTGGATTTTGTGCAGTGAAAGTGGTGTTATTTTGATGCACAAGCATCCGTGTTGATGTGCAATTATGCAGAATCATTGAAAACAAGTCTTATGATGTGTTTGATGTTGTGGTGAAGATCACTATAAAAAGTGGTTTTATCCATTTCATCAGTCACCATCATGAGCTCTATTACCATTCAATTCGCGCCAAGCACTCCCTAGATGCGTTAAAATATGTGACACCCATATTTTAACGTAAAATTCACATCATTCATACATTTCACCCACTCATTATTTCATAAGACTACAAATAAAATATACACTAAAGACTTGGCTGTATGGGCTAGACTCTTTGCCTTCCCTAAAATATAGGGAGAATTTAAAACTAACTAACTCGTCAACTGTCACTGTCAGATTGTCAACAGCGCAGCAATCCATAATTTTAGGCACTTTGAGAAAGGCTTGTACCTTTTATTTATATAACTGAAAATATATTTTCTAGACCTCTTAGCCCGCTAGTCTAGGCTAGACATAGTAAATGGTTGCACTTGTTATTTCTAAATGAAAATATTTATTTAAAACTTCAATGAAATCGCTGAAGTGGCGCATTTGTAACTAGTTTTAAATTGTTTTTAACATGAAGTCTATCGTAGGAGGTGAAATTATTTTCAGAGAACAATATGGTTCCAGTTGTAAAGAAAGATTTTACGTGAAACATTCAGGTATTATCAGGTCTTATTTCACAAAAAATATACTTTTTACTTTTTAGCAATTAAGTATGTTTAATTATTACAGCACAGTATGGTATCGTCATAATTGAACCAGAAAAATTAAATGGTGTCCTTACATGGCTTACTAAAGTTTTTATGCCGAAAGGATATCCCGAAAGTGTTAGCAAAGATTATTTATCTTACCAAATATGGGACACAGCGCAAGCTTTCTGCAGTACCATAACAGGTATACTATTATTTCAAATTAAATTTTTTATTTCGTATTTGTTGATAAGAGTAACTTAATTTCAATATTATTCTTGTTCATAACTGTAAATTAATTTTTAATTATCTCACTTAATATTTCAATCCATTTATGGAATTAATTGAAATGGCACACACATTGCTTACAGTGCTTTGTGGATTTAGCTCATTCACTTGCTCAAGAGAGAAGTGACTCAGAAATCAAGTTATAAACATTGTATTATTACAAAAACTTATTTAAGATGTGTTAAGAATTTTTTTATCAGATTAATCAGATTCCACAAACTATTGTCAAAAAACATATAATATCAGATTTAATTTTTAACACTTAACAAAAACATTTTTGTAATAACATGCAATGTACGACAGTTAGACTTACCGTGACTAACATTGTTAAATTTTAAATGGCTTTTCTTTTAGGTATTCTAGCAACACAGGAAGTGTTGCGAGGAGTTGGAGTGGGAGACACAACTGCTACCCCCTTAGCTGCCACAATCACCTGGGTCGTTAAGGATGGTTGTGGGCATTTGGGCAGGATTCTCTTTGCATTCACACATGGGTACTGTGTGCTGTTTTTATAATGTTTTAATGTATAAATCATAAATTAATCTCAAAATGTGTGCAAAATATTCACCTCCTTGCTCATTATAATTAAAAACATTTTTCAAACACAGCGGTGTTGATATTATGTACCAAGCAGTGTTATAGTAACATAATTTTTTTTTAATAATAATTTTATTAATTTATTTGTATAAGTAATTAATTTGCTTGTGCCTGGTTCTTGTTCTCTAAATATTGCAGTTATGTTGAAAAAGTTATCCACAAAGTCATGTAGTGCAATTTTATTTATTGCTTTATTTTAAAATAAAAATCCATCAATTTCAGTACCTACTTAGATGCATACAGCAAAAAGTGGAGGTTATATGCTGACACATTAAATGACGCTGCCATGTGTATCGAGATAGCATTGCCATTATTCAAAAACTACACCACATTTGCATTATGTGTGAGCACTGTAATGAAAGCCGTAGTTGGAGTAGCAGGTATTTTGATTAAGTTCATTTACGGCCCAATAATAGATACAAGTAATTTGTTGTGGAGTAGATTGGAGAACGATTTATTTTGCTTCCAGGTGGCGCCACTAGAGTAGCGATGACTCAACACCATGCGATTCGAGGAAATATGGCTGACGTCTCTGCCAAAGATTCTGCTCAAGAAACAGCTGTCAACCTTCTTGCTTCAATGACAGCTCTTCTCATTATAAGCTTTATTGGGTTAGTGTTAAATATACATACATACGTAAATCACGCTTATATCCCCTAAGCCTATATCCACTTTAAAAATACAATTATTATTATTATTAACCTACTTACATACATACATAAATAACTCTATAACCTATATCCCCGAAGGGGAAGGAGGCAGAGGTAAACTAGTATCCACATTTCGCCAATTATGTTAGGTTAGGTAGGTAAAGGGCTTTTGTGCCCGATAAATGGCAACTAAAAATGGCTCGCCACCTATTACATGGGACTAAACATAATTGGCGAAACACGGGTGCTAGTTCACCTTTGCCTACCCCTTCGGGGATATAGGTTATAGATTTATTTATGTATGTATTTAGATAGGTTAATAATAATAATAATTGTATTTTTAGATGTTATTATTTTAAATGTTTTATACTGTAAAAATTTAATGTTTAGAAATAAGAATTTGTATGTATTTTAAATGTAATTAAAAAGTATAATAATAAATGTATTCAACTATTTTATGGTTAGTGTGGTTAAATTGTCCAATAGCTAGCTGGCTATCACCCAAGAGGTTCTGGGTCAGAAAGAGGCAAAGGACCACAAATCTGTTTATTAAATATTTTTATGTTGTTTTGTTTATAATACTAATATTTCATTTCGTTTTGTTACAGGAACTCTATAATCATTTTCATTTTTATGATAATTCTGCATATTGTTTTCAATTATTTTGCTGTGAGGGCTGTATGCTTGAGAACATTGAATGAACCGAGGTATTTACAAGTGATTGATATGTATTTAAGACAAGAAGTGATCGCCTCACCATGTGAAATCAATAGAAATGAACCAATCGTGTTTTACCAAATGGGACCCAACGTCTTAGGTATGTTTTAATTGATAACATGGATTGTTGAGACGGTAAAAAAAAAATTGATAAGTAATGAATTTACAAATCGTTTTATTATAATTTTAAGATATGAAACATAACATTATTATGATGGTTACAGATCTTAAACTATGTGGGTTCAAAATCCAAATGGGTGGCTCTATAAAGAAATTGGTCAATCAACGCCCCAGAGCCGCTTACTACAAAAGCATAGTCCGCATATACAATGATCGGAAATACATTCTGATACCGAATAACCACCAAAGAATTATGCATGTATTGCTGAGAAACGGCGTGACAACGGACAACATACTATGTGCATATTTCCACGCCGTCCTGCTGTCGGCGATCATATGTGCATTGAACAATTATCCATTGGTATAACAAATAATATAGTAATCATACACTATTATTCGAATATTTTTTTAGGGTTGTTGAAAAACGCATTATCCGCCTTTTTACAACTTGTGAGAAAAACGCGTTTAAATTTTTTTATCTTAGTACATTTGTATGACCGAAGCAAAGCTGCTATTGATGTAAAAATTTGAATATTCAGTATATTAAAATGGTCTCTATGGGAAAGCTATAGAGCCCGTTTTCCTGGTTTTAAATATGTAAGTATACAGGGTTATTTTTAAAACACCAAAAACCTCGCAGAAGTAGATCGCTAACATCATAAGCTACAATGTTTATTCTACAACGATTTGTAAGATTTTATAAACAAAAAATACTAATTTAATTTGCCGTTCTAAAAGTCAAACACTCTAACGTAGATACACCTACTTGCATCGGCATTAAGCAGCGCGCGGGCTTAGCGTAGCGTCGTCCTTTCGTTTATGAATGAAAACATAGACGTATAAATGTCACGACAGTACAATATAAACTTAAAAAATATAATTTTGCGATATGTATTATATGTAGCCATCTAGTCATGGGAGGTTTTTGGTGTTTTAAAACTAACCCTGTATAACTCCATTTCACTAGAAATAGTAGATAATGCGTTTTTCATTAGCGCGGTCGTCTAATAGTTGATATCATAAACAACAATGTTTCTTATCTGAGTTTTAACATAACTCTTCTTCTTCCCACTCTGTTCCCGGTTTATCTGGGGTCGGTACAATATGTTTTCTCTTCCATTCATATTGGTCAGACGTCAAGTCATCCACTCCCTTTTGATTCATATCACTGATCACACCGGAAAGGTGCTAGCGATGAATTAATGAATAGAAAAGAGATGGTAAGATCGTTTCGAAAGACCAATGAACGGAGAGAGTGATATAGATAACAACAGGCCAATCCATGCTGCTCAAGGATTTAGCTTAGTTTTTACAGCCGGTCGCCTGCCTGACACCAGCCCACTTTGGGTATGTAGTATGTGTGTTATACCTATGTGTATTTCCCATTGCAGCCCACCCACTAGTTCTACGAGAACCCCAGGCCGTATTTATTTTAATAAAAATAAAAGTACAAAACTTGGCAATCCGCCATATTTGCTAAAACGCCGCGTGACGTCATTATTTAGTTATCTTCATTTTGACATTTTATTTGCCAATCAAATTCACTAGTTTAATATAGAAACTGGCCTTTTTACGGAATAGTGACGCCCGTCACACGGACGCCATTGCTATGTTGGCGTTTTGGCGGAAATTTTTAATTGCATTATTGAAAACATGTTTTTTCTATCAAAGTCGAATCTTTATTTCGCGTTTTCTTTTTACGAAAACAATGATCAGTTTCTCGACATGGTCCGTTCCGTCTATTTTTAACTGACGATAAAACGGAGGAGGTTACTCAATTCGTACCCGTATGTTTTTTCTTCTATACATTCATTCATCACTAGCACCTTTACGGTGTGATGGATGATACGAATCAAAAGGGAGTGGAATGGCTTGAAGATGTCTGACCGATATGAACGGAAGAGGAAACGTTCTGCGCCGACCCCAGTTAGAAGAATAACAATATTTCCATGCATGCATGAATGTTTGAGAGAGTCAAAGTCAAAATTCCATTATTCATATCTGGTATGATTACAATACACTTATGAATCGTCAAGACGCTAGATACCGAAAACCCGTGTGTCCAAGAAAAAATAGGGGAGTGCGCAGCATGCCTCAGTCTGTAATGATAGGTCTTCCAAACCCGCCCACGCCCCGATCCGCAACGAAGCGCCGACCCTGACGCGTTCAATACCAAGATGATACTAAACGCATCAGAGCCCAACGCTCCGCTAGCAGAACGGCATGCAAGTAGGCTGTAGAGAAATCCACCATTGTCAACGAGTTATGACATTGCAGGTACATTGTAAATTATGCACCAAATACAATCCCACAACTCGCCAATCACATAAACCTAAAAACATAAAAACATGCCGCGCACTACCAATCAACCCCCCAACCCCCAACCTACCTATACGGACACACAAGTTTTCAATATCTAGCGAAAAATCTACGCCATCCGTTCGTAAGCTACCGGGAGGCCCTGTTCTGAGAAGAACGGGCAAGAAACAGTCGGGTATTTTCCTCCCTTAGTTACATAGAATATAATCTAAATTCAATGAAAATTTAATGATTGATGTCAATAGCTTTAACGTCAAGTAATAATATTAAGGGTCTGTTTCACAATCGATAAATAAGTTTTAAGTAGCTTACTTTGCAGATCATTTGACAGTTGTAATATGAAATAAATGTCAATTGAACTGCGAAGTAAGTTACTTCGAACTTTCTTGTCGATTGTGAAACAGGCCCTTAGAGTCACAATTTCTGAAGCTATCAACATCCTTCATTCATTACAGACAGAACAGATCATCATTAATCATCGTTCGATCATAATCGATTATATAAATAAAAATAAAAGTTATTTTATCCAAACATCCTTGTCATCTAGATAGTCCTGAATTTTATAGTATCCTTTTGCCATTAGTCCTTTTTTTAAATAAGGCTTAAATTTTTGTTGAGGAAATTCAGTCAAAGATCCTGGTATCCTTTAATAGAAAAGTATACATTTCCCCATAAAAATGTTTCCACTGCAGCCCACGCACAAGTCGTACGAGAACCCTAGGCCGTACGCGCAGATATGCGAGACTCTGCAGTCGGCTCAGTGGAGTCGCGAGCGTTGCGAGGACGCGCGCGCCGCGAACGGGTTCGCGTACGAGCCGACCGCCGAACTCGCCAAGTACGTCGGCCGGATCGCGCACAAGGAGTGGCGGCGGGTGCGGCCCGGGTTGATCGCTACAGGTGTCCATGGGGTTTTTTTATGCTACACTACACAGGGAAGCTCTTGTCGTTCATCTCACCAGCCCGGTTAGCATGACCTCAGAAACACAATTTATCGCGTTGAACTGTCAAAAATCGTTGAATTTTAACACTTGAATAATCCTAATTTGAATAATTGACTGCCGCACTCAGAGACGTCAAAGAACGTTAATGAGTACTTAACGTCACAAAATGACAATTCAAAACTAGTCGCTATTCTTGTCGGGTCTATGATTTAGATTTGAATGAAAAATTTGACATTAAATACTCATTAAAGTTAATTGACATCTCTGAGTGCGGCAGTAAGCCAATAATGCTTTGTGATAAAGATATAGCTATTTATCGCTTTGAACTGCCAAAAATCCACTGATTTTTGTAAGTTCAATGCGATAAATGGTTATATCATATCGTGTTTCTGTGGTCATGCTAGCCGGGCTGATGGTAAGTGACGGTAAGGGCCGAACATGCAATCGGGCTGGATATCTTATCACACATTGTCGGAACACAACAATAACATTATTATTATGGCGACAGATTTTGATAAGATTGTGGTAGCTAGCCAGGCGGACTTGAAACAAGTCCTACCACCAACCAAATCGAGCACAAATTTATACTTCCCTGGGGATCGAACCCGGGACCTCCGGATCTTAATGCCGGTGGGCTAACCACCTGACCACGGAGGCGATTAAAATACACACATATATGTACCTACAGGTAAATTATATTAACTATATGTTATATACTACAGGTATATTACATTAGGTGGTAAATTAACAAAAAAAAATCCGAATATGTCGCTGTCGAACACGAAAATGATCATTGAAACCGTTCATACATTGAGTGCTTTCTCGATACGAATCATCAAATAGTTCGTACTCAGATCAGTACATCTAATATACCTACAAACATTTCACGTCACTGTGTTTGTTAAAAAAACATACCTACCGAGACGTGCGTCTGAACGGGATTAACATCGCTTTGTCCCACAGGATGGGACCTGAGCAAGCACCTTCTGATGGTAGACGAGTGGCGCGTCAACAGCAAGCACACGGCCAACGTGCCGGACTCGGACGGCGAGGCGGACGGCACCGGGGAATCCCCCAGAACGAAGATTGTGTTCGACAAGACGTCGTTGAACGAGCCAGACGACGAGCCGGACCTGTTGACGGCCACGTGGCCTGCCGCGAGCCAAGCTGAGCCATCGCAGCCCATCACCAAAGAGTCTTTGTGTACCACCGATCATATGAAGCGAGATTAACACCCGTATTCATAAACATCACTAAGAGGTGCGTTAACGCACAGGGTCCCAAAAACCCATTCATAGACAATACTTGAGTGGCAAAACGCATTGAGAAAAGTCTTACTTCGCACTATGTTGCCTCTTTACTTATACGAGTTTTGTTTGTAAATTTAATGTAAAGGAGCTAGCTCGGCATGCGGTTGCAAAAACAACGTTCGCTGGGGCCGGTCGTTGGATGGGTGACCAAACATTTTTATTCTCGAGTTCCCCAGGTCAGCGGTTGGTCCCGGCTGCATCTGCAGTCGTTAATGCCCGCCAACGCGCACTGGGCCAGCGTGGTGGGTTATGGCATTCTTCCATTCATAGGGAAGGCCTGTGCCCGAGCAGTGGGGACTTTAAAAAGGGCTGGTGATGATCATGATGAATTTCTTGTTCTCTTATATTTGCACGAGCACTACACATTTGAAATAAAACAACTTTTACTGATTTCGACTCGCCTCGATAAGCCGACGTTTCGATCACTTAAATATATTTTGAGTCTAATCCCGTAAAAAGTTGTTTTATTTCGAACGAGTTAACTTTTTCATCTTCTTCCAATGCCTCTCCAACTAGTGAAGGTTGGCAGTCAGTTCCGTATATTTCACCTGTGGAGTTGTTATGTGTATTATTCATAACGTAAGTCTGTGCTCACTAATGGTGTGTCTGTAAGAAATATTATAGGTTTTGTTATTTTTTCATTTTCATTGATTAAGTTACAATTTATTAGCCCATGAATTAGGTCTGTTATAGACAGACCGACAATAAGTGCCCAGAAACTAATGATTTCGACAAACACTGGTCTTTATATTGATCACCCATTTCTAGTTACTTGCACAATTTTTACAGTAGTAAACTTAATGTATGTATTATAATATTGATAATTGCACAATATTATTTAAATGATTGTCTTATTGTATGTCAAAATTAGTTCTAGGTCCTTAATAGCTAACGACATTGAGGAGACTTCAAGCTCGTTTGATAGACCATTCTAGATGCTCCATCTAGGTTTAATTTGTAGCATTGCTATAAGAGTTCCAATAACTTATATCGGAGAGGGCTGTGACCACTTGATTAAATTATATAAAGAATAATTAATAATGTATTTTATCCACAATGAAGTGTGCAACTTGCCTTTGGTTAGAGATTTCGGGTTCTCAAACAGCTGCAGGTCGACTAAACATTCCAATTACATATTTAAGAACATAGGTTAGGGGTATAATGTATGTATGTGTATATTTTGCAAGCAAATAAATAATATATGTAAAGAAAAAATCTTGCAAATTCACAATTACTTAATTTTAATCACAATAGAAAAATAAAACTAATAATGGATTGAAATGTTGTCCATCCCAATCATTCCCTCCCTTCATCGGTCTCTCGTCATGTTTCTTTCATTACTCTTCTATGCATTCATTCATCACTAGCAACCTTTCTGGTATGATGGATGATGATATGATATGAATTCAAAGTGAGTGGATGCCTTAAAGACGTATGGCTGGTATTAATGGAAAACGAAACTTTCTGCGCCAACCCCAGATAAACTGAGAAAATGGCATGACGATGAATCTGAAATTAAAATCCATTATGTATTACAATTATTAAATTTTTGTATTCATGTAAAATTAAAGGAATATTACTTATTTTTAGACATGTATGTCGAATGTACCTACCTACGTCCTAACTGTGGCGATGAAATCTAATAAAAAATGAATTAAATACCCCATTCTTTTTGACAGTTCTATAATATCAGTTATTGTCAATTTATCGCATGTTCTGGCGAAAGTCTGCTACATTAGCACCTCAAACGAAATGTTTCGGCGACAATGTCATAATCGTCTTTCAATTACGATAATAAACCCTTGTATACCGACTAAGTATTGAGCAAGTAAATCATTTCTTTCAATTTTCGCCTAATCGAAGTTATCTTTTATAAGAATAACATTAGAGATATTACATAAGGATGTTAAATATTCAATGGCTGCTGTTAACATGTGCATATATGTACAATTAATCGTGCGTATTCTTCCACTGTATACGCGTTACAAAAATACCCAAAAAAAGAAGAAATGAATGAAATTATTCTTGAAGAGAGACTTCAAGAATAATTAATATCATTACTTTCCCCGGAGTGACAAACAAGAATACATATTCAAGTCGAATTTACTATAAAATCTAGATACAAATATTAAATAATACCTATCTACTACTATTGAGTCAAGATAGTCTACTTATTGTAATTCATCTGACCAAGGTCTTCATTTACATTTAGTTCTAAAAAAGCATTCCTTATTTGCGTCTATTTGTAACGCACAGTAGCCATATTGAAAATAAATCGGTATTAACCACAAACGTGTATGAACCAATTAATTACTTTATTTAAATCATGTAATCGTGTATGTCATTGGTAGAAATAAAAAAATTAATTAAGTACACGTGTAGAATGTGTTTAATTTAATTCAAATATATTCCTTTACAGTTTACCCAATTACAATACACCATAGTCCAATTTTCGATACCGTATAAGTTCAATGGCATTTAAAACTTATCCGGGGACTTCATGACACACTACGTTTTTTTTTAAACGGCTTAGCACACATGTTACTGTCGGGCCACGCCTGGGATATTTTGAACTCTGATGGAAAGGAAAACTATTAATACACACCTATATCCCCGAAGGGATAGGCAGATGTGAATTAACACCCACTTTTCGCCAGTTAAGTTAGGTCCCATGTAATAGGTGCCGAGCCTATTGCCAAATATCGTATATGTAATAGATTGGCCATTTATCTAGGGGCAGATTCAAAGTGACTATGCTTTATCCCCTCTTAAAGTAATGCGAGTTAATTCAGTTAGCGTTTTAGCATTTAACAGCTATGTATTTAATATGAGCGCACGTGCATCGCAGTATATTGCTAGGTGGTATAAGAACATTGCTAGCTGATATTACTAATATTATTCGTATATTATGAACATTACAATTGTAAATGTTGAGTTAGTATCGACGACTGTACATTGTACAATTACATATTACATACATACATAAATCACGCCTATATCCCCTAAGGGGTAGGCAGAGGTGAATTAACACCCACTTATCGCCAATTTAGCTAGGTCCCATGTAATAGGTGGCGAGCCTATTGCCATCTATCGGGCACATCAATCGCAGTATATTGCTAGAGATGGTACAAGAGGAATGCTGCCCATTACTCATTGCTGTCTTTACCCTCAGTCGCCTTGTACGACACCCACTGGAGAGATGGGGGTGGCGACAATTATATTCTACTCTGCCGTCACCACACATATTACATACAACTAATTTAAATACTTTATTGCCAACTAGTTAACTAAATAAATATTTACCAAAACACACTTCCTTCTCTTACCTTTTTTATGGAGACGGATGATAGACTGATGATAAGAACACTTTTACATCAGCATTTGCTTAGTTTGGGCATTGACTCCCTTTAGCGTTTTTACTGCTCACGAGTCTGATTAAGTATATACAAAAACGACAAGCGATTATCGGCCTTAATGATAGTGTTGAACGCAGCCAGCTTGTTTTTTCCCGTGAACTAGTTTCCGCAAGCGACGACGAACACGTGACTTTTTATAGCTTTGTTTTCACGCAATTCATGGTGCTGTACGCAATCAATTACGTAATTTACTCAGTACTCAATAATTTAACAAGTGACCAACAAAATCTTGCATGATATTTTATACTACCACCTCATTGTACATTATGGTTTGCAATAAAGATATTGAGTATTGAAATATCTCATAATTCTTAGCAGTCTTTTCGACACAAGGTATCCTAGTGTGAAGTCCAGATGCTGTAAACAATGATTGAAAAGTAGCTTCTTCCTGGCCTTATTACACTCAAGGCGGGGTAGGCATATCATTTTTTCTTCTTTCACTCATCTATCTTTCACCAATTTCTCATCCACTGTTCTCGCCATCATATCCTCCTTTACACAATCCATCCATCTCTTCTTTGGTCTTCCTCTCCTTCTACAGCCTTCCACGTTCATATATAATGTTGATTTTTGCTGGTCGACTAACTGAATCACGCTCTTAGTCCGCAAGGTTTAGGAAGAGAGGAAAGGTGTGTAAAAAAAAAAATACCATACACTACACCATACCAATTTATTTTAATATTGTCCAATTATTGAATTGCCATGCTGTAACAGTGGCATTGAGTCGAATTATTTAATAAATTAATCTCCACACCACATCCAGCATAAACCTTACACGCATTCGAACAAATGCTAAGTGTTCGAACAAGTGCCGACGAATGACGACAATAAATAAGCTAGCCATATCAACCTTACACAAAGCCGACGAATATACGGTAAAGATTGCCCAACTACTATTTGAAAATCTATTAAACTTAATAAATGACATTAGCTACCCAAATAGTGCTGTTCACAAATTAACAATGATATACTCATCATTACATACATAAACGTAAATACTTTGGTAACTTGAAACTAAATTAAAGTACAGCTACAATTTTCGTTAACAACATAATAGTAATAAAGAGAAGAGGGAAAGTATATCGAAGTAGGACGAACATTAGTGTCAGAATAAAACTATCACTCGTCTAATAGGCCACTCGAAGTACAGAATCTATTATTACTATCGACCTATTGTTACAATTGATCTAAGTACAATAAACAGGAAACAATACTGTATCAACCGCAAGGGCGGTGATTCAACCACTATGACAATCTATTACAAACTGTTGTATTCAATCATTTCCTGACGAAATCAGTATACACAGCATACCGTTCGTCGCTTCCTACGTAACGCTACTATAGTGAAACGAACTATCAAGACCCAACTATATCCACCATTGTTTACTGTTACTAATCACTGCATCTATACAAGGTCTACAGTTGAATCACACCACACTAGTCAATTTAAAAGTTCCATTACAGCAGTTAACAATAAGCAACGAGTGTACCAACATGTACAAAATATACACAATAATATTCCAAAAAAAAAAACAAACAATTAATTGATCACAGAGATAAGTACACGATTTTATCATAATTGAATTACAATATACACAAGTACACAAAACAATTAATATTAATAAATAATTAACGTAATCATTAAAATGCTATATACTCACGCTCCCTACTTGCTAAATTTACATTACAAAAAACAAACAGAACCGTTTTTCGAAATTGTTGGCAGAAATTTACATTTTGCAAAAAAAAAAAAAGACTCCTAAAAAGAAACATTGACTGTTGGTGTTTAGTGTGAATCAAACTGCGAACGATTGTGGGGGGGGGGGGGCGCAGGGGGTCACTTTGCGAGTGCCAAAGATTCCCGGCGGGGGTCCACGACGTTGGCTTACTTGCCGATCTGCTTGATGAGCATGTCCGTGCTGAACGACTTGGGCCGCTCGATGGGCAGCCCGAGGGCGCGCGACCACACCAGCTGCGCGAGCACGCCGAGCGCGCGCGACACGCCGAACATCACCGTGTAGTAGTTCATCTCCTTCAGGCCGTAATACTGCAAGCAAACATACATATCACGCCTATGTCCCCGAATGGGTAGGCAGAGGTGTATTGAACACCCACTTTTGCCAGTCAAGTAAGGTCCCATGGCACAAAAATTGCAGTATTTTTTGGCTAGGTGGTATGAGAGGAATGCTGCTGCCCATTACTCGCTGTAATAATAATAAATAATAATAATAGTCGCCTTGTACGACACCCACGGGAGAGGTAGGGGTGGTGACAATAATAATTGTATTCTGATCTGACGTCACCACACGGCGAATTGTTTATAATTATGAATATTATTGGCTCTATATTATTATTCGTTTACGAACGAAACATTACAAATGGCGCGACTGTACAAAGAAAAAATGGAAAATCAATTTTGTGCTCAATGTATTAAGTTGTGTTAAAACTCGTACAAAAAAATGGTTGTTTATGATGTTAACTGTCTATTCTTGCGAGGTTGCGGGTACCTTAAAATTAATCCTATATACATTTTATTTTTTACTTGTATCTATATCTACTCGGCGGCCTGCCTGACACCAACCCTCTTTGGGTGTGCTGTCCGCCACTATACGGATTCTCCAATGTACTTAACGGTCTACATTGGGGAATCTTCCTTAGTCACTTCATGACGCCCATGGGATGAGTCGGGGCTGGCACATTCTACGTTATTTTTTCGCTCCCAGACCTAGCATAGGATGGAGCAAGGCAAAGCATGTGATTGCTCCATATTGCTCCACATTGCCTCACTAAATTGCCCCAGATTGCTCCACTCAATTGCTACAGATTGCTCGATTATATATATTTTTTCAAATTGTCCCTAAAACTGACCTGCAACAGAACACCGGAGTGAGAGTCCACGTTCGGCCAGGGGTTCTTGACCTTGCCGAGCTCCGTGAGGATCGGTGGCACCACCTTGTACACGGCGGCGACCAGCTTGAACAGCGGGTCGTTGGGCAGGTGCTTCAGTGCGAACTCTCGCTGGCACGTGTACCTGATGGGGGTAAAGTGGATTGTAATATATTGATTATTATTATAGACTAGCTGACCCGGCATACGTTGTTATGCCATATACCTAAATTATCCCGTGGCCATGGTTACGATTTGGTAGCCATGGTTACGTCAAATCTTTGACAGGAAAGCAGTTTATATGGGAAAATTAAATTGTTGTTTTTACTATTTTTTTCCCATATTTACTCACCTTTCCTGCTTTGCCTGGCCCTAGACAATCATTTCAAAACCAAAGTCAGCTAAATCGGCCCAGCAGTTCTCGAGTTTTAGTGAGACAAACGCATAGCAATTCATTTTTATTTATAAGATTCGTCTTCTTCCTCTTCCTGTCCTTATCCCACTATAGGCGGGGTCGGCACAACATGTCTTCTTCTTCCACTCCTCTCTATTCTTTACCAATTTCTCATCCACCCCTCTCGCTATCATATAAGAAGAAATGGATGAATTGTGTAAAGGATTACACAATCCATCCATATCTCTTTTGGTCTTCCTCTCCTTTTACGTCTTTCAACGTTCATTCATACCCAACAGAAATGAATTGTTTAATTTACATCCCCATAACGCTCTATCATACCATAAGCATTGCTTTAATAGGCAGGTTTGATGGGATCTATAAATTTTGATAATGCTGTTCGCAGTTGTTTTTAGTAGTATTTATCCACATTCACAGAATTACATAATGTTCAAATATCAACTTTGTCAATCTGGTAGGTAGAACTTTCAGAAATAGGATAGCTAATTGCTATGTATCAATTATGTCAACATAGAAAACATGAATTACCAAACTCATATTGCTATTGTATCAAATCCAATGTGTTAACACAATGTAGTACTTGCCTGGGATCAGTTTTCCTCAGGACAGCATGTCCATAGCCGGGGACGACCTGGCCTGACTTCAGGGTCTTCCAGATGAACTCCCTGAGTCCTTCTTCTGTGAAGTTGTCACCGACCTGTTTGCGAAGTTTCTCCAACCAGATGAGCACCTGGGAAAAAACAAAACGTCTTAGCATTCCATAGATTCACCTTGTTCAACCGTATGGGAAGTTGGTCACCCGGTTGAGCTTCCATAGTGATCCATACAACACTGACGACCGTGCCTACACACGCGAATTAACCGTAGGCGAAAAACCGTGTGCACAAGAGGCCTAAGGGTTCCGGGTCCATAGTGTGGCAGAGGGGGAAGTCAGGGGCAGCGCTTGGGACTTGTGACCCAAGTGTAGGTTCACGGGATCCCCTTTCAGCATGTCAACACTCACCTACGCCACACCGACTTCTCTCTCTGCCCCGCCATATTTGGTAAGATTCTGTGAGAGTCGCCTTGGACACACGTTCCAGTGTAGAAATTACGAAAGTTCTAGTCAAAAGTATTGCCGTATATTACTTTATTAAATTACATCGTCTTCCGCCGTGCTTCAGAAGGCACGTTAAGCCGTTGGTCCAGCGTAATAGGTTTTCGTATATTATTTCCACTAAGATACGCATGTATGTGGTGTTACACCATGGTGGTGTGACAGACAGAGGCAGGGCATATCCACGAACCCCAAAGACGATAGTGGCTTAAACACTATTTTTTTTTATCTCGAATACTAAATTACATACATACATAAATCACACCTATATCCCAGAAGAGATAGGCAGAGCTGAACTAGCACCCACGTTTCGCGAATTATGTTAGGTCCCATGTAATAGGTGGCGAACCTATTGCCATTTATCGGGCACAAAAGTCGTAAGTACATTGCTATTGCTAGGTGGTATAAGAGGAACGCTGCTGCCCATTCCTCATCGCTAATTTATCCTTCGTCGCCTTGTACGACACCTACGGGAGAGATTTGGGGAGGTTTGTTTTCTAATTGTATTCTACTCTGCCGTCACCACACGGCTATACGAATACTAAATTGACTGGTGCAAATCTCATGTTTTATTGTTTAGAGTTGACTAAACAATAAAACATGACCAAGACAACAGCAACAACAAGATTACAAGCAAAATTGCTATCAGCACGTTGCCATTCATAAAAGAAGAAGAAGCCTAAAACGTGACATTTGCACCTGTCAATTTAGTATCCGAGATAAAAAAAATAGACCTTTAAGGGCACACTGACGAAGACTCCAGACATACCTCCTGGTTGGCTAAGCCGTGGAGTGGTCCGGCCAGGCCGTTGAGTCCGGCCGCGAACGACAGGTAGGGGTCACTCAGCGCCGACCCCACCAGGTGGGTGGTGTGAGCGGACACATTGCCGCCTTCGTGGTCACTGTTGACAATGTAATTGTCGAGTTAATATCCACGAAAATCACTATAAAAGGATTCACTATTATATTGCACATACAACGAAATCGAATACAATCAACATGTCAAGGCAGAAACAAAGAAACACGTTTATTAGGAACACAAGTAATTATTTTATTACATTATTTGTCAGATTTGACATAATTATAGAGGCTATAACTATTATCACAGTAATACATTCGCAAGTAATTTATGCATTATGCCTCAGCTATATTATGAGTGTTTACAAAAACCATTTTAATACTAAAAAGCAATATTACTGCTCAAAAATTTACTTTAACGACATAAATGTCCTATTACACTATACAGATTCTATAAACAATGAGAACTTTTAGGCATTGTATCCTACCATTCGACCACACCGGTGTTCATATATTGTAATAATATAATATTTGCCAGCAATTATAGTTATAGTCATCAATACCTTAAGTATTATTTACATAATTTACGACAGTTTCGCGAGTCTATGCCAGGTGAAATAAATGCCAAATCTGCCAAATGTATTTTCAATCGCTGGTCAGCCACATAATTAGATTAACACCTAAATAATCTTTAATACCAACCATAATCATAGGGAAAATTTATTGTAAAAAGGAACTTAACTATTTATAAAAGGTAAGGGTTCTCACAAATGTAAAACACCACTAGACAAACAACACATTTATATTATTTTGTTAAATTCAGTAAGTAGGTAACACTATTGGACTCTAATGTTATTTCATTCGCTTCAGGTAAAACAGAGTAAGATTGTGTTATTAAAAATTGATCCACATAATTCATAAAATGGTAAGAAACAATTCGTTAGTGCAACCAGGTACAACTTGCAAAGCATTGACAAAAAATACAAGCTTAATTAAGTCTACCACATACATCAGCATATCTTCTCCTACCCTAGCTACTTTATCTGGATTGGGTGCCATATGTTTTATCTTGCAAATAAATCGTCATTGAACATTCATTCCCTATTCGTATCATCAATCACACCGGAAAGGAATGAATTAATGTATAGAACGAGACCAAATTGAATGTTATTTATTACCTCTCCACTGGTAATGAATAACATTCAATTACGTCGCTAAACAAATGACTTCGTTATCACAGGTTAAGACAGACCACGTTACCTCGGAATATCCAAAGCATGATTTGTCATAACACAGATAAAAGTATACCGGTGGAATACATACAGAATATTTTGACTTCAATAATGTTTGTGACTTGATAAAAATATTTAAATGGTCAAGTTATGTTATGTATAATCAAGTTTTTAATTTTTTTTATTGAATATGTTTCAGATGGGTTGACCTGAGAAATACTTAATCAACCAGCATCACCGTACCTGCGTTAAGCGGTCTTAATTTTTACTAATCCTATGAAAAATAACATAAACACTTTAATTAAATAACGCTGTAAGGCGCGAAATGTAACATTTTTAAAAGTTTAATAAATAAAGTTTTTGCCAATTACCAATATTGCTAGATACAGTTTTAATATGGTAAAGATAATATGGAGTGATCCGTGCCACACTATCTGACGTGTATTATTTCAACACGCGAAATATACTTGAACAAAATCAACATTGTCACTGCTTATCTGTGTCCATATCATATCACAATTTGTGGCATACTCCACAAAGGCTTGAGATTACAATACAAAGTAACGGTTGCTTTTCGCTCTTGTGTGTCAATAGTCAATACCAATAAAAGGAGCTCGATAGGGAAGTGGCTTGGCACTGGGCCTGCGGCGATTGCGTAAACTAAGCAATGTTCGTTAAAGCCGGCCACGGATGGGCGACCAAAAATGTATCATCTCGAGTTCCTCCGTGCTTCGGAAGGCACGTTAAGCCGTTGGTCCCGGCTGCATCTGCAGTCGTTAATACCCACCAATTCGCACTGGGCCAGGTGGATTATGGCCCATTCGCTCTATATTCTTCCATCTAATAGGGAAGGCCTGTGCCCCAGCGTGGATATATTATAAGATTGGTGATGATGATGATCAGTGCATACGTTCAAGCAGGGTTCAGTACATGAGGCCTTAGAGGTAAAACTCGCAGTGACATTTTGACTAATTTAACGTTTTTTGATAATCGTTATCAGCACTTCATAATACACAAGAGGAAAAAATCCGTAAGTAGCTAATACCGAATGAGAGAATAAAATATTTATTTTTTCAATTGTGTCTAAAAATCACACAAATCGGTACAAAACTAGATCATTAATGCCAAAAACTGTAATTAGCTGAATGTCACATGGTGCGTTTTACCTTTAAACCGACAATATAACAATGGGGGTATGTATGCATTCGCAACGTGAGCCAACATTGAAGAGCGGACAAACACACAGAACAGAGGACAATTGTACATGCTTAGAGCCGAATGGGTCTTTAACGCACGCGACGATAACAAAGACCTTGTTTTATGTTAATGCGTTGCGCGATTAAAACTGTATTGACCGCGTTGGAGATCCTACAAGTACAATGTTACTAGCGCGAACAGCGAAAAAAGAATTGGGTCAATGGAAAAGTTTAATACAATATTCTGTAAGGCAACAAAAAAGAAAGACAATCGCTGATTGCAGTAGGTATACGACAGTTAGTTTCATAATAAATTCGCATATACCTTCGCCTATAGAGCTTTCATAACATATTACTATAATCTGTGGTGATTGGAAGCAAATTTTATAATCATAATTATAATATATATTTCCAAAAATTATGTTAAAAAACTGATGTATTAATCAACTGCATTTTTATAGCCATACGCCGATTTCCATTTATTCGAAGCTCTAACGCTCCTTCATCCCTCCTGCTGTTAAGTGACGATAAGAGCTAAACAAGCAAAAAAAAAACACATTGACTGGTTCAGTGTCTACCTGTGTATGGTAAGGTACAGCCTCATCAGCTCGATGAACTGCTGGTCCTCGAAGCCTAGCATGGTGCAGTAGTTGAGGTAAAAAAAAAAAAAAACATTGACTGGGTGGGTGTCTACCTGTGGATGGTGAGGTACAGCCTCATCAGCTCGGTGAACTGCTGGTCCTCGAAGCCTAGCATGGTGCTGTAGTTAGCGTAAAAAAAAAACATAGATTAGGTGGGTGTCTACCTGTGGATGGTGAGGTACAGCCTCATCAGCTCGGTGAACTGCTGGTCCTCGAAGCCGAGCATGGTGCAGTAGTTGGCGGACCAGTCCTTGTTGTCGTCTATGGCGCCGATGCCCTTGCCGTCGCGGTACGTGTTCCGGTAGATGGTCGCGGCGATCACTGGCAGCTTGGCGATCAGGTTCATCGAGTCCTCGTACACGTACTGGTAATAGGAAAAACGGCATGTATTGAAAGACCGTTTTAATTATGCAAAAAAAAAATGTAAATGGTCATCTATTTTGATGATGGATGCTCTTTCTTTGACGTACATAAATTACGCCTAAATCCCCGTAGGGGTAGGCAGAGGTGAATTAACACTTACGTTTCGCCAATTATGTTAGGTCCCATGTAACAGGTGGGACATAATGAAAATCAAAATATTATAAATTTGTGATGGCTCAAGCAAAATTAAAATGGAAAGGCGCTGAGTCCGGCAGTTAGTATCTCTATGCCACTGCTGGAGCACAGACCTTCCTTATAAGTCTAAAACACTATCGAAAAAGTTTAGTTCGGTTTCAAGGTTGACTTTCAAATAATACAATACATTATAAATATTTTTAATGTGGGATCAGTTGACTAAGCGATAATAATAAAATATATTATATACGAGCCGGATCAGTTGACTAAAGAGCCGTAATGTGACCTCTTGCCATCTATCGAGCATGTAAATAAATGTGATTTTTTGACATTAAATACTCATTATTATCGTTAATCGACGTCTCTCAGTGCGGCCACGTCCCAATCCCACAGTGTACAGGCATACAACTGACCTCCCAATACTTGGATTTGTGCACTCCCTCCGAGTACGCCTTCGCGAACTGCGACTCGCTGTTGAGGGCGGTGACCGCGGCGGAGAATTGCGACATTGGGTGCAGCTTGCTCGGCATGTTGTTGAGCATGGTGACCACGTGCGCGGGCAGCTCCGCCCTGTAACGTTGACACCATTACGTTACACACGCTTCTCTTCCTTTTTTTTGTTGTTTTTTTTAATTCTCCTTATATTTCAGGGAAGGCAAAGGGTCTAGCCCATACAGCCAAGTCTTTAGTGTATATTTTATCTGTAGTTCTATGAAATAATGAGTGGATGAAATTATGAATGAAATGAATTTTACGTTAAAATATGGGTGTCACACATTTTAACGCGTCTAGGGAGTGCTTGGAGCGAATTTAATGGTAACAGAATTCATGATGGTGCCTGATGAGGTGGACAAAACCAGTGGTTTATACAGGTGGTTTTAAAAAGTAGTTTATTATACCAGACACATCACAAAACTTATTTTCAATGATTCTGCATAGTTGCACATCAACACTTGTGCATCAAAATAACACCACTTTCACTGCACAAGAACCGCTCTGAACCAATTTTAGAATTACCTAAAAAACAATCTGACTGACACCACGAAACGCGCTAAACACTCAGCTTCTCTTCTTCTCTACTAAACTGGGGTCCGACAAGATCGTGCGCGACCTTCCTGCGGGGTAAGAGACGGTGGCGGGGACGGGGCACTCTAGATGTTAGCGGGGGCGGGTGACGCGAGGAGGAGGGAAAACTCGCTCCGTTTTCGCCACCGTCTCTCACCCCGCAGGAAGGTCGGGCACGAACTTTTCCAACTATATACAGGGTTAATTGTAAAATAAAGACCAGACTAGATGGCCAATATCATAGACAAGACAATAAATACCCAACCCAAAGAGGGTTGGTGTCAGGCAGGCGGCCGGCCGTAAAAACCAAGCCAAAACCTTGAGCATTACGGATTGGAATGTTGTCAATCCAAACACTCTCTCAGTTCATCGATCTCTCGAAATGGATAACATCATTAGAATCTATACTGCTGACAACAACCCCATTTGGGTTTGACTGTATGTAAATACGTAGAGCAAAATATCCAACAAAATACAATATCATTATAAATCCTAGAAACCAATCATTAAATGATAAAATTTGTCAGGCAAGCATCTTGTATGCATGCCTATACAAATTTTATTAATCTATTTCATTTTATCAATCAATCTATTTCACAATTCGGCATGTAGATAAATTGAAGATATTCCGTTACGTATTGGTTATCTTCGAATGACAGATCTCAAAACGGTATCATATCAGCTACTAAAACGATTTGTTATTCCAAAGCCACGTCGCGATAAAAGTATTAAATAACAATAAAATATGCAACACTTATATTTTACTCCCAGTACCCGTAGCACGGGACGTGGAGAAAATCCCCTCGGGGGAAACGAAAATATTTTCCTCTCGCTCTTACTCCCACTAAATCCCGTGACAAAACACTGTCAAGTGGTGGAGAGATTTTGCCATGCCAGGCCTACTAGAGTCGTGACGGCCGAGCAGAACATTATTGTGCCCCCCCCCCCCCTCTCCCATTATACCACCTAGCGACGCTATTTACGTATCAGATAGATGGCAATAGGCTCGCCCCCCATTACTAACAAATCGGCGAAACGTAGGAGTTAATTCACCTCTACGTACGTAGGTATTCTCAATTTCCAAAACAAAAGTTTCGTCAGTGATTACAGCATCATTTTAGCTTTAGATGTTTGTTTTATTTATACGTTTTTATCGTGATTACGCAACGAGGAAGTTTGTACCGGCGGCTGCGTCGAGCGGTACACTTCTGCGAGTGCGAACCTTGGCCGCCAGCCAACGGTGGCTTGCCCTTTAAGCGGCCGAATGCCTGACAGCGACGTCTTGCATTGCATTACGATCAGCACACCAAAGTCCTTTGACTCCAAGGCAATAAAAGAAAATTAAATGGACAATAGCGGCGACAGATCGACTGTATAATTGTTTTACTGTTGCGTTTTTTGCTCATTACACAATGCAGATCTAACCGATGGCGTCATTGGGACTGACTCTACCGACCAACAGATAGGGGTGGTAATATAAATCAAGACCTAGCCTTAGACTTAACCTCAATGAAACTATTTTCTAATCTGACTGAACTACTACAACAAATAACTAACTAACATAAAATGATAGTGTTATTAATAACTAATAGTTTTGACTCTCATAGTTTTCACTCTCGAAGAACGTCATTTACGCACAAAAATGTCACTTTCGTAGGATGTCACTTTCGCTAAACGCCTTTTGGCAGGATGTCACTTCAACAATAATTACGTTTAGGTGATTTTTTATATTTTCATATATAATTTATTACTTTCCCGATTCGATCTCTCCTAAAAAAACTTGCTGGAGTAACACCCTGCAAAAATGACGTTTTGCGAAAGTGACACTGTGCATAATTCACGTTTTGCGAAGGACCAAAATTTTCACGATAAAATTTTGCGAAAGCGACGTTCTACGTCATCCGTGGTATTTTTCTGCTCTCACATATATCTACATCCGATATTTTAAATCAAATGCATTTCATCCCGTCAACATTACAATACAACACAACACAAAAGACCATTTTATAACAACTCGCTACTCTACCAACAACAACACCAACCCCTGCGCCCACTTCGACAGCGCCTCGGTGGGGATGTCCCATGTCACCAGCAGCCAGAACAGGCCCTCGGGGAGCGACATTGTCCGTAATGCTGGGGCTACATTAGCGGACGAAGATTTGTGTCGCGTTGGCGCGCTAAAAACATCGTCTACATAGGGCATGGGCGATGTTCTTGTCTACATTGGCGGGCGAAGATTTGTTTTGCTAGACAAATCTCTTTGATGCGCGTCTGTTTACCGACAGCGTCCCGATAGCACATCGCCTTCGCAACTATCTACCCGGCCACACTCGTCGCGCTACCACGATCATTCGCCGTAGCCCGCTAATGTAGCCCCAGCAAAGTGACCAAATTTTTCACGATGCCATTTTGCAAGACCATTTATCACAACTCGCTACCCTGTCAACAACAACCTCTGCACCCACTCCTTCGACAGCGCCTGACTTGCGCCTCGGTAGGGATGTCACTCGTCACCAGCAGCCAGAAAGGCCCCTCAGATAGGGGCTCGTCCCCGCCCTTGGCCTATTTATATTTTTAACGTATTACTTTCCCGATTCTACCGTGTTAGTATTAGATCTCTCCTAACAAAAAAACGCAGCAAATGCTGGAGCGACAATCTGCGAAAATGACGTTTTGCGAAAGTGACATTCTGCGAAAGTGACGTTCTGTGTTAACTAACCATTTTATCACAGTTCGCTAATCCACACTATAGTCCTACAAGTTCTCGGACTATAATACCAACCTCTGCGCCCACTCCTTCGACAGCGCTTTGACCTGCGCCTCGGTAGGGATCTCCCCTGTGACCAGCAGCCAGAACAGGCCTTCAGGCAGGGGCTCGTCCCCTCCCTTCGCCTTGGGCAGCTGCTGTTGGCACTCGGGGATGGAGAGGCCGCGGAAGCGGATGCCCTCGTCGGGGTCCAGCACCGAGGTCTCCCAGACGAGGCCCTTGATGCCGCGCATGCCGCCGTACATCTAGAACGCGAGTGGGTTGTGTCAAATATTTTCACATGTAATTTCAGATACAAAGGATTCACACCCGTATTCATAAACATTACTATGAGGTGCGTTAACGCACAGGGTCGCACAGAAAATAGTAGGTACAGTAGATAACTAGCCCCGAATACAGAAACGCTATTCAAATTTTGAGCACTGCTTATAAAGTTAAGTGGGCAAAACATGTCAGAATTTGTATGGAAAAAAGTAAATTTTGACAATACCTACTTAAATGTTAAGCTGGACTTGGCTTTAAGTAGCGTTTCTGTATTCGGGGGTGATACGCTAAATTGACAACAATTCATTTGCCTTTCATCCGTGCGGGATTTCTTCATTACAAGAACTTTAAAAAGGTTTATTGGTTACTAACTAGCGGTCCCTGCAAAAGTTGTTTTGCCCTTATCACCTAGGCTAGGGGTACAAAAAATAGCCTACGACCTATCCTCAGACCTACCAAATACGCACAAAAAAAATCAGTTTAGCAGTTTCGAGGGAGTTCGATAACAAACACTGTGACTGCGACACGAGATTATCTTTACCGCTTATTCTTGGCCTATTTCAGGCTCTCAAGATATCTTCCAGAATATAAGAATCTCTAGCATCGGAAACCCAGTGTTATTCTACGGCGGTACAAAGGACAAAGCCCTATGCTACACCAGAAGAAATGTCGAGTAAAACATATATTGATTGCACATGTCGCAGTAACAGATATTGACTTTTCAGGATATTTGTTGTTGCGCTGTGGTCTGAACTTGCGCTACGAATTGCGTCGCCAATCCCATAAGCTTCACAAGTCGCTACCCACGCCTCCGTATTCTTTTGATTTTTTGCAAGACTGAGATTTTTGGCAAGACGAGGCGCAGTGAAGACATCTATCTTGGCCTGTTATTTCCGGACCTGTTACCTAGCCACGCAAGTCGAACTGACCCTTCTGCATAATATCAATAGAGTCAAAATTTAATAAAGACTTAATATCCTCGTCAAAACAAACTATAAACCTTCCAAGAACATCTTGACAGCGCCATCTAGCGCTTGTTGTCCACACTGCTTCTCAGCTCAGAACCTCGATTATGTAAGCCTCTTTCAATCGCTTTCGTCAACCTGTCACTCTCACACTTTGCGATTATTCTCAATGAGCGAGAATGACAGGTAGACGAAAGCGATTGGAAGAGGCTTACATAATAACCCCGCTAACATCAATGCTACAGTTACTGCATGTTTTTAGCAAAAGAGTGATAACCATTTTAAATAATTATCGCTCTTTTCAACAGTAGTGCGGAGCCGAGGTTATTTGTCACTCAAATAATCTATTCGTTCGGTTAGTAGTTTTTTACTGCCCTCGTTTACAATAAATAAATAAATGCACGGGACGCGTCAAGATATTCAATATTAACTAAGTTTTGGTACATTTGCAATGACAATTGAATGCGCTATACCAGGAGACTTTTTAGTCACTGCAAAAATTTTTGGAATTCGTTCAGACCATCAAACTGAACAAATTTCACTATGGGAGCAACTCCAAATTCACGAAAAAGATATCAGCTATTTCATACAAAATGATAATAGGTACTATACTTGACCCAAATGTATGAAACAGCTGTTATTTTTTTCGTGAATTTGGCGTTGGTCCCATAGTGAAATTTGTTCAGTTTGATGGTCTGAACGAATTCCAAAAATTCTCCTGGTATTATACATTTTTCACGACTACGATTTCCGAAAGTTTTGTTTTGCGTCCAAGAACCTATTTAAAAATGTCTTAAAAACAAGTAATAATACCAAGTAATAAGTAATAATAACAAGTAATAAGTAGTAATACCAATAATGAATTTAAGTACACTACACAACTAACACACTGCTACAATCCTAGATTTAGTACTGCACGTGAATCATAAAATATGATTGCTTACCTACCTGAACCTACCTAAATAAAACTTAATAGCGAAACTGTTTAAAAATATGTGCATACTGATACACACAAAATGCATATCAATGCTGTCAAATAGGCTAACAGGTTCATTGACCGGCAGTCGGACCGTTTCTTAATTCATTAAAATTATGGCACAGCATTGGCATTGGTCAAGTTCACGTAATACTCGTCCAGCCCCCTTAGCATGGGACGTGGACAAAATCTCCTCGAGAGAAAACAAAACGTTTTCCTCTCGCTCTAACTCCCACTAAATCCGGAGACAAAACACTGTCAAGTGGTGGAGAGATTTCGTCCACGTTCCGTGCTAGGCCTACGGTACCTATCAGCGACCAGCGTGATGGCTACTGCCTTTCTGTAGGCCAAAAACAAAATCGAGAGATATTTTGTTTTGACGGTGTTTTTTCCCGGGAAGTTAAACCGAGAAGAAACCATTTCTTTTCCCCAAGGAGATTTTGTCCACGTCCTGTACTAAGGGGACTGGACTAAAAACAGAGGGGAAAGACGTCATACGCATAATAAACAGCCACGAGGCGTTGCCGCCGATTTTATACGTTTTTTTTAAGACTCTTGCGTTAGGTTGTTCACTAGAAAAAGTCACAAACACCAAAATTAGTGGAGTAGGTATGTCACGTCAATTGGGTACCTACCTCGACGACAAAATTTCGATTGACTAATTTATTTATAAGATACAAATGTACAAAGTTCAACTGTAGCGTGAGCGGAGCTAGAAGCCAATTGAAAATTACCTAAGCGTTTACGGAATCGAAATTAAATTTAAGTTTTTGTAACTACAACTTAGAAGGAGGCGCGAACAATGGGAAATAATTATTTTTCTTTTCCGCTATAATTACTTAACGCCAACTGAAATCCTATATAAAGAAACAAAAATAATGAATATCACACAAACATATATATATTATACTTGACGGCCGCCTTGGTCGAATGCTCAGATTGCTGGGTATTGGCCAAGAGGTCCCGGGTTCGAATCCTGGTAGGAGCAAACTTTGTGATGACCACAAATGTTTGTTTCCGAGTCATGGTTGTGTATATGTTTATGTAGTATATTTTCAACATTTATATACATAATTATATTAAAAATATGTCCGTCATCTAGTATCCATAACACAAGTGCTTAAGCTACTTACTTTGGGCTAGATGATAGGTGTGAGTGTAAAAAAATATTTATTTATTTATTTATTTATATTTATACTTGTCTGTTGATTCGAAAAATACTCACTAAGAACATACATACCCAAATCAGTTTCACAAAAAGAGCCAAATACAAAAAATACATACATACATACATAAATCACGCCCATATCCCCGAAGGGGTAGGCAGAGGTGAATTCTCACCCGCGTTTCGCCAATTATGTTAAGTCCCATGTAATAGGTGGCGAGCCTATTGCCATTTATCGGGCACAAAAGTCGCAGTACATTGTCAGGACGGTAGTATAAGAGGAACGCTGCTGCCCATTCCTCATCACTGATTTATCCTTAGTCGCCTTGTACGACACCCACGGGAGAGATTTGGGATGGTGACAATTGTATTCTACTCTGCCGTCACCACACGGCTAAATACAAAAAATACAATTTACAAATACGAATGACTTGGTTTTACGGACTCCAAGAACAAATTACGGCAAAAGAAATATTTTATTTGAAGGCGCTAAAATTTACAATAGGCTTCCCAAGGATATTAACAACACTCCATCAATAAATACATATAAAAAACTTCTAAAACATTACGTTACTTCAAACATATAGTCCAAATTTTGCCGTCATTTTAATGAACATTAATTGTATCTACAAACGCAGCATACTTATATGATTAAAAAATTAAGTACGTCTTTCTAATTGTGTTTTTGAGTATATTGTGTTTTTCTCATGTAAGTGAATTTATGTATTATTCTTAATGAGAATAAATATCTTAAACCGTAAACCGTATAAAACTCGGAAAACGGCTTGTCCGTCAATTGGAGAGTATGAAACTCGCGAGTGTCTGAAATATCGGTATCGTAATCAAAATTCGTTTAGTAATATCTGCCCCCAGCCAAGTGGCCATTCTATCGAACACAGTCATAGAAAACAAAAGTATGAATCTGACGTATTGTTTTCTCAGTAATACGACAGTTTCATACATGTTGTATTCTATGCGTCCGATAGATTGACCACTCGGTTAGGGGCGTGTATAATTACAATACACTTATGAATGGCTAAGGTGCGCAGCATGCCTATGATGATCTATGATGATAGGTCTCTTAAACCCATCACGCATCAATACCAAACTTATACTAAGCGCGCCAGAGCCTCGCTAGTAAAACGGCACGCAAATAGGCTGTAGACAAAGAAACCCATCATTGTCAACAAGTTGTGACATTGCAGATAATGCACATAAAGTCGTGAAGCGCTGACAATTCTTTACATTATAAAGTATTAATTTTCTATGATTATTACACTTTTCAATAGCTATTGGAGCTAATGGTCAAAAAACAATTGGCCTATAACCCTCCGATGGGTTTGTTACGCAGATTTAATCCTTGGTTCACGGAATGCCGACATTTTAATGAAACGCCGAATTCAACAATGTGCTTGCAACATGCATATCAACCGAAAGTAACGCGAAACAGGCAGGCGCTGAGCATACGTATAATGAGCCTGGCATAATCACTTTCTTTTGTCGTTTAACTGTTCGTTTGTCTTTCGTAATGTTCTTTTGTTTTCCGCGCATGTGTGTTAAGTGACCCTGTCCATAAGTGTGCGCGAGTGAGACGCATTTTGTTATGGATTGCTCTTTATAAAGGGCTTTAGTATAATTGTGTAGTGTCCTGCCAGTAAAGTACTCGTACCAAGTATACTACGTGGACAAAATCCCACTCCACCACTTGACAGTGTTTTGTCTCCGGATTTAGTTTGAGTTAGAGTGAGAGGAAAATATTGTATTTTCCCCGAGGAGATTTTTTACACCGCCCGTGCTGATTAACTGTGCTGTGCGAGAGCACATTGGCAAGCACAGCATTACCGATAACCAATAATAAAATATCAGATTATGTCATGACCCGAACGTGAGCTGTCATATTCGCATTACATTACAGTCTCCACCTGTTATTCCCAGAAATAGCTAATCGAGGCACGTTTCTTGCACGTTGTTGTCTCCATGTGCCATAGTATGATATTAATGTGAATGCGTGCAAACGTACGCATGACTTTAAAACTATATTCTTTTTTATTTTAGACAGAGAAGCTCTTGCCCTTCATCTCACCTGATGGTAAGTGACGATAAGGACCGAAAATGGAATCGAGCTTCACCTGGAACCCTCAACCACAGAGGGTTGGATTTTAAAAGACAGAGACTACAGACATGTGGTATGAGTCTGTGAGAGCTTCCTTAGACACACGTTCCAGTGTAGAACTTACGAAAGCGCAGATAATCTGACTATATCTGAGAGTCATCACTTACGATTCTAGATACAGAGGTCCGCAACAATACGCAAACAATAAACTTAATAATAAACTTAGCCTGTTAATATTATTAGCCTTAGCCTGTTAATATTATATTGTTAAAATTATTCTAACCCAAATAATTTCTTAATCATGTCGTGTGTCGCCACTTATATTTGCAAGATTCGTAAATTAGGTTACAGTGTGTATAAGCGTCTAAACATATTAAGGTATAAAGCACAAAGACACAGTTCGTACATGTAAGTATTACCAAGACAGTCCAAATAACGTAAGCAATTAACCCACTAAATAGACGTACGTAGTTGCATTATTTAAATAGTTATCTTTAGGTCAATACTCAATACATCATCATCATTCGCCTGGCCAGATTAGTTTATATACATACACCTCTGCTGTCAAATAATCAATCATTCTCATCAAATCCTTAATTTTTTGTGGGGTCTTCATATGCTTAATCTTCTTTGGATCAATACAATACATACATGTATGTATACATTGACAGTAGTCTCAAGATATACAGAATTATGTATGATGCATCTATAATTTAGAGAGGAATAAACACTTCGTTGTTTATCAAAAATATTATACCTATTCATAACAACTGCAACTCACCGGCTGAATTACTTCTAGAGTGATCGTTAGTAGCCGCGACACTGGGGCGCCATTGGAAACCAATTATTGGCGAAGCAACACTATATTTTTGTTAACTGTGCTAATTTTTTTTATTGGCATACAAAGTATTCTACAAGTACGCACAGCATGTAAACAACAACATGTATCTGTAGTGAATGATGACCAGCGAGTCTAAAAAGGCCATTTAAGCAATATCACCAAAAACAATTAATTTCCTGAGTGAAATTTGTTTTATGTGTGTAATGTAATAAAATTGAGAAAGGAGAATGAAAAAATTGGATTTATATGGTGGAAGGGAATGGAGAAATTGGAAAGGGAATGCCTAGGCGGATCTTTCATAATCAAAAGGGCCAGATCAAGAGTACAAAGATCAAGTAATTAATGAGATTGGATGAAGCGAAACAAGTATGTAAGGCTCGTAGCAAGTGAAAAGAAGTGTTCTCTGCCTGTATGTCAGAAAGACATAATTATGTATGAATACAATTTTTACTGTAAAAACTAACAAACTGGTAAATCGCTGCATGTTCACCTAATATCAATTGACATCAAGTCACTATTTTATGATTTGCTATATCATTCCTAGTAGGATCATGAGAGAATTGCTGATGTTACCTTTTTAGACCCTAGGGTTATAGCCACGGTCTCTTATAACGTTATAAAAAAATTTATCCTTCAATTAACCTGATTAATTTACTGCCGCACTCAGAGACGTAAAATAACGCTAATGAGTACTTAAAGTCAAAAAATGACAATTCAAAACTGGTCGCTATTCTTGCCGGGTCTATGGTCTAGATTTAAATGAAAATTTTTGACATTAAATACTTATTAAAGTTAATTGACGACTCTGAGTGCGGCAGTTAAACATTAACACACATAGGTGGTTTCTTATTAAACAATAGATTCAATAGAAACGGTACCTATTAGTTATTCAAGTATCTATTCCTGATCCCATGACGAAGAAGAAGCAACGATAAAATTATTTGCATCTTTATTATTAGATACTCGCCCATTGGCACATTTCATTCGTCTTGTTATTCGTTAATTTTCAATGAAAAAGTGACCAAATCATCTATAAATAAGTATGTAATTTATACGAGAAGCAAATAATTAAGTCATCAGGAGCCTTCAATTTGTTTTAGGTACATACATACATCTTTATCTAGAATGTTATCTATATCTATGAGTTAAATAAGGTCATCCATTTACTCTACAACTACATACCGTTACATATGCAGGCTACAGATACGTACTTGGACTTAATGAGCTACTAGTAATGAGAGCTCTTTTACATCCAAGTGACGACCTTACCGAGTGTCTGTACGTACATACGTCATACACCACATGCGAGCAATTCGTCTACACAGTCACGCCAGCGGTAACAGTAATTGTATGGGATTGTACGTTATTGTCGACTGGAAATTGCCAGTGTTTTAACGAGGAACTACTTTTTGCATGCGACAAGGAAACGGGGATTCACTGCACTGAATTGACGTCAAAGCCGTGTCAACCGAGTGGGATTTATGGTAAATGTTACCGTCGGATTGTCCAATGGGAAACTTGCTCATAGTTAGGTCAGAAGGTAAACCAATTTCAAGGTATCAGGAAGTAATATTATTGCTATCAATTTGCCAACAAAATATGGAAATTCTTGAGCGGCTAGAGTGTAACTTCTTATATATAAAAATCTCGCGTCACAGTGTTTGTTTATCGAACTGCTCCGAAACGGCTTGACCGATTTTAATGATTTTTTTGTAGGAATATATTAGTCTTAAGCTATTTTTTATACCCATAGGTACTAAGAGGATAACGTTTGCTATAATAGCTAGTAATATTTAAAATAATTTTATCTCGATTGATTTTCTGACCAGCTCTTCTAAGAACAGTGATTGGCGAGATGTTGGATTGTACCTATATGGTACAAAATTTACAATTTACCTGCAATGTCATGTCGACAACAATTACGGCCTACTTGCGTGCCGTTTTGCTAGTTAAGCGTAGGGCTATGAAGAGTTTAATAATAAATATCAACTATGGTATTTTTAATGCGTCAGGTCAGGGTCAGCGTTACGTTGGCAGCGCTTCGGGCTTTAGCTAGGTTTAGGAGACCCATCTATAGACAGAGGCATACTGTGAACTGTGCGTGCACTCCACTATATTCCCTTGGACATGCAGGTTTTAGATGTCTAGCGTCTTGACGATTCATAAGTGTATTGTAAACACACCAAATTTTGATGTGATAACAATACTTCATAATCAAATTGCCAGCTAGGCACCCGATTATACTCACGTACACATTTTTTGTTTATTGATTGATTAAAATTTGGTTAATATATCAAAAAGAATGGATTGAGACGTATTTAGTAGAGAATCGTAGAGAATTTCAAAGCATAAATTTCCGTAGAGACTTTCCTTATCTTTGCTCTGAGTGCAAAACACACACTTACCATGTCAACGGTGACTTCTCCGACTTTGGTGGCTCCATGTTTCTTGCGGAATTCGCGTATTTTCTCCTGTTCCTTCGGGATTTTTTCCTGGAGTATACTCTTGAGGTTGGTCTGCTCCGCGCTCAGCCCTCTCAGCAGAATCGATGCCGCTGGGCATACTTTCTGCAGAGAAACGAGATAACATCAACAGACTATACATATCAACCCTTTAAACAAAGCATCAAAAGTATTAAAAAAAAATCTATTCCAGTAAGACTGAAATCGTCATCATAATCTCTTTAATGACCGCACTGCTGTTTTCAATGCGGAAAATGCACGTTCTAGCAGGTATAGCACACGGTTCCGAAAGTCAATTTACCATTTAAGATTACCTCAAAAACGATTCACTTATATGCCGCTACTGGTCGAAAGAGCTTAAGCCCAATTAACAACCATGTTAATGAATATAATGATTATTTGATATCTATACATAGGTATTTGTTTGTAAGTATATTGGGTTCAGTTGGATAAACTCCCAAACGACTTTCGGAAAAGTGCACCATTCTAGCAGGCCCATTTAACGAATTGAAATACCATTATTACCTTATTATAACGGATTCATTGATCCCGTGTGTCCGTATTCTAATGAAACATGATCAAAAATAACCCGGCGCCGGCTCAAGGCAATCCGGTACGTTTAACATCGTCCGGCACAGTCCTTACGACTAAACTCAGTTGTAACCGAAACAACATAAAATATAAGCCGCCTTCTACTCAGATTGGTGTTAGATAGCGGTCCGGTTTGAGAGAAAACTTGTTTCTGGATAAAGACGATCCTATAGTAGGGGCCTAGCCTTGAACTGTTAACGACTGATTTCCGATTTTAATGAGACATCGCAATACTGTATGCAGCAGTGTCCAACTTTCACTGCTATGTAAAAGAGATCAGTGACCCATAACAATCAATATGCCCCAAACGCACTATAGTGTAATAGGTACATAACATTAATGTAATGTTATTATGATAAAAAACAAAGTTGGGTGGTGACGGTTAGGCTTATTCTTCTCAAATGCCACCACTTCTGAACTGTTCCGCAGGTGTCTTTCGCGAGTGGTGATTAAGAGTTAGACGTCATGATGAGGAATAGCCAGTAGCGTCCTTTTTATACTACCAAGCAATATTATAGCGATTTACGTGCCCGGAATATGGCAATCACATAACAATGACAATAACACTTATTTTGGAAACTGAAGGAGTTTATATTCAATTACGCATAACCTACACATGCAAGGCAGGGGGGATTGATTGTTTGTGCGCAGTAGGGTTTCGGTTTATAGGATTGATTGTCTTGGTTGTTTGATTGTATCTGGTCCAAAATTTATTATGTACCCATCTGCAATGTCGGAACTCATCGCTAATTATTGGTTTCTCTAGGACTGATTTGAGTACCACGAATAGGGTCGTGGGTTTTGGAGACCCATCATTATAGACCATATACTGCGCACTCCCCATGAACGCAAGAGTTTTTAGATGTCTATCGTGTTGACGGTTCATATGTGTATTGTCTCAGTGTCATCATTCCAGATATGAATAATCGATTTTTTATTTACTTAAACTGAAAGTCTAGGTATAGCTTATCATCACGAACTAGGCGGGGGCGGCACAAAATGTTTTCACTACTCCCCTCTATCCTTTACCAATGTCTCATCCACTCGTCTCGCTATCATATCCTCCACATTCAATTCATCTCTTCTTTGTTCTTCCATTCCTTTTACGTACTTCAACGTTCACCCCATCACAGCGTTCATCTCTTGTCATAACATGATCAAACCATCCAAGTCCATTTCTTTGCAGTCTCACAGTCACTGGTATATTTTATTCAACCTTGGACGAGTCCTAATGTAAAATTCAGCGGCGAAGCCTAAGCACCCTAGACACTCGTATAAACTTGATATTTAAGTACAAGTAAGTCCACGAAATGAGGACACGGCGCATGCTCTGTAAGGTCAAGCGAAAATGGACGTTGGTAGCTATGAAAATCCGCCTGCATTAGGTACCAACCAACTAGGTAGAGTTTTCCTTGAAACTGTTCACGTTATTACTAGTTATAGAAGGAAAATGTGTTATGCACGTAAAACATAGACAAAATACCCTAATTTACTCTTATTCATTTGGTCTGCTACAACCTTAGAGCAGTAGGATAACTATAATAAGCGTACACCGTACAGTAATTAACCAAAGTAGGTACTTCTAAAGTTTATTACAAAGAAGGGTGACGTAGCTACAACGTAACATTGAGAGAGGATTGAATTAAACTTTAAAAGAAAAGAAGACGACCAAGACCAAACCAGATCAAAAAGACGTAGCTGACTGATTAAGACTTACTGCCGCACTCAGAGACGTCAAATAACGTTAATGAGTACTTAACGTCAAAAAATGACAATTCAAAACTAGTCTCTATTCTTGCCGGGTCTATGGTCTTGATTTGAATGAAAATTTTTGACATTAAATACTCATTCAAGTTAATTGACGTCTCTGAGTGCGGCAGTTAGTGTTATTGTGACGGTTTTGCTGGGTTTCTAAGATCAACAGTGTTTTGGCTACGGGGCGTGGGATTTCGACATGCACTCATTAACTTTATTGAAGGATATTTTATTGACATTACACAAAGTTGTATCGGCGATCATTCTAAAAATACTCACGATATCTGTGCACTTTATTCAATGTTACGTTATTTTATTAAGTAAGTCATTGTTGAAAAATTGCTATGAACATGCCAGTATTATAAGAATGGACGCTGATAGAACATGAAGTAGGTGTACATAAACTATTACATGGGACCTAACATAATAGGCGAAACATGGGTGCTAGTCACCTCTGCCTACCTTCGGGGATATAGGCGTGATTTATATCGTATGTATGTATGCAACAATTCATAGCGCCAATATAAAATTACTGGTGGCCCAAACTACGATAAAGTAACCAACAAACAAACAGGCAGTACAACTATATCGTATCAAACTTATTATCCCGGTTCACAAACAACATGTACATTTGGCCTCTTTCCCAATTGATCTCCCAGGCGGTCACACTTCCACTACACACCTACACACGAAAACATGAAAATATTTTTCAAGGCGATAGCACTCTGTGATAATGAAGGAATGGAGTGACGTCGCTCGCTATCACAAAACCATGTGTACCTGCTTAGTCGCACAAAAGCCGAATTGTGATATGATTACATGTGTACATAAATACATAATATGCCCATCTACATACAAAAATCACGCTTATTTTTTAATTAGCACCTACGTTTCCCCATCATGCCTATTGCCATCTATAGGGCACGCAAATCGCAATACATTGTTGGGTGGTATGGTACCTATAAGAGGAACGCTACTGCCCATTACTCATCGCTGTCTTAACCCTTAGTCACCTTGTACGACACCCGCGGAGATTGGGGGCGGTGACAATTGTATTCTGCCCTGCCGTCACCACAGGCCATTTACATTACATTATATTTTTTTATAATATAACGAGGTATGGGGAGCTGCGTTCTTGGTGCGTCATCTAGCCTAGGATATTATAACTGCTATTAAAGTTACCGGCTTCCCGATAATAGGCACTCCCCTATAAAATTATTTTTTTTATATTAACTACTCATTAAAATTAACTGTCGTCTCTGAGTGCGGCGCAGTAAGACCGAAAACAAAAACATTTTCAGTCATTTGTCATTGTTGTGTCTATGCCTTTGTTATTTTCTGTTTTTAGTGACAAGGTCTGTGCCAAACAGCAATTCCATTAGAACACCACTGAGTCCATGATTGTGTTGTGACCCTGATTCAAACAACTACACAGGTAGAAAGAAAATAAATAAACAAAATAAAATAAAAATTCTGACTTTATTTTCTTTCTAATAAATATTCTTTCTAACATAATAATTATATTAGTGTTATTTTCGAGTTTTATTTGAACATTATGTTAATTGTAGAAAAATTATTAATACAAAGAAAATTGTAGTTAGAAAAAGTTACATACATTTGTATGTCCACATCATTCCGGCATCAATCAACTACATATAATTTTTCGTACTTTTTCTAATTACAATATTCTCTGAATAGTGTTTTAGTATAAATAGTGTTTTAATCAAAATCATACTACACGGTGCCATTTAATCCATTTTTTGTTTTTTACCAATGGACGAATGGAGAAACCTACCATTTCCTTGACGCTTTTATCTACTACTGCCCTTGATAACCCAAGCACAGAATTATCTCTACGCGCATGGTCTGTATCTGACTAAAAGGTGTTATCTTTTCAAGGCTCTGGAAAAAACACGGGAAAATTATCTAAACAGTGTCAGGTGACAATATTCGAGCTATTAATTCTTAACTTTTACTAGGTACGGTCAGCATTATTTATTTATTTGCAATCGCGGATGTGTGTGTAAGTATAATACATATTTGGGAACAGAGTTTCAACTTCCCAATACGATACAAAACGATTGTTATTATGGACATATTTTGATTTTTATATGAAAATGATTATTACAAATATAATTAATAGTGGTTAGAAAAAGGTCGAATAATTACAATTTTGATGCGGGATAAACTTTTACTAGCATCGATTACTCGAACTTTATTGTCAATGTTTCTCAATAGACTTTGTGCTTCGTTACCTTCTATCATCGGTATGACCGAAGTTCGTTACAAACAAGATAGGTTGATAATCTATTTGTAAAAGCAAAGCTTTTTACTGTTTTTCTAAATGTTTTATTTCATTTTAACAACAAGCAAGGCTTGAACATAAAATTCACTATTCAATTTTTTACACAGTGACATTGGATTTAAAAAATATATAATTGACAACTTTTGCAGATAAAAAGGTTTTATGTCGATCCGTAACATCTTCCGGGCGACAGAAATTTTATAAATATGTTAACATTTCATTAAATTCACATTGTAAAATAAATTATTTATTTACCTTAATTCGACCAGGTCAAAATAACAAATAATAAACTAAATAATTATTAAAAATCTGGTTATTTCTGGCAGGACAGGGTTAATAACTTTTTTTGTAGACAGAAATTAAATGTACAAAGAAAACCTACTTGGAACTTTGACTTTCCTTCCACTTCGAGTGGAGTACAAATCGTTGACTGGCATAATAGGCAACTCTTTCGGCCCTGAAGAAGAAGAAGAAGAAGAAGGGGATCTGGGAGGATTTGAAAGAGAATCATTACCCGCTATCTCCAATTTATAAAGACGTTGTATCGGTCTAATTCTCATTCCCGCAGCTGTTTTCACTCTTGCCGTCCTTTTCTCTCCGTCTTTACCTGCAAGCAATTCTTTTACAATAGCCAATGGCCATTTAACTCTCTTGTCTTCTGTTTCAAGTAACACAATATCACCTACTTCGATGTCATCTCCTTTTGATGTCTGTTTTTTCTCATTGCCTTTCTGTACTAAAAAGGCAAGATAATCTAGCTCGAAACGAGATCTAAACTGTCCTCTTAGCCTTTGCAAATACTGAAGACGTTTATTTAGATTGCTCGAGTCAATTTTATCGAGATCCGTAACATCAGTGTTTGGAATGGGTTGTATGAAATAAGCCGGTGTCAGTGGCTCAAGATATTCTCCAGACTCATTATTAATATACGTTAAAGGTCGCGCGTTCATAACAGCTTCACAGTCGCACAATATGGTCTGTAATTCATAATAAGTCACAGCGGCTTTTCCTAACACCCGACGAAGAAGATCCTTCATTATCCTAATGAGTCGCTCCCAATAACCACCCCACCAAGCAGCCGTCGGTGCGTTCATCTTCCAGGTTACTCTCTTTATGGTAGATTGTCTTTGAATCTCATCCCAGTCAAGAGTGGAAAATAAATTTTTCGCTCCACAAAAATTTGTTCCTTGGTCTGAGTTTAACATTTCCATTCGACCACGTCGAGCTATGAATCGCCGTAATGTCATAATGAAATCATCCGTTGACAACGACTTCGTTATTTCTAAATGTACAGCGCGGTACACGGCACAAGTATACAAAACGATCCAGCACTTTTGTCCATCTCTCAAGTACAATGGCCCAGCAAGATCGACGCCAGTTGTCTGGAACGGTGCTGAACACAATATTCTCTCAGGAGGTAAGGGCGCTGTTGGAGCCGTCGCAGCCTTGACCTTGTACCTTTTGCATATGATACAAGACGTAATTACTAATTTGACAACTCTACGTATCCCTATGATCCAAAATCGAGATCGAATATTTGCTATCAATTGACTTGATCCAATGTGTTGAAGTTTCTCGTGTCTTTGTCTGACTAACAAAGTAACAATTGGATTTTTACCGGGAAGCAGATATGGTGTCTGTATACCTTCAGGAAAATCCGTAAGTATTAATTTGGTTTTTATTCTAATCAAACCGTCTTCATCCATAAACTTAGTTAAATTATTTATCTTATCTATATAATCTTTATTATCTAACTGTACAAGCTTAATAACTATTTTCTCTGCATCAACAAATTCTTCATATGTTATTTCTCCGTTTCGTTTTCTAATAACATATCTCGAATTATTTATAAATCTCATCATCCAAGCTGTCATTCTAATAATCTTAGTGTACTTCGAAAAGTAATTCTGTATTCTTTGTAATAAGTCTTGATATTTACACATATTTACATTGCAAACCATTTTCCTTGTTTCCAGGTTTATTTGATGCTCATCGACGATCAAATCTGATTGTGGCCACTGCGTTATCGGTAATCGGAGCCAGTTCGGGCCTTCCCACCACCGAGTCTCATAAAGTATTTTCGCATTGCAGCCTCTCGATGCTAAGTCTGCCCAGTTTGCTTCACCTGTTTCATTATGTCCATTTGAGGTCACCCACATCCTTAGGTTGAACTTGGCTGTCATCATGATCTCTTTGGCCTCTTTGATAAACTTCTCGGCCTCTTCATTTGTATCTAAGCTCAGTACTGAATTGTCGACATAAAAGGATTTATTTAATTTTCTAGCAGTTGAACTGAAAGGTCCCTTTTCAAATTGATTAAGATGGTGCCGTATTGTAGCAGTTAGAAGAAATGGGCTCGATGTTAGCCCAAATACAACTCTACAATGTCTATAAGTAACCAACTCTTTTAGGGTATCGTCTTTATCCCATAGAAATTTAAGATAGACTCTGTTATGCTGATTTAGACTTATCTGTAAAAATGCCTTTTCTATATCAGACGTGATGCCAACCATTCCTTTGCGAAAGTCGTTAATCAAATCTGGAATGAGTTCGATAAAATTTATACCCTTCTCCAAACAAGCGTTCAAACAAAGACCGTTTTTGTCTTTGGCTGAGGCATCGAAAACGGGTCTAAGGCTAGTTGTCAAACTCTGTTCTTTTATAACCGGTCTATGTGGTAAGAAATGACCAAATTTCGGATCATTGTCAGTAATTTCAATAATACCTACATCTAGCCAATATTTTAAAACAGCATCATATTCTTTAAACTTGCCTACAGCCATCAATTTTTTAGTCATTGTTTCTAATCTTTGTTTTGCTCTATCATAGTTTGGTAATAAGTCATTATAGTGGTTTTTGAATGGTAACTGTACTTCATACCTATTATCCTCCATCACCGTCACATTTTCTTTGTAGTTCAGCCATATTTCTGCTTCCGCTTCTGCTTTGCTCTTTACTTCTACTGGATCTCTGATACCAAGTATTTCTAGTGACCAGTAACCTGCCAAAATGTCGTCACATGTACATTGCATAATAGTAGCGAGATTGTTATATGTACTTACTGATGTTCTCACCTGTTTTCCTTGCAGTGTCCACCCAAGCTTAGTTTTCGCAGCAACAAGTCCGTTCTCTAAATGTATCATGGTACCTGTTAAGAAGTAACCTAAGAAATCTGCACCTATTAGTATTCCTACATCTGTTACATTATTATTACCCATGTCTGACAGTGTAATCTTATGATCGCGCAAAAAACGTTTTATATTTACATCATGAGTATTAATTTTAGGTATATTTTTGCATATATTATTTTGACCAATAGCCGATACTACAAAGTTAAAAGTGTTATCTAAGGACTTAATTCTAAAATCGTACAGTTTATATTCCTTAGGACTATTTTCTATACCGCCGAACAAACATTGTGTCAAAATTTCTGTTCCGGTTGGTGTGATGTTTAGCTTCTCAACAATGCTGTTTTTAATATAAGTGCGTTGAGAACCCGAGTCAAATAACGCACGGACCGGCACGTTCTTATTCTCATGTTCCACCTCTATTACTACTGTCTGTAACAACGTCTCTTCTTTTTTGTATAAGGCAGAAAGTGACGTTGAAGGTTCAGAATTATTGTCTCTAGAGACAGTTTTATCCTCATTTTTATTTTCTGTACATAGTGCCGTTGAGTGTCGTTTTCCACAGGTAAGGCACTTAACATGAGTTCTGCATACCTTTGCGAAATGTCCTTTTCTGAGGCATATTGTACAGGCTTTCTTTTCTTTCAGGACCTGTTTCCGTTGTTCCAACGTGAGCCTACTCATCTTATAACATTCTAGGCTTACGTGACTTTCTTTGTCGCACCAAATACAGGTCAAAGTCTTCGGTTTGACATTGGTCAGCAGGCATTCGGCTGTCGCAGTTTTGTTTTCGTTTTCATGGCCGTTCATTAAATCCTGCTCGATAAAAGTCTTCCGTGTGATCTCAATCCTTTGTTCCGACTCTACTTCCTTTCTAAGAAAGTCTAAAAGTTTCGCGAGCTCGTCCGCTACGTCCTTGGAGCTTTGCCTGTGTCTTTCCCAACACCGAAGCGTTTCATGCGGCAAAGCCGATTCCACCATAGGCAGTAGAAAAGCAGCATATTTCTCCTTCGTTACGTTCAGCGTTTCTAATGCCCGTAATTGTGCATTGAGCTTGTCATACAACTGTGTTATTGAACTCTTCTTGTCCGAAAGTACTAATGCAAGGATTTCTCTTATATAAATCTGAATGAGCAAATCTTCTCTAGCGTACCTTGATTTCAACTCCTCTAAGCATTTGATATAGGCTGAAGCAGGGAAACTTTCCACTAAGCGCTTTACTTCCGACTCTTCCTTCATCGACTGTACTAGGTATTGGTATTTGTCTATTACGTCCAAATTGTTGTCGTCGTCTATTTTTGCGAATTGACCCCAGAATGTTAACCAATTTTTAATATCGCCGTCAAAGGTCTGCAACTGGAGCTTAGGAAGTGTAATATTATTTTTTGATATATTAGATTGTGCTATATTTTTCCTCTGTAAACGTGTTTTTTCTTTATATTTGGCATCTATACCCCACATTCTAGTTTTAGCAACTCAGAATACAGAACAAATTCTGAGGTATGCAAGTAACATAACGCACAACTCACGATTCTACTCGCAACGTCTGTGTAACCAGCTGTGTGAACTAAAAGCGGTATTTGATCAATCCCTGGTATTTGCTATTATATAACGTTTATATATGTTTTTATATATGGTTTTACGCTATCAAATTTTGACTTTGACCTCGTCTCGGCCGTGCAGAGGCGGACTCTACATATAGTGTGAGAAAAAATAATTGTAGTTGATCATGCCTATATGTTAATCCACGCCATAAAAATACGGAAGCCATTATTTTATTTGTCAAAGTCCGTGGAGTGGTTTTTGACTGTACTATGGAAAAACGTTTCTACAAATACAAACTTTCCCACTTATAAACATTTCTAGAAGGAATGCTGAACTGGCCGTGTGGTGACGGCAGAGCAGAATACAGTTACATACAAGGTACAAGTACAAGGAGACTAAGGGTAAAGGGCGATGAATAACATGCAGCAGCGTTCTTCTTATATCACCTAGCAATATACTGCAATTTACGTACCCGTTACTTGGCAATAATCTCGTCCCCTATTACATGGGACCTAACACATTGGCGAATCGTAGGTGTAACTCACCTCTGCCTACACCCGCGGGATAACTAAGCATAATTTATGTAGTAGGTATTCTCCTCTTCATTCCAGCGCTTTCCGACCTTACGCCAGGGTCCGCTTTCCGATTAAGCCTACTCCACTTTGCCCGGTCTTAAATGTACATACATACAAAAATCACGCCTATATCCCCGAAGGGATAGGCAGAGGTGAACTAGCACCCACGTTTTGCCAATTATGTTAGATCCCATGTAATAGGTGGCGATTTATCGGGCGCAAAAGTCGCAGTACTATTGCTAGGTGGTACCTATAAGAGAAACGCTGCTGCCAATGGGCAGCTGATGAGGAATGCCTCATCACTGATTTATCCTTAGTCGCCTTGTACGACACCCACGGGAGAGATTTGGGGTGGTGACAATTGTATTCTGCTCTGCCGTCACCACGCGGTACACAATGTTCAATGTTAAAAAAAATAATAGCTCGTACGTAATTTCATAAAGAAGCACCACAACACAATTTGATTTTAATTTGTCCTCGCTAGGTAATAGTGTACAGATTCCCTCGTAACACGAAAAAAAAACTCGTCAGAGCGAAGCCGTAGCGTAACGAGCGGCCTTGACATAACAAACATTAAAAGATAACAATTGTTACAAAACTCATGTTTTTATTAACTCCTCGGGATTTTTAAGGAATATTTTAATGTTGAGAACTTAGGTAATTATTTATTAGCATTTCTTCCTAAATTGTTTGCCACTTATCCATATTTGAAAGAAGCCATTACAAAATGATAGATAGATCAGTCAGATCTTCATCCTGCCCTGTTCCCAGTCTATCTAGGGACGGCGCAGTATATGCCTAAGTATAAGCCATGAGCTCCCATTTAATTCATACTATCAAGCACACCGGAAAGGTGCTATTGATAAATTAAAGGGGAAAAAAGTGATGCAAAGGACCATGACGACAGACCAATAAATGGAGAGTGATTGGGATGACAGACAACATTCCAATACCCTTAACTCTAATACACACAAAATACAGGTACAAATGCAAACCTCAAGAAAAGATCACTTTACAAAGTTTGCACTTAACAATCGCACATGAACGGTTATTTGGGCGTGAGCCCGACGACGCGAGGTGAGGGTATGACCCGAGTTTATCTTTAGACCCAGGCCATCTGCAGAGGGCATCACGAACTGCGAATGTCATTGCAACCATTTCTCTGCTAAGCACACGATGATAACATCTAAGTTATCCGCAATTACCTTAGCTTAAGGCTGAAATTGTCATATCCCTTCTTAAATACAAAAGAGACAACTCAAAATTACATTCCTGCTACAATACGATTCTTACTCAGAGATGTCAATCAATGGTAATGAGTACTTAATACAAAAGGTTTTCATTTAAATCTAGATCATTGACCAGGCAAGAATAACAACGATTTGAATTGTTAAAAATCACATTAAGCACGACTGTAAGTCTTACCCCCGAATACAGAAAAGCTACTTTAAGTTTGAGTCCTGCTTAACATTTAAGTATTGTCAAAACTGATTTTTTCATTCTGACAGGTACTGTCCACTTAACTTCATAAATAGTGCTCAAAATTTTAGTAGCGTTTCTGTATTCGGGGGTTATTGTCATAAATTTAGAACTCACAATGTTTGTGAGTATTTTTAGAATTGCATATTTAGTTAAATGAGCAATATATAATATTGTGTTATATCCTGTAAAATTATTAAAGTTAGTGACGGTAGTTACTTAAGTATAAAATGAATTAATTGGGGAATGTCGTTCGTATCATCATATTATTATACAAAGAAGTAAACTTTAAATACATTAAGGAATAATCAAATTTTTTCCTTTTCAATTTACCTGATTTGATTACTTAGTATTGTTTGATGATTTATATGTAATTGTTTGTAGATAGTGTGTTGATATTGATTATTACATGTGAAGTTACAGCAGCTTACAGGTATGCCAGGCCATCAACTCACAAAAATTTTATTCAAATAGAATAAAAGCTTAGTGCAATACCTCACAAGCGGCTAACAGAATTATTTTTAATAGTCATATAAGTGATAATATCCCTTAATATCGATTTATACTATAATACTATTGACCCCACTGTAAGTAAGGTGAGCTATAGTCGAGACTTTTTTGTTGCTGGCACAGTTAACTAATACTTTGCAACAAATAAGCTAATTATTAATTACTGGATTCCAGTTACAAATTGCAAACAAACAAGATCAATTTCTGTATGTTTTCTTATGATAATTTGGAAGCAGTAATGTAATAATATTGTAATAATGATGTAGTAATGTAGTAATAATATAGTGAGTAAATAAATGTTTAAGAGTGAAGTGGAAAGTACATAATCAACTGTCAATTAACTTGATAATATATTTATAATTATTTATTGTAAAAACACACAAATACAGTCGTCCTTAACTAATTATTTCAACTTGGTTACAGAAACTCATATTTAATATTACTCGTATTAATCCTACACCTATTATTTATGTGATCATTGATGCAATGCATCAAATGAACACAGTTGATCAGATAATTTAATGTAACAATGAAGATTAAAGTCAAAACAAAACATACAAAATTGGCTTGATAGTATAATAGTTAATTTTGAAGGTAGGTAATATGTAATTAAGAATTAATTTTATAATATTTTATGGAATATTATAGTGGATTTGTTTTACTTATTGAAACTATATGTAATTCTGGAGATATTCAAGACGAAATCGTATGATAAATGCTATGATACACGTGTACTGACGGCTACGCAAAGATCGACCTAGCGCGATTGCATTTATAACAGCAACGACCTGATTCATAAATAAAAGCAAGTCTATTTCAACCTGAATTATTCACTTTTTATAAAATAGTTCTCAGATAAACAGTAAATTCTGGGTAAAACTATCAATAGATTAGCAACTACAAATACTAAGTAGCTTAGGTTGTAGTTCTGCATCATAAGACTTTATGTTCTTGTTGCGAAATACACGCGGAATCAAAAAAATTAAAGAATTACTACATAAATTAGCCACGCAAGTCGGTATAGAAGACTCCCCAAAATAGTTTTTATTCACATTACATAACTTCAGACCCAAAAAGTGGAGGTTATAACAAGTACACTAAAAATAATTCACGTACGAAAGAAACTGTAAAGGCGGTATTGAAATTAATATAACAATTAATTTACCTGCAATTCAACTAATTTCGTCGATGTAATCCTGAACAGAGCCATTTCTAATCCCACCGAGCGCTAACTACCACACAACTACACCTTGCCCGCGATCGATCGCATCGGAAGTGGCAGCGGGTGAGCGGGCGGTGAGATTCGCTCGCGGTGCCGTTTATGTCAAGTGTGATTTTTGACGTCACATCACGTGATACTGAACAACGGTTCCTTTTTCACTGTATTAATAAATAACCACAAAAATATCGCGTCTTGTGATTATAATATTTTTTAATTAAAAATTACTTATAAAAATTCAATATTCGGGTCGCTTCTTACATGATTCTAAACTTAAAACTAAATTTAATATCAGTCTCTCCTCTTCATTCTGTATTGAGAAAGAAAGAGAAACACTGTTGTCAAATTAATATTAGGTTTAGAGAACCGTTGTCAGAATCGACCCTTTTGACCTACATTTTATTGTTCTAATTCCAAAAGCTACTGCAAATTAATAGGTACTCAAAACTCAGAATAAAATATTCTGTGTTCTGAGACCATATTGTCCTCTATGTCTGAGACTCAAAATATCAAATATGAAGAAGTTTATAAAAGTGATTTTTGTAATTATATTAGACAAGTGTAAGTATACTTAACATTTCAGGCTAGACTGTATGTACTTCTTGTTGTTGAAGCTTAAAATAGTACAATGGTTATATAATAATAAATACACTCAAAATTTTTATTTATTATTATATAATTTAGAAGAAGAAGAAGGTTTTACTGAAAAAGTTGTTTCTATTGGCGATCGGCACTACTTGGAACACATTGAAATATTAAACACCGATATTTATATTAGCCGTGTGGTGACGGCAGAGTAGAATACAATTGTCACCTCCCCAAATATCTCCCGCGGGTGTCGTACAAGGCGACTAAGGATAAATCAGCGATGAAGGATGGGCAGCAGTGTTCCTTTTATACCACCTAGCAATAGCAATGTACTGCGACTTTTGTGCCCGATAAATGGCAATAGGCTCGCCACCTATTACATGGGACCTTACATAATTGGCGAAACGTGGGTGCTAGTTCACCTCTGCCTATCCCTTCGGGGATATAGGCGTGATTTATGTTATGTATGTAATTAAATACTGAAGACATGGATGTTTAGGCTAGATTCATTTCTTTCGTAAATAGGAGAAGAAATTAAAAAAAACATCTATATGTCACTGTCATTGTCAAAGTCAAAACCTGACAGCTGTCAAACAATTTAAAATTTCGTACCTTACCTTCTCTGTAGATAAATCAATAAATGGCTTGGCTGGTAGGTTGGCTTTGTGTTTGTATGTAAAGTGTACATACATGACCGGTCAATCGATACTCTATCTATTCTACATAAAATATTGTCTTGCGTCCGTAGTCGGCCCACCTCAAACCAAGTAATCTATATTTTCCTCGGTGCGGTCGGTTGTCAGGGTATAAATAATTTTGAATGATAAATTTTAAATAAAGTAAACATGCGTTTCTTTACAACATTTTTGTTACTTTTCCATGTCGTTGTTGTAATGGGTGGAAGACGTTTTCGTCTAGGCCGTAGTAAGGGGGGGAATCTAGGTTCACCGGGGGGCATTAGTGCTGAACATCTGCCTCCAGCGAAATGGTTTAAACAGAAATTGGATCACACCAACCCATCCAACCTAAAGACTTGGAAGCAGGTTAGTATTTCTCCATTGTATGTTAGTCATTTTCCATAATTATATTTTATATTAATCTGCTGTTATTTGCTACCATCTTAGTTATTATTTATCGAATTTGTGATATTTATCAATTTATTATATTTGTTTACGTCCTTTCTAAAAATCAAATTAATAAAATTGCGCGAGAGAGAGAGAGAAAGAGTGCAATGTCTGGGAGAACATCAGTCTCTGATGCACTAGGTGTATGTAATTATACTTGCATATCATAACATCAATGTGGGTCCTTTGATTGCATTGTTAATACATAGTGAATTAGCATACAATAATTTTATGGGAATATTCTTATTGATGATGATGATTGCTATTATTTTGACTTTATTTCAAACATTATATAAGTATTGGAAAAAATTACAACAAAGAGAATCATCAAGATCATCATCTTTTCTAACCAAATTTTCAATGATGAAAATTTTCAAACATTTCTCTCATTCTGGACATTAGCTCTTCCATTTTAATTTTTGTTGGTGCCATAAAAATTAAGTGGAAACCATTAGAAGAGGTTTGCACAAAAGATGCTCTACTTATCTTGAAATAAAGTATGTGATTAGGACTGTTGCCTACTCAGATATATCCTTAATTGTGTATTTATTAAAAAGTGGTGGCTTGTTACTATATGCATGCATACATACATACATAAAAATTAGCATCCACGTTTCGCCAATTATGTTAGGTCCCATGTAATAGGTGGCAACCTATTGCCATTTATCGGGCACCAATGTCGGAGTACTATTGCTAGGTGGTATAAGAGGAACGCTGCTGCCCATTCCTCATCTCTTATTTATCCTTAGTTGCCTTGTACGACACCCACGGGAGAGATTTGGGGTGGTGACAATTGTATTCTACTCTGCTGTCACCACACGGCGTTATGTTGTGTGCAAATGTGTTATACTATATGTGTGTGTGCAAAGTGAGTGAATTGTCTATCAAAACAAATCACTAAAGAAAAATAATATGAAGGTGATGAAGAGAGTGCTAACATTGAAGTTTAATATTCAGGAGATTACAATCAACATAATGTGCTTGGTAGACAACTATATTATTCTCCTAAGGCTCAAGTTCACCAACACAACTAAAAGTTAACCCTCTATTTTTGACAATTCTTCCATACTGATAAATGTCGAAAAGAACCGGTTAAATAATAATCGCCTGTTACATGTAAGTGAACTCCAGCCTAAATAGTCACATAAATATAAAAAAATTATATGACCGAATTCATTGCATTCATTGCTGGGTTTCTGTGTTTTTTGTTCCTATTCCATGTAAGTTTTACATGATAATTTGAATTTAAAATATAGTACTAAATAAATAAATTATCATTTTTACTTTGCCAACTCTCTGATACAAAATCATTCTATTTTATTTAATCAGTGAGTCAACCAATTGTAAATAAGGTCATTCAATTTAGTCAGAATCTCAAATATAAAATAATTGTATTACATTGACACAAATGACCATCTGTTACATTTATTAACTACAGTAGAGTTATGACTTGACAAAGCTACATACACCCTGAATGGAATTTCCTAGTGTATATTGTGACCGTCAGCAGCTGTTCAGAAGATAGTGACTTGTTGAGTTATCTATCGTAGTTGTAAGTACAAAAATAGATTGGCAAAGGCATCAAAATGGTCTCAGCTCAGCGTAAAGTTGTGTTTGGTAGAGTGACTCTTCAATCAACATGTTTTGTAATAATCCCAGATGGCACCGGAGCATCAGAAGGTCCAAATACATAGTAAATACATACATACATAAATCACGCCTATATACCCGAAGGGGTAGGCAGAGGTGAACTAGCACCCACGTTTCGCCAATTATGTTAGGACCCATGTAATAGATGCCAAGCCTATTGCCATATATCGGGCACAAAAATCGCAGTACATTGCTAGGTGGTACAAGAGGAATGCTGCTACCCATTCCTCATCCATCACTGTTTTCTCCTTAGGCGCCTTGTACGACACCCACGGGAGAGATTTGGGGTGGTGACATTTGTATTCTACTCAGCCGTCACCACACGGCCGTAAATATATTCATAAATCACGCCTATATATCACCGAAGGCGTCGGAAGAGTGCAATTGGTATCCATACCAATTCCCATGTAATAGGAGCAAGCACACAGCACTATGGATTCGAATGTTGTCAATTCAATTCAAATCTTATTGAGATGACATTATCATTCCAATCCATACTACTGACGGTTTTGGCTTAGGTTTTACTGTATACCACCTGCCTAACACTAACCCACTTTGGGTATGCTGTTGTTAGTGGTTTTCCCTCCATAAAAGGGCTCCCATAAGGGCAATCTCCCTTAGTCGACTTTACTGGCACTTTCTACGTTATTTATTCGCGGGAGCACCAGCCCGGAAGAATTGTGATAAAATAAAAATATGGAAGTTCGATTAAAAGAGTTTAAGTTATGCACCAAATACACAAGACAACTCAGGATGATCAGTAGAAAATCCCTGTATTTTTAATTTAACATTCATTCAATGAATGTTCGTAAAATTATGACAACGTAATTGCGGCTAGAAAACGTTCCAAAAATTACAGTCTTGATGCGGGAATCGAACCCGCGTCCTCTGCAATCCGGGAACTTTTCCTAAAGAGATTTTCTTTGAGATTGCTGTTTACTTTAGTCTCATTAACTCATTGTGGACTCCATTTGCGATAAGTTGGGAAGAGTTTTCCGATATTGGATATGCGCGCGCATAACCTAGCGTCTGGCACGCCGTCGTCCATTGACTTGGTCGACTCACTGGTCTATTTCTACGTCGACAGAGATTTTAACCGATTTTTTAGATTGATACATAAATACACCAATCATGCCTAGCTACATAGACTGAGAATTGAATGAGGATCTACTACTATTGAGAAATGAATGAACACCTACGGTCGCCAACTAAGTTAGGTCCTCTGTAATAGGTGGCGAGCCTATTGCCGTTTATCGGCCACGTAAATCGCAGTATATTGCTAGGTGGTGGTATAAGAGGAACGCTGCAGCCCATTTCTCATTGCTGTCGTAACCCTTAGGCCTCTGGTTGGTACCGTGACGCGGACAAAAGGCCTTAGTCGCCTTGTCGGATATTGGGGGTGTGATACGTTAGGGAGAGATGAGAGATAGATAGGGGGTAAGGTACAGGACAGTTGTATTCTACTTTTTGAATCTTTTTCAGTCTTCCTCTCTATGTCTCAACATTCATTTCTTCTTTTAGTCATATGGATTTAGTTTCTTAACATAACATATCCATACCAAGCCAAACTCTTATTCCTTTTTATGTTCTCTGTCAACGTTACTTTCCTCCCCTTATCCACTCTTGTCACGCCGCACACCCATCTTCAAATTCCCACCTCTACCGCATGTAACTTTTCCTCATCTTATCAGTCTAGTGTTCTTCTTCACACACGGAATTGAGGTTAAATAGCATTTTATTTATGTATTTTTGTTTTATTTTAGCGCTACTTCGTGAACAACGACTTCTTCGTGCGAGAAGAACCGGTGACGGTTTTCCTGATGATCGGGGGGGAAGGACCCGCGGACCCCAGGTGGATGGTGACAGGGACCTGGATAGATTACGCCAAATACTTTAGGGCACTCTGTGTAAATTTGGAGCATCGGTACTATGGCGAAAGTCATCCCACTAGGTGAGGTTTATTTATTTATTATTTGGGAAACATACACACATAAATCACTCCTATATCCCCGAAGGAGTAGGCAGGGGTGTATTAAACACTCACTTTTCGCCAGTTAAATTAGGTCCCATGTAATAGGTGGCGAGCCTATTGCCATTTATCGGGCACACAAATCGCAGTATACTGGTATCAGAGGAATGCTGCTGCCCATTACTCATCGCTGTGTTAACCTTAGTCTTGTACGATACCCACGCGAGAGATGGGTGTGGTGACAATTGTATTCTGCTCTGCCGTCACCACACGCGGTCACTTTTAGATGACAAACATTAATAATTAACGGACACAAAGAGCTAACATTTTGTAATTAATATTACAGATAAAAATGCGAACATGGTTTGAGTATAGACATTGATCCTATTTTGAAACGTTAAAATAAAATGATGGCGTTGTACCTAATTAGTGAAAATGTTATTTAGTTTTATCGTCAGGTCCAAGGGCAATATCCCGTGTCTTGTTTTGCGAATTGCGACATATATAGGTATATGTGTATATACTGAGATATTAAGTAAACAATGTTATCTAGAAAGTGGTATTATGTTAGTTCTTTTTCATATTTTATTAACTGAATACTGGGCACTGTTATAAATTCTGACGTCTTTTGACCAGTAACCCGTTCACACTCATTGGGCAATTTTGTCATTTTAGTGCCAAGTATTGAAATGCAACGTGCTATAGTTAAAAATTCTCTTTTTCTTTCTATCCAAGAACTGATCCTCTATCACAGATATTTCTCTTGAGTACGTTAATTAGTTCGAATGATACCACGATTTTTCCGTTTCCTCAAAAATACTTTATGAACTTAAGACCTTTGTAAAAGAAAGTCGGCAGAGTTGCACAATTCATCATTGTCTTTCAACCGCAGAGACACATCGACGAAAAACTTGCAGTACCTGTCGTCCAGTCAAGCTCTGGCTGACATCGCTTACTTCATCAAGTCAATGAACTTACACTACGAGCTGCCGAAGGATGTGAAGTGGGTTGTCTTCGGGGGGTCTTACCCCGGGTCTTTAGCTGCATGGGCTCGTATGAAGTACCCCCATTTGGTGCACGCGGCTGTGTCTACCAGCGGGCCGTTGCTGGCCAAAGTGGATTTCTTAGGTACTCGTATTATTTCATACATACATGCATACACGCCTATATCCCCGAAGGGGTAGGCAGAGGTGATTAATCACACGTTTTTCCGATTAGGTTAGGTCCCATGAGGCAGGAGACATTGCCGTTTAACGGGCATGTAAATCGCAGTATCTTGCTAGGTGGTATAAGAGGAACGCTGCTGTCCATTCCTCATCACTGATTTATCCATAGTCACCTTGTCCGACACCCACGGGAGAGATTTGGGGTGGTGACAATTGTATTTTTACACTGCCGTCACCACACGGCAACTCATGTATTCATCTTATAATGCTAAGTTAGGTTAGCGTGGTACGGGCATGTGATGAGGAACGATGAATATAAAATAAATATTTCTTACACTCACACCTATCATCCAGTAGCCCAAAGTAGTAGCATAAGCAGTTGTGTTATGGATAGATACTAGATGACCGACACATTTTAATACCGCCACTGCGCTAACGAGCTCTATATAGACAATTATTAAGGAGTAATTGTGGCTGTCCAAGCTCGGTCTGCGATTCCGTAAACCAAGCAAATGTTCGCTAGGGCTGGTCGTTGGATGGGTGACAAGAAATGTGTTATCTCGTGATCGTCCGTGGTTCAGAAGGCACGTTAAGCCTTTGGTCCCGGCTGCGTCTGCAGTCGTTAAAACCCATCAATCCGCACTGGGCCAGCGCGGTGGGTTCAGCCTATATTCTTTAATCTATAAGGAAGGCCTGTGCACCAGCAGGACATTAAACATTACAATTATTTTGAAAGTCGCCGCAATAAACATATTTTTTAGTTCCAAACTCGCTGTAAAGTATATTCCACCCAACAAGTTGTAAATATTATGATAAAACTACAAAGCTAAAAATAATGTTAACACCGTTATTGTGTTCCGACAATAAGTGATACGATAGCCAGCCCTCTGTGGTTGAGGGCTCCAGGTAAGCTCGATTCCATCTTCGGCCCTTATCTTTACTTACCATCAGGTGAGATGAAGGGCAAGAGCTTCCCTGTCTATCATTAAAAAAAGTTTCCATACCTGCAGTAAAGAATATTACACCCAACAGGTTGTAAATATAAAACTATCAGGTAGAAAATCTGTTATTGTTTTTTTTTTTTTTTTTTTTTTTGTAGAATACTATAAAGTTGTCGTGAACGCGTTGCGGGAGAAGACCGGAGACGATCAGTGTTCCAAGAAACTGGAGGAGGCACGCAAAGAGGTTGCAGAGTTGATACACAGCGACCCCAGTACGATAGAAAAGGAATTCAAGTGGGTACCCTTAACAAAATTTAAATATAGGATGCAAAGGGAGGAAAATGCCCTGATTGAGTTTCTTGGCCGTTCAGAGACAGACCATTTATCGCTTTGAACTATAAAAAAAATCATTGGATTTTTGACAGTTCAAAGCGATAAATGGCTTCAGATATGGCTATATGCCTTTAAAGCTGTAATATAGATATCTAAATCTTAATATTTTACTAAAATATAATTTATTTTAAGTAGGTGCACAAAAACAGTTTTTTTTTTACAATAGTTTTTCAAAATTAGTCATCATGCCTATTGTAATTTGTAACCGTGCCAGATATGAATAAACGAATTTTGACTTGATTTGACATTCAAATTCAGTGTGTGTGTGTGTCGTCGATATTTATTTACAACTTTACCTCTTGCAGAGTTTGCAAGAATTTCTCCGAAGCGTCGGATGATGATATGAAGAATTTCTTCAATTCCATTGCTGACGATTTTGCCGATGTTGTGCAGTACAACGAAGACAACAGGATTGGAGCGAGCGAGTCAACCCGAAATATTACCATCAATACGGTAAACGGCTTAAAATTGCAATAAATGTATTATATTATTCATCATTCTCATGCCCTTTTTATTAGGGGTCCATAATCATCAGCATCATCATCACCAGCCTGTTTAATATGCCCACTGCTGAGGCACAGGCCTTCTCTATTGATGGAACACTGCAGGGAGACTGTCTATAACATAAAGTCTATAACATAACCCACCACGCTGGCCCAGTGCGGGTTGATGGGTATTAACGACTGCAGATGCTGGCTTAATGTGCCTTCCGAAGCACGGAGGAACTCGAGATAATAAACTTTTAGTCACCCATCCAATGACCGGCCTTAGCCAACATTGTCACTGCGCTAGCGAGCTCATCTATGAATCTACAAATGACTATAGCTAATTTGAATGTGTTGCATCTGTAGACTGATTGTGCATGTAGGAGTGAACCAATGGAGAGGCTTTAGATTAGAAGATCTCTACCTTTATTTATTTATTTATTTGGGAAACAAACAGTCTGACATGACAATATAAAATAAAACATTAAAAAAGTACACATATCAAAAAGTTTCCACTAAATAATTGTACATATTACTATATCTAATAACAGAAACAGAATATTACTAATATTACTAGAGGTCGCCCGAGGCTTCGCCCGCGTTAATGTCGGTTGTTATACTATAGCCTATAGTTTTCCTCAATTAATGGACTATCCAACACAATAGTTATTTGTTGTACGTGAGTGCAAAGTTGTTTTTTAACCGCGTGCTCAATTTTGATGACCGAGCTAGCGAAGGATTCTAAAATAAAAAATTAGAATCCTGAGCGATAGCGAGGGAATCAAAAGAGCACAAGGTGAAAAATCTTTGCACTCGAGTGCAACACGTAACTTTTCATCCCCCCCAACGAGGAAATTGCAAAATACAAAAAAAAAAAATACTATCACAACAGTTTCTGTTTTCACCCAGAAACTTCCACAACACCCTCCCATTAACCCAAACACACTCTCAACACCCACCCAGAAACACCCACAACATTCACACCCATCCACTCAGACACACCCAAAAAACACCCATTCACCCAGAAACACCCCCAAAACACCCATTCACCCAGAAAAACCCTCAAAACACCCATTCACCCAGAAACACCCACAAAACACCCATTCACCCAGAAACACCCAAAAAACACCCATTCACCCAGAAACACACACAAAACACTCATTCACCCAGAAACACCCACAAAACAACCATTCACCCAGAAACACCCACAAAACACCCATTCACCCAGAAACACCCACAAAACACCCATTCACCCAGAAACACCCACAAAATACCGATTTACCCAGAAACACACACAAAACACCCATTCATCCAGAAACACCTACAAAACACCCAATCACACCCAAAAAACACTCAATCACCCAGAAACACCCACAATACTCACCCATCCATTCAGACACAACCACAAAAACCCATTAACCCAGACACACCAACAAAACACCCATTCACCTAGACACACCCTCAAAACACCCATTCACCCAGACACACCTCCAACAGCCACCCATCCACCCAGCCACACCCACAACATTCATCCAGACACACCTGTAAGTCCCTAATAAAAATTACCGTCCCTAATGGAGTTCCGAGACGGTCAATCAGCTTGAGTCAAGCACGTTGATTTTCTGTAAGTTTTTATTCCTTTGCTAGCGTAAACAAATCAAAACAGACCTAAAAAGCTTTTAAATGCTTGACTCAATCATCAGCAAGCGTTGTAGACGATCAAAATGTTTAAAGCAAGATTGACGCCAAGCTGATTGACCGTCAGGGAACTCCTAGGTTTTAACAAATTTGTGACGTGAAAAGAAAATGGCGCGCGCAAAGCAAATTACAAAAAAAGTACACCAAAAAGGTTCCGAGTCTGAGTTTTTAACAAATTAAAATAGGTTGCATGACAATTTCGGCACCATGGAGGTAGAAATAAATATGTATAATGATGTTTTGAATTCACAAACTCATTGCACACGATGTTCTAAATTCAAATTTACTTTAACCTCTAGAGGATAAAAACGGCTTTTGCACTCAGATATCGAAGAGCAAAAACGCTTTTTCCGAGATGGTGGGATGAAAAAAGAATTTTTCAATTTGAGTTCCTGTAGGTAGTTCCTGAGATTAGCGCGTTTAACCATACAAACAGACAAACTATTCAGCTTTGTAATATTAGTATAGATTTTATTTAAATAACTCTCTCTGTATGTCATGTCTAGGTCTGCGACATAATGACCAGAGAGAACACTCCCGCTTACAAAAACCTAGCGGAATTCAACGCCTTGTCGCTGAAGAAGGCGAATCAGACTTGCATGGATTACAGCTATGACAACATGATCAAAGAACTGCGCAACACTACGTGGGGTTCGGATGAGGGTAAGTGTAGTGTATTTAGGCTGAAGTTGTTGGCAACATAAAAATTAAATTATCTGTAAATACTTATATTATTGCTCTTGGCAACACCGTCTCTCTCTCTTCTCTGCGGTAGCGACTGCAGTGCATGTACGTTTGTGAGCTCCTGGTAATTAAATTAGTTTTTACCAGTTTGCCTACATTTTATTGTGAGACACAGCACAACCCCAACTAGCTCGCCCGGAGATTCATTATGTTGATATTAAGAAAAGGTCGTAAGCAAGCGATGAAAGAAAAATGCATGCAGCGGAAATGAGAATGTTAAGTTGGATGTGGATGCCGTGTGGTGACGGCCGAGTAGAATACAATTGTCATCACATACAAGGCGACTAAGGGTAAAGACAGCAATGAGTGATGGGCAGCAGCATTCCTCTCATACTCCTGGCAATGTAATGCGATTTATGAACCCGATATATGGCAATAGGCTCGCCGCCTATTATATGGGACCTAACTTAACTGGCGAAAAGTGGGTGTCTCAGTCACCTGTCTGCTTACCTATTCGGCGATATAGACGTGATTTATGGATGTATGGAATACTTAGTAAAAAAGCAAAAACTCCAGCAAGCAGTGTTCGGATCTTATTTGTTACTTATTGTATATAATCATCATTCGACTGCCCCCTTCCCAGGTTATCTGGGGTCGGTTCAGTTAGTTTTATTCTTCTGTACCTACCTACGTCATCTTGCAAAGTTCAACAACCCTTTCTTTTGTACTTGGACTACTGTTGGTTTGGTCGAATTCTGGTACGGACATTATAAGGGATGATATGAATCAAAAGGGAGTGGATGGCTTGATGACGTCTCACCGATATGAATGGGAGAGGAAACATACTGCGCTCGCCCCATATATACTACTGGGAACAGGGCAGTGAGATTCATACCATACATTACACTGAAAAGGTGCTAGTCATGAATGAATGTATAGAAAAGAGAAAGGGCCATGTCGAGACACCGATTACCGCAGAGTGATTATGATGACAACATGCACATCCATACTGCTCAGTGCTCAAGGTTCTGGCTTAGGTTTTACAGCCGGCCGCCTGCCTAACACCAAACCCTCTTTGGGTATGCTGTTGTTGGTGGTTTGCCCTCCACCATTCGGGTACCGCAAAGTGTTTATTGGTATACACCGGACAATCTCCCTTAGTCGACTTTTACTACACCCATGGGATGATACTGGGCTGGCACATTCTGTTATTTTTACGCTCCCATGGTAGCACGGAAATCATTAGTGGTAGTATTTAATAAGACATGGAACCTTTAGTCGATATTATAGCTGTAAAACTAACTAAATATGTCACTGTATTTTTCATTATGTATCCTGTACGTTTCAGCCCGCCAATGGATGTACCAGACATGCACCGAGTTCGGCTTCTACCAAACCTCGAGTGGGGAGAGCGAGGTGTTCGGCGACGAGTTCCCAGTTGACTTCTTCATTCAGCAGTGCGAAGACGTGTTCGGGACCAAGTGAGTGACTGAGATGTTTTTATATGGATCGCTGTTGAAGTTTAAGCATGGCGTGTGTAATTGTACATATTATTATTGAATAATTACTTAGGGCCGAGTTCACCAAGTTTTAATGTTTTAGTAATCAATCGGTTTATTCCTGAACGACGCTTAAGCCGATTGTCCACCGCCAACTAAACTAAGGCCCGAGTTCACCAACACGTAAAACAAGCGATTAAAAGATATTCGTTAGGTTTTGACAGTCCTTCCATACGATGAAATGTAAAAAACTGACGGTTAACTAATAATCACCTGTTTATGTGTTGGTGAACTCCAGCCTAAATAAGATAAGCTTAGCTCGCATAGTTGAGCCAGTTTTTCATACATGTGCGTAGACCGCAAACTATGCTAGCTAAGCTAACATACATGATAAACTGGCTCAACTATGCGAGCTAAGCTAAGCTAACTTAATTCTAACGGCTTTACAACCATTTAAATATCTACTGTTCGCCACAAAAAAATCAACAATGGTTACTAAAATAAATCGTGCGATCGTCAATCGTTCACAGCGAATGAACGAATGGCATGAACATGAATTATTTTCGTTTAATTATTTAAACTTATACTTAACACTAATTATTTTTGCAGGGCTAACTTGGCTAAGCGGTAGGTGGTAGTGTATTTCGTGGCCATACGTGTATTTTGTGATAAATGTGGCCAAAAAATGTATTGTATCTGCACCGTCAAATCTTAATTATCCCGATTTATGCACAAACTTTTGGCCACACGCGACGCTAGCACACCCGGGTGTATATAAGAAACACGCTTGTGTTGCCGGGCGATTTAATTTTTTCTCTTTACTATTGATTCCCTAAGTGGTCCGAGTGAACCCCCAGGGGTCCACGGGAGACTCGGCGGGTCTACATGGTGGCGTGACAACAATGGGGGTTCACCAATTCGGGGGTCCATGAAAATTTTTGATTCGCAAACTGTTTATTCATGATTAGGGCCCAGCCGAAATGCAAATTTCCATACTTAGATTATATAATCTTCAATTTTTTTTGTCGCTTTTTGGGAATATGGTAGAAATGGACCCCCCGTCCACCGGAACCGGTAAAATTATGAAAGTTGTGTATGGGAAAAAACTGTTTCGGAATGTCTGCTCTATATTTTAACCTCAATATTTTCGGTGGTATGTGTTGTGTGACACTTGCACTTATATAAATACATACTTACATTAATCACGCCTATATCCCTGAAGGGGCAGGCAGAGGTGATCTAGCACCCACGTTTCGCCAATTATTTTAGGTCCCATGTAATAGGTGGCCATTTGCTAGGTGGTATTAAAGGAACGCTGCTGCCCGTTCCTCATTATTGATTTACTAATAAATAAATATACATAAATGTATACAGATACGACGCCGACTTCGTGAAAGGCGCCGCCGACTGGACCAACAACGAGTACGGCGGCCTGGACATCACCGTGAGCCGAGTGGTATTCGTCCATGGCTCCGTTGACCCATGGCACGCGTTGGGCATCACCAACACCACAAGTCCCGATGCCCCTGCTATCTTCATTCCCGGTAATAACTTTTTTTTTTTTTTTTTCCGGAGTGGAATACCTCGAAGCACCATACCAGCCGCTAGCTAGCGACCAGTAGGCCTATTGCGTAACTTTTTTTGTCAGTTGAAAGTGATGATCACCGAACTATTTACTAATCCATTACTGCTTTACTATAATGCACTTGTCCTGTGATAACAGCAATGTATTAGTAAATAGTTCGGTGATCATCACTTTCAACTGTCAAAAAAAGTTAGGGAATACGCCTACAGCACTACCCACTAAACCACTCCGGTGGTCCTCCTAGCCCTGTAAGAGGGGAAAGCCTGGGATATGCCTCGCGGCAATTCACCAGTCAAGCGATATTAGCCCTGAATTACATTGAGAACTTAAACGGGGTAGGCAGAGGTGGAAGACTGAAAGAATATGCAGTTGCTCCCGTAGTGAAATTTGTTCGGTTCGATGGTCTGAACGGATTTCAAAAATTTTTTTGCAGCGATAAAAAAAGTGCCCCGGGGGCCTACTCTGAAACTCCGAACGAACGAACTCACATCTATCCGTCTTTCTCACGCCACTGCGTGTTAAAATAAGAGCGACAAAGACGCAAAGACTCGATCGAACGAAATAAACTTCCAGAGTAACGCCTCTGGTACGTATGTGTATGCCCGCCTCCTCTGTCGCAGGCACCGCCCACTGCGCCAACATGTACCCGGCGTCCGCCGCTGATGCGCCCGCTTTGCAACACGCTCGCGTCCTCATCCACCACGTGCTGGTCCGATGGATCGGCCGCCCTTGACTCGCCACCGGCGAGTGTCTCGGGCGCATGTTCACGCACAAGTAAGCACCAGCCTAGCCAAGCAAACAGCCAATCTATTCGAACCACTGACCTCTAACAAACAAGCACACTGGACTGAAGGTTGTCATCCAAAAAATTAAGCCAATCTGTGGCCCTAGCCAAGTGGCCAATAGGGTCGATTCTGATAACGGTTCTCTAAACCTAAGATTAATTTGACAACAGTGTTTCTCTTTCATTGACAATAGAGAATGAAGAGGAGAGACTGATATTAAATTTAGTTTTAAGTTTAGAGAATCACGTCAGAATTGACCCTAATATATTCGAAAGCATAGAAAACAAATGTGTGAAACTGACGTATTGCAGCGGAAACAAAACGCCAGTTCCATACTTTTGTATTCTAAGCGTTCTGTTATAACCTTATGCAGTATCGAGTAATCGGCGAATTAAGCATTTGAATTTTACATAAAACTAATTGCGCCGCATTACCATATATTTAAATTAATTATCATTTGTTTTTATAATTTAAATAAAAAATATTGGTCTTGTAAATCAAAAATAAGATTTTTCTTTAAAAACTTCAAAGAAAAAGATTTATCTTTATCAATAATCTCCAAAATTATTATAAAAACTAAACTATTCTCTGACTCGGTCAGTTGCACTTTAACTCCCAAACCGCGTCTGCGTAACCAAAGGAAAAGCAAGGTCCCGAAAAGTTCAGTTAGTGTAAGCTCAGTATTGAGGAGTAAATAGTGATAAGTGAACTTTGGTGTTTTTTTTAAAAGAGCCTAATAGTTCGAATAGAAAAGCCGCTTGGCTATGCCCCCGGATTGTCGCCATCTTGGCGCTGACGGCACTAATGTACAAAGGTGAACGTACACGGAACTAATATTAGGGATGCATTTGTAATGTCAAATACATCGGCCGCCCTTGACGCGCCATCGGCGAGTGTCTCGGGCGCATGTTCACGCTCAAGTAAGCCCTGGGCCCTTCTCATGCGAGCATATTTTGGTTTTAGACAATAATAGCGGATCGCGCAGTAATCAGACTAAAATCTAAAATTTACTTATACAAAAGAAATATCAAAAAATAGCCTACGACCTATTCTCTGATCTACCACATATACACAGAAAATTTCATAAAAATCGATAAAGCCATCAATCGGCAAGTTCTTGCGATGCGTGGCTCGTAGATTTTTACGATGCGACGTCGCATCGCAGTTTTGTGTACATGCCGTTAGTTCAGAATGGCATTCCTTTGAAGCAATAATTTTTTATACTCCTAGCTAGATTTAAAGGCAAAACAACGTTCACCAGGTCGGCTAGTGTTCAATTAGAAATTAAATTCGAAACATTTTGTATTCAAAATTTATGGTATGAACACTTTATTATTTATTTTTGCAAGAAAAGCATTTTTGATTTGGGTCTCACTTCACAATTGAACAAGCGAAACCCTAACTCCCCCTATTTTCTCCACAGGACACCCTTTGACATGCTCCTGGCCGACTGCCCGTACTACTTCATCGCGCGCAAGTACGTACTGATGCTGGTATACTGGGTGGGCTCTTGCACTTGCATCACCACCCTCCGGCCCGTGATGGAGGACATATTCGCGTTCAACGTGTTCAGGAGGCGGTTCAACTGGCGCCCCCAATAGCCGATGGCCAACAGAATATTCGTGTCTCTGACCCGTTTCCTGGCGAGACTGGTCAGACGCATCTATATTCTGTTCTGAACTTAAACCTATGCCACTGACCTCTATTCTGCGGCGCTCACGAAAAACGCATTATCTACATTTTTACAACTTGTGAAAAAAACGCGTTTAAAGTTTTTTTCTTAGTACATTTGTACGACCGGAGCTGAGCTAGTTGGTGATGTAAAACTTTGAATATTCAGTATATTGAAATGGTCTCTATGGGAAAGTTATAGTGCTTGTTTTCCTGCATTTCAAATATGTATATAACTCAATTTCTCTAAAAAATCGTACATAATGCGTTTTTCCTAAGTATTATGCTAGTACGCTGGCTGGACTGTAGGTTGTCATCCAAAAAATGAAGCAAATTTAATTATCGCCGTCTTGGCGCTGATGGCACTGGTGTACAAAGGTGGACGTACACGGAACTAACATTAGAGATGCACTTGTAATGTCAAATACAAGCAACAAACGTCAAATTTAGTACCCATACCGCTCGATGGGGCGCTTCAGATCGGCACAAGAAACATTGCCATTTTAGTAGAAGTATTCAGTCCAGCGTATTTATTTAATAGAGGTCAGTGACCTATGCTCAATAAAGTCAATTTGGTGACTGCGTTTAATCTGTATGTCTGTATGTATGTGCAGTTGGATTTTGCATGCGTTCAACTGTGCCTTAGTCGTAATCTATACTCTCGGGTCATTGTAGAGAGATGCGGAATGTAAACAATTCTTATGTTTCATTATTTACAAAAAGTAAGAAACAAATGCATTTAAAAAGATGAAAATTTTATTGTATCTTATTAAAATACATAATTTATTACAAAAAATCAATACGCTTGGCGACTTTGAATAGGTATTACTAAATAGGTATTACACATTTTTTTATAAAAAGACATAAAAGACAAATCAAGATTGTTTACCGTTTTGTCTCTGGCTACAATGACTTTACTTTAGCCGTAAGTATACATAGGGTGTTTGACACTGATATGTTTATAATCCCGCTTAATAATTTTCACGGTTTAAGAATTTTTCACAGTCGCGTCACCGATGCGGCGTTTGTCTAGTCAAATACCCTACGTTCTGATCTTACTTTATTTTTTATAGTACATATTTATATTTATGATCTGTACTAGTAAATATATTTTTGTCGTGTAGCAAGTAACGATTTTATTATTATAATATACTGTGTTGTAGTTTGTATTGTATGTACTCAATGATACTGATGTAAAAGGTTCTATGAACGAGTCTTAGTAATGAAATATGTGTTTTAGTGGAACAATGGAGATGAACACGTGTAATCCTAAACTCACTGAGTGAGCTGGCTGAGCATTAAATGTTCAATATCTAAACTGCCTCTTAGTATGTAAGGTGTAAGGGTCAGTTCACACTGAGAAGCGACGTGACGGGACGCGGTATTCTAAGATAGCGATCCAAATAATAATATAACTAACTCTCAGTGTGAACTGACCCTAAGAATTAATTTTCACAACCATGTAATCTTAAAATTTTAATAGTAAGCAACATTTCGAGTAAAAGCAACGATCTTGTTTATTTTAAACGATCTTAATGTATTTGTATTCTACAAAAAAATAACAGTCGTAATCTCACTTTCGCTTAGGCTATAATGCCATGTCCTTGGGAATGGCTATTGTAAAATGAATTATGTTTCATTTTATATTCTATATTAAATAAATACTATGTGTCTGACATTTGTCTTTCTTCTTGAGCAAGGGTTTCCAAACTTTTACCCTTCAACAGGATTTCCACTATTCTGCAAGGAAAAAATAAAGGTATTTGTTAGTATTGTATAGAATTAGTTTTAGTAGCGAGGGGAAGCCTTTGATCAGCAGTAGGAGATCTCAGTCTAATAAAAAATTAGTAATGTGTAAAATGCATATTGCACACAAAAAATAATAACATTGACTTGTTGCATGATTAACATTTTTAATAAACAATTTTAATTCAAAGAGGTCAAAATTTGTTACTACTTTTAAAAATGGTCGCTATTTGGTTTCACATTGAAAAATACATACGCCGGTAAATTAAGCATTACTTTGACACGTACAGTCGCAACACAATTAGTTTAATTTTCACAATTTTTGATGGTTCCAGCAGGTGAATCTCGATTCCATCGTCGGCCCTTATCGCCACTTACCATAAGCCGAGTTGAAGACCAATAGCTTCCTTGTCTAGCATAAAAAATATGTGTGGAAAGTAACCAGAATAAACTTACAGTGCAAGCAAAAAGACAACGCCCTGAGTGGCCGCAGTGAGAAAGAAAATGGCGTTTATGAAGTCCGTGTCAAGCGTCGCCTTGTACAGCTGCGAGTAGATCACGGACGCGAACATGGCGACGGCATTCTCCATCGCCGACAGGAAGGCGTACGCCACTCCTGGGAAACAATGATAATAGTACATTATATGCCATACATACATAAATCACGCCTATATCCCCGAAGGGGTAGGCAGAGGTGAACCAGCACCCACGCTTCGCCAACCATGCCGAGTCCCATGTAATTGGTGGCATGCCTGTTGTCATTTATCGGGCACAAAAGTTGCAGTACATTGCTAGGTGGTATTTAAGAGGAACGCTGCTGCCCATTCCTCATCACTGATTTATCCTTAGTCGCCTTTTGTACGACACCCACGGGAGAGATTTGGTGTGGTGACAATTGTAGTCTACTCTGCCGTCACCACACGGTCACAACTTAATACATAAAAATGACAATTCAAAACCAGTCGCTATTTTTGGCGGGTCTATGGTATATGCAAATTTTGTATTTTCACACAGTAAAATATTAATCAGTATAACAATCTGAGAACAAACAAGTGATGTTTATCAAATCACCGTATTCAAAATTATTATTGTAAATAATTTTTTCAGTGATTCTTTTTTAGTGTCATCATCCCTATTAGTTTTGAAATTTAAATACAAATATCTCACCTCTCTCGGAAGCTGGCAACACCTTGGACGTCATGGAGCGTATAAGGGGGGCCACACACGGGCCCAAGGCGGCCGCGGCCGCGCCCACATACATCATCGTGTCTATCTTCGCGTGGGCGTATATCATGTGGCCTGATATGTGCGCAGTTGCACCCAACATTATGATCACCTGAGGACCAAATATAACATTATAAATGTATATTGAAACCAGGGCAGGCAAAGGTGTATGTATTAACATCCAAAGTTAGATCCCACTAATAGGAGGCGAGCTATACATTGGGGGCACATTTTTGATGACATTTATACATAATCGCTATAAAAACCAATGAGGCCCCAGTTCACCAACAGTTAAACGGGCGATTATTAGTTAACCGTCAGTTTTTTACATTCTATCGTATGGAAGAACTGTCAAAAATTGACGGTTATCTTTTAATAGCTTGTTTTACGAGTTGGTGAACTCGGGCCTTAGTAGGTACCTACTCTGATTTAACAAAGCAACTGACAAAAAATGGCTACATTGTTGGTTCGTATGCCGTTGATGTGGGAGCGAGGTATACCAGCTAAATCCTACATCACTAGAAGACCTTGGCTTGTCTAGAACTTACGTAAGTTCTACACTGGAACGTGTGTCAAAGGCGGCTATCACGGAATCTTACTAAATATGGCTGGCCAGAGAAAGACGTCGTGATGGCGAAGGTGAACCTACACTTGGGTCACAAGTCCCAGGCGCTGCCACTGACTCCCCTCTCCGCCACACTATGGGCTCGGCACCCGCACGGTGAATCCATTGAAATCATGGAATGCTAAGAGATTTCGTCTCAATATTCATTTTGTCTATATACTGTATCCATTTTACCCGCCTCTCCCTTAGATTACTGCTAGTCACCGTATGACACATACCAAGGTGAATCCAAAAAAATGAATTCGTGATCTTATCTGTCGATAATACATCTCGCATTTTAGATAAAATGTGAAACATCCGAGATGTAAACGACAAATTAATATGATCACGAGAAATATTCATGAATTTGTCATTCAGTAGAAATGCGATTTTCAAAAGTTGGTAAAGCATTGGGATTCATAAATTATATCTATTTTCGTTATTTAACAGACTTTGACATAGTTAAGCAGAAAGGAAACACAATAATAGAAGACACCAGCTAATTTATGGCAATTTACTCATAACTTAGCGCCATGTGGTGACGGCAGAGTAGAATACTTACTAAGTATTTTACTTTGCCGACTAAGGGTTAAGGCAGCGATAAATAGGGGCAGCAGCGTCTCTTGAACCACTTAGAAATACACTGCGATTTACGTGCCCGATAGATGCGAATAGGCTCGCCACCTTTAAGGATATGGATCCCTATCCTAATTGGCGAAACGTGGGTGTTGATTCACCTCTATATTATGTATATGTCGCAGCCAACTAGCTTAATTAGCCGTTCAGTCAACAGCCTATCCTCTTTGCTAATTCTATATCAACACAAATTAATTACTTCGTTGATACATCTATCTATACTAAACTAACCAATTTACTAACCCATGTCGGTAAATAAACAGTAAGATTTTTGATGGCTGGCTGCTGCATATAATTCAGACCTCTAGTTGAACGGCTCTGTTTAGTAAAGAGGCTAGGCTGTTGATTGAACAGCTAAATGAGCTAGTTGACTGTCAATACTAACTCTAACTGCCGCACTCAGAGACGTCAATAAACTTTAATGAGTATTTAATGTCAAAAAATTTCATTAAAATCTAGACCCGGCCAGAATAGCGACTAGTTTTGAATTGTCATTTTTTGACGTTAAGTACTCATTAACGCGTTATTTGACGTCTCTGAGTGCGGCAGTTAGTATGTCTTTAGTTAAATGTTGATGTACAATAAAGTATATTCTATTCCATCTCTCCATGATTTGTGTATGTATGTATATTGTATACAGTTACAGTACAATTTATCCCAGCAAGCAGCACAATACTCACAGTATCCCTGAACTTGAAAACTTTGGTCATGAGCGGTATGCCGAACAGCATGACGACAACGTAGGCCGTACTCAGGAAAGTCCTGAAGTTGCTGAAGGCAGTCGCGTCCCAGTTGAAAACCAGCGAAGTGTACAGATACATCACCGGGCGCTCATCTGCAAGGAGACGACACACAATTGTTTTGAGAGGTCCCGGGTTCGATACTCGGTGCGGTTAGTGGTAGATTCTTTTTCAAACCCGCCTGGTTAGCTACCATGTGTTATCAAAATCTGTCGCGATAATAATAATGTTAACAGCATAATATTGTGTTCCGACATTTGTGATAAGATAGCCAGCCTCTCTGCGGTTGAGGGTACCAGGTGATTCCATCTTCAGCCCTTATCGTCACTTACCTACCATCAGGTGAAAAAGAGCTACCCTGTCTATCATAAAAAAAACAAAAATAAATATAATTTTTTCCAAGGTCGCCAATTGTTTAACTTTCTAAAATGAATGATGTTTTTTAAAATACTTATTTTTAAATCTATTTCGTCCATAAAGAGACATATCAAAATTGTTTACGTTTTTTATTATATGACGCTAGGAGGAGCTTGCTAGCGCAGTGGTATAGCGCGCTTGGCCTGCGATTGCGTAAACTAAGCAACGTTCTCCAAGGCCGGTCATTGGATGAGTGACCAAAAATGCATTGTAATGAAGGCACGTTAAGGCGTTGGTCCCGGCTGCATCTGCAGTCGACAACGCCCACCAACCCGAAAAGGCAGGTCATGATGATAATACCTAGACTAAACTCTATAATTAAATGCCCACCTCTTTCTTAAGTATCTATTCTAAAATTAAACGCTCGCCTCTTTTATGTATACATCCATTTTATAATAAAAACACCCACCTCTTTGGAACGTGTAGAAGGCCATGGAGACGAGGAGGAACCACAGGTACAGCCTTCGATTCTCCGTTCGCTTCTTGGTGAGGGTGATTAGGGTCCTCTTTATGTTGTTCGAGTCGAAGAAATCTGCCAGGGGGTTCCGTACTCCGGCTTCCACCATCGACTTCTGCGAGGGACTGGTATGCCAGTCCAGGTACAGCAGACAGTGCAGCGTGGCTAGCACCATCAGGACGGTGTTGATGGCGAACATAGCGGTGAAGGATCTACCCACCACGTTGTTGTATAGCGCGTTACCTAGAACACAGATCAATAGGGATGATGTGATGACGCTAACAAAGAATCACTGAAATAATGATTTTTGAATCGATAATTTGAGATAAGGAAATTCGTTAAACATCACTTCATGTTCACGGATTATACTTGTGATTGATATTTTATTTTATAGAAATAATAGCATAAAACTTAGCAATCCGTCCGCCATATTTGGTCAAACGCCGCGTGACGTCACTATTTCGTTGACAACGTTTTGACATTTTATTTGCCAATCAATTATCACTCCATAGGTACTATAGATACTGTCACGTGGTTACGCAATCGTGACGTAATACAGACGCCATTGCTATTTTGGCGTTTTGGCGGATATTTTAATTTGCATTATCCAAAACATGTTTTTTCTATCAAAATCTTAATTTTACAAAAATATAATTTATTTTGGGTAAAGTATATAGACACGTAAAAGGAACGTGGTGCAGTTTTTCAATTAGTCATCATGCCTAGTGGTTTTATTAAACCATAATTTAGTTCGTCATGATGCCGTTGATGCATTCCAGATCAGATCAAGCCAGGTCAAGAACATACGACACAACACCGACGGGCATGCATGAGGACATAAATGTGACTGGTTAAAGCGAAAGAAGTAAGTTAGGCTCGTAGCAAGAAGTGAACTTTGCCTGCGGTAGAAAGGCGTGACATATGTATGTATGTATGCTATGCTCTTTCAAGCTGGCCTGGGCGCGAAAACATAACACAGAATGTGCCAGCCCCGACTCACCCCAGGGGTATCGTAAAAGTTGCCTTAGGGAGATTGCCCGGTGTGGACCAATAATCACCTTGTGGCAGCCGAATTATTGAGGGCAAACCATCAACAACAGCATACCCATAGAGGGTTGGTGTCAGGCCGGCGGCCGGCTGTAACCAACCCTTGAGCAGTGTGGATTAGAATGTTGCCATCCTAATCACTCTCCGTTCATCGGTCTCTCGACGTGGTCCTTTCACTCTCTTTTCCATACATTAATATATCACTGGCACCTTTCCGGTGTGATACCTAGATGATGAATCAAAAGAAAGTGGATGGTTTGATGGCGTCAGACCGATATAAATGGAAGAGAACAGGAAACATACTGCGCTGACCCTCCATAAACACGGGAACTGAGGATGAAGAAGAAGTATGTATGTATTTTGTGTTTAGTAGTGGTCGCCCGCGGCTTCGCTCACGTTAACGTCGATTACTAAATAGCTTATAGCCTTCCACGATAAATGGGCTATCCAACACAGAAATAATTTTTCAATTTCTCAGTAAGTAATTCCTGAGATCAGCGGTTTCAACCAACCAACCAAAAAAACAAACTCCTCAACTTTATAATATTAATATAGATAAAGAGGAATGGACTCACCTATAGCTACGCCGGTCGGTAGCGTGCTCAAGTATACCACATCTAATATTCCCACTCTGAGGGTTCTGTTCTTCAGCGAGGAAACATCAGCTATGTACGCGAAGCATGCCGCAAAAATTGCTAAATCTGCACCGGTGAGCGCGCTGGGGAAAGTGGCTGTGTATATCACGTAGTTCAACGGCCAATCTGGAACAGGAAATAGGAGTTAGTCAAGGAGCTTAAGAAGAAATAGGAGTTAGTTAAGGAGGTTAAGAGGAAATAGGAGTTAGTCAAGGAGCTTAAGAAGAAATAGGAGTTAGTCAAGGAGCTTAAGAAGAAATAGGATTTAGCCAAGGAGCTTAAGAAGGAACAGGAGTTAGTTAAGGAGCTTACGAAGAAATAGGAGTTAGTCAAGGAGCTTAAGAGGAAATAGGAGTTAGTCAAGGAGCTCGATGGAGCTGTGAACGAAGCGATGGTCTAACATTAGCAGCCCCTCTGCGCGGTTGAGGGTTCCAGGTGAAGCTCGATTCCATCTTCGGCCTTTGTCGTCACTTACCATCAGGTGAGATGAAGGCCTAGTCTAGTCAAGAGTCTAGTCTAATCCCTGTCTAGCATATCCTGCGTCATATTATACTTGTCTAGTTTAAATCTGAAGTTGTAATTTTGTGTGATAATGTTCCTATTTTTTTATTCGTTTTGTTGCGTCTTTATTGTACTAACAATTAATGCTCAGTCAGTCAGCCGAGAGATGCCCACTGCTGAGCATAGGGAGGCCTATACAAGGATCTTCGAACCCTTCGAACCAGCAACATCCTCATTCTGCCTTTAGTTAAGACAACGACAGTGGTGACATTTAAAAGGTTGAAGCATACATACATACGTCACGCCTTTCTCACACAGGGGTGGCAAAGATCACTTCTCTCCACTTGCTACGATCCTTACATACTTCTTACGCTTCATCCAATATCCTCAAGCATGCCCGTCGGTTTCGGGTACTCTTCACCTGGCCCATTTTTTAAATACTTTCAATTTGATTATGAAAGATCACCCGAGGCCTTTCTTTCCGTTTTCTCCATTCACTTGATGATGGTATTAAGGTTTATTGTAAGCAACAGTCGTGTGGTGACGGCAGCGCAGAATACAATTGTCACCACCCCCATCTCTCCTGTGGGTGTCGTACAAGGCGACTTAGGGAAGAGAGCGATGCGATGAGCAATTGGCAGCATTACTGCGATTTATGTAACCGGTAGATGGCAATGGGCGCGCTATCAATTACATTCCGAATTTAATTGGTGAAAAGTGGGTGCTAATTCACCTCTGCCTACCCCTTCGGGGATACAGGCGTGATTTATGTATGTGTGTAAACAACCGATACCCAATTGTAATGAAATAATTAGGTATTATAATTAAACCGACAATTTTTTCGATGACTCGGCAGCAGACTAGAGTGGACGGCTCAAATGCTGCTGACGCGAATTTCTCAACTAGGCCACCTCATAGCCACGGGTTGACATCCGATACGTTTGATAATGACCTACTTAGTTATTATTTGTTTGAGCAAATAAATACTACGATAAGCGGATGTGTTTGGTTGCAACCGATGGATACCTGAGAATCGTGAGCCTTTAGGTAATCAATTGAGCCGTTAGGTAATCTACATACTTACATACATAAATCACGCCTCTATATCCCCGAAGGGGAAGGCAGAGGTGCATTAACACCCCCAAGTTTGGCCGATTATTTTCAGTCCCATGTACCTAACGAGCCTATTGCCATCTATCGGGCACATAAATCGCAGTACATTGCTGATATAACTAGCTGATAGAAGTGGAATGCTGGTGCCCATTACCTTCTCATCGGGTTAACCGTAGTCGCCTTGTACGACACCCACGGGAGAGATGGGGGTGGTGACAACAATAATTGTATTCTGCTCTGACGTCACCACACGGCACAACAAATGTATATATTCAAAGCTACAAAGACAGAACGTCTTTCGGGTCATAAATATGTAAAATACACTACTTACATAAACATAGGAAATAACCATGACACGAGAACAAATTCCCATATTCTTCACACAAACATTTTGCCCTACCAGGATTCGAACCCAGGTCCTCTGGGCCAATCCTGATGATCTTCAAATATCACAGAGAATAAGCTAATCATTAGCTTATTCTCTGTGATATTTAGCTGCTAATGCATGCCATCATCATTATTAGCCCTTGAATGTCCCTAGTGCTGGGGCACAAGCCTCTGTATGGGTGGAAAAACATAGGGAGAATGGGCCATATAAAGACTGTCAGGTATAAACATGGAAGGACGTAGAGAAGTAGAGGAAGACAAAACTAGAGATGGATGGATTGTGTAAAGCAGGATACGATAGCGAGAGGAGTAGGAGTCGATCAGAAATTGGTGGAGGATAGAGAGGAGTGGAGGAAAAAACATGTTGTCTAGAGCAGGATAAGAGCAGGAAGAAGAAAGGCTGGCCATAACCTCACGGCATAGAACAGTATACGTAGGTATAATTCAAATCAATATGTGAAATTCCACAAGTGATGTTAAATCGACTTTGCCGTGTGGTGACGGCGGAGCAGAATACAATTGTCATCACCCCAAATCTCTCCCGCGGGTGTCGTACAAGGCGACTAAGGGTTAAAACTGCGATGAGGAATGGGCAGCGTTGTTGTTCTTATACCACCAAGCGATGTACTGCGATTTTCGTGCCCGATAAAAGGCAATAGGCTCGCCACCTATTACATGGGACCTAACGTAATTGGCAAAACGTGGGTGTTAATTCACCTCTGCCTACCCCTTCGGCGATATATGCGTGATTTATGTATGTATGTATGTTAAAACGAAAAACGTTCAAAGTCTAGACTGTATTAGGTGGGTACCAACGTGCGAACTGAACAAACACATCTAAATTTATGATAATAAGTTGGTATCCTTGGCTTCCGCGATTATATGAATTCTCACACTAAATCATAAGAAGCAGATAGGTAAATAACATATTATTAACATTTGCTTTACGAATGGTATCCATGTGTTATATTTATCTGTATTTTCAGAATGCCTTATTAGACCGATCTAATTTATCTGAGCGTTCGATTAAGTCCCAGTTGCAATTACAGTTACGTAACATCAAAGCAAACTCATAATATAAGGTTTAGGTCACATTGGAATCGAAATGGAAATACATAGTTCATACATACATAAATCACGCCTATATCCCCGAAGAGGTAGACAGAGGCGAACCAGAACATAGCTCATTATTTTGATTTTAATTTGAACATTATAAATGTTAGGAAATTGAAAAAGTGAGAAAAATTAGTCTTGATTCGGGAATCGAATCCACGTTCTCTGCAATCCGGGCAAATGCCTAATAGGTATACCACTGCCAACAAAGACGTAAATTTATTTCGATTATGTATTTCCCATTTTTTTACCGACGAAAAAACGGAGAAGGCCACTCTATTCGTACCCGTATGTTTTTTATTAATATTTCTTCTCGCGAAACTCCATCGTTTAGGTATGGACCGATTTTGATAGGATTCTTTTTAAATTTAAATTACTTCCGAAGAGAAATATTTTTTTACTAATATTATAGGTATTTAAAAAATACAAAAAGGTTGGTGTCGGGCAGGCGGCCGGCTGTAAAACCCAAGCCGAAACCTTGAGCAGTATGAATTGGTATATTCCCAATAACACTCTCCGTTCATCGGTCTCTCGACAGGATCCTTCCTATCTCTTTTCTATACACTCACGCTTCACTAGCACCTGGAAAGGTGCTAGTAGATATGTATCCAAATAACCCAAGAGATAAACTGGGAACAGAACAGGAAGAAGAAGCCGTCAACATTAAAGTTACAATTGCCACGTTTACACTCAAATAAAATTCGAAACATCACTATTGGTGAAAAACTATGTACAAATCTACCTAAATTCTATTAATAAATACCCTATGCACAATAATGGATCTCTGCCCAATCAGGCGATTGCTTAATAATAGGAATATAATAACATTACTGATAAGAAAGAGGAATAATGTTAGGATAAAATATAAACATGCCAAACCACATGTTTGAAATTATATTTGTTTGCCGAGCAGAATACAATTGTCCCCATTCCCATCTCTCCCGTGTGTGTCGTACAAGGCGGCTAAGTGTAAAGACAGCAGCGAAGTAAATGGGCAGCGACTTTTCTCTTCTTATACCACCTAGCAATATATATGCGATATGCGTGCCCGATAGATGGCAACAGGCTAACAATTACATTCACGGGACCTAACTTAATTGTCGAAACGTGGATGTTAATTCACCTCTGCTTTCGGGGATATATCTTTGATTTATATATGTATGTATGTATAATTTGTTTTCAATTTCATGTGAATGGTTTGGAAATTGACACAATGGCCATAACGATAATGTTTACAAGAAGACCGTAATGCAATCAAAGCGATAATAAGAATGACCTTTTGTGTCACTTGTGAACTGTGAATTCAATAGAAAAATTCGGAAGACAATTGTATCTAAAAGCTACGCACTTGACGCTTAGTATGCGAAAAAATAGCGTAGAGTGTGCCAAACCCTATCTCATCCTTTGCGTGTCTGAAAAGTCGACTAAGGGAGATTGCCCGGTGTAGACCAATAAGCAGATTGGGGCACCTGAATGGAGGGTAAACCACCAAAAACAGCATACCCAAAGAGGGTTGGTGTCAGGTAGGCGGCTGGCTGTAAAACCTAAGCCAAAACCTTGAGCAGTATAGATTGGATTGTTGACATCCTAATCACTCTCTCCGTTCATTGGTCTCTCGAGATGGTCTTTTTTGGTCTCTTTACTATACATTCGTTCAATCACTACACCTTTCCGGTGGATGATATGAATCAAAATGGAGGTGATGGAAATGGTGAATGGTACTGCGCCGACCCCAGATAAACTGGGACAGTAGCAAGAAGATAACACATACCTATGTAACTAACAACCCTACTCCCATAAACCAACTGATAAAAAAGAATGGTGCATTATCGTTTAACCTCGCCGCTGCAATCTTAAACATTCGTTATAAAAAAATATTCCGTAACTTTCTGCTTTGTCACCGTAGACCCATCATTCGTCTTAAGAACAATTAGGAGATATTAAACCCAAGCAAGCCAGACCAGGAACGTCGTTATTAGGAATTCTGTAAAACGCCCGGTCCCAGTAAAAGAAACCTATGTAGCCAAGCCTAACATGATACTTGATAGCCCACAACAGATGTTATTTTAAGTGGCGACAGAAATTAACCTTTGTACCAAACCACAAATATAATTACGGCTGGCAATCTACGTGGGACAACAATTTAGGCATGTTGTTAGTGGAACTTGCCTAATTTCATTTCATTTGACACAACAATTAAACTGCTTCGGAAGGCATGCTAAGCCGTTGGTCCCGGCTGCATCTGCAGTCGCTAATACCCACAAATCGCCCTATGTTCTCCCATCCATAAAGGCTTGAGCCTCAGCAGTGGGGATGTTAAAAGAGCTGGTACTGACGAGGATGTTTTATAATTGAAAACAATAAAGCTATTGAACTCACCCTTCATCGTATTAAATGTTAACATTGCCGAAAAGTACAGCTTCCCAACTAAGCCTGCTAGCAGGACGAGCTTTCGGCCACGCCTATCGCTGTATGAGCCCAGGAAGAAAGCCAGCAGCAGCGGCACTATATGACTGGCTATGCCATTCCACTGGTGGAATACTGATACTGTTACCTGCAATCGAGAAATTGATACTCACCTGGAATTAGGGATTATGCAGCATCTCGATACCGCTGTGGCTAAGCTACACCGCTATACGGCCGGCGATTGCGTAAACTGAGCAAGGTCCGCTTAGGCCGCTCACTGGATGGTGGACCAAAAATATGCTATCTTGACTTCCTCCTTGCTTCGGAGGGCACATTAAGTTGTTGGTCTCGGGTGCATCTACAGTCGTGAATACCCACCAATTCACACTGGGTATTGCCCGTTGGTGGTTTATGGCCCGTTCTCCCTACATTCTTCCATCCAAAGGGAAAGCCTGTGCACCAGCAGCCATGATATTATAGGGCTGATGATGATGCGGCATCTTTTATTGAAAAGTTACATAATTTTTGCAACTCTCTAAAGGCTTTTGTTAGTTAGGTTTTAAAACACACATAGCGTCCTGATTGAGTCACATAACCCATATTTTTATTTAATCTCACTCAAGTAATATAAAAAAGGGTTAGTTATTTTAATTAAATAAATATACCTGCTCTCATTTATAAAACAACAAAATTAAATGTCCTTCATCCTTGTTAATTAGTTCAACAAACAGCATTTAAATAATATTATTTTCATAAGCATAATATCGCTCATTAAATACAAGACAGAAACAATTTAGAAAATACTACAGAACATTCTAAGTATATAACAAAAAGCGTTCCTATTGCTAGAATGCAATTTTGAGTTGTCTCCTTCATATTTAACAAGCGGTTTTACGTTAATATATAGCACTTTCAAAAGACATACCTGAACTTCATTGTTTATTTCATTATATTTATTAATATTATAGCAAATATCTTCACTATATCCGTGGTCTATAGTACAAGCTCTAAACACATAAAAAGTTTGTTCTATCACGTTTGTTAACATGAAAGCCATCATATAAAGGAACATTGTAGGTTCTACTGTAATGTGTTTATACCATGGTTTCTTGCATGTCTGAAAGAAAATTAACTAATTAATTACAATTGTCATAAAATGCTAATTCCATGATTCGGTGACTAATGTTAATAAATGGGTATAAAAATTTTCCACATCTTTAAATTAAAAACAATTTGGACTATGTAAACAAGCACTTATGTAAACAATTTGTTTTTATAAATATGTAACGTAATACTTTACTTTTATGGAGTTTGTTTTATTCAGATAAAATACTGACAAAACACTAATAAACAAATAATTTAAAATATTAGTATGCATTTATATTCCATTGAGAATAAAATCTTCTTTTATTAATATTGACATTTTTACCCAAGTTGTAATCCAATCTAGTATTTTATATCCACATGAAAATTATAAACTAAGTGGGTACAGTATTAATTAAATGTACCAAATTAATTTGTGCGTTAGTTAGCGGTTAGGGCGGTAAACAAAACTTAATTTAAAGCTGTGTTTAAATTAATAACTCATGTGTTGTAAACAATAAATTCGCAAGAAAATGGATCAAGTAAAAATAACATACATGCCTCACAATATAAATTTGACGAATAATGATAATAAAGTTATAAAAAATACTAACCACTTGATAGACCTCTTCTTTTCTATTAAAATCCATTGTTCTTATATGTCTTGTGTAGCAATTCACACTGTTTATATGTTTAATTTAAATTACCTTTTGAAACTAATAAATTTTAAGTCATAAAAAATATTTGCGAGTCCGTAGTGGCTTTATAACCTTCGTTCCCGCCATCAATCACAACAACAGACTGACTGATTGTGATTGCCATGCCGTGCCGGCCCGGTACCCACTGCTGCATGCAAGCAAGCAAAATCAGCAGGCCTGTAATGTCAATTGTCAACTGTCAATGTCAAACGTTGTTTACTCCAATACACGCAGAAATGAATTAGTGTTGTAATATTTTAGCTTAGTTCTAGAAATAAATAAAGAAAGACGTGTTGCGCTAATGGAATTTTATTTTGAAGTGATTTGTGCCAATACCTTAATTATTTTATCTTGAAATATCTAATATATAATACAACATAGTAAGCCCACTCCTTTGGGTATAAATAGGCGTGATAAGTATGTATGTATTAAATCAAACAAACACTTGTTTGTATGAGTGACTTTGTGCAGCCTCCTTAATTGAGTCCTTCGCCGGGATAACCTTAAATAACCACAATATATTTCGCCAATTAAGTAAGGTCCCATGAAATAAGTAATTGTCATCTATCGTCAGTAAGCTTTTAAATAATGTTATTCCTAGATGGTTTATGAGGAACGCTGTTGTCTCTGTGTATAAATTACCCTTAGTTGCCTTTTGCGGGAGAGATGGAGGTGGTGACCAATGATATTATATATAAAAAGATATTATTGTAATCTTTTTAAATATAATATCATTGGTGGTGGCAATTCTGCTCTGCCATCACCACACGGCACGTTCAATAAAACACAATAAATTTGTCTCAAGCTTTTTTGAGATAAACTCTCAAAATTCTAAGCTAAGAAATTAGCATTACTATAACGTATTATGAACTTTTATTACGATTTATCATGTCCTTTAAAGTAAAATAATAAAGAAAAGAACGTTTTGTACATAAAATTAGGTGCTTAATTTCTACGTTAATTTCTCTTAAACCCAGCGAACTACAAAAAACTGTTTATAAAAATAGATTGTGCATTTCAAACCCTACAAATAAAAGTGTAGTTTTATTGAGGTACAAAATTGTTAAAATGTGAAACCAACGTCCATACAAGAGTGGGCATACCCCTTTATCAAACAGTAATTAAAACTACTACTAATTGTTTTCTGTGGTAAAATCCAAAGAGTACAATGTATATTTACGTAAAATCTGACATCAATAAGCCAGAAATGTGGGTGTGTATTATATACTCTTTGATGTGGGTCAGCATCTAATAAAAGGTTTTAAAGAAATTATACATGCTAAGAAACTTTCTGATGCCAGATCACTGATCAAGTAACCACTACATCTTTATCACAGAGGGAAGAAAGAATGGAATGTTAAATGTAAACCTTATTATTAGGAGGTACGACCATTGAGTTCTAATTTTCGGATCAATGAAATTTAGCCAAAATCATATATTAGGGATTTCCGTTTATTCAGGTAAGGAATACGGATAGGTCTTCTTCTTCGGAATCTTCCAGGCTGACCTGGGGACCTACCGCCTAACTCGATTGCTAAAGCAAAAGCTATAGTTTATGACGTCATGAAACTATTAGCGATAGCTTCGAACGAATGATCAACGAATGATTTTGTGTGAATTTGGCACAAAATCCGTACCGATTAAAAATTCAGAATGGCTGCTATAGCCGTAAGCAGTGCATTGCAATATAGCTATCATCAGCAATCGAGTTAGGCGGTAGGCCCCCTGAACGTAGAATGTGCCAATCCCGACTGATCGCAGGAGTGTTGTAAAAGTCGATTATGGGAGATTGTCCATGTGTATCACCTTGGGGCACCCGAATGGTGGAGGGTGGTTTGCCCTACACCATTCTGGTGCAAACAACAGCATACCCAAAGAGGGTTGGTATCAGGCAGGCGGCCAGCTGTAAAACCTAAGCGAAAACCTTGAGCAGTATGGATTGGAATTGTATCACAATCTCTCTCTACGTTCATCGGTCTCTCGATTTGGTCCGTTCCGTCCCATTTCTATACATTATAATAATTCATTACTGGCACCTTTTCGGTGTGGTGGATAATATGAATCAAAAGCGACGGTGTCTTGATGACGTCTAAGCGTTATGAATGGAAGAGGACACATACTACGCCGAACCCAGATAGACTGGGAACAGGGCACAGAAAAGATTTGTGTAGGTACTTATCAATTATTGTATCATGCATCATCACCAGCCCTTTTAATGTCCCCACTGCTGGGGGCCTTCCCTATTGATGGATGAATATAGGGAGATTGGGCCATAACCCACCACGCTGGTCCAATGCGGGTTGGTGGGTGTTAACGACTGCAGATGCAGCCGGGACCAACGGCTTACCGTGTCTTCCGAAGCACGGAGGAACTTTAATTTTCGGTCACCCATCCAATGACATGCCTTAGCGAAGATTGCTTAGTTTACGCAATCGCAGGCCAAGCGGGCTATGCCACTCTCTCTGTACGTACGTATTAATTACACCTGTTAAAATGTCTATTGCAGTTTGTTTCAGACACTCGTCCAATGACGCTGTGGAAGAAAATTCCGGACTCCTACTGTCCGCTTGGGAAGTCATGCTGTTTGAGCGTGACCCTGAAGGTTGGCACAATAATCATAGCCTTCTTAGGCCTGGCAATAAGCATTCAGTACTTGGTGCTTTACGGCGTAGCAGGGGCAAGTTTACTGGTAAATGTTGGCGTTGACCCTACATTGGCGAGGGCCTTAGTACTCCTGTACGGAATAGTGGGAATCTTGATGGTGGCTATGCATATACTGCTCGCCGTAGCGGCTTTTACGTACAACGAAAAGTACCTGTTGATATATTTATGGGCGTGTCTCCTGTACTTCGTCGTCGACACAATTCTTATTACAATAATTTCGGTTAGCGCGTCTCTTGGCGGCCAATGGGTGGAAGCGGTTTTGATCATAATTATCTACTTTTTCTATTGGATTTGTATATATTTTTTTGTACTCCCCGTCGTCAACGGGTACAGAAGAAGTATTTATACGGTACAGATATTTTTGGGATAATTATACCGAATACCAACGTAAAGTCGATGTTTTAGTTACTTTCATTGATGAAACCGGATTGAAAATTATGTTCTTGCCTATAAGGTAACTAAAAACCCTACTTGGAGTAGGGTTTAGGATAAGGGATAAGGGCAGGAAAAAGAAGAAGATAACTAGAAACACCTTTGCGTGTTGAACCACGTCCGTCAGCAGTGGAAATAGGGGTCATTTTCGATAACAATCTTCTAGCAAAGCAAAGGTAAATTGCTTTGCTATAACATCTGGATTGTGTACGCCACCCGAGGCTGCCTAATTTTCAGTTGACTGCTCTAGGCCCCGTACTCGATTAACTTAAACGGTTAAATAAAACGAGGTTTGTGAAAATGTCATATAATATATCTATATTTTAAAAGAATTGTTAATACTGCAAATATATTATGTAGCTGTACATGTTTCTCGTAGGTACAAAAATTTCGACTTTACCAGAACAAAATTTAATCTCAGTGCATTTATTGTTGATTGCATTGCAGACCTTATCAATACACAATGGCAATAATTCTAGTGACTAGCGATAGGAAATTTTCTTATATCCACAACATCTTAAGACGATATGTACAAAATTATACACACAAATTTTATTTACAAATAAATATTGCTGAATTCTATATATTAACTTGTTGAATCTGGTCTTGAATTCAAAGGGAGATTTTTATTCCCAGGATTTTCCAGCACTTCTTTAGTAGAGTGTGGGAAACTAAAAATGCAGCTGTTGCAGCCGTGCCTCATAAATATGCTGCTATGGAAAATGGATTGTTAATTAAGTAGATTTAAGGATTAAATAAATTAATGAGATCATACATTAGTTTTGGAAACAAAACAAGCAAGTCCGAACTACGATTAAGACTTTGTTTACACCCTAATAACGCCGTGTGGTGACGGCAGACTAGAATACAATTGTCACCACCCCAAATCTCTCCCGTGGGTGTCGTACAAGGCGACTAAGGATAAATCAGTGATGAGGAATGGGCAGCAGCGTTCCTCTTATACTACCGTCCTGACAATGTACTGCGACTTTTGTGCCCGATAAATGGCAATAGGCTCGCCACCGGGTGAGAATTCACCTCTGCCTACCCCTTCGGGGATATGGGCGTGATTTATGTATGTATGTATGTATGTACTAATAATCAAGTTTTATCACATTAGGTATTACAAAGAAAATTAGGCCTGAAAATTTTCGATATCTTGTGGTCCTAACGTGGGAATCAACCAGTGCCTATAGACAAGTGTCAAACGATACAACCTCCATCGAACAAATGTCAAATTTTGACAATTACTCTTACATCTGACACGACGGTCGCCATTGTATTTTTCCCCAGTAATACGACAGTTTCATACATTTCCATTCTATTCCTTCGAATAGATTGTCCACATTGTCTGGGCCCCCAGTGTTTCTGCCTTTTTTCTCTTATAATATATTCTCTAACATTAATTCGACTTTCAAATAAAATAAAATAATAATTAAGGTACCTGTTCGATTTTAATTTCAACATTATATAAATGTTAGAAAAATTAGTACAAAGATTTTGGTGGTTAGAAAAAGAATTGCGAAAAATTATGATCTTGAGGCGGAAATCGAACCCGCGTCCGCTGCTCTCCGGGCAAGTGCCTGACCGCTCGGCCACCCAAGACACTAATTAACTTGCCGATTTTCTTCTAACCTTTACACTTCACGTTGTAAGCCAACGGGTACCCTCGCAATTTAGAAATAAATATCAAACATTCCAAAGCAGATACTTTTACAAATACCGTGCGTTCGGTTATGCTTGGGTTTGCTTTATAAACTATTCGATTTTAATTTCCCGCCCAAGATCATAATTTTTCGAAATTCTTTTTGTAACCACCAAAATTTTTGTAATAATTAAGGTATTATATTTTCACACCTTACCGAACTTGGAGGTAGAATTTGTGTGAACAAGCAAATAATCATTACTTTTTCTACACAATTGTAAAAGGTGAGACCTTATGAACAGTCTTTAAGCACGAACCCCTTGAATAAAACATGGACTAGAACGTTAGTCATAGTTTAAAACTGATGCTGTCACTTTTATTTGCTGAATCAAAGATGACAGTTAGCATCAAATTTAAACCATGACTAACTTTAGTTCACGTTTTATAGTAAAGGGGAAAGAGTAGAATTACCTACCCGCAAAAATCATGTTTGTTGAAAAATTGAGGTCTTTGTTAACATAAATCCTCATTTCAAGATGGTTTCAAGAATTGTAGGTAGGTAAGTATATTAAATACTCCTCAAAAAAAGAAATGCGATACATATCAGTAAGCCTAAAAAGACAACATCTGCAATTTCTTATATGTTCCTCTTCGGAATTACATTGCAAATCAATTATATTAGACACTTGTCGTCTGTTTTTGTTAAGTGAACAAATCCTCTACGAAAATTTGAGAGTTTTGTATAGGAATTTGTAAAATGGAACAGATTACATTAGCTAAACGTAAAATATTCTTCTTCCTTCCTATTCCGAAAAATGAATTGCATTGGCTACATTGCTTAAAATGGCCTCTTTGGATCCCGTGGAACCCGTTCATCCAAGGCCAGATAGATGAGCATTTGTAGATTCTAAATGTACAAAACGGTTGGACTACTTTTGTCTACGTTGACGTGTACACAAATATCCTCGAGAGCGTCATGTGTATGTCCTCCGTGGAAGTGTTTTGAAACAACAAGTTTTGTAGCAAGCTCTGGTTGGCGAAGGAACAGACGCTGGGCAGCAGCAGCATGATTCGACCCAGCCGGGTTGAGTCCTTCGTCGCGCAATGCTTCTGTAGCAACACTAGCGTTTGCTCCTGCAATATTTCTAAGTGCGACGATGCAGAACTGTCTATAGAATCTGCGACAGAGAATAGGATTGTTAATCTATCTAGGTATACCTACTTATATTACAAAGAAAATTGTTTTTAGAAAAAGTTCGAAAAATTATAGTCTTAATGCGGGAATGATGCCTATCACTCGGTCAACGAAAACGGCTTGGTTGGTCGAGTGGTATATGCATCTGCCCGGAATGGAGAACTGCGGGTTCGATTCCCAAATCAAGACTGTAATTTTTCGAACTATTTCTAACTACAATTTTCTTTGTGCCTTTTTTACCATTTATATTATAATGTCCAAATTAAAATAATATACTTAAGTATAATGTAAAGCTGATTCAAATTGAAAAATTCTTAAGTTGCATTTAACGAGGAAGGCTTTCAGGCTATATAACAAAGATTAAGGGCCTGTTTCACAATCGAAAAGCAAGTTCTAAGTAGCTTACTTCGTAGATCATTTGACAGTTGTAATATGTAATATATGTCAATTGAACTGCAAAGTAAGCTACTTCGAACTTACTTGTCAATTGTGAAACAGGCCCTTAAACAAATAAAATTAACTCTTACACACAACATCTAACAGTAAGACATTCAACTATAATATTCACATGTAAACTCACCTGTGCGAAATAATAATGCAGATTTCAACCAGTCATATTCAGATTTATCTAATCTATATTGAGCTATACGTTTCAGAAGGCCACTCAGCTTAACAATATCATCTCTTACGCCTGGTCGTTTACAATATCCTGATGTGGTTACAATACCTGTGAATTGTTTAGGTGTCATCATCATCATCATCACCAGCCCTTTTAATGTCCCCACTGCTGGGGCACGGGCCATCTCTATGGATGGAAGAATATAGGGAGATTGGGCCATAACCCACCACGCTGGCCCAGTGCGGGTTGGTGGGTATTAACGACTGCAGATGCAGCCGGAACCAACGACTTAACGTGCCTTCCGAAGCACGGAGGAGCTCGAGATAATACAGTTTTTGGTCACCCATCCAAAGACTGGCCTTACCGAACATTGCTTGGTTTACGCAATCGCAAGCCAAGCACACTGTGCCTCTGCGCTAGCGAGCTCCTCTTATATACATACATTCTATATACAGTCTCCAGACACACTGTATATTGAATGTTTAGGTGTGCTTAAATCTATTTATATTATGGAAGACAAAACAAATTTCGTTAATCTGGAAAGAACGAAGCAAAATTCTTACCTTCATCAAGTTGAAATGAATACTGGGCAGCCGTCAGTATGTATAATTCTTTCCAATTATTATAGAGTAGACATAGCTGTTCAGAGTTTTTCATTTGTGAAAATGATGTTATGGTGTGCAGCCATTTTATTGATAGCACTAACACTTTAGCCGCCGGGTCGTATAGATCGTTGATGCCGCTGGCAAAATGTTGAAGCATTTCTTTTCTTAGTTTCAACTCAAATTGCTGGTTAGATGCTTCTTCGGAAAGTTTTATGCTTTCGGCGAAACGAATTATTTTCTGACGGTCTTTTGGAGCGTGTTCGGGGTAATCTCTCTTTTTTAATTCTAGATTATCCCTTTCAAAACTTCTTGGTAAAATATAAACTGGAGGTTCGTAATTACTCGGTGACTGTAGAAGTGTTATCTTTAAATCTATAATAAATAAGTAGGCATTACAATGGCTAATTATTTTTGATGTGCGCTCACCCAATAGTAAAAGATAGGTTCTGTGGGTGCGCTAACTACGGACATAAGTTATATCGACATTTTTAATAGACACAAACTGACAAATGGATATCAGTTTTATAACGATATTCATTCAATAGACACAAACAACAAATGTAACTTTCGCGATCCCAGTAAGTTTTGTGAATTCGCTTTGTGGCTGTGCGATATTCGAACACATAATAAAAATCGACATTAAAATATGTTCAAACATTTTTTTTTACTTATTAATAAAAAAATTGTAACATACCATCTCTGTTGCGTTCTTCGTTCGATCCTTCTACTCTGTACGCTTCTTCGGAACTTGACACTTCGTCTTCTTTTATCTTTTCAGGCACTCGAGAGTCTGGTTTCTCAACTGCTTCCAGCGATGGCGCCGAGAACTTTGGTGAACATACATTTTCAGTCTCCATTGTTTCTAAACAAACACAAAACAAGTAATTCACAAAACGAGTTTTTAATTACTTAAACTAAACCTACATATATACATTTGAAAATTCGCTTTAAGCTTAAAGTAGGTACAGAATTTAAACTACCTTCGTATGACATAACATACTTACTGCTTGTCGATGGCATTTGCATTGCCTGCGCCGCAGAAGGGGTGTCTGTCGACACGGGTGGATAGAAAATATTTGTCGGAAAATATCCCGGGTGTGGCATTGGATAGTGCAAAGTGTTTGAGAACAGCGGAATCTTGAAGGGGCTCAGCGAAGTGAGCGGCACTTGAGAGCCCATGAGAGGGTTCAGGTGAGGCATCTCCGCCTGCACGGATTCCTGGAGCATTGAAGACGGGAAGTCTTGAAAGGGTGTCTCTAAGAACGAGCTATGTACACTTGGTAAGGGGTCGGCGGGATGTGGAATGTGCCCGTAGGTGTGGAGCGGGGAGAAGTTGGTGAAGGCCAGGGGGGTCTGCGTGGAGAAGAACGCCTGCTGCCTGGTGAAGTTGTAGCCAAGCTTCTGAAGCGCGATCTGGTGGTGGGCAGCGGCGACTGCTGGTCTCGGAGCGCGCTCGTGCTGCACCGCTGTCAAACGACAATTTGCGTAATTACTAAAAGCATAGAGTTCTCCCTAAATTATACATACATACATAAATCACACCTATATCCCGGCAGGGTGAATGAAACACCCACTTTTCGCCTGGTAAGTTAGGTCTCATACTTTCTATAACTTATATTTTTCTTTTTACTTACTTTCATTCTTTCATCGCTGTGTTTACCCTTAGTCGCCTTGTACATACGACACCCGCGGGAGAGATTGGGGGTGGTGACAATTGTAATCTGCTCTGCCAGACGGCTAAGGTATACAATCTTTAATTAGTAGCTTGTAATTGTATGTATTATTATGGCACTAATATATTTCGTTATAATGGTGTCTGGTTCAATAATTTATCAACAACCCCGAGGTGTGTTAACATCACCAATTTCGTACGTAAACAAACAAACGAACCGCGGCTGGAGGTGACGCGTAGGCTGTTTGCGTTCTCACCCCAAAACTAACACGGGGCTGAAAGGGTCAAGATGTTAGATGCAACACAAAGCGTGCTTATGACAGGGGAGATGACACTTGTTTCGTATTAGGGCGCGGCGGGGAGACGAATTTGTGAATATAATATTAATATTACATTTTATCTTAATCGGTTACGAAGAATTGAAGAATAAATAATTACTTAGTTTTAATTTAGACTTGGGGCGGCTTGCGTAATGATCACTCAATATAATTTTCACGCTGAAGATGTTGAGACAATCGTTTGCTTAAGATTCCATACAAAGATACATAAATCACGACAATTTATTCCCGAAGGCGGAGGCAAGGTGAAATACGATACACCCACGTTTCGCCAATTATTGAATTTTAAGATCCCATGAAATAGCTATCTGGCAGTCACGTAAATCGCCTTTTAAAAGTATTGCTAGGTGATCGGTGATAGTGATGTATAAGAGGAACGCTGCTTCCCAATAACTCATCGCTGTATTCACTCTTGGTTGCCTGGTACGACACCCGCGTTTGAGATTGGAGGCGGTGACGCTCTGCCGTCACCACACGGGGATATGTTTGGTTTTAGTTGTAAAAAAATATCCATAAAATTAACCCTAAGAACGTCATCTTTGCGACTATTTCATCTAGTAACACCTGGACGGTGAGATGCATACATTTCATTAATTTTGCAGAAGAAAGCAATTGCAATTCCTTTAATTTGTATTTTTTTAATCTTTTATATAAATATAAAACGTTTATAGGTTTTATAAATAAACAACAAAGATTAGTTAGATTTCAATCAATTGTTTCTTCGAAATTTCAAAGATTATCATCACCTTCATCTATTCAAGGACTTTTGATGCTGTATGCCGAAAAAATCTCTCCAGCAGGTGTCGTACAAGGCGACTAAAGTTTATAAATATGACGAGGAATAGGTGCAGCTGTTTAAGCTGCGATTAATATATCTGCTAGATGGAGATACTACGGGACTAGCCGTGTGGTGACAACAGAGTAGATCACAATTATTGTCACTACTCCATCTGGGTGTCGTACAAAGCGACTAAGGGTAAAGACAGGGATGAGTAATACGCAGCAGCATTCCTCTTATACCACCTAGCAAATTACTGCGATTCATGTGCCCGATAGATGGCAATGGGCTCGCCACCTATGACATGAGATTAGGTCCCTTAATTCGCAAAAATTGGGTGTTTAATTCACCTTTGCCGCGATATAAGTAGGCGTGATTTATATGTGTAGGTATATGTATAGTTTTATATTATTGGAAGAAGTAACATTCAAATATTTCACATTCATCACGTTCTCTTCCTAGTATCTGCTGTGTGTGGTCACTGGGCACTTAAAGCTGCCTACGTTCTCGTAAAATAATATTTCCGAGAAATGTCTTTGTACAATTCTGCCTTCGTTTCAGAAGAAGTCAGTCTAAGCGTAATTTAAGCCAACCGGCAGTGCCACCTGAGACTTTTGTACCTAAGCAAATGACATCAACCTTCCTGGTAAGAGGTGGGAATGCAGACGCAAATGCATCGTTAATTGATTGAAAGAATTGTTTCGTTTATTTTTTTTTAATATCTCAAATTACTTTGTTTGTAGTGTTCGTACAGTACACACACACTGGCTAGAGTAAAAGAGTACTTTTAAAAATCAACGTCATCATGTCGTCATTATTCCTTATTTTTTGAGTTGCGTCTGGCTTGCAATATATTAGCGATAATTTTTAGTTGGAAATTCTGCGGTTTCATGCCCAATAAAAAACAATAATCTCACAATAAAATGTAAAATGTATTATATTAGCGATAGTTTTTTATATGAAAATTTTGATGTAAATAATAGCCGAAATCGCAATTTTCATAACATATTTTTTTTTACGCGATTTGGCCACAGAGCTGTCGCGCGAATCGATAGCGTACACGGCCGAGCACTTGTACCAATAAAGTATTTATCCAGGGCTCCTTCATCGCAGCAAGTCTTTTCCATTAGGAGACACCGCTCGAGTGTTTGCGGTTCTGGCGATAAGTGGTGAGGAAAAATGCGAGCCGTGTCATCTTCCCTTCCGGATTGACGGAAACATGGCGCGGTTCACACGCCGCGCCGTTAGCGGGCAATTTGGCACTAGCGATGCTGATAGAAAGAAAGGAATACATTTACTGACCTCGCTTAATAGTACAAAATAAAAATGAAAGCTAATAAATGATGGTCGTCCACTTAACTATTTATTTATAAGCATCAGTGCGCATTCGGGAGTTATAAGTCGCTCATTTTCGTGCAATGATGACGCGTTTAGCATTTTTGCTAACCGATTTTTTTACACTCACACCTTTCATCTAGCCTAAAGTAAGCAGCATAAGTACTTAATGGATATAAATTTTAATATACATTACAAAGAAACATTTATAATATATTGCATATCACATATAACATCCATGAATCGAGAAACTGTCTGTTCATCACAAAATTAGCCTCTACCACGATTCGGAACATCTTGGCCATTCGGCCAAACCGGCCGTCTTAGTCAACTTGTAACTCACCATCTTTTTTCATGTTCACTCTGAGGCACTTCGAGAAGCGGCACGCCTGGCATTGATTTCGACGCGTCACATCGACTACACACCGGCCGTTTTCTTTGCACACGTAGTCAAGGTTTCTATAAAGAAAATATACATACATACATACATAAACCACGCCTATATCCCCGAAGGGTTATGCAGAGGTGAACCAGCACTCCACGTTTCGCCAATATAATATGGTACGTAGGTCCCATGTAATATGGCAAGTCTAATGCCATTTGTCGGGCACAAAAGTCGCAGTACATTGCTTGGTGATATAAGAGGAACGCTGCTGCCCATTCCTCATCACTCTTTTATCCTTAGTCGGCTTATACGACAACCTCCTCTCGGCTTGTACGGAGAGATGGGTGACAAATGTATTCTTCTCTGCAATCATCACGTGACTAAAAATACATTATGTTAAAACGTGAAGTGGCAGAGTAAAAAGGATTTACGTGCCAAGCATTCGGGATCCGAATAAATATTAAAGTTGATTTTTAATTGAACATTATAAAAATGTTACAAAAAATATTGGAACTAAACAAAATATTAAAAACAAATGTGCGATTCTAAGGAGATCCCGCATAGGTAGGTGTACTAAGCAATGATAATGAAAATATGGTTCATTCATATAAGGTATCATTACATACACTCATGACTGCAGATGCAGCCGGGACCAACGGCTTAACGTGCCTTCCGAAGCACGGAGGAACTCGAGACAATAATTTTCTGGTCACCCATCCAATGACCGGTCTTAGGGAACATTGCTTAATTTAAGCAATCACAGGCCAAGCGCGCTAAGCCGCTGCGCTAGCGAGCTCCTCTCCTCCTTCTCCTGACTAAATCATGACAGTAACCGCCTAATACTGAAGGTGGTGATGGATAGAGAGGAGTGGAGGAAGAAACCATGTTGCACCGATCCCGCCTAGAGTGGGATAAGGTCTGGAAGAAGAAGAGTTACCGTCTGATGCTCCTCTTGAAGAATCCCCGGCAGCCATCGCAAGAGGGCACCCCGTAATGTTTCCCGGACGCCTTGTCGCCACACACCCGGCATAGCGACTCCGGCTTACTGCCGCTCGACTCCATCGCCCACTGCGTATCTATGTGCACGAAACACATTTTTTTCTTAATTTATTTATTTAACTTACATACATACATAAATCACGCCTTTATCTCCGAAGGGGTAGGCAGAGGTGAATTAAACACCCAAGTTGTCCCATGTAACAGGTGGCGAGCCTATCGGGCACATAAAATGGCAGTATATTGCTAGGTGGTATAAGAGGAATGCTGCATGCCCATTACTCATCGATGTCTGTAACCTTAGTCTTCTTGTACGACACACCGCAGAGATGGAAGTGGTGACAATAGAATCCTGCTCTGCCGTCACCACACGGCATTTATTTAAGGGCGGTAAACAAAAACATGTACTCACAAGTACCTATTACAGCTAGAACTTGCTAAGAAACCTCAATTTAAGTACAGTTTTAAATTAAAGGCAGCCACGACGTGCGTTGTGGACTTGGATAAACTAACCTAATTGTAACCTACTTTACAGGTTGTGAACATTTCCTATTAAGATACTTTGTTGTTCTCCCTGCCCTGTTCCCAGACTATCTGGGGTCGGCGCAGTATGTTTCCTCTTCCATTCATATCGATCAGACGTCATCAAGCCATCCACTCCCTTTTGATTCATATCATCCATCACACCGTAAAGGTGCTAGTGATGAATTAATGTATAGATAAGAGACGGAACGGACCATGTCGAGAGACCGATGAACGGCGAGAGTGATTGGAATGACAACATTCCAATCCATACTGCTCAAAGTTTTGGCTTAGGTTTTACAGCCGGCCGCCTGCCTGACGTTAACCCTCCTTGGGAATGCTGTTGTTGGTGGTTTACCCTCCCATTCGGGTGCCCCAAGGTGCTTATTGGTCTACACCGGGCAATCTCCCTTAGTCGACTTTTACGACACCCATGGGATGAGTCGGGGCTGGCCTCATCACATCATCATCACCAGCCTTTTAATGTCCCCACTGCTGAGGCACGCGCCTTCCCGAAGAATATAGGGAGATTGGGCCATAACCCACCACGCTGGCCGAGTGCGGGTTGGTGGGTATTAACGACTGCAGATGCAGCCGGGACCACCGGCTTAACGTGCCTTACGAAGCACGGAGGAACTCGAGACGATAAATTTTTGTTCGCCCATCCTATAACCAGCCTTAGCGAACTTGCTTAGTTTACGCAATCGCAGGCCAAGGGGCTGGCCTATTCTACGTAATTTGTTTGCTCCCAGGCCAGCATAGGAGATCTCCTAAGATACTTTACAGAATAATATAAAATATGTATGTACTGTTAATTATACCTACACATACATAAACATTAACTTCGACATGGTCCATTCCGTCTCTTCTCTATACATTCATTTAACACTAGCACCTTTCCGTGTGATGGATGATATGAAGTATATGGATGGTTTGCTGATATGAATAGCTTAATAGCCATGTGGTGACGGCAAAGCTGAATATAATTGTCACCATCCCCATCTCTCCGGCAGGTGTAGTACAAGGCGACTAAGGAGAAAGATAGCGATGAGTAATGGGCAGCACCATTCCTCTAATACCTACCAGCTAGCAATATCGGGACTGCGATTTCCGTGCCCGATAGATGGAAATAGGCTTTTTTTGTTGACTGTTGATTCACCCCTGCCTATTTCTTCGGGGATATAGGCGTGATTTATATATGTATGTATTCTTCTCTGCGGTAATCACAAGCCGGAGACAGGATATCATCGTTTGCTGAGTTTCACTCAAAACGCACTACGTCCGATCCGAATCAGTGAAAATATGGTCCGTTGTAGCCATGGAACTATTTCTATGGTAACTTACGTATCACATCTGATCCCTTCAAGTTTTCCAGACCAATAATGTTGCTAGGATTCGGATCGGACGTAGTGCGTAAACGCTCTCATTCTGTCCGTAAAAAAAAATCACCCGATTCCTTGGTACGCTTGTGCGCCCAACAATGACAGCGCGTGCTAATAACGATTTAACGAACACATGCCATTTTCACAGCTGCCGCCCGGGCTCCGTACATCTTGCCCTTTAACTTATGCGCATATTTTTTTCGCACAATGGCCCAATCAAATTTTCCGCGGTTCCCTGTGAGGTGGGCGACTTTGAAAGAGTACTGCCGCGTCACCGATCTGCGCCATTAATACGCGATTGATTATTCAAATGCGTCCTCCTGGGTTCGCGGCCGGTGGCTTATGGTAAACAGGAAAGAAACGGCACGTCATAATGCCACCCTAGGACAGGCAAATGGGGATTTGATAGAAACATCAAAGTCACATAACTCTATGTCTCGTGGTGACTTTCAAATGGTTTTATTGGCTGAGCGGCTCGTGGATGTGTTTATTTTGGATAATAACTATCTAAATCCGCAAACAGTGTTTTACCCTAACCACTTAGAGATGTAAAAAATAGCCTGCGACCTTTTCTCACCATACATACATAAATCACGCCTATATCCCCGAAGGGGTAGGCAGAGGTGAACTAGAACAGACCTACCAAATATACACAATATATAAAAATCAGACAAGCCGATTCGGAAGAGTTCGATAACACACACTTTTTTTTCACACACTTTGATTTTTATATATAATATATTGTTATATTTAAATATTCACATTTTAATTCCAAGCTAAGTATATTAATATGTTAGAACCCTTCTTCTCCCTGCCCTGTTCCCAGTCTATCTGGGGTCGGCGCAGTATGTTTCCTCTTCCATTCATATCGGTCAGACGTCATCAAACCATCCACTTCCTTTTGATTCATATCATCCATCACACCGGGTGGTGAATGAATGTATAGAAAAAAGACGGAACGGACCATGTCGAGAGACCGATGAACGGAGAGAGTGATCGGAATGACAATATTCCAATCCATACTGTTCAAACTTTTGGCTTAGGTTTTACAGCCGGCCGCCTGCCTGACACCAACCCTCTTTGGGTATATATTTTTATGTTTAAATATTCACATTTTAATTCCATGCTAAGTATATTAATATATAAGAACCCAATATCAATTAATATATGGATAACACGACTTTTTAAATTATAACAATATAGGTAATACCTAGGTATACACAGAACTGATTTATGAGTATCGATATCCGACGAATAAGATTAACAAAGAGATTTATTTATTATATATATTGAAAAATCTATAATGTTACGCGAAGTAGTACCCAATTGTAAATAGTAATGTAATGGCCTATAGAATGCAATCAATCATCGTCATATTATTTCTCTGCGGTCTCTTTTCATCTATCATCTCTGCACATCAATGTTCGTCTTCGTTTTTCATCACATGTAACATATTTTCACAGAAAATATAAATATCCATTCACCTTCTGTTCTGTTCTGTTCTGTTCTGTCACTGGAGTAATTTCTCTCACATGCCATTCTTCTGATCTCACAAGTTTAATATCTGCTGATAGGTACCTACCTACCAGTTTCTAATTATCAAATTATTGTATTAATTTAAAACATGAAAGAGGCAGAAAAAAATGTAATCATCTGATCCCCCAAATCTTCATGTCATCATCTTAGCTTCCATAGTGACTTCTATGCTGGCCTGGGAGCGAAAAAATAACGTAGAATAGGCCAGCCCCGACTCATCCAATGGGTGTCGTAAAAGTTGACTAAGGGAGATTGCCCGGTGTAGACCAACAACCACCTTGGGGCACCCGAATGGTGGAGGGCAAACCACCAACAACAGCATACCCAAGGAGGGTTAACGTCAGGCAGGCGGCCGGTTGTAAAATTATTGCCAAATCTTATAACAACATATCGAGCTCGGGGGTACCCCCGAGGTTTGGGCCGACCCTACTTATAGTAGGATAAGGGCAGGGAGAAGAAGGTCTTAGCTGGCCATTAGTCCAGTCAAAATACTTTATAACAAATTGCCAATTGTCACCACACCAATTCACTCCCGCGGGTATCGAGGAATGGGCAGCATCAGTGTTCCTGTTGTCCTAAACTGCATTTATGTATGATTAATTATTCGGTGTGTGTCCGATATATGGCAATAGGCTTTGTCCTCTATCACATTCAGCTGAAAATTTTTGACGAAACGCGTACACCTCTGCCTATATCTCGGGGATATTTAAACGTGGTTTATGTACGTATATTTTAATTATTCTATTAACGAAGTTCGCCACATTTTTAATATTTCCAAGAAATCAGCCGCCCGTTTTCACCCGCCACCGTTCGGATGCGCCATTAAAACCTAAACATGCACTTGTCCCATTGTTTATTAACGGAAATCGGCGACACACAGCGTACGGTACGTTATCATCCGAATCAGTCGTCAATCGTTCGGTAATTCGACTTTATATGCCGCAACACATAATTATGGCGCGATAGATTGGTGTAATTTTTACGGTCGTTTATATCAATGGTGGACGGTAATTGTCTACGAGCGGGTGGCAGGGTTCCCACGGGCCGGGCGAGGGCCGGAGGAGTGACTTAATACCGTCTCGAAAGTGCGATCGTAGCAACACGGCAATTTTAAATGTCAGCCCGGCGTCTAACGCGGGGCGGGCCATCGGCGACTTTATCAATAAGCGATTCGAGGAATGAAGCAGCAGCGTAACAAACAAAGTCAAAGTCAAAATTCATTTATTCATATCTGGTATGATTCCAATACACTTATGAATCGTCAAGACGCTAGATACCGAAAACCCGTGAGTCCAAGAAAAAAATAGGGGAGTGCGCAGCATGCCTCAGTCTGTAATGATAGGTCTCCCAAACCCGCCCATGCCCCGATCCGCAACGAAGCGCCGACCCTGACGCGTTCAATACCAAGATGATACTAAACGCATCAGAGCCCAACGCTCCGCTAGCAGAACGGCACGCAAGTAGGCTGTAGAGAAACCCACCATTGTCAACGAGTTATGACATTGCAGGTACATTGTAAATTATGCACCAAATACAATCCCACAACTCGCCAATCACATAAACCGAAACATGCCGCGCACTACCAATCAACCCCCCAACCTACCTATACGGACACACAAGTTTACAATATCTAGCGAAAAATCTACGCCATCCGTTCGTAAGCTACCGGGAGGCCCTGTTCTGAGTAGAACGGGCAGGAAACTCAGTCGGGTATTTTCCTACCTTAGTTACATAGAATATAATCTAAATTCAATAATAATTTAATGAAAATGTAATGAAAGATGTCAATAGCTTTAACTTTAACAAATGGCTGAGAAATTCTAAGGTGGTCTAAGGCTGCGTTCCATAGAAGCGGAGCTGCGCTGAGCTGAGCTGAGACTTGACCAATGATATTGCGGAGCGGATATGAGATGAGTGATTTGAGCAATATTATTGGTAAATTTTTGTAAGTCTCAGCTCAGATCCGCGCAACTCCGCTTCTATGGTAACAGCCTTACTGCCGCACTCAGAGACGTCAAATAACGTTAATGAGTACTTAACGTCAAAAAATGACAATTCAAAACTAGTCGCTATTCTTGCCGGGTTTTTGACATTTGTGATTTTTGACATTAAACACTCATTAAAGTTAATTGACGTCTCTGAGTGCGGCAGTTAGTCAGCGATGTTTAATAATTAATTACAGCAAGCTCTGAGGGGCTACCCTTTAAATTAATTGGAATCGGTTATGTGTTGCCGTCTCTCTCAAACGTTGCTATCATACCTAATGAGTGAGAGTGACTGGTAGACTAAGACGATTGCAATCGGCTTGCAGAGTTAGGTCGCTGTTCTTGCTTCTTCTTCCTGACGTAGGTACCCCCCTAGCCAAGTGGCCAGTCTATCGAACGCATAGAATACAAAACGTATGAAACTGACGTATTACAGAGAAAACAATTCATACTTTTGTCCTCTATGCGCTCGAATAGATAAGCCACTTGTCTAGGCCTAGGGTAACATACTGCATCCAGATAAACTGGGAACAGACAGTTTATCTGGGTGCAGTATGTTTCCTCTTCCATTTTTATCGGTATAGAAATGAGACCGAAAAGACCATGTCGAGTCGAGAGACCGATGAACGATGAGAGTGATTGGGATGACAACATTCCAACCTACACTGCTCTAGGTTTAGGTTCTACGGCGTGCATGACACCAACCCTCTTTGGATATGCTGTTGTTGGTGGTTACTACCACTATTCGGGTGCCCCAAGGTTCTTATTGGTCTACCCCTGGCAATCGGCCTTAGTCAAATTTTACGACACCTCTGGAATTAGCACATTCTACGTTATTTATTCGCTCACAGGCCTCCTTGGAAGACTACAGCAAGCTCTCTTGGGTACAAAATTATATACAAACATACATAATTCACGCATATAAGTCCCCGAAGGAGTAGGCAGAATTTTCGCTAAATATTTAATAGGTGGCGAATTTATTGCCGTAGAGTAGGCACTGAAAAGTCTAACCGATATGAATGGAAGAGGAAACATACTGCGCCGACCCCAAATAGACTGGGAACAGGGCAGGGAGAAGAAGAGCAGGCACTGAAATGGCAGTATACTTATTGGTAAACTATAGGAACAGTGCTGCCCATTTCTCATCACCGTCTTAACATACATACATACATAAATCACGCCTATATCCCCGAAGGGGTAGGCAGAGGTGAATTAACACCCACTTTTCGCCAATTATGTTCGGTCCCATGTAACAGGTGGCGAGCCTATTGCCATATATCGGGCACATAAATCGCAGTACAAATTTATACTGCTAGGTGGTATGAGAGAAATGCTGCTGCCCATTACTCATTGCTGTCTTTACCCTTAGTCGCCTTGTAAGACACCCACGGGAGAGATAGGGGTGGTGACAATTGTATTCAGCTCTGCCGTCACCACACGGCCAGTTTTAACCCTTAGACAAAAGTAATACTTAAGAAAAATATAGTAGACTCAAGTAAACCACTATGAATAGTCAACAATTATCAAATATTGGTCAATAACTATTGAACAAAACAATTGTTAAAACTTGTGCAGTTCTACGAACCGTATGGTAGGAAATGTGCCGATTGGCAAAATGAATTACCGGTAACGCGATACGCAGAATGACAAACTAATCAGAAAAAACAAAACACACGCTTAATAACAAGCGTGTGTTTTGTTTTTTTTATTTGAACTTTATAATAAATGATTAAAAAAATATAAGACTATCGATTTAGAACTATTCCTAACAAAAATTTGCTTTGCAAATTCAATGAACACATCGCATAATTATGTTAAAAAAATATTTAAAAAACTCATTTAAAAAGTGTCTCTATAATTTTTGTAATACGCTTTCTTGAATTTCAACAGCTTTTTGTCCCGTTTATTGGTTGGAAACATCAGCCGCAGTCTTCAAACAGTACTTGAGCTGCGCGGCGCTAAAGCCCACGAAAAACAAACAATATATTTTTAGTATTTTTTATTTATTTATAAATAATAAAAAAAGATTTTTCCGAAAATCCCTGAATTGCCATTAACTCCCTTTTATTATATTCTAAATCTTAGCACAAGGAATAAAAACAAGATGTCTTTCTCACACTCGCGAAGACACCACACATTCATTCACATTCATCATGAAGTTTTATTGTGACCAATTTAAGCTGCAGAAGCATTTTCAAATTTTCGAACGTTAACAAACCTATTATGATAATTATCGTAAGAATAAATCCCTTATGTCTAGAATAAAACAAGCGGAAATATGGTTGTTTTCGTAATCGTGGCATGACTCGGAGCAGCAATTACACCATATGCGCAGAGGGGAATCATAACAATAACTAGACTTGCTTTCGAACAATATGCTTCCGTCGATATCACGGTGTATCTAACTGCCTATCATTAAGTGTCAAATTATTAAGTTATTTAGGGAACGTAGAATTTAATTTGTCGGGAATTTGTTAAGGTATCGTTCATTGAATTACCTACATGTATTTTAATTTTGTTTTTTAAATATTGCTTGCCAATAGGTACTAAATTTTTATACAACACACGGCCAAATGTAATTTATGCTGTTTCAACTTTCTAAGATACTAGTGGTCGCTCGCGGCTTCGCTCGCGTTAATGTCGGTTGTTATATAGCCTTCCTCAATAAATGGACTATTCAACACAAAAATAATTTTTCAATTTGAACCAGTAGTTTCTGAGATTAGCGCGTTTAACCAACCAACCAAACAAACAAACTCTTCAGCTTTATAATAATAGGGGTTAAAGTATGAAACTGCCGATGTTCCCTCAATATTTAGTAGTAGTGTATAATTCCTTTAAAACAATAGTTATGTCCATTATTCTTTTTATATTTTAAACTTCATTTCAAGGACTTATATTAATGTATAAATTTTTATCTTATTTTTATTTATTTCACTACCAATAAATCTTCAAAAACAGCTCGTCCTAAGTACCACTTAGATCCACGGACACGGACACCAGTCCGTCTCGGTCATAAAAAAAAATCTCTAGGTATCCTATAGCTTCAGGTTGTCTAAATATACCCACAAAATTATATAAAATTTAGATTTGTGGTTCCTTAAACAATCGCAAATATGTTTGTATGGAAAAATGAATTTTCGCCATCCATACAAAACGTGAATTTGATACTTAAACACCTAATATTAATATAGATAAATGAAAAAACCACGTTGTAAATATAATAAAATTGTAGTCTTGTATTTCCACGGAGCATTAGTTTTTTTAGTTTTTGTGTTTATAAGGTAATAATTAATAATAAATATTATTACACTCACACCTATCATTTAGCCCAAAGTAAGTAGCCTAAGCACTTGTGTTATGGATACTAGATGACGGACATATTTTTAATATAATTATGCATATAAATGTTGAAAATATATTACATAAACATTTACACAACCATGACTCGGGAACAAACATTTGTGGTCATCACAAAGTTTGCCCCTACCAGGATTCTAACCCGGGACCTCTTGGCCAATACCCAGCAATCTGAGCATTCGACCAAGGCGGCCGGTTTTCAACGTATTGACTTATTTCTAGAATTGATGGATTGCACTGTGTAGGTACTCCATCAAAGTTCTAAAAATCTACATCTGTTACGTTATGACGACGAAAGGAATAGATTGTCATAACATTTGATAAAGAAATAGTTTACCACCTTAGAAAGTAATAATATAAGGTTTCCCTGCCTAACTGCTATCGTAGCCACAGGAAAACAACAAAATAGAATTAAACTCACTATAGAGTATATATGTAGAGCTTTTCTGTGTTTCTATTTTTCCAATTAAAAGTGAAAAACGCGTGGGGTCAAATGGTCACGGTAAGCTTTGTTGCCCAAAAACTATAGTGGAATGAGGTAAAAAAGTAATAAGAAACAGCGAAAAAAGTCTTTCTACAAAATTGAATTAAAATGAGGCAATTATTAATAGAGACAGAATGTAAACGTAAGTAAGCCCTTTCAAACAATTTTTTTTATTTAGTGCATTTGATGTATTTTTAAATTGCGGGTTGATGAGTATTAACGATTGCAGATGCAGCCGGTACCAACGGCTTAACGTGCCTTCCGAAGCACGGAAGAACTTGTCGAGATAATAAATGTTTGGTCACCCATCCAATGACCGGCCTTAGCGAACATTGCTTAGTTTAAGCAATCGCTGGCCAATGCCGCAATAAAGAGTGTAATAGTAAAATCCACTCGGGATGTCAATTGAGGGCCCTCTTTTGATTTCCACAACGCAACACAACTTCCTAACTACACTATAAGTGACTTCGTATCGGAGGGAAAACAAATCGGAACATATTTGGGGTTGGGCACGCGCCACATATTGCCGGAATTATTAAACTGTGTGTTATTAAGTAAGCTCGCGTGCCGAGGCCAAAGGGCGGGACGCCATATGACATTTGAACTCAAACACTGACCCGCAGGAGCGCCAACCAAACGGACAGCACTCAATGTTTTCCGTTCGCGCCTTTTATCAGCACACGGACATCTTGTTTTTCATTAGTTTTCATTCAGTCATCTATTCTATGCTAATATTATAAATGCCGTCACAGACGTCGCTTAATATACGTGCCATAATAGTAGGTTATATACCAAGGGAGTTAAACAGAATGCTCAGATCGCAGGTATAATTGACATTGTATAAATAATTTGTTGACTACATTTTGCTCTTTGGCAATAATTTTGTGGAGGGCATAACGTTAACCTACGAAAATCCTGCGGTTGCTCTTATCTCGTAGTATGAGCTTATTTTGAAAATGAACATTGGTCATTCTATACAATAAACAAAATTTAAAAAAAATACTGCTTAGAATTAAAATTATGGAAAATTACAAATTTTTTTTCTAACGTTATATACGCGGGGCGCACTAAAAGTATCCGGAATGATAAAGAAGAAAATTACTTAAAAAATTTCTCAAAATATTCTCCCTTTGCGTAAATGTACTTTTTCATTCGATTAAACCAATTTTGAAAGCTTTTGTGCCACTCCTCGTGGTGACCTCAGAACCGTGTTTTTCATACTCTTCGACAGCCTCTTCTCGTTGACCGCGTAATTGGTTCTTAATTTTTAGGAACAGAAAAAGTCACAAGATGCCAGGTCGGGACTGAATGCAGGATGGCTCATAAGTTCTACGTTTTTCACCTTCAAAAATTCGTTTATCTGTCTGGCCGTGTGGGAACTAGTATCTTGCACCAAGATGATAAGGCGTTTATGGAGTTCGTCAATAATTTCGGCAAAGAAATGGCTGAGTACCAGTCACTATTCACGGCACGACGATTCTCTAAAGCAACAGTATAGCCACGTGTCCAGTTTTATTAAAAACAAGAAGCAATCATTCGCTTAGATGCATTTTTCACGCGCGCCGCTTTGGTTGGTTTCGATTCATCTTGAAATACCTATCCGCTCGATTGCTGCTTTGTTTTGGGATCGTAGCAATAAATCCATGTTTCGTCACCTGTTACTATGTCCTGTCATTACGATTACCTACAGGGAACTCTCAGCAATATAGCAATATGTTGTAACAAGATTACTGCAATAAACGCATTTTTATTTATTTATTTTGTACACGAAATTTGTCGCACCTTCGTTGAATATGGTAAGAACTGCACCAAGTGACGCGGTCCGTTTTTGAGCCTCGGTCAAATGGTGTGGGATCCACCGCGAGCACAGCTTTATCACACACAAATGATTGTGGAACATTGATTGTATTTGACTCGTGCCTATGTCTAAGGATGCGCGAATCTCATGGTAGGTCATATGCCTGTCTGTTTCAATCATACGGCGCACAAAATTACAGCGGTGGACGGGCAACCATCGCGAGATTCTTCACTGAGATTGACACTAACGCGCTTGAATTCTGCAATACAGCTATAAATAGTCATATTGAAGTCGAGCGATGCTCTGTTGAGCTGTCAAATTACACTTAAAACCGTAGAAAATCATGCTACGAAAATTTTCCCAAGTTAAATCCATGATAATGTAGACACACAATTTTTAAAATGGCGCCACAATGTAAAAACAATTGACAGTCAGATGAAACAAACTGCATTCTGCATCCATTTTCAAATGTTGTAATTACTTTTTAAATATTGTTTATGCAAGCGGCCAGTTCCGGAAAATGTTTGTGTGCCCTATGTATAAAAAAAACGCTTTTTATATAATGTACCTAATGTTGTCAATTCAAAGACCGTTCAATGTAAGTTATTCAATTACAACACCAACATAAAGCCCTTAATAGTAGGCAATTACAAGCTTTCCATTTTTTGTATTACAGTAATAATTTAACTTTCTTCTTACCATAATTTTCCAATTATAGAAAGCAATGGCGCTTTGAATATCCGCCTAACTAATTAAAAATTAAATCGTTTAAAAAGTCTTTAAATTGACGACCAAAGTAATTAGGTACTTATTTAATACAAAAATACATACATAATTAAATCACGCTTAATAATTTTCTGGGCGGAGGTGAACTAACACCGTATAGATAATTTACGCAAATATTATCTATGTAATAAGTGGTGAGCCTTTTGCCATCTGCCGGGCCTTAAATCCATATTATCCATCTAGGCTTTGGGCCCTAGGCAAGTGACCAATCTATTGGAACGAATAGAATACATAATGTAATTTTTTAACAACTAGTACTCTAACGGGCATCGGAGACGGTCAAGCGGCTTCGCGTCTATCACGTAGATTTTAGCGTGCTTCAATAATTTTGAACGTCTACAACGCTCGCTTGAAGGTTTAGTCAAATTTATGAGCTTGATACGCTTGATGTGATTTTAAATGTATGTATAGTCTATGGTCAGGCCTCTTGACAGGCGTTTGAATCACACAGTTTAGCAATCATAGCAGAAAATCTACGTGTTTGGCGCGAAGCCGCTTGACCGTATCAGATGCCATGTTGTTTTTCTGTAATACGTCAGTTTCATACATTTGTATTCTAATTAAGTTCAATCAAATAGATCGGCCACTAGTCCAGAGGGGCTAGGGCACTACCTTTCCCTTTGAATGGAGAGCAAGAGAGAATAATCCATCATGAATCTTTGCTTTTAGATGTGCGCTGTAGAGTGGGTTGCAGGGTTAATAGACTACTGTACGGCAACCGATCCGATACCTTTACATTCAATTGTCAAGAGTTAAGATAGTAGATAAGACAAGCCAAAATAAAATTGGTGAGTCAGAAGTGCACAAACTGTGTGGACTTAAAATTATTTATAAGTTTTGTTGTCCAACAATCAAAAAGAGGTTAAAAAAGCTTCAAATAGTAATATGTCTAATGCCATTTTTTAGATAGGTATAGTTATATATGTAATTTGTAACCTTTGTTCATATAATGTTCAAATAACAAGCACAATAATAAAAAAGGCCGTGTGGTGACGACGGCAGAGTAGAATACAATTGTCACCACCCCAAATCTCTCCACCGGTGTCGTACAAAGCGACTAAGGATAAATCAGTGATGAGGAATGGGCAGCAGCGTTCCTCGTATACTACCTAGCTACCTAGCAAATTAGCAATAGTACTGCTACTTTTGTGCCCGATAAATGGCAATAGGCTCGCCACCTATTACATGGGACTTATCACAGTTGGCGAAACGTGGGTGCTAGTTCACCTCTGCCTACCCCTTCGGGGATATAGGCGTCATTTATGTATGTGTATGTATGTATAATAAAAAAAACAATTTAAGAAAAGTAAAAGTCCTTTGATTTAAGTATAAAACAATCTCTTATCACAAACACACACACCTAATTTATTGTTTTACTACTTTTCCGTAGTGCTGTTAAGAAATTAAAAACATTATCAGTGATTTTAACGCTTATTACAGTAGCTCTACAATGTCGTAGCACCTCTTTTCAATGTAATGAAAATGAGGTGCTACGATATTGTACAGTCACTACAGCTAAAGAGAAGGCGTAAGGCGTAGGCAAAATGGAATTTACTGTAACTGTAGCTACGATTCGTAGTTGTGCTACGATCGTGAGTTCTGAAATTGTTATTTGAAATAGAGAGATGTCTATTTATTATCACCTTGTAGCGGTATCTCATTCATTCATTAGTTTGATCAACTTTTTTGGGGGAGGCATCAGTTAAACTAAGTCTCCTCGTACAGAGTTTTGTTGCATAAGCATTTTGCGCTACGCATATTATTTAATTTCATTTAGTTTTCGGTCATCAATCAATTTATAGTTGATTGATGACCGAAAACTAAACACTAAACACTTTAATTACTTGTTTCATTCTAATACATAATCAATTCTCATAAAAAGATATGTAAACCGGACATGAACAGTACATTTTGTGAGAAGTGTATTAACTGGGAAGAGTTATATTTTAACCATTGCATCGATTCCGCAAAAACCTTATCGGCTGAATCACACCCGCGTTTTTAAGATTTCGTAAAAAACCCACTTCCATTTACTGTACCTCAATTATTTATTTGCACGTAATCGTCGAATATTAATAAATCAATTTTAATACAAATCGTACCATTTCGTCTGCTTTTAGCAAAGATCTTAAGAAGAAAAACATCCCAATTCAAAGAAAAAAAAAGTCTGATCAACCGTACTACCACTCTATACGGTTCTAATAGCTGCCTATAAAAAAAATATGTCAACCGGAATCGAGCCCGTGTCCTTTGCGATCCGAGCAGGTGTCCTCGGCTGGGGTGGTCCACACGTTAAAACAAATAATAATTTTTCGAAATTTTTCCGACTAAATTTTCTTCGTAAATTTTTTCCAAAAACTTTCAAACAAAAATCAAATCAGACCGCCCACAAAACACACAGCTGATAAAATGACAAAGGCAACTCACCCGCCAACAGTAGTCTGCTGCTGGAATACCGGGGTTCGAAAGTGCCTCGATAACCGGGTACTGCACCCCACAGGGCGGTCGTGGTGGGCGGGGTCGCCCTAAGGCGGGGCGTACTGTACCCCAGCAGTGCCAACCCCATTGGCTGCACAACTGGGCGGGTCCTACCGCAATCAATCTGTAACGTGGCTCATAAATATCATTTTTGTTCCAAATAAAGGTCCCTGCATACGTTACGGATGGCGTAGCTTACCTATGCGTGAATATTGGAAACCTTTGGACTTTGACACACACGTTTCCAATGTTCAACGCGTTTATTTGACGATTCATGAGTGTATGTAATAATAACTTATAAGAATAAATCGTATTTTAATGTTATTTTAACGAGATAAAACCTCGGACGAGACGTGAACGGGACGGGGACGTGGCTGCCTCGTTCGAAACGGGAAAGTGGTGTAAATGCATACTACGCACCGTGACAGTGACTCGGATCTAGCGTGCTGGTGTTGTGTAATGGAAAGATGGATTTTTCATTCTTTAACTATTGCTCTAGATGACGAAGTAGCTGACGCAGTAGGCCGTGAATAAGAATGTCCTTCGTGTACATTGTGTATGAATGAAACGATATTTCCGAAACTTCCCGTCCCGTCTTGTTCGTATAGAATTAAAAACCCGTCACGTGTGCAGAGACCTTAACACCACTACAATACGCGAAGGCCTCTTAGACAATTGTCGTGGCATTCCATTTTTAATAATTGTACCTGACGGCTATTAAGTCATTACGACCACTTGTAAGCGTTCTGAACAAAAAAAGTTTTGTCTTTCACGCACATAAAGCAATTAGAAAGTATCAATTATTATATTATTCGATATCGATTTCACTGGGTTTATTGTCGATTCGTCACGTTTCCGTAAGTTAGTTAGTATTTTTTTCATGGTGTATTCGCCATAAGACTGACAAAGCAGATATATCAAAGAAAAGAAAGACAAGGACAGCGAGAAAAGTTCTAGCTTTTCCATTTAACAAACACTACAAACAAAATAAACCATTAAATGCTGCAATAAATAAAATACTGCAGGTACAGGGCCCGTAGCCAAGTGGCAATCTTTTCATAACGATAACGTAACGAAGTTCGTCACGATCGGCCATATTATATCGGTATCTACGGCGTCTTAGATTGCGCTACCAACATAACTAGGAACTTCCGAAGACGATTTTGGTCACGTGATTTCACGACGACTTACGTCAAATCCCATACATTTTGCTTTATCGAACTTCGTTATCTTTGTCGGTATGTTACTTTGTCTAGGCCCCCAGGTCCTTCTTTCTTTATCCGTATTACCCTTAGTTTGAATGATAATTTACTAGAATTAAAACTTCATCGTTGAGTTCACCAACACTTAAACAGGCGATTATTATTTAACCGTCGGTTTTTGACATTTTATCGTATGGAAGAACTGTCATAAACTGTTTTATTTTTTAATGGGTTGTTTTACGTGTTGGTGAACTCGAACCTTAGTCGCCTTGTCGCGCTCGCCGGTAGAGATTCCCTGTAGCGACTAGCAATGGCGTAAGCGCTTATTTGAACTTCAACATGTAAGGCATATTACTAAATGAAACCACAATAATCTTTTGGAACCTATTTATTCCTTAGTCCCGTTTTATATAAAAACAAATGAACTAACTTACGTTACAAGTGTCACACAAAAGTGCATTACATGCATATAAGACGTTAACCGTAATAATATATCAATCTTATTCAACAAATAGTTAATTTAACTTTAATAAATAAATACAGATCAAACTACAAGCTAACATTATGCAAAATTAATTTATTTGTGCTTTGGATACAACTATACAAAATCAACAGGGTCGTACGTGTGCTAAATAAATATTTGTCTATTAGGACAAAGATTTTTGAATAATGGAAATTTTACGCATTAACACATAAGTATGTAATGCGGATATTGAGATAATGAGGATATTTCACCAAAAGAGTAGAGCACGGTTAGAGCCCATACCTATTAATAACTTATTTTTGTATATTATTTGTAGTAGCGTGAGTGACATTTCACTACTATTATTATTATTAATGCATTTCATTCTGGCTGGGTAATAATTTATCGTACAAAGTTCTATTGAATGTTTTATTTAGGTATAATCCCAAAGAGATGAAGAGACATTAAAGACTTATCGAAGTCAAGCATCAAAAGTACAGTCAATATCATGCCAAGTCATACAACTGTTAAAATGTATTCAACATTTTCAAGCGTTTTCGTTTATAACGTTTATAATATTATTATCAATCATCAGTATTATGCTAGACACAACTGTATTTGGCGAGTGTTGACCACAGCGATTTATTTTTAATAGTTTTAATTAACTATTGAATACATTTATTTTTTATTATTTTATATTGCACACATTTATTATTGTTTAATTATGTAATATTGGATCATTAAAGCAAAGTACTTAAATACATTTATTTTAGTTAGTTTTTTTATAAATAACGGAATTAACACTGTCCCTAGCTAGGGAACAAATATCGTTACTAATGTCTGGTATAATAATAAAATATGTTCAGTATTTAATAGGTATGGGTGTATGCTTTTAGGTAATATTGATAGAAAATTTCGTATGAATCTCACAACCGTTATTTTTCTAATTAACGCGTGGGTCTTTGACGCAATAATAACAATAGCATTACGCTCTACAAAAATATACATATAATGTGTACATATAATGTAATACATAACATAAACAGAGATTAAAGTTTATAAGTTAAAAGGTCCTACAAAGTGACTACTAACAATAATAAATAGAATCGAAGTAGTAAACGAATTTTTTGTGCATAATTATAACGTTTGAGTATCTCTTGTTAACACCATTCTCTAAAAGTACTTTATGTGCTTTAACATAAAATAGGTACGGCAACTCAGTAGTACCAGTCAGTACCAGACCATAATAAATATTGTCTTCATGTTATAACGAAGGTTAATAATATTCTATTTAAGTACTAGATAATAATTTAACTAAATAACTCTAACATACGATTGAATATCAATAAAGTACGTTAAATTAAGAAGCTGTTTAAAACATCATCCATTGCACGCTTAAAACAATTCACAATATATGTAAGTAATACTAATTATTGTAGTAAGGGTGTCAATAGATAGCGAGGCAACAATTTTGCGCTCTGGACTTTTGTTGATAGTTCCACAAGTAATTGATTGATCCATACTTTTGAATACAAATTAATTATCGATTTCGCATGGCGCGATCACCGCCACTATTACCATATTGAGTTTGAAACTTTGAATACAATCTAAGGCCCTCCCGGCGCGTTTATCAAATACACGAGCAAGTGACTTCCGATGGCTACCCAAAAGTGTCAAATTTCCTCAATCGATTGTCAACCTTTATTTGTTGGTACTAAAGCAGAGAGTCGATTGAGAAGATTTGACATTTTGTGATAGCCTGACGTGCTGTCAGAATGACTGGCTGCACCGAAGGCATTTCACAGTTGCTGTCGATATTCCGCTTACTGCCAACTATCTCTAGTTCAGTAAGGAGTATCAGTATACCAACTGCCATATGTTAGAAACCGACCGTGTTAACGCACCCATACGCCTCGGAAGCAGTCCCTACCTTCAACATAATAAATGGAGTTCGACAAAATAAACTTTACCAAAAAAAAAAATAACTTTAATGAAAATTAACAAAAAGGACTACAACCAACGAAGCACATTCAGAACTAGCTCACACAAGTAACAAATTTGGACGATTTTTTTTCACTAATGTAACAATAACATTATACATAATATGTTACATTTGTATACACATTTTAAGGGTCTTGTTTAACCTTAAAAACCTACAAGAGAATTATGATCACTGCTTACAATTCAAAATTAAGGTAAGAATTAGTGAAACCAGTCAATAAGAGCGAAAATTATGCCTATACAATACGAGAAGAAATCAACCTCACAACTCTTACCTCTTCATATACACACAATTTCACAAACAAAACTGAACTTTATTTACCCTATAACCGAGCCTTAATCGATGTTTAATTTTTGTGATTTTACAAAGCAATTATTAATATAATAGCTTCTGTTTGTTAAAATGTCCCTAGATCACCATTTCACCTTGTTGTTGATAATGACAACTATTGCACTGAAAATGACACCAAATCAGATTATCCCAAAAATAATTAGCATTTCGCATTTCGTTAACATGTTAAGGCTCGAGTTCACCAACACGTAAAACGAGCGATTAAAAGATAACCGTTAATTTTTGACAGTTAAAATTTCAAAAAGCGACGGCTAAATAATAATCGTCTGTTTAAGTGTTGCTGAACACCAGTCTTAATGGTTTTTTTTTAAATATTTTAGTTGGTTTGTCAATAAAATTTGCTTTTCTTTTACTGGGAAATTCACAGAGTAAAGGTATAAGTAGTTATGATGTGACAGATCGACATTCAACTCTCGAATGTAGGTACAGTCAACAGCACGTCTAGCTAGCACAACATTTAAAATATTCTGAATCGACTTTGTGCTCAATTTCCAAAACGTTAAGGTTGACAATCTATTGAAGAAATTTGACAATGTTCAGTAGCCTGAGTACCACTGACCGTACAAGTGTTCGGCGTAATTTATATCCACCAACTATAAGTTCCAATGATTCGTTTTCATTACAATTAGGACATCGTATAACCGACGGACACCGTTGTCTTCATAGACCAAAACTGCAAATTAGGACATTAACCTGACAATTTGAATTAACTTTCATTCAGTCGCATACTTATGCATATTCACACGTCTAACTGCCGCACTCAGAGACGTTAAATAACGCTAATGAGAACTTAACGTCAAAAAATGACAATTCAAAACTAGTCGCTATTCTTGCCGGGTCTATGGTCTAGATTAGAATGAACATTTTTGACGTTAAATACTCATTAAAGTTAGTAGATGTCTCTGAGTGCGGCAGTAAGAGCCGTATTAGGAATTTATCTTTCAAAAGTCTTCTTCTCCTTGCCCTGTTCCCAGACTATCTGGGGTCGGCGCAGTATATTTCCTCTTCCATTCATATCGGTCAGACGTCATCAAGCGACCCACTCCCTTTTAATTCATATCATCCGTCACACCGTAAAGGTGCTAGTAATGAATGAATGTATAGAAAAGCGACCGAACGGACCATGTCGAGAGACCGATGAACGGAGAGTGATTGGAATGACAACATTCCAATCCATACTGCTCAAGGTTTTGGCTTAGGTTTTACAACCGGCCGCCCTGCCTGACACCTATCTATCAAATGTATACCTAATCTAACTATATTATCTCTTGCTTTGAGCCACGAGCCGTGAATAGGACACAATCTGGTACAGTCTGAAACGAGGCGGATAATACTATTTGTTTTGGTGAATCGTAAGTCGTACGTCGCAAGCATCTCAGGGTCGCAATTGCGTATTTGTAAGTCATGAGCTACAATCTATATTTATATCAAAGTAGAGGGCTGGTCTGAGTGCACCGAAACAACATCATGCACAAATCAGAACCTCAAAAATTGATCATTCAATTTCACGTCTTTCCGATATATTAAACAAAACGCTTCATAAATAGAAAATCGACACAAATTAAAAATTCTTTTCTTGCAAAAATAAGTCACAAAAGCCTTAATTTTTAATACAAAACGTTAACAAATTATTTTTTGAAATCTACTAAATTACTAAACGAACATTTACTACGAACATGTCGTTATTTTACGAAATTTTCGATTAGCAGATTTTTTTTGCTTCTCGCCATCATTATAAATCCGATCATAATAAAGTCAACTTTGGTCAGTTTCTGTTCTGTTCCCGTAGATAAAAGCATTTATAGATTCTGTACAAGAAAACGCGAAAAAGAAAACACTATAACTATAATTTCCATTCAAATACAAAGATTGCATCACGTAACTACAGTACCTACAGTTAAAATGCACAAGGCAAATTAAAATGACCCTGTCGTGTCGTCAACGCGTCAATAATAATGTAGAGTTCAGTTGTTTATAATGTAGATAAGAGATTACTCTGATTTTTTTTATTTTTTGTACATCAGTGCACGTTTGTATCATATAGGTAAAGTCTCCCAAAAACGGACATGCTGCCTGAAGCGGGTACCTACTCTCGTGAATAAAATTCAGTTTAAAACGGATAAATTCTCGCCAGCCTTAATGATTGTTTCCTTGGTAAGTTTAAAGTGAAAATTTACACCCCCATCTGTCCCCACCATTCGAGAGTGTTTTGTCTCGGGAGTGAGTTAGAGCGAGAGGAAAGTGTTTTCTTTTCCCTAAGGAAAAGAAAATCTTTCTAAGGTAAGCCCCGTAGCATGATTCGTAGCTAATATTAAAATCGATATTTCGGGTTACGATCGCGATCGGATATGACAATCGGTATGTTCTTCATAATGGACGTTGGTTGCCGGTGTCGCTTTCCCCAAAATGTGTAAGATTAGCTAGCTTAGCTTCGTTGTTACATTATTAATGGACACTATGCCATCGATTGGACGAATCAATAAATATACCTTACATTCACTCACACCTGTCACTCGTCAAAATGCTCGTGTTATGTAAAACTAGACGACGACGGATAAAAAAATATACAACATGTATACAGAAATAACGCATCCTTTACGTACACTACACATGCTAACTAAAGTCATATTAAGACTATGGTTATATCAAAAATTTTAAATTTAATTTTTCGATTTTTCCAAACATTTTGCTTTACTAGCCGAACAATTTGTATGGGGGAAGAAAAAAATTTACCAATAACGATTTTTTAATAACACCATACCCACCTATGCGTTCTGTGTTAGCATACGCCTACGTGTGCTTTATTTCTGTTACATGTTGTATAAAAACAACCCACTATTACTCAATAAGAAATGTCCGTCAAAGAGAAAAGTCATCACACAAACTTTTGTACCAGGTTCCGGACATACCAGGTTTCGGAATCGACCATTCGACCAAACCTGTTGTCAAGCGAAGTCCAAATAGCATATTATTATAATATAGTAATATATTATATTTACATGCGCGAATGTATAAATTAGGCTAGTTGAGTCGGTACTTTATATAGGTACCTACTACAAATTTTACAAAAAGTACAAACGATTTCCTATTGGCAAGTAAACACAACCTCAAATATACCTCATGTTCATCGGCATAAAGCCGTAAATGGAATGCTAATTTAGAGTTAAGAACTACGACAATATATACAAAGAGGTGTTTTATAGGGTCGTTATATCAGACATCACAAATAATGTCAATTTTCTAAATATCAAGTTGGTAGTTAGTTGTAAATGCTATTGGTAAATGTTTTGACGCCCTAGACAGAACGGTTAATCAAGGAAATAAATGTTTTAGGTAAAAAAAAACTATAAATAACAGACCACAATATACGTAAATAAGTGGGTTACGCGTCACAAACCAATAAGTATTCAAAAGATAACGCGTTATCTAGTCAAGAGGATGTCTCGGTGATCTTCACAACAATAGCGTGAGGTTATTGGAGATAATAAAACCGGAATGACACTACCTGCCGCACTCAGAGACGTCAATTAACTTTAATGAGTACCTAAAACAATAAAAGGTCAATCAAAACTAGACCATAGAGCCGGCAAGAGAGCGACTAGTTTTGAATTTCCATTTTTTGACATTAAGTTCTCACTATCGTTAATTGACTTCTCTGAGTGCGGCAGTACATTATTCTCCAAATAGAGTAGCTGAAAATATCAGCAACATCTCAGTAGGCTTATAGCTAGCACGTGGACAAAATCTATCTCCACCACTTGGCAGTGTTTTGTCTCGAGATTTAGTGGGAATTGGAGCGGGAAGAAAATATTTTATTTTCTCCCCGGAGGAGATATTGTCCACGTCCCGTGCTACGGGGCAGACGTGCAATTCCGTTTCAAGGTTCTTAATACATAACTATGATTACATCAGCGGCATTGGCCTTGTTGATTTGTATTGCGTATTCGTGCGTTTGCTTGTATGTATTAATTAAGAACGTACTGTTAACAGCGTTTGAGACGGTATAGAACTCAAAGTATATACGCGTTGTTACCTAACGTAATTTTTTGAAATTTCGTACCTAACCAATTTTTGTAAAACTGATTTAATTAATGATCGAAATTGGCAACTAATAACAATAATCACTGGTTTATATTAAAATCACTGGTAAATAAAGTATCACAAGGATTGCGGAACAGAATTTTTAGAACTTTTCCTGACCTATTTTTCCTTGTACTGACATTTTTGTAATAACATCAATAAATCCACTGTAGTCATTATGAATTGGTACCACAGTATTGGTACGATCAAAGGCACCCAGTCTACCTAAAACTGTCAAATTACTTCAATCGATTGTCAACTTTAACTTGTTATTGGTAAAGAACAAACTTTTATGATTGCTACTCATTGTTGCCGGCAATCATCCATCTAATTACAAACTTGAATGTTTCGTAAACGGAAGACTTGGAGCATTTCTCAACTGCATAATGTATTAAGAACGCATAGCGTGTTACTGGATGAGTATGGCCATGCGTATTGGAGAACCATTATTATTATTATTATAATAACGAGGCTCAATAAAAAAACTTTACGTGTTAGAAGAAAATCAACAATGCTGTAATGTTCCGAAAATTGTATCATATGCGACTGCCGACGATCGCCCTGTATACTTTTATGGGGCAGTGGTAAAATCATTGCTACAATAATTTGAGCCTTATAAATTTGTAATTAAGTTGAAAACTAAGGCGAAAATTGCATGCATTGTAATTGTAAAGGAATAAACAACATCCTCCTCAGTCAGTTTTGTCCCCCCTTAAGTCGATAGCTGTGGGTTGTAGTACTGCACGCTTAGAACTGAAATCCAAAATAACGGAACCAATTATTTTGCTCCCGATAATGCTACAACCATAGTCCATACATACGTCACGCCTTTCTCCCACAGGGCTAGGCAGAGATCACTTCTTTTCACTTGCTACGACCCTTACATACTTCTTTCGCTTCATCCAATCTCATTAACATCTTCATGCATGCTCGTCGGTGTCGGATACTCTTGGCCTGGCTCTTTTTTAATATTATAACACTTTCAATTATACATACATACATACGTCACGCCCTTCTCCCACAGGGGTAGGCAGAGATCACTTCCTTCCACTTGCTACGATCCTTACTTTCAATTAGATTCTGAAAGATCCGTCGAGACCTTCCTAGGCTGTTTTCTCCATTAATCCGACGCATAAATTTTTTTTTGCTATACGAGCAACTCTTTCTCAATTCTTGTCAGTATAATCCTATTGTTACTGTTATCTCTTCATTAATTCCTTCGTTATCATTCATGCCATCTCACAAAATCCATCCATCTCTTCTGCGGTCTTCATTTTCTTCTCAATCATTGACGAACGCTCATGTTGGTCATGCCTTTGGCCATGTGAATTTGGTTTCTTCTCATATCATGTCCAGTCGACTCTCTTTTATCTTCTTTAGTACATATTAATTTCCTACTTTACACATTCCATATAACGCATTCTTCTTAAAGTAGATGTTTACATATATACAACACGTCTAGCCATAGGTGTAATAATTATTATATTATCCACATGTCGGCAGGTCTGCTTGGTCCCATGTATAAGGTGGCGAGAGTATTGCCATCTATCGCACACGCGATCGCAAAAAAAATCAATGTTTGGTGTCAATTTTAAGTCATTTACACGATCCACTTTTTCTGTAGCCAATTTGGTGGAGCTGTAAATGATTTCTACAATCGTTGTCAATTTAAATACCTCAAAGCGATAACGTTATGAATACCGGAAAGAATAGTCCAAAACTTCAGATTCAGTTCGCAATTGACGACTATCTAGATTCCAGACCAAGTTTCAAATATGTAACATTGCCAAGTACATTTATAACGGTGGATCAAGTCAACATCGGTGTAGGTAGAACATGTAAAAAATCATGTCACAGTCACAATGTAAACCAAATGTCACTGCGATACGCAAAAGTCCAGCATACCTCTCTTCTACAATGAATATATAACTATAATCCCCCTTACGGTACCTAAAGACTGAGCAAAATCATACGCAGACGACATATACTCAACAATTCGTGACGGCATTCACTCAATTGCACCAAACTATGTTAACATTTCGAAAGTTTACGTTATTAGGTCCCAATATAACTGTCAACTGGACGTAGTATTACTTCTAACTTAAACGCACGAATCAACCAATTGAGCAGCCAAACACTCTTAAGTATACAATCATGCCAATAGCTCTATCCGATGAAAGTATTCAGACTGTTTCCATACAGCTAATCGTATTAAAAAAGTGTATAAAACTTGTTTAATTCAGACGTTGCCACTGTCACACACTATTGACAAAAAAGGGACAACATCAAATTCAACAAAACATGTCTTAAACACATTTTTGTACCTAAGCCGAAAATCTTAGTCTTTTAAAATAACTCGACTTTCGCAATAGCATATTGTGTGTGAATTGGCTCCATCCGAAGTGACGGTTCAGAAATTCAGACTGATCACATTACAGCTTAAACGTACACCTTAACACTATTAGGGCGCGTCCCAACTCATTCATGTCCCACGTCCAAGACTCGCTATGATCCCATTTGGCCCAACAACTATAACTTACTTCGACTACACAACACAACGGTATAAATACTGTATAAAAGCCGCCTATTTACGCATCTAGCTCGCTATAGTATCATAATATACAATAATTACGCTATATTGGCAAAGAATTCTATTTGTACTCATGTGCGTCTTAGTGCTTTATTATTATGCTTCGCGGAGCTTAAATTCATATACGTCAAATCAATCAACCATTTAGAAAAATCAATTCCTGCAAATGAGACTTGTAACTGTTACCTACCTGTGCTGCCGGCGCGCTTACGAAAAATGCATTATCTCCCGTTTTCCAACATCTGAGAAAATCGCGTTTACTTTTTTTTTGTTTAGTTAACTTGTACCTGCCGAACAGAGCAAGCTATTGATGTGAAAATTTGACTACTAGTAAAATTTTCACATCAATAGCTAGATATTATCCTCCATTAAATAGTCTCTATGGGAAAGTTATGGAGCTCGTTTTAATGATTTGAAATATTGTAAAAATCAATTCCGCCAAAAATCGTACATAATGCGTGCTTCGTAAGCGCGGCAGAGTGTTAAAAACATTGTTGTTGCATTAATACAAATTCAGCTGTAACTATCAATTGTATATCAAACGTTACTTATTATTATAATAATTTATCATCATGTATACTATCACATCACAATGCGAATAAGTACTATGGTTATATCACGGTGTGTTCCGACATTTTGACACTGCTGTGTTCTATAGGCCTTACGTTACTCTATTTATATGTTAAGCGAAGCTTTTTTTGCAGATTCAATACAGGCTCTCGCCATTTAAAATGGATTTGAGCGTTCACCTTGACTGTACTGTATCAAGTCATATGGGTGTGGAAATATCGAATACTATTTAAGTTCCTTTTATATTTACAGACAGACATTAGAGCGTGCCAGACACGTGCCGTGACAGACATCCACAGACACCGTTTATTTACATACAACGTGCCAGAATCGTGTCGAATCAGACATCAACAGACACACACTAGCACCGAACACTGACGTCTGAACGGTTCCGATACTCTATTCACACTAGCCGGCAGCTAGCCACAGACACGTACAGACATGAACCACGCAGACAAAACATTCTTTCCGCGAATACTCCGTGTCTTTCGGCGTCTGAGCGGCCGCGTTACTATAGATGTAAATACGCTAATAAACACTGTACAGAAGAATATTATTTTGTCTGCCACTGCACGTGTTTGGCACGCCCAATGTCTGTAGATATAAACGGACCATTATCCGTGTGTGCACAATGTCGGTCCACGTTTAAAATCTACAAATTCAAGTGATACAACTTTGTACATCTTAATGAAAATACACAAATGATCCCCAATTGTGCGGAGGGAACTACCATCTACTGCTATATTCTATCGAATCATAACCTAACCACATTCACTTAGAGCCCGTACACATAGGGGCTTGTAACTTGCGAATTTATTCGCATCGCGCATTCATTCAATTTCATAACTGCTCTGTCTCTATTCCCTGTATCTTCCTTGCCGCAACAAATCGCATCTCAGAAATTCTCGTTTCAGTTTTCTGCGTTGCGAATTCACGTAACACCAATTCGCAGTTACATGTTGCACTTCCTGCGAATTGGCGCTTATGCGAATTCGCAACGCAGAAAACTACAACGTAGATTGCTACGATGCGAATTAGACCGGCAAGGCGGCGAAACAAATTAATGAAATTGAAGGAATGCGCGATGCGATTAATCCTCAATTTCTAGAGATAAAGCGTGCGAGCTCGCAGATTTTTACGATGCGACTTCGCATCATAATTTTGTGTACAGGGCCTTAAGGCGCTACCTCGCGAATATTCAACATTTTAAACTGGGATTTACTCTTAGTGCGCTTACTTACTAAGTTTTCCGATATATCAGAGTTGACTAATCAATAAATAATTTTACAAAAGGAAAAGTTTTCCCTTTTCCTCACGCTAAGGATTCATATCTCTGTCTCTCTCTGTTTCGACCGAAACTTATCACGAGGTATCGCCTTAAGAACAACTACGAGTAGCAAGGGACGTGGACAAACTCTCTCTGCTGCACCACTTGACAGTGTTTTGATTCGGGTTTTAGTGTGAGTTAGAGCGAGAGGATTTTTTTCCCCCGAGGAGATTTTGTCCACGTCCCGGCAGGACACTAAGCATTCCCCTCGTGAAATTGTCACCGCACCACAATTTCATACATACCATTCAACGACCTAGTACGTTAAATATTTTTAAAATACTTTAAAGCAAGTTTATTATTCACAAATGTATGTCAGGTGATATGTATGTTTTTGTAAATACCTTACAGTTACGTCTTAAGCATCTATGTTATTGATAAATATTCATTAATTTATTATTTATTAGTACTTATTAAGGAAAAGAATTGATAGCTTCAATATAAGAAACTGGTGAAAAGTTGGAGCGTTTTTATGATAGAACTTAAATTTAGACATAAAAACTAATAGGTACATTAACCACTATCTTTGGTAAAGAGAACGGCTGCCTTCGATGTTAACAGATGCTTGCACTACGGGTGTTCCAATCGTATAATGCTCAGATTCGAATAGAATACCATGGCATCAAGCCTTCGGATCGATATTGAAGACAGCATGAAAACCACCATCTATCATGAATTAGCAATTATTCTGACGTCACCATCCGTCAGTGGGATTGGTATACGAAGGTAGCCCTCGAACAAAATTGCAAACAGACAAATCGTAAATAAATTTAAATATCTCTAACTCTTCATATAAATAACAGTTGTGATTGAAAAACTCCAGACAAGGAAAATAATAATTTATTTCGCATGTAGGCCAAGGCATCCTATTTCAAATGACGTGTTATAAATTACTCAAGTTGGTTTGGCTGTGTTAAGTTCATATTAATATCGAACATAAAGGAACTGAGTCGGTAATCGCAATCTTTGTTGCGCAACAGACATACCGCTAACTCTAATAAGGCATTGCAATAAATTATGTTTTCCTTGTCACCCGATAAACGATAGTATTCGTTCGTATATACACACAAAACTTAAATATCTCTTTATATACAACAAATTTTGACAGTATAAACACGCTTACAAATATAAATAAGACAATAATTATTATGCATTCACTGAAAAATTAAACTACTAATGTTACTGGCTAGTGTTACAGCACGCTATTACAAAATATACAAAGATTACAAAGACATGTTATATCAAGGGTAATCTGGCAGCGAGTAAGTGCAAGATTTAAGAAAAATTTGATATACATATACTCAGGGTTTTCTGCTCGTTCGATTTGCCAAACCCGTATAACTGTAGGAGCCTTATCTACGATTTTATTTTCTGTGCAATACTAGCAGTTTTACAAGTATCACTCAAAATTTAAAATTATTTTTTCTCATAGTGACTTACTTATTTGGCACTTATTCGTTTCTGCCAGAATACTCTCGATAAGTTTTGTTCACGAAAAGCAACGCGGGTAAATCAAATTCACCTTACCTCTATACAATAATAAATACTGTTGTACTCCCTAGAATTGCTTCTGTTGCCCTTAGCTGACCTAAATACGTAATATGTAGCGAAATATTATATATGTGACTCTAAAATCTCTTATTATTTAGACTATTACAATAGCAGACTATAACGGTTTAGCAGCACTTGATTTAGAACAATATTTGCTTTTATTGATGTACTATTTATATACGTATGTATGTAGCTTCATGAAAAAATAGCATGTCATCCAAATAAATTAGGCACGAATCTGATTACTATTGTTTAACTAGTATATACTCTGACAAATATATGTATATATTTATATTCACGCGTCATAAAATAGCTTAAATATTATACAGAATGTATCAGAAAGAACGCACACCCTGAACACTGCCCATGCTAAAATAGTCATATAAAAACTATTCGATTTTAATTTCAACATTATATAAATGTTTGAAAAATTAGTACAAAGACTTTGGTGGTTGGAAAAAGAATTTCGAAAAATTATGGTCTTTATGCGGGAATCGAACCCGCGTCCGCTGCTATCCTCGGGCAGGTGCCTGGCCTCTCGGCCAACCAAGACACTAATTAACTAGCCGAAATTCTTCTAACCTTTACACTTCACGTTGCAAGCTAACGGATACTCTCGCAATGTAGAAATAAAACTATGGTAACAACAAAAATTCTAAATTGTACAACTAATTTTCGAATTTTCCATACATTTCCATACATTGCTTTGAATACTGACCGACCAATTTGCATGGGGGGAAGAAAAAAGTATTAACAATTGCCTTTTTTTAATGACACCACAGTATTTACACGGCTATGTTAGCATGGGCAGTATTCTGGGTCTGCGTTATTTCCGTTACATATTGTACATAATAGTACATAATTACTGATGGTACTGAGTTCTGGAATTCTAATGTGATTGTAAATATGTATCTTGGTACATACTACATACAGCACAACTGAAGAGCACTTTAATGCACCTCCGAGACGGTCAAGCGGCTTCGCGACAATTATGTTGATTTTAGCTTGCTTCAATAATTTTTATCGCCTACAACGCTCGCTTGAATTTAATATCTTTATAACCACAATTACTGCAAATAAATATTTTTATTATTATTATTTATTGATGCTTGAGTCAAGTTTATGAGCTGAATACGCGCTTGATGCGATTTTAAATGTATGTATGGTCAAGCCTCTTGACAGGCGTTTCAATCACACTGTTTAGCAAGCCCAACAGAAAATCTACGTGTTTGACGAGAAGCCACTTGACCGTCTCGGAGGCCCATAAAACGAAAAGGTGTGTTTGTGTGGGAGTGGTTGTATGATATACGCTGACCTATATCTCGGCGAGCATTTCCGAATAGTAATGAGTGGCACTTAAGTAATCTAGCAGACGCCTCGGCAGCGGCAGGCGGGGAATTAGGTCACGACGTACGTACTTTAATATCACAAATCTGAAACAAGACAATTATCGATTAAATCCATCAAACTGGTGCAGGCATGTAATTAAAAAACTATGGTGTTAAAATACATGCATACATAAATTACGTTTTAACGCCCACGTTTCGTCAATAATGTTAGGTCCTATGTAATAGAAGGCGAGCCTACTGACATTAACGGGCACGTAGATCATAGTATATTGCTAGGTGGTACGAGAGGAACGCTGGTGCCCATTACTCATCGCTTTCTTAATCCCTTAATCGCCGTGTGGTGACGGCAGAGTAGAATACAATTGTCACCACCCCAAATCTCTCCCGTGGGTCTCGTACAAGGCGACTAAGGATAAATCACTGATGAGGAATGGGCAGCAGCGTTCCTCTTATATCACCAAGCAATACACTGCGACTTGTGTGTCCGATACATGGCAATAGGCTCGCCACCTAATACATGGGACTTGATAATAGTTGGCGAAACGTGGGTGCTAGTTCACCTCTGCTTACCCCTTCGGCGATATAGGCGTGATTTATGTATATGCATGTATGTTAATCGACTTGTACAAGGAAGAGATTGGGGGTGGTCACAATTGTATTCTGCTCTGCCGTCACCACACGGCAAACGAAATTGTCGGACTATAATAGATAGATATCAGTGATAGCCACCCACCGGCACATATGCTGCAAGCTCTATACCCTCTTTAACCTCGTCACGGGGTAGAGCAACTGCACTCGACTTTTACGACACCCATGGGATGAGCTGCGGCTGGTGAATGGCCTCGCGGCAGATCCCAGACTCTCCTCGCCAGAAGGGCACCGGAGTGGTTTAGTGGCCTATTCCCGACTCGATCTTGAGTCGGGCGAGTCCCACACATGTCGGCCGTCTAGCTATCGGCCGATACGATGTGTAAACGCATTCCACTCCGTCAAAAAAAAAAAAAAAAAACAGGCTGGCCCATACTACGTTATTTGTTCACTCCCAGCCCGGCTAGCATGACCAACGAAACACGATATGATTTATTTATCGCGTTGAACTTACAAAAGCCATTGTATTTTCGACAGTTCAAAGCGATAAATAGCAATAACCTTATGGTATTATAGCCTTAGAGGCATATATTAAATTCAGGCTTATTCAAGTGTTAAAATCCAATGATTTTTGACTGTTTAACGCGATAAATGGCTATATCATATCGTGTTCGGGTTGGTCATGCTAGCCAGGCAGGCCCGCATAGAAGACAATTGAAAGGCCAGTGACGATAAATGACTAACATAAAATCTGTGTAACTCTGTTGATATAGCAGGTAAAAAAAAAAGTTAAAAAATTATGTAGAAAGTACACCCACCGGCACATATGCTGCAAGCTCTGCACCCTCTTGAACCTCGACACCGGGTACAGCAACTGCACCCGCACCGGCCCCTGCACCGGCCTCAGGTTCAGGAAGAACAGGTACCGGCCGCTGCGCGACGTCTCCACTGCGTTCTCGACGAACTGCACTATGGTCTGCGCCTTGAACATCGTGCAGCCGCCGAAGCAGAAGTTACCTGGAAACGAAGATTTTGGGGTTAGAAAAAGAATTTCGAAAAATTATGAACTTGAGGCGGGAATCGAACCCGCGTCCGCTGCTATCCGGGCAGGTGCCTGACCGCTCGGCCACCCAAGACACTAATTAACTTGCCGAAATTCTTCTAACCTTTACACTTCACGTTGTAAGCCAACGGGTACCCTCGCAATGTAGAAATAAATTTCAAACATTCCAAAGCAGATATTTTTACAAATACCGTGCGTTCGGTTAAACTTGGGTTTGCTTTATAAACTATTGAATAGTTTACCTGGAAACGGTTAAAGGAGAATATATGTTAGGTACATCACGAAGGAGATGGGACGAGGTAAATGGTTTGTGTGGTGAACACAGTCCTGACCGGCTGGCATAACCACCAAAATACGAACTGAATATAGCCATTTAAACTGACCAAAATCATTGGATTTTTAATATATCAAAGCGATGAATGACTTTATCTATATGATATAGCCTTAAGACTTTATGATATAGCCATTTATCGCTTTGGAATGGCAAAAATCATTGACAGATCAAAGCGATAAATGGCTATAACATATCGTGTTTCGGTGGTCATGCTAGTCGGGCTGGTTGTTTATACATCACATAACCCTAATAGGGCTCCACCCGAACCAGGGTATGTATAAAACATTTAATGTTTAAAAAATGGTTGTTTATATAGGGTGGAAAGTTGAGATGGGACATTAAGGGCAGCTACTAGATCCCTTGCTGCCACGCGAAAATGGTCTTACGAGACCTCACCCAACTTTTTGTGTGATGACAATCGACATTCACAGATTTTTGATTAACAGTCAGCGAACGCCGTGTGGTGACGGCAGAGTAGAATACAACTGTCACCACCCCAAATCTCTCCTGTGGGTGTCATACAAGGCGACTAAGGATCAATCAGTGATGAGAAATGGGCAGCAGCGTTCCTCTTATACCACCACTTTTCAACTTAGCAATATACTGCGACTTTTGAGCCCGATGAATGGCAATAGGCTCGCCACCTATTACATGGGACCTAACATAATTGGCGAAACGTGGGTGCTAGTTCACCTCTGCCTACCCATTCGGGGATATAGGCGTGATTTATGTATGTATGTAAAAAATCATAATCGAAAATAGAAAAAATCATAAGTGAGAATTTTTTAAATGCCGACCGATCCAATCTCATAGAGGATTAAAACACTCTTTGAGACCAACTGAGGTTAGAGTATTAGAACACCCACAAATCGAAGAAAACATTTTCTATACATTTTAGTAGGGTAAAGGCAAAGTGGAATTTCCTTGATATCATGTTCTCTGGAATGTACAGGACCCACACCCATAGATACTGAACATTATTGAAATAAATGCCATGTTGTGCACAAGCTTGTTGCTTAATTTTTCTGAGAATTGAACAAATAAAATATATATAATCGAATTACCCTGATCATGTTCTATCCTAACATGCCGAAGACCATTCAGCTTAAAAGTCAGCGTGAATATGTAATGGTCATCGCTGCTGTCCCGCACAATGAACGAACCGTCCGGTTCGTTTGAAAGTATTTTCTCGGCCGCCTCCACTGAAATGGGTCCCCAGTACCAGCCATACTGCAAGCAAATTAATACCATAAATAAATGACACTAGTGTATTAAATGAATCAGGGTTAAGGGATAATTATCATTATAATTATCAAGATGATAACAGTTCAACAATAATCAATTGATAATAATTGATTTTTTGTCCAATTTAACGGATGGAGACATGGTGGCCAGAAATACTGGCTTTTAGAGTAGTTTTGTCACCAGTCTTCCATGATAGGTTTATTATATTTTTAATGATGCTGAATGGTGGAAGAAAATAATCAATTATTATTAATAACAAAAAATTGCGCTCCCGAATATGAAATGTATTCCAATCGATTCATGAAGGCTGTTTTTACTTCTTGTTTGTGTTATTCTCATTTGGTCATTATTGTTAAAAAAATACATGAAACAATGTCTTACACTGCTGATAACTATCCGATAATTATCAAACAAGCGTAATTATCTTGACTATTTCAAACCCTAAAAATAATAATAGTGATATTTTATCAATTTTAATTTCAACATTAAATAAATTTCAACATTATATAAATGCCGTGTGTGACGGCAGAGTAGAATACAATTGTCATCACCCCAAATCTCTCCCGTGGGTGTCATAAAAGGTGACTAAGGATAAATCAATTATGAGGAATGGGCAACAGCGTTCCTATTTTACCATCTAGCAACAGCAATGTACTGCTACTTTTGTGCCCGATAAATGGCAATAGGCTCGCCACCTATTGGGACACCTACATGGACCTCTGCCTACCCCTTCGGGGATATAGGCGTGATTTATGTATGTATTATATAAATGTTAGAAAAATTAGTACAAAGATTTTGGTGGTTAGAAAAAGTTCGAAAAATTATGGTCTTGATTCTGTAATCGAACCCGCGTCCACTACAATACGGGCAGGTGCCTAAACCACGTCTAACCACCAAAATCTTTGTACTAATAGTGATATTGTCAAACTTACGTCTTTGACTTTCTGCAAGGAGGAGGCAAAGTCCATTATAGGGTCCTCGTCATTCGCGGGTTTCCTGGACGTGTGGGGCGCCTGCGGGAGTGGGGGGAGGGCTCTCCGCACCGCCGCCGGGGGGGACTCCTTCCCAGTCACCTTCTCCACCTCCCCCGGCTCCTCCGCAACCGGCTGACGTCTCCATCGAAACAAATTGCAGAAGCTCTGCTTCAAATTGATTGACAATATCCGAACGGGATTCACCTTCGACTTCTGATTGGGGCTCGGTTTCTTTAAAGACTTCTCGCTCTTATCCACTTCCGTATTATCCTTTGGGATGTTCTCTTTGTGTTTCTTGTTCTTGACATTCATACCGAAAGAGTTTTTCAAGCCGGCCTTCTTGAGATTGTTATTCGTCTCGCCTGTTTTACTCAATTCGTTGCTCTCCTTCAAGAGGACCGAGCCGGCTGCGTCCCTGACACAGTGTCTCGTGTGAATGGCGACATTCGTGATTACCGTGTTATTCTTTTTATTATTGGTCGTATTCCTGCACTCGGAGTCGCTCGAGCTAGAATACAGCGTGTGCAAGTACTTCCTCATTTCACGGAGCGTCAGCTGTATGGAGTCGGTGTCAGAGTCACTCTTTTTGACGGACGAACTCGGTAAACTGTGCCGCTTTGTTTTCACGTCTTTATGCCTGCCCTCTTTCAGCTTGTAACTTTTCTCCGGGATGTAACTGCTGCCTATGTTCTGCGGGGTGCTCTTGCCTCGCTTCTTGGTGTTCCTCGGGAGCCTTTTGCCTTTGGCCCTTATATTACTACGGTTTGGGCGGACCATGTCGATTGGAACGGCGTATATGTCGCTGTCGAAAGGCACATTGTACATGTCTGTGATGTCCAAGGTTTTCGCCGACAACGTGTCATGGGAGATCGCTTGGGTTATAAAGCTAGAGTCGTCGGTTTGGAATTGGGTCACTAGGGAATTGTGACTGCTGGAAAGACGCGACGACAAGGAGTTTCTAGATGAAGGTCTGTTGGCGCGGCACGGACTCAAGTGCAGCAGTCGTGGACTCGCGAACCTGTGATTCAAGCACTGCCTGCGCTCGTATAACGGTTCGCCTTTCAATTTCCGCGCGTAAATCGGCGACACGTGGTTCGAGGACAAGGGTATATCGAGGCTCGCCCCCAAGTGCTTATTTTTATTAGTACCATTCGTACAGATGACCGCTGGTGACATAAACACGGTCGTGCAGTTGTCGACATTCACCGGCGCGGGATGGTCCTGAAATGTGAACAATGGTTAATTTTTCTCTATTAAAACAGAACAAAAACAAACAAAATACCGGGCAAAGTGGAGTAGAAGCGGACCCTGGCGATGATCCGCAGTAGAACTAAGGTCACCGACATAGCCCGAAGAATTGCGGACCTAAGTGGCAGTGGGCAGGGCACATTGCGAGGACTGACGGCCGAAATGGTCCTCGAATGGCGACCGCGCACAGCGTTGGTAGGCCCCCCACAAGGTGGACCGACGATCTGGTGAAGGTCGCGGGAAGCCGCTGGATGCGGGCAGCGCAGGACCGACCGGTTTGGAGATCCGGGGGAGGCCTATGCCCAACACAACAGTTGCCGTCTCTCGGCTAACTGACTAACCTGGCGTTAGGCCAGGAAAGCGTCAGTACGAAGAATAAGAAAACAAAAGTATATTTTACTTTTTGTAAAAAAAAATCTTGGCACCGTCATAAGTAAGACTGTCACGATATCACGTATATACGTGTATGTCTAATAATAGAATTTCTAGCTTCAGTGGAACACTGGCCGGAGTCAATGCACGACGTAGGTCGCGCTTTCCCGCCAAGCATGCATTTATAGCACCGAGCAGCAGAGTAAATATACCAGCTACAATATACCAGTTACGCGCGTCGACTATTGGCTGACATCATACCTTGTTGTCACGATACAATTACATAATTTACACAATTTTACAGATTAATCCCTGAATACAGAAACTACTAATTTTAAGCACTGCTTATAAAGTTAAGTGGACAATACCTGTCAGAATTTGTATGGAAAATCTTTGAGTATAACATTTCTGCATTCGGGGGATAATGAACAAGTGTAGCCGCAATTCAGGTTATCAGAAATTGCCAAATTTTATCAATCGATTTTTAGCTGTCTCCGTCAAACAGTTAAGTTTTAAAATCGATGGAAAAAAAACCTTTTACAGAAATCTGACTTCTTTTGATACAGAGTGAATGATATTTGGTAATGTAATGTAGACTCCTGGGGTCCAATTTCAACATTGATAAAATTGAGCCATAGTTATCAAATTCAGTTTCATCTATTGCATTATCCAGATATGAATAACAGAATAGTGAGACATAAAATTAAGCAGTAGCAACTGAATTTTATTCAATATTGTGCCATCTATCCTGTATCACTTTTGTACTTTACTTTCATAATAATCGTCTTTAGTAAGAAGTAATCATTTTAATAAAATATTAATGATATCAAGTGTTCACCAATAATATATCATTGTCTAGGCATCAAACAAATTTGTAGTACTCCCCTGGGGATCGAACCCGGGACCTGGGGATCTTAATTCCGGTGAGCGTACAACTAGACCACGGAGGCGGTTAAGTAAAATTACTTAAATGAATCCAGTAAATACCTGAAATTCAGGAGGTGGTTTGATAGTAGTAACAACAACTTTGGCAGGCCCCTTTTTAACAGTATTGAAAAAGTCTCCACACATGCGCTCCGACGCCTCAGCGGACTCGCAAAGAGATAGGGACCGTTCATCAAAGTCACTTTCCTGCAACTGTACAATAAACATTGTATTCCTATTACCAAATTATTGTTTAAGACTGTCTAGAATATTCAATAGCCTACTGCTAATACCCTACATTACAGATTACTAGTTCCAATACAAACACTGTATTACTTGACACATTGATGTAGTACATGGTAATTTTACAGTACAGGGATAGTATAAAACAATGTAGTGTTCTAGGAGAGTGATTACTGCAATATGTATGGCTGACTACATTCTTTTAAGTTGTATTTCCTTTTATGTCCCCACTGCTGGGGCACAGCTTCCATATGGATTGAAGAATATAGGGAGAATGGGCCATAACCCACTACGCTAGCCCAGTACAGGTTGGTGCGTAATTTCGACAGCAGATGCAGCCGGGACCAACGGCTTAACAGCTCACCATCCGAAGCACTGAGGAACTTGAGATAAAATATTTTTGGTCCAATGACCTGCCTTAACGAACATTGCGTAGTTTACACAATCATAGGCCATGAGCGCCAAGCGCATTCGAGCCTCCTGTATAAAAATATGTTTAAGGATTATTTATCTAGGCTTATTCACCATTATCTATTCCACAAACAAAATATTCTAGTTTAAAATTCATATAGTACAACAGTAGAGATCGCATGGCAAGTTAAGCAAATTATTGTGCTACGATAATTTACCGAGATTACTACACTTTTGCATTTGCATTTGCAGGAATACAAACAAAAATAAAACAGTTCAAACATTCACCAATAGTGCAATTGCTATACAAAATAAAAATACATTTCGCTCTATATGCACAATATGACAAAAATAAATTAAATTAAACTGTGACAACTAGTAAAAGGCACGAGCAAAAGAAAAAAAAATTGTTGCAAAAAAATCATTAATAAATTTCTCCTATATCCCTGAAGGAGTAGGCAGCAATGAATTAACACCCACATTTCGTCAATTAGGTTAGACCTTATGTAATAGGAGGCGATCCTATTGCTATGTGGTATAAGCAACAAACGAGTTGCAGATATTGAAAAGTCATAGCTTTTGCAAAATTAATAAAAAATTTAAATGATTAATGCAGACAAATTAAGGATCATTCAGAAATTATTCCTATATAAAGTACGCAAGTCCACTACATAACATAAATAATCAAACCGTTGCAGTTTATTGCAATGAAAGAAAGCACTGATTTTAGTAGACTACTTTGTGCAAAACTTATATAGCTGTTAATAGTTGTATAAAATGATTAGTTTTTTAACTTTAAAACTACACAAGGCAGGAAGCTATCAGCAGAAAAGGAAAATGGAATGGTAAAAAAGGGAAATCTGCAAAGTATAAATAAACTATACATCAATGCACAGCTGCAGCTTAATAGTAGTATTGAGAAATAACAAATTATATACACTTGATAAAACTATTATGAATAACTCAACACAATATTTTAAATACCAATCTTTTTAAAATAAAACAATTTGTTATTAAATTAAAATGACAAAATTGTCTGAAATGATAGAAATCTATCTTTTACATGAAATAGGAAGTAGACATTATTCCATACTTCTGCCACAAATCATGTCGTCAAAGTTAGGCCTGAAATGATTTTAATGCTTGCAAGTGTACATAATAAAAGTTACAATGAAGTTGTAAAAAAATTAAATAATAGATTATGAAATTAACAAATGTCCTGTTTGGTTATAGGAGGATTATTCTGTGGATCTAAACTATAGATACAGAACCTTGAGATAGAAATACAGCAGGTAAAGACAGATTTTGATTTCAGTATGCAGTTAATATGATTAATAAAATATAAAAAGTAATTTTACACATATTTCAAATTGTGTAAATAAACTTATTAAATGTATAAGTATCTAAAAACAGTAAATATCTGATACCTCTATAGTGGCTAATCATATAATCAAGCAATAGATCTTTGAAATCTACTAGTTTCATTGATTATAAACAAACCAGTAAGTCAATATATTGTATGATGAATGCAGAACTTGATTGGGTGATCAGCATGAACAGAATATTGATGGAAATTACAACATGTTTCTTTATTTGCTTAAATACTATCAACTTTGTAAAATATATTCTTACTAAATAAGACTTCAGTGAACAAATTTAAATACAACACCTTTATCCTTGAATAACATCGACGCAATACCATTTCAAGTACATGTCACAGGAAATTTACAATACTAAGCAGTTAGTATCGAATAATCTTAGATTTGTGTACGTTAAAGATTTATTTATTCAGCTGACCTCAGATGCAATGTGCTGCCATCCACTCGCGGAGTCGCTTGAAAACGAACCACTCGTAATCAACAACCCACTGTCTTCACTTAGCGGAGGGGCTTCTGATTGTGTGGAGAAAGAAGGCGGAGACTCCATCACCGCAGAGATAGGAATGTAGGGATATTGTGCTTAATCGGGAACATAAAATACGCGTTAAATATCTTACTTATCATAAAATCAAATTATGATTACAAAGCATCAAACGATAATGTAAAATATTTTAGTGGAGTCTCTGTACACTAGCCATGAATTTGATTGAACTGATTTTCTATAATTTTAGCCAATCATTATGTAGCTTTCAAGCTTACACCCGGTAATGATTGGTTTACAGCCTGCCATATTAGATAAAAACGTTATTTCATTGGATGATAAACAGAGCCATAGGATATAGATTACTTTTACTAAAGTTTTTAATTATTTCTTTTACAATAACAGAGAAGCAAACGAATCTGCTTCATGAAGCCTGTATTTATCACACTCAATCATAAATCATAGACAGTATAGAAATACATTTATTTACCCTTTAAAAAAATTCTTTGTGACTTTTGCGAGAATCGAACCCGCTTCGATCTAGCAATGCCGAGTGCATTGCTATTATAAAATTGCACATTTATTTTAACATATTTAAATATTACCTGTGCCTTTAGTTATATGAATCTGTGGTTGTATGTCAGTCAGGCAGCTGACGGCGTTACATTTCTTTCTTTCATGTGCGTGCATTTCTTTCTATTTCATTCCATTTCATTCATTTGTATTCATTCAACGTCAGTGTAGTATACAAGCTAAATATTTTCTTACAAAAAGTAGAATAGTGTTTTGGTGATAATATGCAAATAATTGTTAATTTCTAGTTTTTTCAATAAATCGCAAAAGAAATCACAATGATGGCAGATTCGCAAGTTGTGAATATTGTCAATGAAATACTGGTAAGAGTATAGTTTTTGCTTACAGCTAAAAGTTAAAGTTTTATTTTATAAAATATTTATGTATTTGTCATACAAATATTTTCAGAGGGTGGATACGGTTGAAGAGGCCTTCAGCTGCTTTTTAGTGCACAAGCCAGACCAGGAAAATGAGAGATTATCAATGTATCAAAAAAAGCTATGTGCTGTGATGACTACCCAAAGTGCAGATGTGCAGGAATCGGCTATTAGACAGTACCTCACTTTGACTGCGGTCCTTACTAACAGATATAAGATGAAACAATTGCTGACCATTCTTGAAAATTTAGTCAATACAAACATTCTTCAAGCACGGTGTGTATAAATACTACTGTTATTTATAACTATAAAATACTGTAATAGCTTAAACTTCGATCTGATATTTTGTACATTTTCAATTCTTTATTAGCTAAAGCTCTGTAATTTCCTTTCAGAATGCTCTGTGATTGTATATTGACAAGTGAAAAACTGATTTATCAAAATGCTGACTATTGGATAGAATGTTTTAATTTAATTCGAAGAATCATTGGAGGGGTTGATTACAAAGGTGTCAGAGAGATTATGAAAGTGAGTAAACATTTATAATCAATAATATACATCCTGAATCCCATTTTGAAAGATAAATAATAAATTGTATCACAAGTATTGGATCATGTCTAGGAATCTTTAAATAACCTTAAGCATCCATATTTTGGAGGATTAGAGGATGGTAAGGTAAACCACATACATAGCTGACAACTGTTAAAGTGCTGTTAAGATATCTTGCATGTGGTATTAATTTATTAATGACTGTCATTAAAATTGTCTGCTAATGAAACTTGTTTAATTCAGGTCAGCTGCTTGTAAGTGTGTTTTGCCATTAAATTAGTATACTTTTATTGGATTGGCAAAAACAACTTTCACATATGTGCACAGTATGTTTCCTCTTCCATTCATATCGGTCAGGCGTCATCAAGCCATCCACTCCCTTTTGATTCTTCACATCATCCATCACACCGTAAAGGTGCTAGTGATAAATGAATGTTTTTTTTTAATGACAGGGAAGCTTTTGCCCTTCATCTCACCTGTTGGTAAGTGATGATAAGGGCTGAAGATGGAATCGAGTTTCACCTGGAACCCTCAACCACAGAGGGGCTGGCTATCTTATCACACATTGTCAGAACACAATAATGTTGTTAACATTATTATTATGGCCACAGATTTTGATAAGATGGTGGTAGCTAGACAGGCGGACTTGAAAGAAGTCCTACCAACAACCAAACCGAGCACAAATTTGCACCCCCCTGGGGATCGAACCCAGGACCTCTTCATTCCGGAGGGCGAACCACTAAACCACAGAGGCGGTTATAAAAGAAAAGAGATCGAAGGGACCATGTCGAGAGACCGATGAACGGAGAGTGATTGGAATGACAACATTCTAATCCATACTGCTCAAAGTTTTGGCTTAGGTTTTACAGCCAGCCGCCTGCCTGACATTTACCCTCTCTTTGGGTATGCTGTTGTTGGTGGTTTGCCCTTCACCATTATGTGCTTATTGGTCTACACTGGGCAATCTCCCTTAGTCGACTTTTACGACACCCATGGGATGAGACGGGGCTGGCCTATTCTATGTTATTGGTTTCCTCCCAGGCCAACTAAATAAAAACTAACAAAATAAAAATCAATTATTTTTAATTATATCTTATTAATAATTGAATTCAAAATACTTTTTTAATATTTTCAGGGTTGCAGGGAAAAAGCCTTCACATTACCTGTAAGACTCAATTCTAGCACAATGCCTCAACTAAAAGCTTTGTATAATGTGATTGAATATATTTTTGATCGTAATGCATCATTATTGCCTGCATATTTTATTGTAACAGAAATTCACAAAGATTACCCTGAAAACAATCATTGGCCTCATTGGCACCTTGCAAAGCTCTTTACGAGTTTTGTGGAGAGTTTCAAGCCCTGTGCACAAATGGTGTCGATCATTGGGCATTCACACATGTTGCCTGTTGTTGAATTTTCCGGTTATGCTGATCACCTAGTTAATCCCTGGCGTTTAGATCCCATTACGCTAAAGTTCTCGCTAAAGGGGAATTTGCCTTATGACGATGACCTTTTGAAACCTCAAATAGCCTTATTGAGGCATGTCCTCCAACAGCCTTACTCAAGAGACATGATGTGTTCAATGCTGGGACTGCAGAAACAACATAAGCAACGTTGTATAGCACTAGAGGATCAATTGGTTGAATTGATGATTTTACCAATGGAGAAAAGTGAACAAGAGAATGATGATGATGAAATGTCTTCCACACATTGGTGTTGGCTCCATCTGTCTTCTCAAGTAATTTATTTGATACTAATCGGATTTGCTTCATTCCCAAACATAGTCATGGGTCTTCACAACAAACTAATTGGGCATGACATGAAAAAGGGACGTGACCACCTCATGTGGGTTCTGCTGCAATTTATCTCGGGAAGCATTCAGCGTAACCCACTGTCAAATTTTTTGCCCATAATAAAATTGTACGAACTGTTGTATCCTGAAAAGGAACCGCTGCCAGTTCCAGATTGCACAAAAGCTCATTGCACACATCAAATGGCAGTGGTCTGCATTTGGGCACATTTATTAAAGAAAGCGGAAACAGAACACAAGACAATGACTATACCGCAAAACTTGAAAGTACAATATGAGTATGTTCTATTTACAGTTTTTTTCATTAGTATTTGTAAATCTATAAGGTTTTTTTTTAAATATCCCATGTCAATGTGTTCCAGATTTCTTCAGCATTTGATGTCTTCAAACAACACTCCCACAATAATGGGATCAGATTATAGAATAGCACTTTTGTGCAATGCATATTCTACTAATCAAGAGTACTATGCAAGGCCAATGGGTATAATGATTGAAAGTCTGTTTGGAAGTCAGAAGGCTTTACCAAATGGGAACCCTGCTGCCCCATTGCCGACAGTACCACTGTCAATGTGCATTTTAGACAGCCTAACTCTTCATTGTAAGATGTCCTTGATACACTCCATTGTCACACATGTCGCCAAACTAGCACAAAATAAGACCAATTTACCCGGAAGCAGTATGATGTCGCCAGCCCTGGTAGAAACTTACAGTAGGTTACTGGTCTACACAGAAATAGAATCATTGGGAATAAAGGGATTTATAAGTAAGTAATCTGTAATCTTTGCCTTATGTAAGCACAGGAATTTGCCTCTTTTAAACTTAAAAATGAATTAATAAAATTTATTACAGATCAACTACTGCCCAATGTGTTCAAGTCTCATGCCTGGGGCATTTTACACAATCTACTTGACATGTTCTCGTATAGGATTCACCATATTCAGTCCGGGTACAGAGTGACACTTCTGTCAAACATACATTCTTTGGTTGCTTACCCGCAGGCCAATCAAACTCAACTGCAGTTATGGTAAAGTATTTTTTGCATACATACGTCACGCCTTTCTCCCACAGGGGTAGGCAGAAATCGGGCATTGTTTCCGCTTGCTAGGATATTTCTGAAAATGACTTTTTAAACCTTTCTGAAGTGAACTTCAAATTAATTTCATTTCCAGTTTTGAAAGTACTGCTCTCCGCCTTATAACGGGGCTAGGAAGCTCCGGAGTTCAGTTACAAATGTCAAAAGTGGTTTCTGAGCCGAAGTCTCTGGTCTCATCTGAAAGCGAAGAATTGAATAGAGTGCTGGTTCTTACTCTAGCTCGAGGCATTTACATGACAGGGGCCGGTAATGTATATTATTTCTTTTTTGACACGTATTATAGTTAGTATTGTGTAATTTAATTTGCAAGATTGCTCTACTTTTGAATGTGGGTTACTGCATATTAAATAATTTTTATCTGTCCAAAATGTATCTGATGAATTTGAAAAATCTAAATAGTATTTCACTAATTTTTTTTGCAGAATCTCAGATCGCGTATTTATCGTCAAATACTTGCGATCTGAGACATATTTGTTTTATCGTTCTTGGTATACTATGTACATACATACATACATACAAAAATCACGCCTATATCCCCGAAGGGGTAGGCAGAGGTGAACTAGCACCCACGTTTCGCCAGTTATGTTAGGTCCCATGTAATAGGTGGCGAGCCTATTGCCATTTATCGGGCACAAAAGTCGCAGTAGGTACATAGCTAGATGGTATAAGAGGAACGCTGCTGCCCATTCCTCATCACTGATTTATCCTTAGTCGCCTTGTACGACACCCACGGGAGAGATTTGGGGTCGTGACAATTGTATTCTACTCTGCCGTCACCACACTATGTACTATTTTATATTATTATTTGTAGGAAGCGACGGAGCAGCGGTGAAAGAGTTGCTGACAACTATAATGACCAACACACCCCACATGTGGTCTCAACACACGCTGCAGTGTTTCCCGCCTGTGCTGGTGGATTTCTTCGCTCAGGTCAGCCTTTCAACTCATTTCTTACAACAGAATACAATTGTCGCCCTATCTCTCCCGAAGGTGTCGTCTAACGGTAAAAACAGCGATGAGCATTTCGCTAATTATTACAGGTACCGTGTAGCGATCCCATGGGTCGAGCCTATTGCCATTTAACGGGCACGTGAACAGTATCTGTAATAAATATTTAATTAATTTTTTTTTTTTTTTTTAACTCACACCTGTAATCTAGCCCTAAGTAAGTAGCCTAATTACTTGTGTTATGGATACTAGATGACGGACATATTTTTAATATAATTATGTATTTAAATGTTGAAAATATACTTCATAAACATATACCCAACCATGACCCAGGAACAAATATTTGTGTTTATCACAAATTTTGCCCCTACCAGGATTCGAACCCGGGACCTCTTGGCCAATACCCAGCAATCTGAGCATTCGACCAAGCCGACCGTCTAATAATAGCCGTCAAAAATAAAATCACGCCGTGCGTAGGTGCGGTGGACACGGAGACGCCGTGCACATGCACAAGCTTCCATAGCGATCCATACAACACTGACAACCATGTCTACACACGCCGAATCAACCGTAGATTTTGACGGCGAAAGACCGTGTGTGTACAAGAGGCTTTAAGGTCGTGCGTTAACTCTGTTACATGTTGCATAATTAGATCTAAATCTAATCATGGAAGCAGTATAGGCAGCATCGCGACGCTGCTAAAGCACGCGCTCTTTCCCAAACTCCAGAACCCGGCACCCAAGGAGAACAAGCAGCTGCTCAAGAAGTCCGTCGACGAGGAGTACCGCAAGTGGACGTCGATGGCCAACGACGCGGACATCATCTCGCACTTCTCCGTGCCCGGCACGCCGCTCTTCCTCTGTCTCCTGTGGAAGATGATCTTCGAGACGAACAGGATCAACCCTATAGCTTTCAAGTGAGTGGTGTTTCATTGGTGTAAAAGGGCCACGTCACGCCTTTCTCCCACAGGGGCAGGCAGAGATCACTTCTTTCCGCTTGCTACGATCCTTACACACTTCTTTAGCTTCATCCAATTTCATCGATCTCTTCATGCATGCCCGTCGGTTTCGGGTACTCTTGGCCAGCCCGGCTAGCAAGACCCCCAATACACGATGTGATATAGCCGTTTATCGCTTTGAACTGTCAAAATCATTGGCTTTTTAATAGTCCAAGGCGATAAATGGTTGTATCATAAAGCCTATATGGCTATAGCATAATTATAGATACAGCCATGTATCGCTTGGAACTCCAAAAAATGTGGTCTGCGTAAAAATGCGTGATTTATGTATGTATGTTGTTACACAGAATACTGGAGCGCATAGGCGCTCGCGCGCTGTCCGCGCACCTGCGCAAGTTCTGTGACTACCTGGTGTTCGAGGTGACCAACCCGGCGGGTGGGCCGCACATCAACAAGTGCGTGGACGCGATCAACGACATCATCTGGAAGTACAACATCGTCACCATCGACAGGCTCGTCTTGTGTCTGGTGAGATGTCCCAAATTGATTTTAAGAGGATTGGTGTTAAGGTTTAAAAGGTTTAAATCGAAAATTATTATAGTAGAGGAGACGTGCAAGATCGTCCTTCACCGATCTGATAACTCTAAGATTACAGTACTTTACTGACTGTTCCGTTCCTAGGTCCTCCGTCCCAACCCTGATGCTAACGAGAGCCAGGTGTGCCTGTACATCATACAGCTGCTGCTCCTCAAGGGCTCCGAGCTGAGGAACCGGGCACAGGACTTCGTAAAAGAGAACTCGCCGGAGCATTGGAAGCAGAACAATTGGTAATGTTGTATCTTAATATTCTTCTTCTCCCTGCCCTCTACCCCAAGGTGCTTATTAGTCTACATCGGGCAATCTACCTTAGTCGACTTTGACGACATCCATGAGATGAGTTGGGGCTGGCACATTCTGGTATGGTAGGTTATTAAATTTATCTAAGAAAATTATTATTACTAAATTAATTTAATACTTGGCTGTGTAGGTCTGCAGCCCAAGCCTAATATCAAATGGAAAAACAATTTCCTTCAGTATTCAAAACTGTACTAATTTTAGTTTGATTTTTAAGAAATGTTATGATAAACTACTGTTTTATTTCCTCGCAATTGAAGTGAAAAGCAGAGTTTATAACTCGTCCACAAAACCAGTTTCTATCCTCTTCATTACTAACAGCTCTCGCCTTCGGCACGGGCTGCTGTAAGTCTCGGATAAAAATGATTCGTTTTGTGCACTTGTTGAAAAATTTTCTCTAGTTTCTAATGTTCTAATTTCAATGTCAATTTAAAAGAAAGATTTTTTGTTATTATTTTTTATTTGAACTTTATATGAATGTTCGAAAAAATATCACAAAGAAATTAGTGTTATTACGGGCAAATACCTATACCACTCGGAGTGGTATAGGCATTTGCCCGGAATGCAGAGGACGCGGGTTCAATTCCCGCATCAAGATTATAATTTTTTGAACTTTTTCTAACCACTAATTTCGTTTTGAAAGAATTTTTGCTTTAGCTCGGATGTATTGATATCCTGACTATGCAAATACCTTTTTTTAACTTTGATGTTCCTGAACTTATGAATCGTACAAGTTATCCATACGATGATGGCATTGTGATTATTTTTTTTAATTGAACCCCCGACTGATATTTTTATAGGGTCTGTTTCACAATCGACGGGTAAGTTCGGAATAGCTTACTAGGCACTTAGGCAGTTAAATTGACATATATTTTATGTTTCATGACTGTCAAATGATCTGCAAAGTAAGCTATCCAGGGGCCTTAACACCAACTCTAAACGCGACTCAATTCCCATTGTTAAAGTGAGACAACGCTATAAGCCGAGTAGGTTTAGCCGTTTTGCCAACCGCGTTTGGATCGCACAAATACTTCATGGTACAGCCACAGAACTTACTCGTCGATTGGGAAACAGGCCCCTAATGTCACTACTTAATTATAAGTTCTCTCATCGCTAAAAACGTCCGTAACACACTAACTGCCGCACTCAGAGACGTCATTTAACTTTAATGAGTATTTAATGTCAAAAATTTTCATTCAAGTCTAGACCATAGACCTGGCAGGAATAGTGACTAGTTTTGAATTGTCATTTTTTGACGTTAAGTTCTCATTAAAGTTAATTGACGTCTCTGAGTGCGGTAGTAAATCCGTTACCGCAGGTACGACAAACACATGGCGTTCCACCGCAAGTACCCGGAGAAGTTCGCGCCGGAGGAGTCGAACAGCACGTACGGCGGGCCCATTCCCGTCTACCTGAGCAACGTGTGCCTCCGGTTCATACCGGTTCTCGACATTGTGGTGCATAGGCACCTGGAGATACCGCAAGTGAGCAAGAATCTGGAGCAGCTGCTTGAGCATCTGGGGTACCTGTACAAGTTCCATGGTGAGTCATCTAAGTATACTTAATATTATAAAGCTGAAAAGTTTGTTTGGTTGGTTGAACGCGCTAATCTCAGAAACTACTGCCTCAAATTGAAAAATACGTTTTTTGTTGGATAGTCCATCTATCGAGGAAGGCTATAGATAATAAATCATACATACCACCGTCAATCAATGTATGAAAGAAATGAGCAACTCATATGCAACTGCTGGAGCACGGGACCTGTACAAATTCCATGGTGAGTCGTGATTGGGAAATTGTTAGGTGTCACATCACTGGTTTAATACTTTAGGGCATCCTGACGGCCGCCTTGGTCGAATGCTCAGATCGCTGGGTATTGGCCAAGAGGTTCCGGGTTCGAATCCTGGTAGGGGCAAAACTTTGTTATGACCACAAATGTTTGTTCCCGAGTCATGGTTGTGTTTATGTTTATGTAGTATATTTTCATCATTTATATACATAATTACATTAAAAATATGTCCGTCATCTAGTATCCATAACACAAGTGCTTAGGCTACTTACTTTGGGCTAGATGATAGGTGTGAGTGTAAAAAATATTTATTTAAATATTTATATTTATCCTACGTGAGTTTGATTCTAAGGCTCGAGTTCACCAAAACTACTTTTAACAAGCGATTATTATTTAATCGTCCGCGTCGGTAGTTGACATTTTATCGTATGTATGAACCGTCGAAAACTGACGGGTTATTTTTCAATCAGTTGTTTTACGTTTTGGTGTCGATGGTGGTGGTAACAGTGGTCGATTACGATTCAAAACTTGGAAAAGCCGATTGCTGTATTTTAATGTTTTATTTTAGTGAAAATCCTAATAATCTTATATTTTTAAACAGATAATACATATTATATTAGCCGTGTGGTGACGGCAGAGTAGAATACAATTGTCACCACCCCAAATCTCTCCCGTGGGTGTCATACAAGGCGACTAAGGATAAATCAGTGATGAGGAATGGGCAGCAGCGTTCCTCTTATACCACCTAGCAATGTACTGCGACACTTTTGTGCCCGATATATGGCAATAGGCTCGCCACCTATTACATGGGACCTAACATAATTGGCGAAACGTGGGTGCTAGTTCACCTCTGCCTACCTCTTCGGGGATATAGGCGTGATTTATGTATGTATGTATGTTTAAATAGAACTAAATCAAAATTTTTAAATACGTTATATATTATATGTTATTTCCACACAAATGAGTACAAAGATTTTGGTGGTTAGAAAAATTATTGTCTCGATGCGGGAATTTTGGCAAGTTAATTAGTGTCTTGGTTGGCCAAGCTGCCCGGATAGCAACGGATGCGGGTTCGTTTCCCGCATCAAGACAATAATTTTTCGAGATTCTTTTTCTAACTACCATAATCTTTGTACTAATTTTTCTAATATTTATATAATGTTAAAATTAAAATCGAATAGGTAGATCATTAAATCATTTATTTTTTGATGGTGTCGTCACGCTTATTCACCTACCTTATTATTGCCGCCAGACCGCCCGGTGACCTTCCTCTACAACACGCTCCACTACTACGAGTCGAAGCTCCGCGACAAACCTTTACTAAAGCGGAAACTGGTAAACGCGGTGCTCGGCTCCCTTAAGGAGGTGCGGCCGGCCGGCTGGGCCGCCACGGACCTGTTCCACGCGTACCTCGCGAAGGCGGACGTGGACGCTGCGGGATGGGCGCCGGACCTCAACTACTATCTGACCCTGGTCAACCGGATGGTGGACAGTATCCTTTTTCCAAGTTATAATTATAGTTAATACCTATGGTAAGGCCACTGAGACGTGATAAAGAACGAACAATGTTGTTGAGCCTTAATATCTTCTTCTTCTTCTCCTGTTTCCTCTTTCCAGTCTATCTGGGGCCGGCGCAGTATGTTTCCTCTTCCATTCATATCGGTCAGACGTCAGACGACGTTGATGAGTCTTAATATAAAATACAAAAATTAAAATTTTGTTATAGGTACCTACCTATTTCTCAAAGTAGCTAATCATTTTGATTTTCTAAAATGGATGATGTATTCTTTCTTATTTTTAAATGCATTTCGTCGATAAAGAGACATATCAAAACCGCTTACATTTTTTTATCTCGTTATATTGGCTAGAGTATACATACAAACATAATTCACGTTCCACGGCTATGCCACATCGAGGGAAAGTACCTTGAATATTGTAGATGGAACATTTTACTACCTACCTACGTTCGGAGATATAAGTGTGATTTCTGTATGTATGCATGTACATTTTACTGAAAGAAGACTAAGGTACTCATTAAAATTAATTGACGTCTCTGAGTGCGCCAGTTAGATTGTACTAACCGGTAGGTGGTGGGTGGTGGGTTATGGCCCAATCTCCCTAAGAATCCATAGGGAAGGCCCGGGCCCCAGCAGTGGGGACATTAAAGGGCTGGTGATGATGATGATGATGAACCGGTAGGTACTACCACAGAAAGTGACATTTCCTTAGCCACACCCCAGCAATGACCGGCGTCCCCCATTTCCCTACTACCGATTGGCGATTCAACGAGTACCCGAACCCTTCGGCTCACGCCCTGTACGTGACATGCGTGGAACTGATGACGCTGCCCCTAGCGCCTAACTTCGTCGGCAACCAACTGCTGGACGTGGTCACTAAAGGCTTCGTCGTCATCCCGGCGACCAAAATCCAACTCTGGGTCAACGGGATAGGGTTGATAATGGCCGCGCTGCCCGACCCCTACTGGACGGTGTTGCACGATCGTATACTGGAGCTGATGGCACATAGCGATATGAGCGAATGGCCTTACCCCCATACGGCTTTTCAGCTGTTCAATTTGACGACGACCAACGACGCGTTGCTAGAGAACCGGTACAGCTTGACTTTGGCACTGGCGCACGCTATATGGTACCACGCGGGGCCTGGGCAGATAATGCAGGTTTTACAGTAAGTGTGACATCTATACTAATATAACAAAGCTGAGTTTGTTTGGTTGACCGCGCTAGTCACGGGAACTATTGATTCAAATTAAAAAAATATTTTGACGGATGAATGTATAGAAAAGACACGGAATGGACCATGTCGAGAGACCGATGCGTTCAGAGAGAGAGAGAGATTGGGATGACAACATTCACTGCTCAAGGTTTTGGCTTAGGTTTTACAGCCGGCCGCATGCTTGACAGCAACCCTCTTTGGGTATAACATCAATCGTTAACTCATTTTACCAGCCCCTAAGCGACTATGCATTAGCTGTTATAAGCTAGGTAATCGTAGGAAAGGCCTTGCTATAGGTGTCACTAATGCGTCATAGTTCATAACTTTTTATCTGTGTTGATGGCACTGCCTTAACAATTATTTCTTTATAGAACAGGTCCAGTCAGAATACCGGTGCTGCTTGTCAATGAATCCATCGACACAGCAGCATATGCCGAGACTACACCTCATTCACTTGGGCTTGAGACAAAATGTAAACAATCTTGATGTGTCTTTTAATATAAATATGTGTAATACTAACATTTAAAGCAGCTAACAGTTTTATTTGTCTATAATCGATGTATTTTATACACGTTTCATGTTTTCAAGAGCATTCCGTAGATAGACAGACATATCAAGATTGCTTACTTTTTCTCTTAAGCCCAAGTGAATGGGTTATAGGGCCTAGGATATAACGCAGTTTTTTTTTCTATTTCTTTTGTACTGTATTCAATTTTTTTTTATCTATGTATGTATTTAAATAAATGTAGGAGAGTAGCCTACAATTCTATGTTACATAGGTAAGTCAAATAAGGTCAATAAATTATGCGTTCTTTTTTGTCTTTCTTTCTAATAGTCAATAATTCCCGTTTCAGGTTCATCAAAGAGAAACTAGCGCCAGAGATCCACACGGAAGTCCAACTGCTATTCCTATGCCACCTAGTAGGCCCGTTCCTGCAGCGGTACTCTGACATATCGCGCGCCGTGATGGACATCACCATCACCCTGTACGAGGTGCTCGCGCACATAGACAAGACGCAGCCGCATCTGAACCACATCGACCCGATTTGCGATTTGCTGTATCCTTTTTTGTGATAGAAAGAAACTCGAATTACAAAACGTCGACTAAAGCTAATCATGTGGTTTAAAATTGATGCTAACTCTGTCTTTCATTCAGCAAATAAAAGTGACAGCATCCGTTTTAAACTATGACTTACTTTAGACCATGTTAGAATAGTGGGATAATGCAGTCTGACTATCTGATCACAAATTGTTGGAGCAAAATAATGCTAAGATTTTGGTGGTTAGAAAAAGAATTTCGAAAAATTATGATCAGGCGGGCCTCAAGATCATAATTTTTCGAAATTCATTGTACTAATTTTTCTAAAATTTATATAATGTTAAAATTAAAATCTAACAGCACAATAATGCTGTTAACATTATTATTACTGCGACAGATTTGTGATAAGATGGTGGTAGCTATAGTTAGCTAGGTGGCCCGCCACGCTGGCAGTGGGCCAGCATTGGTGTTAACTACTGCTGATGCAGCCTGGACCAACAGCTTACCATGCCTCCCGAAGCACGTAGGAACTCGAGATAATATATATTTTGGACACTCATCGGGCATGACGGACCTAGTACGCTATGCTAGCAAGCTCCTATCGAATGTATAATTTGAATGGTTTTTTTTTATATTGACTATATTTCTATATAAGAAACAGTCACGATGAAATTTCCTTAGCGCTCCCCACCACAGGTACCACATAAAGTACATGTTCGTCGGCGACACGCTCAAGACGGAAGTGGAGGGGGTGATCCGGAAGCTGCGGCCCGCACTCCAGATGCGCCTGAGATTCATCACCCATTTGAACGTGGAGCAGATCAACACCGCCTAGCAGCACGACTACTACAGCTACACGCCGTCCAGCTCGAGCTCCAGCTCCGAGTGAACGGCGCTAGCTGTAGTTTTTTTTTTTTTTACACTTCTTAGGCTGGAGTTTACCGAGACTTGAATAGGCGATTATTACTTAACCGACGGTTAGCCGCAAGCTGCGGCCCGCACTACTCCGCTTCATAACGCATTTGAACAACTAGATTTTTTTTTACTTTTTATCATACCATACAATGTTCTTAGAGCTGTGCCTTTTTGTATTATAAATATTTAATAATTATTATTAATAATCAGAAACAAGTCAGCCTACTTTTGGGGTAGGCTGACTTGCCGCACTGGAAGCTCATTTATACAATTTGACATGTAGTGTTTGGAGCGCACCTAAGATCTTTGTTTTAATTATTACTGAATATGTACAGTTAATAGCAAAAGTAAATGAAGGACGGGAACGCATCGAATCGAAAGAAAGATCCAACTTTATTGTAACGGTTTGCATGAATTGTTAAGTTTGTGGTTAAATCTCCTCTACTGGCTATTAATTTATTTGTTTGTCATCACCATTTGCTTCAGCTGTTGACTGTACTATGTTCGGAAACCGTACAGACCTGAGACTGATGGTCCGGTACAATGAGCGTGTGCATACAGACCTTACGTTATGAACGAAACAATAATTTCGTTCTGAATACTATGGAAAAGTATTTCAATTTTTTTTTAAAGATAAGTATAGGTATTTATCTAACGCTAGATTAAGTGGTATTTTAAATAGTTTACGGTTAACTAATTGCAACGATTTAGGTAGTGATGTTTTTAATAATTGACTTAAGAATTGCACCGTAATGAGTAAGACGTAGCATGATATATTTGTTTTGCTGCAGCATCTTATTACAATGCTACATGCTATGGAGCTAAAGTCGAATGTTATTTTTATATATTTATAGAATTTTTTATTCGGCTTCTTGATAAATTACAGACAAAAAGCGAAAAATATAGAATAAAAAAAATTTTAGAAGTATAAAGTAATTTATTGTAAATGGTTTTTGAGACATTTTTTCGAGATACACTGTGTAAAGACTTAAATTATTTTTCTGTACCTTACTGTAGGTGTTAGTAGATCACACCGATACAATATTTCTGTGTCAAAACTAGTTTCTAAAAAAATTGAGAGGCATTAAGTAGAAACTTGTTCAAGTTAGAACAAGCGCAACAATGTGATGTTATACATTGTGTATGAAATGTTGTAGTGTTTTTAATAAAGCGTGTGTAATGTTATGTTTAAAATTTGTGGTACTGACATTTAGCAAGTACGCTTTAAGTTTGTATGTTTTTCTTTAGGTGTGTGTGACTTTAAAACTGATCTTACTAAGGGCCTATCTCACCAGAGTTTGTATGAGAAAATCCTGCTAAGTATTTTATCAGGAACATACCCTCAGGGCCCTCCCACTTGACGTAAGCTGCAAAAATAGAAGAGTAGCTGCATTTGCGAGTCTAGTGGGACCGTTGGTAAAAGTAGTGTAGTACATTGTTGGTAGGTTTTGTGCGATAGGTATGGTGGAACAAATCGATTGTGCATACGATCACAGTCATATGGAAATCTTATCTGATCAAACACTGGTCAATTTACCATGGAACAATCGAATAGTTACTAACAGTTTCGAATAGTATTTTTTAAATGTCAATAATAGAATAATGTGCAATTTTGCAGTTGTCTTATGAGTATTTTAATTTGCGAGTCTGTAGTGAAATGGCGAACAGTAGGTATAATTGTTTTTTTTGTCATCTCATGCTTTTTATCTATCTTGAATGTGCCTCTTGGCACAAAAACGTCCACTATGTTGACATAATGTTTTAATGCTCCATATTATTATTACATTTCCTATAATATTTTAAGAGTGTTAACGATATGCAATAATTGAAATCACAAACCTATATAATGTTTATTCTTATTTTGTGTATAGAAATATTTTATATTGTTTGTGATAAACTTCCTCAAGTGGTGATACACTTCATATAAGAGACTTTGAAAAGCAATATACGAGAGCGTGAAACAGATGTTTTAGTAGATTATTCATATATAATATTGTATAGGTATACACATATTATTAATATTACATTATTGATCGCATGTTAATATTGAATACTAGAACATTAGTTGAATGGTAGTGTTATTGTATAGTTTTAGACGAAAGTAGTGACAATTATACTAGATTAATACTACATACAGGTGTGAGAGGCTGCACTGATGAAAACACAATAAAGGCGGCAATACACATGCCTGTAGCAGGCGCACTTGCATAAAAGCTAAAGCCATCAGTAAGCATGCAGAGTTGCTCAAAACGATGTTAGTTTAAGTTCAAGCAGTCGTGGATTGTACGAAAGCTAGTGGGGTCCCGTAGTCAACTATTAATACTCGTGATGTAGGTAATTAATATTATGTCGCTAAAGTTACAACCTGTTCCTATATAATACTAGCTGAACCGCTAAGTTTTGCCCTTATCACCTAGATATAAAACATAGCCTACTACTATTCTCAGACCTACCAAACGTACCTACCAAATGTAAGTCATAAATATCGATAACAAACACTGTGACATGATAGATATATATTTTGATGTAGCTTTGCTGTTATTCATTAGCATTTTTAACATATTGTTTTTAAATTTTATAAAAATGACTTATAATGGTCATTTATAGACCAAACTAGTTTAGTCAATTGTCTTTAGATAATAGTTTTATAAAACCAGCCATTGTAACGGCATAGAAAAATTTCCCCCACCATAGTTTAACGAATGGATATTATGTGTTTGCTATTGCTCCATCATTCCTATGTTGACTACGGAACCCCAAAACGTTGTTATCTGCCTCAATCACAATATTTAATCGTAAATGTAATGATCGCAATTTTTACAACAATACATAATAATTATTATAGTTACCACAAAGTTAAAATAAGGTTTATATTCCTCTTGGCTGTAGTATTTAAATGTAATATTGTTTATGTTTGAAATTCCTAGTTCAATGTCATCAATTTAAAGTGTACATAAATGATATTACTTTTGTCACGGTTTTTAGAAACACCTTTGTATGCATTTTATAATTAGGCAATCATGAATTTAAAATTAAGCCTTTGCTGAATGTTGATAAATTGTAAAATAGAACCATGTGATTTAGAAATAAAAATTCTATATTTTTATAAATAGGGCTTAACAATAATATAATTAAGTAAACAACTAATAGTAACAAACGTGACAAATGTAATAGCATAAAGCAATAACTAACATAATTAACCGTATATTTTATTACAATATTTATTAATATTATTATTAGAAAATAATTTAAAATAAATATTATAATGTTTTATGTATATTAAGTAAATATGATTTGCATTTAGTACACGTAGCCTGATAAGTTTGCACTTCTCGAATTAAACAACATTGTATGCCATTTTATTGAACTGTGTCGTTGAAAAGTTGAGAAACGTAGAAATAGAAGATAGACAGAGAGAAAGGAGCTAAAGAGCGAGAGAGAGAGAGAGATGTTATTGATTAATTTTATGCTACATGAAAAGTGGTAGACTTAGTTGTTATACCGTTGAACAATTTGTATGGTTGTGTGGTGTAGATAGGTAATGGGTGGATTCATTATGAATTTTCATTGGTAGGTGGTACCTTTACCTTTTCTTCTATGTATATAATATTTAATAAACACATTTCTTAAAGTCATAGAAATTCAAATTATTAGTAATCAGCAACGATATTGTAAGCAATAAAATCCTTATGTAACTAAGTATAAACTAAATGGTTAAATAAAAATAGGCTTTTGTAAATTATGGCTAGTTTTATAGGTACGCTTATGTTGGGTGGTTTAATTAATGTTATTTTATGATTATATTAATCATAATAATAGTTAATACAACGTTCACTCTTGGGTTAGTGTCTCGTATTTATGTAATTATGTATTGATTTTGAGTAAGGTATTTGTTGGTTGTTGGATCGATTGAAAAGTTAGTCACTTCATAACTGTCAATTGTAAGCATTGGTTTGAGAACATTTGATATGAAGTCAACAGTACGTCAGGCTTTCACAAACTGTAAATTTTTCGCAATCCTCTTTTTGCTTTACTACAAACAAGTTAAGGTTGACAATCGATTGAAGAAATTTGACAGTTTTGAGTCTGAGAGTCTGAACTGAAGTGCTGTTGACAGTACGTTTTTCAGCGATAAATATGTGATAATTCTACGCCTCAGTATGTACACATTTAGACATACATTGGGGTTATTTATGTAAGCCGATTGCAACTGTTCCGTCCACCTGTCACTTTCACACTTTGCTATTAGGTATTGCCAATGAGTGAGTGACGGGTAGACGTAAGCAATTGCAATCTACTTACTTTAATAAACCCACCGCTATTTGGTTTTGATCCCCACTGTAACTCCATTGGAGCTGAGTTATAAACTATTCTGTATAAACTGTTCGAAAAGCAACGAGTTTAAAGATATTTTTGTATATTGTATTGTATTACGTATGTTATATAGTCAAGAAAATTCCCTTACCCCTGTCTAGTTCCCTTTATACTAGCCGTTGTCTTATATTAATAGTGAGATTAGTGTAGACTTCTTTTAGCCGCAATATTAGATGTAATTCGTATCCACTGCACTCCCGCATGATCACGGCAATCAGATCAGGGGGCCTACCGCCTAACTCGATTGCTAAAGCAAAAGCTATAGTTTATGACGTCATGCTGTCATTTAGCACCAAATGTATCTAAACTATTAGCAATAGCTTTGAACGAATGATCACCGAATGATTTTGTATGAATTTGGCACAAATTCCGTGCCGCCTAAAAATTCAGGATGGCTGCTATAGCCGTAAGCAGTGCATTGCAATATAGCTATCATCAGCAATCGAGTTAGGCGGTCGGCCCCCAGACCCGCTAGATAATTGGAAGTACAAATTTGTACTAGGTTTGCTTGGTGAATTGACTTTTTTCAAGTCCGCCTAGCCATATACCACCGTCTTATCATAATCTGTCACCATAATAATACATTGTGTTCCCACAATTTGTGATGTTATAGCCAGCCCCTGCGTGGTTGAGCGTTCCAGGTGAAGCTCGCGATTCCATCTTCAGCCCTTATCGTCACTTACCATCAGGTGAGATGAAGGCCAAGAGCATCCCCGTATAAAAAAAAAATCACATTAAGGCCTTAGAAAGTTAGAATACTCCACGAAGCGCTGTAATTAGAATTGGTTAATTCAAGTGCCTGACGTTTACATGTAGTACAACTTGAATAGATTTGTTTTTGTTACTGTCTTTACACAGATCAATATCTAGTTGCCCGTTAAGTTTCGCTCTTGTCAGAGCCATAATTGCGTTGTTATTACTTTTTGTAATAGTGTTCATGTTTAAATTTGATGTCCCTTTTTTGTCAGTAGTGTGTGCCATGTGAAGACATGTTGTGCCGACCCTAGTTAGAGTAGGTTAAGGGCAGGGAGAAGACGGATTGTGTGATAATGACAGCATCTGATTTGAACTTGAAACTTTTTTGTAATAACACCGTCTATGTTGGAGATGGATAATATTTATTTCGTCGTTTCTGGTAGCTGACTTGCCATGCCGTTTTGCCTTGTTAGTCTTATCAATATTAAGCCCTTTTTTTATAATTCATAGAACAGTTGTGACAATATAGGTACAAATGTTATTATTATTTTTGAAATTATTATATTTATGAATTTATGAGCACCATTAATGTATTTTTACCACTTCAATAAAATATTTTAATCTGCTTTTAAATTGTAACTTATTAATTATTTAACAGACTCCATGACCATATCAATAAAAATGTAGTATAAAATATTGTTATAATTTTAAGCAATAATTAATTACTTAAGAAATAAAATCATTTTCTCTGTGTGGACATGATGGCGCAGCTTCAGAAATTTTTGCATATCGACAGCCTTATTATAATAATATTACTTGTTGTTTACACGCTTTTCCGAAACTTTGAAGACAGACACTTCATCTTTATCCATTCATCTAATTATATTATTACACTCCATTTGGTCCTTACAGTAAAAATCAATATTTTAGAATTTTCACACATTTCTACGTCATCATTTGAACGACTGTATTTTAGTAATGAAGGAATTGATATTGATCATATTTTTTATTATAGTAATATATTAAGGTTTTTAAAATTTATAAATATAGATGTAATTATTAACTGGGATATGTCTCCTAAACTTTAACTGCGGCACAAAGTAGGTCGAGTTGTATAATTAATTACCTATAAGTTCATCAAATCATATTTGGTAACAAATGTAACTAATTCATTTTAAAACCGTTTCATCTTTGTTTTCTCTTTGATGTGAGACTATCAAAAAAAAGGTTTTCTGTGTAATTATGTCTATTTTATAATCAGCCTTGCAGTCGAGCACTCCCTGTGAGGGTGCCTTCACGGCAGGCGTCCCACGTGGGGGGACGGCATCTCCCGAAGGAGACATACTGCCGCGGAGAGCCTCACGGGGAGACTTTATTTTTCAAAATGTATGTTCCATTTATTAGAATCAGCCATTGTAATACCGCAACCGCAAGTATCTTATAATGTAGATTAAATATGATTAATTAGGTATTATAGGTATGTATTTTATAATTATTTAATAAAGGATTATTTTTAAATACTGTTTTTATTTTATTTTTCTGGGTATCAAATATCACCTTAAATATTCAGTTTCTATCTTTAATGTTTATTGACTTCACTCTAGTGTGCAGATTTGGTTCAGATCGGCCGTGATCGACGTCCCTAATGTTTGCCTAGCTACTAGACTAAGGGCCTGTTTCACAATCGACAAGTAAGTTCTAAGTAGCTTACTTCGCAAATCATTTGACAGTTGTAATATGAAATCGAAGTCAATTGAACTGCAAAGTAAGCTACTTCGATTGTGAAACAGTCACACTTTCTCAATGGAATAGTTTCTTTCCAATAGTCGTCAAAACTTCGAGGGCTGATACATTTTTAATAATAGCCGGTGAAGGAACGATATGAACATTAAACATAAGTTTAATATTTATTTTTATACCCATGTGGTCACCTTCTTTACACCATTAAATGGCGAGCTTTGTTTATCACAGAGGTTGAACAGGTTTGGTGTCATGTCACTTGATTATAGTAAAACACAAAGTCTATTGAGAAAATGTGATATTGACTCATTGAGTTATAAAGTAAACAGTAATAGTAGTTCAATGTATTGACTGTACACATTTCATAGATAGTTTGTAGTTGGGGGAGGGGGGGGGGACGTTATAAAATGCTATTATGCAATGTTCTTAATTGATAACCAAAGTATGGGTACTCTAAAATATATTTAATTTTCTGAAAATCGCGATTCGCTCTAAGTAGGTACCTAGGTACTGCAACTGTAATCGTAGGCACTGAGCGCGTGAGCATGCCCTTGTGTTTCTAATTCTATTCGTTGGGAAAATTCGTACCCCTCCGGAAGACCTCAACAGTGGGGACATTATTGAACTGGTGTTATCTACCTACTTATTTCATCACAACAACATTAAACATTACTAAACATATACAGTGACATGGAAATACGACTTTCTATAACGATAGTAATTAAGTACCTACTCAAGACCTCACAAGAGCTTATTCAGACCATTGAACTACTATTACTAGCGTTTACCTTATAACTCAATGATTCAGACCACAGCTTGGCAAAAAAGAGTTTGGATAAAATGAGGGCGCCACTTATTTTGTTTTTTTTTAGTCAGATATCCGTTGAATTGAAGCTACTAAATGAAAATACAAATAAATCGCAGAGTTACCGAAAAATTTGATAGTTGAACTACCAGAGTTCGACAGCAATATCTAATGCAAATAAAAATTAGTTTCCATCTGTCACCGCATCAAACTCTTTTTTGCCAAGTATACCCGGCTTGTATTGTTTAAATAAAAATATCTTATTAATAATTAATTATATGTTAACACCTTACTACTACATGCTAATTAATAACTGGCTAATGAAATAAATTGCCACTTGGTAAGTTAAGTGTAAAGGTTTTCTTCAATTTTAATAAAATGTCGAAAGCAATTAATTTTGAGATTCCCGGCTTCCCGCTAAATTGATCAGTATAAGTTCTTTTTTATTCTCGTTAATGGGTCCTATAATTTTCTATCTGTGAATATTATTAATTCATGAGAGTATTTATTAATAAACATTCTGAAATAACTAACGTGTTTTTATCAGAAATAAAAGACATTAAATTCTTAACACTGTCGCCATTTTGTTTCCTTTCGATGACGCGTTGCTAAGCAACCAGTGGTCCAGTATGTCAATTGACTACGGTGGCCTTGTGCGAGCAAGCGACGCAGCGCACGCAGCGGCGGGCGGCGGCAATTTCAGTCCAGTCAATCAGCCAGTACGTTGCGTAGCTGACGCTTTTACATTTAGCGCCGGCGAACATATTTTTCATTTAGCTTTTTCGACGAACTATTGAGTGGTCCAGTGAGTGATTATACTGAAAGTTTGTGCTTTTTCACTCCACAATGGCAACAGAGGTAACGAAAACCGCTCCAGAAAACACAGAAAAGGAGAAAGAATTACCAAAGGAAGAAGCGGTGGTAGACAATGGACAAACTAAAGAAGAAACACCGGCAGAAAAAACCGAAGAGAAGGCGGACGAGAAAAAACCTGAACCAGCTCCACCCAAACCTACAGTCCACAAAGCAAATTTTGAAAAAGATATTGTTTATTTGTACCAGTTCTCACGGACGCCGCTGTTACCGTCGACTTCTCCCTATTGCTTGAAAGTAGAAACATGGCTCCGTCTGGCTGGAATTAAGTATGAGGTAAGTGCAACTAAGTTTTCGTTATTCTCTTGTTTTATTTATTTGGTTCCAAATAATATACGTTATTTTAGTCTCGCTAGCGATGAACTGTTCGAAATTCAAAATGTCTCGTCCTGAAGGTTTGTTTACTGGCGTGATTGGCTGTGCACTCTCTTGAATTGTATTATTTATCGTCGCATCCGGCCGGAACGTTTAGTTTTTTTTTTCGAAAGTAGTCTAAAGTCTTAGGCCTTGTTTCACCAGCTCTGATTAAGTTCCCAATAGACTAATTAACAGTTAAATTCATAAAAAAATTGTTACTTATTTGTTTTTATTGGCTGGATAATGGCTATCCGAATATGGCGAAACATGCTCCAAGTCTGATTAGTGCCTTTTTTACTCGGGTACCTACTATCTATATTGTCTGACATGTGTTGTGAGATATTTTAGGCAATACATAAAAGTTTCACAATATTCTGTCAGGTACTATAGAACCTTATTATTATTTGCAGGCATTAGCGAATGGCTAATAGCGAATTTTATTCTTTCATTTTTTAGAATATTACAAACTTATAGTCGCAGTTATTGTTGAACTTTACTGTACAATTTCATTGTACTATTTATTTTTTAATTTGTATTGTATTATTATTGTATTATTACAGTAACATCATAATAGCTTAGAATATTACCCAGATAATATAGTATTATTATTCACCCAATATGGAAAGACAGCATTGTATCATACAAGTAATAAAAATAAAATTTATTTTCCTTACTTATGTAATGAAATGACCTTTTACTTAATAATTTGTTAGCCACTGAGTCCAGTAGGTATAATTCAAATATTATTATACTATAAACATTTGCCTCATTTTGCGTTATACCAGTATATAAATTATATTATGTAGATTTATATGCTTTTATTTATAGGTGGGATGGGACACCTCTTAACCATCCAGCATATTTATTAAATGCAATAATACTATACTAAATATTTTTTTATAAAATCATAAATCAGACCATTTTTGGAATTATAAAAATAAGTAACACATTTTGTACAGACAACAGCACATCAGACTACCACAAAATGTTAAATTTTCACTGTCGACTTTTGGCTCTACTGCCAACAAGAAAAGGTCGACAATCGATTGAAGAAATTTGACAGTTTTGGGTAGTCTAAAGAGCCGTTGACTGTACCATCCTATTTTTCAATATTTTCAAAAAAATTTGGTGCGAGCAAGTCATAGTATTTACTCCACAATGTAAACAAGACCACCACCAACCCAAAAAACAACAAATAGCTTAGCTTTTCAAAAATGGCAGAAAAGTTATAGTAACTCAAACTAATGAATAACTGCTTCTGCCTAAGTAGGTACCTACTAGCTTACCTGCTATAGTTGATGTTGAAAAAACAAACCTTTAATATGAGTTATCAAACGAAATTGTCAGCACCTTTTTCAATTATTTTTACACAAGGAATTCTGCAGCTAAGTTGTCGTGAACGAACCCTGTTTAAAAATAAGGAGGGGAAGCTTTCATTTCAGTTACTGATTCCGAAAAAGAAGATAAGTACCTACCTAGGTTACTCAAGTCGCGCGTATTTTATAACTATAATTTTAATTATTTCTTGCAGTATTTATTCTACAGTACCCTGTCATTACTGATAGCAGTATTTTAAAATACCAATCAGGAAGTTGAAATACCACTATCCTTAGAAGGAATGTGATGTACCTATCTACTCACATACATTATTGATGATTCATTAATAAAATATTCATTGAAATGATCATGTTAATTGGCATGTTCCATTTTAATTTATATCAACTAGTGCGTTGGGCATTGGACAGTCTTAATATAGCTTCTTATGATTATATCAGAAAAAAATTGTCAATATGCTCATTAATTTCGGATTTGCTTGCTGTGGTTACAAATTGAGTTTATGCTCTTTATTTATACACATATACCGATTATTCCGATTAAATGATTAAATGAATAATAAACTAATCATTAAATAATAAGCATTGGAAATAAAAACTGAATAAGGCAATATGAGACGGTTACTAGTGTGCGTGAATATTTGTTGCAAACTAATGTGGAGTTACAAGCTAATTCAAATAAGTTTGATTCAATTAACATGTAGGTATATATTCTTATTTTTCCTGCTTTTTATTGCCATTATACAGCCTACAAATTACTCATTTCTCAATGGAAAATCAAAAATCAAAATTAGCAATTTGAATAACACTGGAAAATGTGAAACAAGAAACGACAATTTAAATTGAAAACAGTATTGTTACAAATCGTTAATTGTGCTATCGATTTGGTTACATATTAGTTAACATTTGCTTAAGGCATTTATGTACTAAATAAAGTACTTATTTATTAAATAAAAATAAGTGCCGTGTGTGGTGACGGCAAAGCAGAATACAATGCTCAAAATCCCCCCCCCCCCTCCGATTCCCTCCCGCGATTGCCGTACATTACAATACTAAAGAGCTTACAAGATGACTAAAGTTTAAAACAGTGATGAGGAGTGGGCAGCGTTACTCATATACCTACTACCTAGCAATGTAATGCGAATTTCTTGCCTGATGGATAACAATAGGCTCGCCACCTGGGATCTGGCATGGTTGGAGAAACGTGGGTGTTAATTGTCCCCTCTGCCTACCCTTTGGGCATAGCTGGGCACCCTTAATCAAATAGTTAACTTCGTTAATCGGTTACTAATAAATATAACTGCGTTAAACGTAAAAACGTTACATTTCGTAAGATTTAATGCAAGTTAACGTTAATCCGAAAATTGTTTTTAATTTTTTACCTATATCGTTGCTTTAGTGATTTGCTAACAAAAACTGTTGTTTAAAGTTAATAGGTTAGGTTACCGCCCGAACGTTCTTGTCACTAAACGCGTTTTTCGCGACACGCTTTTTGTAAATATATAGTAATAATAGTCATAAATATTTTTTAAAGTTAACTTAAAAGTTAATCCGTTAATGGAGATGTTAACTTCGTTAATTATCGGATTAACGAGTTGGTCACCAAAGGCATACTCAAAGGCAGAGCTGGGCTAATGCTATATAATTGGGAATATAATAAGCGTTATTTATGTAAATTATTTATTAACGAATTTACGACCACGCAAAGTTCAGATTCGAGACTTAAACCCACGTCCACAGCAATCCACGTGAATGTACAACCCACCGGATTTCCGCTATTTATTCGCAATTTGCCTCTTTTCTGACGCATACATTAAATGTGTGGGTATATGTTGAAATCAAATGGACCCATTTTTATGATTCCTTCGATTTCGATCTCGCAACTCGAGTATCTGCAATTATAACGCCGGACCCATAAATATACAGCTTACAATAAAAATAAAATAAAATATTATACAGGTAAATAAATAATATGAAAAAACAAGCTTTAAAAATGTTGCAACACATCAAATATTTTATATATCTGGAAAAATTGGCAAGATATTTGTATTCACTATGTATATTTATGTATTATGTATAGCGGTTAGGATGCTTCATAGTATCCGAACGTAACTATGCAATTTTGATGAAAAATATGAAATTAGGTACATTACACTGTTCTTTAACAATTTTTTTAATGATCATCTTTTAAAAGCGTGTAAGTAATTACCTGCTACTGTTATACTGATTGCGCATCAATTTGCAACTATTTTATCGAGAAACGTACGTTGTGTATGTGACTGGAATACCTATAGTGATCCCAAGGCTAGTTTATTCTTAGGCCTGAGCACAGTCTAACTAAAGCAAAAGTCAATCCAAATATTTAACACAATTGAATACTGGTGTACTGTAGGTATTCAGTTTACTGTTCTAATGAAATGTAGGTATTGTCCGCAACAAAACAAGTAAAAAGTTTTCCATGAATAAGAATTATTGAACATATAATTATGATGCGTAATAGTGATTAAAAAAATCGTCTTCAAAGTATCAGAGAAGAATATTTTTTTTAAAACTGCACTTGACTATTTAAAAACTTTTTTTTTTTAAATAGTAACATAAGTATAAGTTTTTTTTTAGATTTATTTAAAAAATATTGTAATATTGCTTTCTCCTGCGAAAGAAATGGAAAAGGTGTACCTACTTTCCATTTCCCGAAAGAAAGGCATTAAAGTACCTACTTTCCAGTCACACCTTCATCCAGTAGGTAGTTACTTTGCTGGAATAATCACAAAAATGAGTGCGTAGGGTCTGTTGATTTTTTGCACGTAATAGAGACAATATCATCCATGTAAAGAACAATGAAAATTCAAAATGGCGTCAGGTCTTCAATTGTTAGTTATTCTCGATGCCGACTGTATTGCATACCTATGTAGTATTGACAGTGGTGCAAAGCTGTTTGACAGGATCAATAGTTAATTGTAAATATTTACCGACTTTTAGCACGTGTTGCGTATTGTCGTATATAACTTGGTAAACAAATTACGCTTATTAAAGAAAACTCGCCTTGCCCATGTAAACAGTTTCACGAAAAGCAATCCAATCTCTGAACGTGTCGAAGAAAAGTCCAAATAGAAAGCTTTTCTAATTCGTGGGAGTGCTATCCTGCGATTAGAGAATTGCCATTTTCCTCTTTCACTGCGCATTTTGTAAGAAATTTAAATAATAAATAACAATTGGTCTCTTTACAACTGATTATTCGAATATAATAGAAAGTTAATACTGTGAGTAAGTACTGTCGGGATCGTTCTTAAATATAATAGTCTGATGCCACATTGTCCTTATGTAGTTTAATTGAAAATTGTTTAGTCGTTAGGTAATAATTAATATGTGTAAACGTTTGTGATATATTGCTATATTATAAAGTGTTTGTGTTTATGGGGCTGTCATGTCTTAGAGACAAAAGTCCCTAAAAAATAAAGATTAAAAAAAAATAATATAATAGAAAGTCTGTAAGTAAGTAGTAAGTACTGTCGGGAGTTTCTTTGTATGGCTCAATAATGTGGAACTTTTATCTATGTACTTATAGACCCAGTGACCTACATACATAAAACGCCTAAACGAAGGGTTAGACAGAGGGGAGTTGACACCCACGTTTCGCCAGTTATGTTAGGTTCCATGTAATTAGTGGTGAGACTATAGACTATCTATCGGTCACGTAAATTGCAGTATATTCCTAAATGGTATATTGTGAGGAATTAACTTTTCAATGTTTCGACGATTACTATCGTATCGAAAATGCACTCTTAAGAAAATAATGTAATTGTTTTAATAAATTAAGTGCGATAATTAATTATATTTGTATGTAATGTTGTGCTTTCTTGATACAATTAGTTACTATTTGAAATCACATCGAAAAGTGACTTTGCTTCGGTTTGCTTCTCCTAAACCAACGTACCATTTCGATTAGGTACTTCATAAATATCTTGTTTACTAATAGACATCAATCAGCGTAGGTACAGCCTTCATATATGCACATATTCATAGGCATTCTTGTATACTTGTAGGAGGTATACAACATAGCATTTGTCATTAATTTGTCTCACGTCAAGTCTCGGTAAATAGCTCGTAAGCTTAACATGCCATTAACATGTGTCGCTCGTGAGTATGTGACTGTGGCGCCCTAATCACAAATCGTGATAAACTCCTTTGAAGAGCGTTCCCGCTTAACCCAAGTAATTAACTGGTCAGAACACTAACTAACATACTGGACCCAAAATACCAAGTGGGTGACTAAAATAGAACAGTTGTTAATTGTTCTAGTGAAAACTTAAGCTTTCCGGTCAGGTCGAAAATAGTAATTTTTTCGGACAGTATTTCAGTCAATAGTTTTTGCAATTATCTTTTTAAACTTTACCATATTATCACACCGCTTAAATTTGGGTAAATTAAGTATGTCTCGTCGTGAGTTATCTCTTATCCTCTAAATGATTTTAATTTTAATAAAACTATAAGTATTAAATATTTCATTACTATTTCGGGTTTCATTGTCATTTAATTAACTGTTATCTGTACCTATTATACACCATACCTACATGGTAATTTTACCACCACACGCATAAATAGAAATTTATACAATACAACGAAGCCAAACCCTCTTCGAAACTTGTGTCCATACCCCTCATGACGCCATCCCTAGTTCGAACTGATATTTTTTGTGTACTTTATGTGGCTACTACCTACTCCCCTTAATTAATCTAATATTTGAGTCTCGCAACATGTCCCTACGTACCCTATTTGGGTTAAAATCAATAAACAAGTAAAGAAATACTGGTCACACATCAAAAAGTCCCAACCATTATCCATTAAATAGTTATGAAATTAATTTAAGTCCAAACAAAATATTATACACTCATCAACAATGTCTAAGGATATTATGTACACCTACTTCGTGTTCTATCAGCCTCCATTGTTATAATACTGACTGACATATTCTTTGCAGTTGTTTAATTAATTACTTAATTATGGTCATCCGTCATATAACATTGAATAAATTGCTTATAAATCGTCAGTATTTTTAGAATTATCGCCGATACAACAAAGTAAAGCCAGTAAAATAACCTTAGATAAAGGTGATGAGTGTATATTATACCGAACACAATAGGGATGATGACACTAACAAAGAATCACTGAAATAATGATTTATAATAATAATTTAGGATATATATATATAGTGACGAATCTCCTGTTAATAGTCACTTGTTATTAGATTATACTTGTGATTGATATTTATTTTATAAAAATAAAGCAACTAGCAATATTTGATTAAACGTTGTGTGACGTCAATATTTCGTTAACTCCATTTTGACATTTTATATGCCAATCAAAGTCACTATAGTAGGTATTCTATAGAAACTGTAATTTTTACGAAATAGTGACGTCACACAGCGCCATTGCTTTTTTGGCGTTTCGGTGGAAATTATAAATTGCATTTTTCAAAATATGTTTTTTTCTATTAAAATCGAAAGTTTTTACAAAAATATTATTAATTTTGGGTAAAGTAGACACGTAACAACAACATGGTGTAGATTTTAAAAATGAGTCATCATGCCTATTAAAAATGTAATATTTCCCAACTATCATAATCAATTAAAAACATAGGGCTCTCAAGTGCGACGCGAGGATTCTCCGAGGAGGGTGTTGTAGGACGTGCGGTATCCGCTCTCGGCCGTTGCCCCTTCGTATTAACCTTGTGCATGAGTGCGGCACCCACTCCCGTATCCCTGTCTTATCGTCTGGAGCGCAAAGGTCATAATTCTGTAGCGGAAAGAATTGACTATTGTCAGGATGGTGTTTGTCTGTTCTGTTTTCGTGTTAAATAAAACTAATACTAATTGAACGAAGTCCGCATTCCCACACAATGATAACGCGGCTTAACAATGGGAGACTACAGTTTTGTTTTATAAATAAGTTGGTGACAACCAGCATTTATCGCTATGCATCATCTCATTAATTTTGCGCTAAATTTAATAACTGCAACAAAATGAGGGAATAAACCAGACATTTTCAATATTTCATGACCTATAAATCAAGTCTATTGTTTTGATCAAACTGAATTTCCATTTAATTAAATAATAATTGTTGTTAGTCATGCTTTTGTAATAGGTAGGTATAAAGTTATATGTCATCAATTTATTGCGATAACTAGTTAGTTTAACAAAGTATCGTTTAGCGTAGGATAATTGGGATTTAGCTTGCAGCAATTGGACGTAGTTAAGCAGAAGATAACCAACCGAAATCGCAATTTTGCTCTCAATATAAAATAATAATGTCTGTTTAGGGTAAATATTGTTGGGTACTAGATTTATGTGCTTGCAATCATCGTTAGATTTCTCTACAGATTCTTTAAAATAGGATGTGTACATCATGTCCACTTGCTTCAAGGGTTTTTCACCTGTATAAGTTTATATTTATGGTTATAAATTGGTTTCTAATATCGTGGTTCCTTGTAGTTGAACTTCGTCCAATTCTTCTTTGAACTAGGTAGGTACTTACTGTAAAGCTGCGTATGAGATGCGGTCAACGACCCACCGCTCCAATGAGCGGCAATTTAGAGGCTCACCATCGTTAATTTCCAAGATAGTGCTGGCATACTTAAACTGGTCTAGTTACTCGTGCACTCCGGGCATATTACTCACGTTCTTTCCAAGTTACAGGTACTCTGTATACTATAAATAAACCTTCGATGTGTAGGTAACGGAATAAACTTTATTTTTTATTATGGACCACAAAAAAAAGATCTATCTCCCCCTTATTATAAAACATGGTCTAAAGTTGTCATTGTTTAAAACTGATGCTGTCACTTTTATTTGCTGATTGAATACAGAATAATTATAAATCATGACTAACTTTAGTCCATGTTGTATAATAAGAGGGATTATGTTTAACTGTCATTTACATTACATTGCACGTGCTAATCTAAAGCGTACACTGGCTTAGGAATTTAATTAGTATCTTCCTTATTTATAATTACGGTGTCCTATCAGCATCGATTTATAAAAATTTTGTTAGTATTAGAAACAATCTTGTCTTCATAGGAAGCAAACCTATAATTTACTGTTATTAGATCAATCCTTTGGAGTTTGCTAAGATGTCAATAGTGCTTATAATTAATATTCACAGGATTCAGGACCCTTTCCAAACCAATGGAATAGTTATTGTAACTTGATATGTTAATCCTTCCTCAGCAAGTGTCGGATAACGCGGATAACATGACATTAAAACGTCTCACTTTTTAACACTTCTCGTGTCAATATAAGTTCGTTCCTTGTAATTATTGATTTTTTAAAACAATATTTAAATAATCGTTGACAGCCTGAACAAAAATGTCCGATAAACTTTAATTCAATTATACCTACTACATTCCAGATATTAGAGTTAAAAAAACATTTGATATTAAGGCAATACCAGAGTTCTGATTATATTATTGATTATATTATATTCTGATTATGAAATATTTTTGTCTTAATAGAGACAGTGATTACTGATGAGTACCTAATGGGTAGCTGCGTTACTCTTATAATCCCTAGCAATATCCTATTACGATTTATGTGCCCTATTGATGGCAATAGCCTCGCCACCTAATACATGGGCCTAACTTAATAGACGAAAGTGGGTGTTAATTCACTTCTATCCCTTCCGGGATAAGGCGTGACCTATGTATATTAATAAATCCGTAGTAGTGCCTTTTAAAATATTCTCCAATTGATTCTTTATACCCTAAATGCTGATAGCTAAATTACATCGCGTGTTCCCTTATTATCAGTCAGTATCTCCACTGGGAGGTGGTGTGACGTACTTAATGGAACTAAGTAAGTAAGCAAGGTCTAGTTAGCCAAGTTAGAGTTTGTCACGCGAACCGTTATGGAACACCTTACCCGTGAATGTAATTTATAACATTCTCATTGGCCACTTTAGTTAATTTACCCTCGAGTAGGTATATGATCTTTCTCTAATTAAATTTCTTTGGGGGAAAACTGTGAAAACGTAGGGTATTTTCTGCTACCTACTTTTACGTGTGCATTTTGATGAAATAGAATTAAATTATCAGTTAGTGTACCTACGACCCAACTGTGATTGAGGCCCGTGTTAGTTATTTTACGTACTTTAGTTGGGTTATTTTTAACAGAATGAAATATTTTATAGGGACTAAAAAGATGAGTATTAAAGTTAATCAAAAAAATAAATCTTAGAAAGAAAAATTGTCTTGTCCTGTCTTATATTATTTTTAGTAAATTTTGTACTGACAATAATACATACTGACATATACTGACATAATACATACATACACACATACATAAATCACGCCTATATTCCCGAAGGAACTAGCACCCACGTTTCGCCAAATATATTAGGTCCCATGTAATATAGGTGGCGAGCCTATTGCCATTTATAGGGCACAAAAGTCGCAGTACATTGCTAGGTTGCTTAACAGGAACGCTGCTACCCATTCCTCATCACTGTTTATCCTTAGTCGCCTTGTACGACACCCACGGGAGAGATTTGGGGTGGTGACAATTGTATTCTACTCTGCCGTCATCACACGGCGTTGACAATAATACTATAACTAATTATTGCTCTCGCAGCTAAATTGAGTCAAGTACTTGGCTCAAACAGAAATTATAATCTTAAATTTTTTTAATTTCTAATGACACGGCAATAATAATTAAAGTAAAACAATTAATATTCCGATGTACACTTGCTTTTGAAACGATCCACTTAATTATAATAACGCTTTGTCTCCGACCGACATAACTAGTGTCCACATCGTACCTGCTCGCAAACCATATTCGTACGATTTGTGTACAGACTGATCACTACTTTGATTGCAACGGAGTCGTGCAGCGAATCGAATGAAATCGATTTCGCCGAGCGAAGCGTCAGCGGCGATGCGTTTATTATTCCAAGCGAGAGTTTTGTGCCGCGTCTTATTTGGTGGTGGTATGCGGGTCGCTCCTGCGCAGCCCTTGGACGCTAGACAAGCGACGGAAGTGGCAGCTTACTGCTTAGAGTTCGCTTCACAAAAGAAGTCCCGCCAATAACATTACTTTCGTTCTTATTGCAAAGAGTTAAGGTTTAAGCCAAGTGACTTCTGGAGCGAACTACTAATTCCGCTCGGCAAACCTGCTCCCCGATTCATATTCGATACATGCGGTTCTCTATAAAACGATTGACCTGGTACCGTTACGGCATGTCCTTCATTAGTCGTATCGTAATACTTTTCCGATTCAGAGCGTATCGCGCGTTAGTCTTATAACTTGTAACGCAGTCAACCAACCTCATTGCGGTTTTTGAATAACATTAAGACATATTATATATTAGCTGAATGCCTCCAGATCGTCTCTCCACATCTTTCTAGGTCGACCTCGACGCCTTTAACTATCTTGAGGTGACCACTATGTGGTCACCTTTGCCCAGGCAGCGGTGGGATCTAATAGGCTAACAAGGGCCCTGTATGATTGATTATTATACATACATACATACATAAATCACGCCTATATCCCCGAAGGGGTAGGCAGAGGTGAACTGTGTGGTGACGGCAGAGCAGAATACAATTGTCACCACCCCAAATCGGAATGGGCACCAGCGTTCCTATTGTACCGATAAATGGCAATAGACTCGCCCCCTATTTATATAATAGGCGTGATTTATGTGTACGTGTATGTAATGAAATATTTCCAGTTGATACCAGTGAGCTCTGTTGCTGACATTCCATTAGATACATAATAGTATGTATGATATTCCCATTCGGTTTATGACTTTGCAATAACTCAGAAGAAAATAGAACCTAACATCTGCTAATAAAATCATTGATTTTTATTTTGGAGACCAATAATATTGGATCTGTGTGGAAACTCCCGACATACATACATACCTATCGATAGATTCAGAATATGTGAATCGGTTAAATGAGACTTAAGTGAGTCATTTAGTAGCAATATTGGTTCGTCATATTTCCGGTGGTAGTCTGGTATGTGTATTTAAGACTACTGACTACTGCTTTAGTCATTTACTGGAAAAATTCTGTTGTTGTAATTGTCAATTTAATTTTGAACTTACTGAATACAGCCGGCGTTTATTGCGATTTTAGCCTTCTTCATTGTATTTTATTCTAATCAACCATAAGCTATATTTAGTTCTAAAACTATTAATTCAATCTAATGTTTCTTACTGGAGTAGTATCATTAATTCTTAATGAATTATACGCACAGAACACAGACTAATTTCTCTGTTCTGTGATTTGACGTCATAGTACGTGACAGTGATTGGAATCTACCGTTATAGTTTTTGTCCTTTTAATAACCCTATTATCGTTAGTAGAACATTCAAAGTGAGTTTTGTGTCTTTACTGTACCGATTGTAAAACATGGTATTTTTTACGAAACATTTAACGATTCTCCTATCAAATAAATAAATGTTAAAAATCTAATTTTTACAAAACATAAAAAATCTGTAATAATGATTGTCTCGTTATTATAGGTAGATATAAAAGATTTGCAGTCACAAAAGTAGATACAATACTTCGAAAAACGTGAAGTCAAAAAATGTAAGTAAGAATGTAGACAGACTCTAAAGATCCTGTTCTAGGTCACAATGTAGAATAAATATGTTAGTCAAAACTAAAACTTGCAAGATCGTTATTACCGCACGTTTGCGATCTTTAAAATGTTGAATAATTGATTGAGAGGTAATAGGTTTTAATAGGAAACTACAACGGCACAACCTACTTTAAAAATTCTTCGGCATCGATTTCAGTTTACCGCCAGTGAAAATCAATAAGTGACACGCATTGGTTTTAATAATTCTCAAGTAATCATCACTCTGAATGTGAACTTAAGTAAGCACAGTCAACAGCACGCCAGTCTGTACATAACGGTCAAATATTTCCAATCGTTGATAACTTTGATTGGTTTGACCTAAAGCACAAATTCACATGAGGAATTTTGACAGTTTGTGCTACCTTGACGAATTGCTCTGTATACCTTTAAACATCATGTAACAGAAATAAATAACGCACACCTGAAAACTACATAAAATGCTAACTTAGTCAAAAAAATAGGTGATATCAAAAACTCAAAATTGTAATTTTTTTTGTATTTTCCATAGGTTAGTTTGTATGAGGAAGAGAAAAAAAATTAACAATTGCGATTTTTTTAATAACACCATAGTATTTATGTGAGTTTAGCAGGGGTAGTATTCAGGGTGTACATGTTTTAAACAAATGACATAACTGATAGACAGTGTAGTTTCTAATATTATGTGAAACAAAAGACAGGCACGTAACGATCATATATTATTATGTTGCACTGAGCTCGTGAAAACTTCGTGGTGTGTTGGCCACTGAGCTATGAAGTCATGCGGCCGCGGCATGCCGGCACTTTCTCGTACGCTCAGCGGCGTGATCGCGGGTTTTGCTTATGCGACCTCGCGAAATGAAATGATAAATAAAACAGACTTATAGGTACTTACATCATGTAACAGAAATAACGCTAACCCTGAATACAACCCTGAATCTAAAATAGTCTTATTTATTAATTCTTTGGTGATATCAAAAATTCATAGTCGTAATTTTTTGGAATTTTCCATACATTTCGCTTTACTGACCGATCATTTTGTGTGGAGGAAGAAAGAAAATTAACAATTTTGATTTTCTAAGAACACCATAGTATTTATATGACAATGTTAGCCTATTTCCATATATCGGGCACGTAATCGTAGAATATTGCTTGGTGATGTATAACAGGAACGCTGCTATTCCTCATTAGCTAACCTTAGTCGCTATGTACGACACCCGCGGGAGTGATTGGGGCTGGTGACAATTGTATTGTGCTCAGCCGTCACCACACGACAGATATTAAAACATTCATAACTCATAAGTGTTTCAACAGTATTTTATCGATTCAAGTTTGATATTTTTGTTTTGTTGTGCTGTCTCAATAGACGTTTCTTTCTTTCTTTCGATATGGCGAGGTTTATTATAATTCTAGTCATCCTTTAACATAAGAAGCACACAAAATGTCGCACCACACCACCATGTCGCGCCCAGCTCAGCTAGTCTCCACACAGAGGTAAAGACTCCTTTTTTCGTTTTTCTTCTTCTCATGTTCATAGTTTTCCCGATGTGTGGTCAACCCACTGGTTACTTAAGCCGGAGCGATGCACTTCATTGGTCTTTACTAACTACGCTTTATGAACATTGCTTCTCTTGTATGTGGACTTACGAGTATGTTACATTTAATTTTAGACACTTACTGCCGCACTCAGAGACATCAAATAACGTTAATGAGTACTTAACGTCAAAAAATGACTATTCAAAACTAGTCGCCATTCTTGCCGGGTCTATGGTCTAGATTTGAATGAAATTTTTTAACTTTAAATACTCATTAAAGTTAATGGACGTCTCTGAGTGCGGCAGTTACTGTCAATTAATGTTAATGAGCAATTAATGTAAAAAGAAATACAATTCATAAGTAGGCGCTATTTTTGCCGATCTAGACTTAAATGAAAATTTTACATTATGTACTCATTAAAGTTAATTGACATCTCTGAGTGCGGCAGATATAGATGTTAACAAACGTGTGTAAATATTGTAATTGTTACGGACGGACGACTATGAAACCGTTCGTTTTCTCATGTTGTACTTACGTAAAACTTTAGTTTAACTTTTGTATTTTTAGCCTTCCGCTGTTATTTTTAAGAACTGTTTATCATTAATTAAATATTTCCCGGTACCACAGTGGACTTAATCGACATACTTGACATCATAATTGTGGGCTATACATAATTTTCTCACGGAGCATATCAACCAATTTTTTGTTCCTCATTTTACGCTCTACTTGATCCTTGAATGTGTCGTGTGTAGTGCATACGTTCAAGTATCTGAAATATGTAGACTACAGACTATTTTGGTGTATCAACTTTTATTTTAGTTTGCCAATAAAAAAAAGAAATATACCTAACTATCTTATAGTATCTCTTTCTGCCGCACTCAGAGACGTCAAATAACTTTAATGAGTATTTAATGTCAAAAATTTTCATTCAAATCTAGACCATAGACCCGGCAAGAATAGCAACTAGTTTTGAATTGTCATTTTTTGACATTAAGTACTCATTAGCCTTATTTGACGTCTCTGAGTGCGGCAGTTTGTCTACTTTCTTTAATTATCTTGTATAATCATTTTACATTACACCTTTTAATATCGTTCCCATAAAGTAAGTCGAGAAAGTAAAATTACGTTCCACGTTCAAAATTAACTTTTTTTATAACCTTAATAATAAATTCTAATAATATAAAAGGGCTATTATCATTTTATTAATAACCTGGGACGCTCTTTTCATGCATTAGACCATGAAATGTTACAAAATAAAATAGCTGCAGGTAAATGGTAAACTGTAGGGAGATGGTGTATCTTCCTACCCCCTTTTTAAATATATTTTATCTATAGAAATGCTTAGGAAAGAGTTACTATAACTTTCTGCTGGTGATTCAGACAGAACGACCCGTCACTAAACAAATCTAACTGGATGAAAGCTAATAGAACGATAGGGGGAGATTAATGAATTAAGTGGTATAAATAGATCGGTTACATGCGGGCGTGGTATTACTGCATTGCATGACGACCCGACCATTCACCATTGCTTGCGTCAAAATTAGAATTAAAAACGTGAAAGACTCTTTAGTTTTTATTTCTGTGTCTTTAAAGCCAGCTACGTTGTGTGAAATGATGTCTAATTGTGTGGTGATAAGTTTAGTACTTACAAGTGGGAGTTATGTTCAAGGGACTAAAAAGATTTTTTTATAATTTTTACTTAAATGTATAGTTTTAACTTACTGATAGAAAGTTTGGGAAAGCTTATCAATCACAGTAATAGGCATAAATAAATAAACTTACTTAACAATTACAAATGTCCATTTTAATTCCCACGTATTTTAGCAGTTATGCCGTTAGCATTCTCACTAACAATATCAAGTAACTCCATTAGCAAATGTTCCGGGTAATTTTAGTTTCCGAAGAAATAAACGTGAGGTACATTTTCATTAGTAGAAAATTCTTAATACTGTGTACCTACCTAAGTAAACTTCGCTGTGAATTTCGCAGCACAGAAGAATCGTTTTACGTTTGATGTTCTAACTAAACAATTTTATTTAATCTTTTGCATCATCTTTTAGGTTTCTCTTTATTTAACTTGAACATACATCTTACAACGTTACAAAATTTGTTCGTTAGTGTTTATTCTTTATGATAATTTTGCACATTATTATTCACAAACCACCAACGCAGTTACATACATATTATCCACATGCATTTGTCACGAATCATGATTCATAATATTACAATGGATGAATATGTGCCTTTATTGGTTTATTGCAACTTAACAACGTAATGATATCGTGCTTGTGTCCCGCGGAGATGAATCCAACTTCCCTCTTTGCGTTCAATGATTCCTATTTAACCTATTTGTGTCTTGCACTCGTGAGACTGATTTTGCAATGGACCCTTAAGTACCTCTTTATTATATCGGTATAAGGATATAACAATGACTGGCAGTTGTAATAGGTATTTTCACTTATCTTTTGTATAACTTGTCTCGTTGTGTTGGTGTATTTAACATTAATGTTTCACCAACTATCAGTCTTATGTAATAGGGAACGAGCCTATTGCCATATACAATGCACCTAAATCGCAGTTATATTGCTAGGTAGTAGGTACAATACAAACGCTGCTGCCCATTCCTCATCACTGAAATTTGGGGCGGTGACTGCTCTATAGTCACCACACGGCATAAATAACTTCAAGCGTTATGTTAATACACTTTTCCTTTAGTTTGTGATTTAGTGGGCAGCTGTGATTGTGTTAATATAATTGTCTACTCATTAAAATACAGTGGTCGTCACGTACGCAGCCGTACTCGCATGTTTGTAATGTTGCCACCTATGTAGAATGGTATGCGGCCCAGCGATGATCGACCACGCGCGTGCCACACCATAAACTGTCTGTAGATTTAACTAAAATTTACGACGTTCGTTCTGTGTTTTAGCGCGCTCAGCCTGGGATTGCGTAAACTAAGCAATATTCGCTAAAATATATTATCTCGAGTATATTATATCGATCTCGATTAAATACATTATTTCGATCCTTCGTGCTTCGGAAGGCACGTTAAGCCGATGATCTGTAATACCCACCAATCGGCACTGGGCCAGCGTGGTGGGTTATGTCTCATACTTCCTATATTCCTTCACCCGTAGGGAGCACAGATATACTTATATTGATATATCTGTGGTAGGGAAGGTCTGTGTACCCTGTTTAGATTGTGGACCAACCTGCACTAACTGACCTAGATAACTAACAAAGATCCAGATATTTTCGTTCACCGACCGTAGAGCACGATATTATTATGATTGTTGTTGAATAACAGAGGTTTAAGTCGTATTACTTTTTTAAGTAAATGTATTAAATTTTAGCGTAAATATTATTCCGTGATCACGAGTAGGTACAGAAAAAAACATGGTTGTTGAGTCCTTGACTGCCCTCGATGACTAATTAATATCAATAAATATTTCCTGGGATTAAAAAAGAACCTTTTATAACAAAAATAGGTTACTGTTTCTGAACAGTGAAGTTTTCAACAGACTATTGTTATTAAAAAAGAGTAATTCGCACGTACACCCCCAATCGAGAACACCCTTCAAGATGGATTAGAAGATTAACTGCCGCACTCAGAGACGTCAAATAACGTTAATGAGTACTCAACGTCAAAAAATGACAAAGCCTTTCAGATGACGGATTAAGCTACCGCTCGTAAAGTTGGCATTGCATTACACAAGTTCACAACCAGTCAGAAAACAAGCAAAACAATTCTATACACATGCATAAATCACGCATATCCCCGAAGGGATTAGTAGAGGTGAATTTACACCCACGTGGCGAACCTATTGCCATCTATCGGACACCTAATGCTGCTGCCCATTACTCATTGCTATCTTGACCCTTAGGTAGTCGCCGTGTACGACACTCGGATTCGATTGATTCGATTAAGATCTCGAGATTGGGGGTGGTGACAATTGTATTCTGCGCTGCCGTCACCACACTGCATCAAGCTAAACAATTCTAGCTACATAATATTTTAAGAAGCATACAGATTCCCATGTATTGCCTTCACTGAACAAAGGAAATTCTCAAATGTCAGTTTTCAATGGATTGTTACAGAAAAAAATTAATATTACAACATGTACTTAGCAGAAATAACTCACACCCTGAACCTCATACCTATGATAACTTGCTGCCGCACTCAGAGACGTCAATTAACTTTAATGAGTACTTAATATAAAAAAAATTATCTGGACCAGGCAAGTATAGCGACTAGATTTAAATTGGATTTTTTTTTTGCATTAAGTACTCAATAACGTTAATTGCCGTCTCTGAGTTCGGCAGATACTGCCGCACTCAGAGACGTAAAATAACATTAATGAGTACTTAACGTCAAAAAATGACAATTCAAAACTAGTCGCTCTTCTTGCCGGGTCTATGGTCTAGATTTGAATGAAAATTTTTGACATTAAATACTCATTAAAGTTAATTAACGTCTCTGAGTGCGGCAGTTAGTCATATAGAAACTGATGATATCAAAAATTGTTTTCAAAATTGTAATATTTATTTTGGATTTTTCTATACATTTGGCTTAAGCTACTGACCGGTGTGCGTTATTTCTGTTACACTTTAGACAGCAAGAATCAGCGTTCGTAAGGCGACGTAACCAAATAGCGGATGGATGCCATATTATTACACGCCGATAATGCCTACCAATATTTAGTTCAAATTAATTTTGTAAGCTAATTCGCCAATCGGCAATCGCATTCTAAGAAACGGAGACCAACCACGGATTGCTTATCGGCAAAGTTTCAGTTTTTACCAACGGATCTGTGTGTGCAATATCATATTTTGGTGTCACTGATTATTGCTATTCTTTACAAGAAGTTTTCTACTGATAAAGCAAAAAAATGCGCGTGGCATAACGGGGCCCCAAAAATAATGAATTACTAAAATGTTTTCCATATTGAATATTGCATTGAACATACGTGCTTGCGATATTTAATTCTCGACTATTTGAGGTTGTATGTCATTTTATAAGAAGAAGAAAGCATTTTTCAGATTTTTTTATTAAGATTTTTATCTTAATGTTTATTTAATAAAATATTATAGTCTTGTTGCGGGAATCGAACCCGCGTCCTCTGCGATCTGTGCAGACGCGGGTTCGTATCCCGCATGAAGACTATAATTTTTGGGACTTTTTCTAACCACAATAATATTCTTTGTACTTATTTTTCGAACATAGGTACACTTGTTATTAAAATCGAAATAGTAATATTTATTTAAATATTCGAATTTGGAATTCCTATTTTGTTATAAAATAAAACGTTTTGTTTGATCTATTCGAACAAAAGAAAGAGGACATAGCAACGTATTCTATATCGTAGGCGTACAGCCTTAAGTATACGATGTATAGAAAACAGGGAAAGTCCACTTTTCCTTTGTTCTCAATCTCATAGCAATGATATTAAATATCCCTTAAAGGTCGGCGTAACAAAGGAAAAAGGAATTCTTATAGAATTAGGCGCTAGTCATATAAGAGTGCGAATATAATTGTGTAATTATTTTGAGAAAGCCTCGCTTATTCGATACACGCAAGCTGTTTCCTTACTGTGTTATTTATTTTGTTTGCTCAAGTTTAGACCAGTGGTTTGTGAACTCGTGTAAATCTTAGTTTGTTTATTACATATGATTATTATTTTTACAACACTATAAGGGTTTGCCGAGGGGATATCGCTATTAATATATTTGTTTAGGTTACATTACATACCACAGTTGAGAAACAAAGAAACTAAGCTTCTTAATGTAAAGCGAAATATGCGTATACGTTTACTTCTTAAAGTAAAGCGAAATATGCGTTCTTGTCAAAAAATATTAGTCGTCTATCGACTTTCAATTATACACATTACACAGGAATTTTATTATAATTATTGATACCTGAAGTACCTAACCTCTATATGTCATCTGTAAGCCGTAGTTTCAGTGTGTTAAAGATTTATATCATTACATACTTGAAGAATTATAATTAACTACTTTATCAAAATACACAATTGTTGTTTATTATAATACCAGCTGAAAAGCAAAAGGATAAATCAGTGATGAGGAATGGGCAGCAGCGTTCCTCTTATACTTACCACCTAGCAAAGTACTGCGACTTTTGTGCCCTATAAATGGCAATAGGCTCGCCACCTATTACACGGGACCTAGCATAATTGGCGAAGCGTGGGTGTTAGTTCACCTCTGCCTACCCCTTCGGGGATATAGGCGTGAATTATGTATGTATGAAAGCAAACCCTAGGTATATTCTCAGACCTACCAAATAGCTAGGTAGGTACTATTCTCAGTCCTACCAAATACACGTCTCAGTGACCTCTAGTCTCTTCCAATTCTAGTAAACACACTGTCTAATGTGTGTAATACGTTAAAACGCTAGTGATAATTCAGTTTGAGCCATGTCTGTTTTATCTTACAAAGCACTACAGTGTATTTCACAAAATAATCAATACACTGGAATGGTGTTCTTCGAACTGCAACGCTTAAGCAACCGCAGCACAATGTGTGATGTTACCAAGTTTACACTTAACTCACGGATCGCAACAGAAACATGCATTGTTAAAATTAACTTCCAGACCGTGATATTCGTACTGTTTGTAGGTGTCTTATTTAGAATGTTTATGGAAAATGGCGTAAGCTTGTTGCTACGGGCGTGATCGAATTTAAATTTACGCACACATTTATTTTATATATGTCACGCCTCTTGCACTGGGGTAGGCAGAGATCGCTTATTTCCACTTGCTACGACCCTTACATACTTTTTTCGCTTCATCCAATCTCATTAATGTCTGCATGAAAGCCCGTCGGTTTCGGATACTCTTGACAAATAGTCACAATACAAATAGGTAGTTAGAGACAGGTTATTGTTATACTTATAAGTTTTCCTTGCTAAACAAAGAAGAAAAAATGTGTTGAATTTTTTTAATGTTAACCCTCGGGTTCGTGCCTTTTTGCATATAATTTTAGGCACAATAATAATTATCTAATATCATATCTATCTATCTGACATTTCAATGATTGTAAAGTCGCCGATAATGCTATACATCGTTTACGTTATTTTTCTATTAAGGCCATAATTGTATTCAATGCTTTTCAATACCATGACATAAAACACAGCAGCCTCTTTAAGAATCAATAGGAAGAATGATTAACTACTTCAAAATAATATTGGATAGCATGGAGGCCTCTTAAAAATTATCTACTAGCTCGGTGGTTTGTGCAGCTATTATGAATGCGTCTTAGCAATTGAATATGTTAAAATCTCGATTAAGTAAGCTCAAAATCCAATAAACAAAATCACATCAATACCATAATTTTTCAAAATTTTTCTAATCCCCATTTTCTTTGTGATAATTTTTCTAAAATAATTAAATTATAATAAATATAAAAATCTCGTGTCACAGTGTTTGTCATCGAACTCGAATTACTTCTTTTGTGTTTATGTATTCGGTAGGACTGACCCCCGAATACAGAAACACTACTCAAATTTTGGGGACTGCTTTTTGTCCGAGACTTTTAGCAGCCCAAGCCGAAGGCGAGGGCTTATAGTAATATCGAGGATAAAAATCGTTTTGTGGACGAGTTAGAAACTCTGCTTTTCACTTCGATTGAGAGGAAATAAAACAGTAGTTCATCATAACATTTCTTAAAATTCAAACTAAAATTAGTACAGTTTTGAATACTGAAGGAAATTGTTTTTCCCATTGATATTAAGCTTGGGCTGCAGACCTATACAGCCAAGTATTAAATTAATTTTGAAATAATAATTTTATTAAATTAATTTTCACTTCTCATGCTCTGAAAGTGCTTATTTGTGCAGCCTATATCCTGCACAGCATTAACGTATCTACTCATAAATGTGTCTATATTAAGGCAAAGAAAATGAGCCATGCAGCCAAACACAATAAGAAATTCAGAGATAGAATTTGTTATTTTATTATTTACTTAAATTTATTTGCCTGATGTGTTTTATAAGGCATAAAAAATATTAAAATTTTTATTCAAGTAGGTACGGTAGCTTATTAAATTAATTTAAGAAAATTATAATATTATTGGCTGTATAGGTCTGCAGCCCAAGCCTAATATCAATGGGAAAAACCATTTCCTTCAGTATTCAAAACTGCAGCCTATATCCTGCACAAATAAGCACTTTCTGAGCATGAGAAGTGAAAAGAGTAATTTACGTTTTGTTTTGAATCGGTCATTCATCTTTGCAGGAGTGTTACCTACTCTTAATCAGACGTTTCCAATTTATTTATGGCAAATTAATCTTATTCCTTTCATTAAAAAATAAACGGACTCGAAGAAAGCTATTAGAATAACCTTTCCATTGCCTAGTCTCAACTTCTCTATAATATAAAACAGGCAATTATTATTAGACGGTCATTTATTTAGTAGTAAAATAGTGAAACTGTACGGCTCGCATCCGTTCTGCTTAAGTAAGTCAAATTAGTGCGCAGTCTACCGTCGGACGTGTAGATTATTACTTATTTGTTACCTTTATTTTTTTTTTAGAAAAAAAAAACAACTTTTGTTCGTATAAAATCTTGAATTTCATGAGTAAATTAAATAAAGCACCTTTAAGTTACAAAGGAAATTTAAGAAAAAGTTCGAAAAATTATTAATGCGATTGCCGCATCAAGACTATAATTTTTCCTATTTTTACTCACCACAATTTTCTTTGACAAATTATTCTAACGTTTGTATAATGTTAATGTTAAAATCGAAATATATTTTTATTATTCCAGACTATTTATTTTTTATCGCAGATTTTTGATATTTATTTACTTATTTAAATTACAGTGTTTGAATTCTGTTCTCGATATCTTTAATATCATAATGGATATTAGAATAACTGTAATTTAATGGCTTATAGGATATTGAGAATGGTACGCGATTCACGAAAGATGTCCTCCGCTTACCTATTAAACGCGAGCAAATCGTAAACAATAAAATATTATGTTCAACATAACAGCATCGCCGTTAGTGTATCTATTTCGGGAATTATGTAATGATGTGAGTGAGCGCCTAGACGCGGGGGTCGCCAACCGCGAGGGCTTCGACCCGCGACGCGGCGCGCCTGCGCGACCCCGCCCGTCGACGCCCGGCCGCTACCATCAACCCCCCGAGCCCTGCCGAGCACCCCCGATCTCTCCCGAGCACCCCGAACCCTGCCTCTGACCTCCCGGGGCCCTCAGCTCTTTATCTCGCCAGGCCCTAGCAACCGCCGTGGTGCCTAGAATAGATGCACTAGCTACCTACCGCGATCGATTCGACATTGCGCAGATACGTCATGTGGGGCCCAACTTACTCCAATACTTTAATGGGTGTACGCAATATATTTGTTTGCTTTGTATTTATCAAATGGGAGAGGACACTGAATTCCATACTTGTGACATTTGTCTGTTTGGGGATGCATACAGGGGAATTTAACACAAATTGTAAAAAAAATTGCGTTAAAAATCCATTATTTTAATATGTGTTATTTTTTGCTTATATTTTGTGATATGTAAAAACAACATGCACAAAGGCTTATGTTACTTATTTTGGACTACACTAGATGAAATAAATATTGATATTTATTACATACAGGTCATAATTTTATACCTAGCGAAATCTAATTTATATAAAAATCACGTGTCACAGTGTTTGTTATCGAACTCAAGCGAAACGGCTTGAACTATTTTTATGATTTTTTTGTGTGTATATTATTAGGTAGGTCTGAGAATAGGCCGGCAGAATAGGCTATTTTCTATACCCCTAAGTGATATGGGCAAAACAACGTTCGCCGAGTCAGCTAGTATTAGTATAAAATACATTGTGAATAGAACCAGTACGACCATTTCTCAGATCAGTTAAGTCCATTAAGAACCCGTTTCCCGGATACAGCAATTCTGCAGCCCGGGGCTGATGCAATTTGGCCCAGCGGACCCGATTACGATCGAGATATCATTTGCATCGCTACATTCTCAGTGTCAGTTATTATTCTGTTCTTGCGCTAAACAGTTGAAATTTTTTGTAAAGATATCCGCATGAAGTAGTATCATTTGCATTAGCAATTTCGACAAATAAAAAAAATCCTTAGTAGGTACTTAGGTATTTACTAAGGAATTACTGATTGACTCTAAAATAATTAATTTTAATATATTAAAAAAATCACAAGTAAAAAATTATAAAGTTGGTACTTATTAATTAAATAGAATCCAAAAACTGTGATTTTATATCGTCTCCATTTTTATTAAATTTTAATGATGACTGCAAAGATAAAGATGCAAGGATAATTGTTACGGAAAATGAAGAACTACCTCCCTGTTGCTGCTTTATTTGCATTGCGCATCGCCCTAAAATTTATTTTAAACAAATAAACAAAACACTAACAACATCAAGTCAGCGATAAGAATGAGCGAAGCCATCGTAAAATTGTGCAACACAAAGACCGCCTCCATCCTGGAATGTTCGCCGCTACCCCGCGATAGTATACGTAATGACGTTCGTAATCATGTCACAATAGGTGACGATAGCAGTGAGCCAGACCAATGCTGCCGCGCTTACGAAAAACGCACCAAGTACGATTTTTAGCGAAATTGAGTTATATACATATTTGAAATCAGGAAAACAAGCTCTACAACTTTCCCATAGAGACCATTTCAATATACTGAATATTCAAATTTTTACACCAATAACTAGCTCAGCTCCGGCCATACAAATGTACTGTGAAAAAAAAACAAAAAACTTAAATGCGTTTTTTTCAGAAGTTGTGAAAAGGTAGATAATGCGTTCTTCGTAAGCGCGGCAGAATGCGCCAGTGTGGGCCGGGGCGCGGGGCGAGGGCACACCGGCCGGTGAACCTCAGCCGAAATCAATACAGCTGCTCTCCCTGTCGGTCCCGGTGCTCGCCCGTCTGGAGCCCGTTGCCATGGTTACCCGCCGAGATAAACCAAGCGCCGTCCGCGCCCGCCTCGTCCCCTGCCTCTCGGCCCGCCGCACCCCGCGCCACGCTCGCGCCTCGTGCTCGCTCAGTCTCCTATCTGCGGCCCATTCTCACACTTTTAACACTTTGATTTTATGACCACCTGTTGCCCACGTGGGCAGAATTATGAAATTGCAAGAAAAATAATTGTGCTCGTGCTCATTGTCCTTTTATAGTTACCCCAGAAAATTGTGGCATTTGTTTTGTAAAATTATTTATTTGTAAAAAACATACACACACACATATACCACGCCTATATCCCCGAAGGCCCAGTGAGGTGAATTAACACCCACTTTTCGCCTAATAAGTTAGGGCGCATATAAAATAGGTGGCGAGGCTATTGCCATATATCGGGCATATAAATCGCAGTTAATTGCTAGGAGGTATGAGAAGAATCCTACTGAGCATTACTCATCGCTGTCTTTACCTACCCTTAATCGCACCCACAATACGACACCCACGGGAGAGTTGGGGGTAGTGACAATTATTGTATTCTGCTCCGCGGTCACCACACGGCATATAAAATAAATTGTTTTATATTAAATAATTTTTATTATTCTAACTTTTCAACTTAGTAGATATTAGATTTTATGATTGTATTTATCATAATTGTTAAATATTAAAAAAATAAATTATATTACCATTAACATGAGGTTTACAATGACGTGTCTCCAATTGGTTTAAATTAATAAACTCACAATTTTAGACTTGGATAATTTATTACCCACCCATTTAATAGACAAAAATCATGTACGCCCTACAATAAGTGATCATCCATATACATACATACTTAGGATTGAAATAGGTGAATAACATAGTTTTATGTCAATACATATTTTAATATGCATATAATCGGAATTCCAATTTAGAAAGGTGTTTAAAATTACATTACATGTTCTAGTAATCGTTAAGCTGCTATTATGATTAACATTGATTATAGAAATCTATTTTATTACATGTATTAACCTATTAACAGTATAATTACAGGCAAACGTAATATGATTATCGCCCCGTAACTACCAATAAAATCTAGTCCGACGTAAACTAGGGTTATTTCTGTTGGTCAACGGTGAAATGGGTAATGGTGTGGCATATGTAAGTGGCTACGAAATTAAGCGAAAATCTATTCGTAACCATTCTACCCTTTTAGGCCTTTAACACAACAATAATAATAGTGTAATTTGATTTCACTTAAAAGATTTACATTTGGGTACCTACTAAAAGCTTGAAAATTAATGCTGATTTACCATCATTTGAAATTTAGTATAGCTGTTGCCGAACTAGGTAAAATATTTAAATTCAGATGGATTGTGTTTTATCCTAAGGTGTTATAGAAAAAATTATAGATTAATTAATTTTTAAGTTTCGTCATACGATATTGTCATAAGAATGTTAAATAATACGCCGAACATTAAATAATAACATTGTTTTTTCAATCTCTGCTAGGCCACTAGGCACTATTTTATAGTTATATTTTTATTAATTTCATTATTAATACACAAAACAGATTAAACAACAAAGATACACATGACACGTGAAATTAGTCGATTACAGTCTGAATCGCAATACACACAGAAACCAAATAAATTTAACATTTAACTATTACACACTACAGTAATAGTTAATAAGTTATTACAAAATAAGTAAATAACCTAGTAAATATTTAAATAGAGATTTAAACCGGATCAATATTAAAAATCCTAACATTCGAGTAAAGAGTAGGGACATCTAGTCTAGTTCTAGCGAAGTATCTCGGTTATGAGTACCAATGTCAGTTATACGCACACAGTATCGAAAGAGACCCCGCTATGCCACCCCACTGTGTGTTATGCTGGTCTTTTTTCTTGCACGAGTCCGCTACTTTTTGTGCTCAATATCGTTCCGGGGTTCGCACTGGGGCTTACGATTTAAACCCACACCGTTCCATTTGGAAACGCAAGTTGATTGATCAACTAACTAGCTGTAACTGAATTTATGCATGTCTTTTAGAACAATATCCACGTCAACAAAATTTCTAATTTAATTTGTTTAACTTTATAATTGGGTGTTTGAGATTCCTTAATGTGTGATTCTTATGTAGAAATGATTGTTTATAAATATAAAAATAAACCCTTCCATAATCAAGATATACGGGAACGAATGGCTAGAGTTCGCCAACACTTAAACAGACGATTATTATTTAACTGTCGGATTTTGACATTTTAACGTATGGAAGAACTGTCAAAAACTGGCGGTTATCTTAAAATCGCTTATTATACGCAATAGACTCGCCACCTATTAAGTGGGACCTGACATAATTGCCGAAACGTGGGAGTTAATTCATACACTATCTTCCACCCCCTCAGGGCTAAATAGGCTTGATTTATAAAAAAAGCCTAAGATTAGGGCCATTTCCTACTTTTCCTCGTAATAGTTTTAATTTGTTTTTTGTAATAACAGCGGTCTCGAGTGTTTTCGGGAATGTTAAGTCTGGATTATTACTATTTGTGGTCATACAAAAAATACATTGTACCCGCTTTTCAGTTGCACAAGAGCAGCGCGCTTTTGTTTTTGTTTTGTCTGTGCTCAAAGAGATCGGTGTGATTTGAGTCAATCGAAGTCCCCATCATCATTATGAATCGAGACCATGGACGTAGTATAAAAACAAGGACTGAGCACTAGAGCCGAAAATACGAGCCTGAGATGTATAGAAGTGGAGTTGTTCGTCCTCTTCTAATAGGGTTGTTCGTCCTCTTCTAATAGGGTTGTTCGTCCTCTTCTAATGACAATTGTCATGTCAAACTTTTGTCGTGCGAAAAGGGGACAGTGAACTCCACTCTGGCTATCTCACTCGGCTCGTTTTTCCTCTGATATAATATGTTTTCCAAAGTAAACCTTATGCCGTACGCATATGTTTTGTTCTACTATAACACTATTTTGACAGTGCTCAGTCCAGGTTTATTAATATTACGTCCATGGTCGAGACAGGCGTGCCTAAGCAAAATGGTCGATCGGATAAAAAGTTGACGGATTCCGGGGGGGAGGGTGCACTCATGGCGGCTTGCACGCACGGTGTCACGTTCTCTCTGTCTGTGACGATTTATCAGTAGGCCTAGCACGGGACGTGGACAAAATCTCCCCACCACACACAGGGTTTTGACTGGGGATTTAGTGGGAGTTAGAGCGAGGGGAAAATGTTTTCTTTTCCCCGTGGAGATTTTCGCCAGGTCCCGTGCTTCCGGTGCTGGGTAGCTAGTGGCCAACGATAATACGTCAGTTTCGTACATTTGTAATCTACGGTCGACGGCACATTAGACTATGCAAAACTGTCAATTTTCTTCAATTGGTTGTCAACCTTAACATATTTGTAGTAAGGCATAAAGTCGATTGGGAAAATTTGTCATTTTATGGTAGCCTGACGAACTATTGACTTGCATATTGTGATGGGCATGAAACTAAGACGAGGGACTCGAGTCGGATACGAATACATATTAAAATCAGTACCGCCATTTTTTTTTCATTTTTGGTGATGACTTTTTCGAGTTAGGTTCACTTGTCCGATATTTGACAATAAGATTCGTTTTTCACATTGAACAAGAACATCGTTTGTTTTTTTACATCGTTACTCAACTCTTAACGATAACTTAATACAGGTTACGTTTCGCGCAAAAATGTAACAATGCTTTTTTTTTCAGTTCGTAAAACGGTTTCCTTTTCATAATTATTCAACCTTTGATTTTTATGTTTACTTTTTCTCGTTTTCAAACTCCGGAAAGACTTCCCACATAAATATGGTTTCCATCTTGTTTCCAATACAATAGCTAAAAAAGGTTAAAATAACTTCAAAAAACGCACAGTAGCTTTGTGCGCTGTGCTAAGCAAGTTCGCTGAGGCGGCTCATTGGATGGGTGACCAAAAATATATAATTTCGTGTTCCTCCGTGTTCCGCGTTAAGGTACCTACCACCACACTGCGCACTGGGCCAGCATGATGGGTAATGGCCCAATCTCCCTATATTCTTCCACCCATAGGGAAAGCCACTGTCCGCAGCAGTGCGGAGTTTAGAGAGCTGGTGATGATGATGAAGCTAAGTCTAAAGATCAAATAGTTAAATATGTCAGTTATAGTCAAAACTTCTATCTAGAGCGATGCAGGTAGTGGACGAACAGCTTTATAAGTATCCCTTTGATCTCTGTTAATCCCGAAACCAGCTCTTAATACCCTTACTAGAACGGGTTAATGGATAGAATTATCCTTAGTGTTAACAGCTTATAAATAATTAGTGGTTGCCCGCGGCTTCGCTTGCGTCATTGTCAGTTATATTATAGCCTTCCTCGAGTTCCTCAATATATTATTATGAACTATTAATAAAAATGTTCAATCTGAATCAGCATTCCCTAAGATTAGCTGGTTTAACCAAACAAAAAAACTCTTTAGCTTTTATAATATTAGTATAGATGTCACCCTTGTTTCGAAGCCTTCGTAGAATTCATTCTCGAAATGTTCTCACGTCCTTTGTTGCAATGTGTTAGTTTTCGCGTTGGTATTTCTTGCAGCTGTTTATTAATGATGTTTTGTTTTGCGGGCCAGCTATTAATGGCAGTGACCACTGGAACATAATATATTATAAAAGAAAAATTTATAATTTAACGTACCGCAAAATTGTCAATTTAAGTATACACGATCTCCTGGTTAACTGTACTATTTTCGTATATGAATTTGAATTTTTAATGAGTCGCATTTTGATCACAATTCGCCTGCCCAATTAGTTTTATCTTGCAATACATCTCTGTTAGCAGTTTATAATCATTTACCCTCCAGTCATTAAAATACATAATGATTTGAATGACCAGAGGGTAGTTGACAAACACTAGCATTCTTCACATTACTTTTCGGTTACATAGTCGTCAATTGTTCATAAGATAACATTCCGTACTAAGAAACGTAATGCATATCGCTAAACTCAAAATTGTATTCCTGCAACAGGAAGTTTTAATGTCTTTATAAAACACACAATGTCTCTAACAGAGTTGCGTCTTTATTGTATTTAACGATCGACATACTTATTAAATAACTAGTTCGCTTCGCTCGCATTCATGTCGGTTGGTTTATAGCCTAGCCTTCCTCAATAAATGAGCTATCCAACACAAAAAGAATTTTTCAACCAAACAAACAAACTCTTCAGCTTTATTAGTATAGATTAGTATAGATGAAGGCCCAAGCGAATTTCATTTTTTATTTGACGGGATAGAGTTCAATGTCGCCTGTGCGTTAGCAGTAAGCTGTGCTTTTGTGTTACAGAGATGAGCCGTCGATTAACAACTGAATTTGTTTTTGCAGAACGTACCACATCTGGCTAAGTTCCGCTCCAAAAAGGGCCAACTGCCCTTCGTTGAGCTGAACGGTGAGGAGATCGCCGACAGTGCTTTCATTATTAGAGAGCTCTCCGAGAAACACCACAAGGATCTCGACGCGGGTAAGGCTCCCAGTCATTGCAGAGTCATTGGGCGTTTTTCCACTCAACGGGCCGGCACCGGCGCCGGGGCTTCGTTTTTCCACTGCGCTGGCGGCGCCGGCCGGTGTCGCTGCCGGTTTACGCTTGTTTTTGCGTATACACGCACACGGCTACAATACATACACAATACCCGTGCAGTTTTACCGGCCGGCAGTGAGCTACCGGCACTGTTGGGAGTCAACGCCGTGCCGTTGCCGGCGTTGCCAAAAACATGGCCATATATTTCATACATTTTTGCTTCCCCGGCAGCCGGGCCGGTGCCGGCTCCGGTGAGTGGAAAAACGCCCATTAGCTATCTGAGCCGCGGTAGCGTGGCCGCTTACCAATCGAGCGCAGGCTTCTGGTTACACGGTTATCCGATACTCGCAACGAACGATAAATAAATCGAATTCCTCCGTCATCTCCGTTACGCTTGCACATGAGTAAATAAACGGAGCAGAGAACAACTTTCATACAACCGCGCGAATCGGTTGCACTACTACAAGCATACGGGGCATGTGTGCGTTACCACTGGCACGCGGCGAGACTGGAATAAATCGGTTTATGACGCACAACCAGTTGCATAAAGTCAGGGTTAGTGCGACGGCGTTCTTAGGGCCGATTTCACCGTCTCTCATAGAAACTGAGTTTAATAAAACTTGGTTTTGATTAATGAAAACTATGTAGCGGAACTCAGTTTAGAGCATAAACCGAGTTCAACTTCAACTGATCGCGTTTAATTCTGCTGTGAAATCGGCCCTTAGGAAGCTTTTACTCTGTTTGGTTAATCTACTCAAGTGACGCTTGCGTGTAAGTGTAAAGGCACATTTTATTACCTATATAGATTTAAAAATAGCTTGTCTCGCATGCTGCCTACCTACGCGTACTTCGCAGGTAATCAATAACTGTCTATTCCATTGTTACTTTGTTGTTTATTTAAGTCGCGGTGGCTGCGAGGCGCTACCGACGTAGGGTTGTGCTTTTGCGCATGTGCTTTTAAGTGTCCGTTCAGACTGGACCACTGGGAGAGGAGAGCAGTAGCATCTGAAATTGAGTCTAGAATTATTGACATAAGGTTAATTTTTACATGTCATTATATTTGCCGTGAGCGGCCCTCGAGCATATCTATACAAAAATAATGAAATGAATAAGAATCCTTATTGACACCAAAAGTCTATTTCAAAATATGCTCTCCTCTCTGAGCCGGACTGTGAACGGACCCCAGTAGGGTTAACGAGCATCTCCTGACCCATTCGCTTGTTACATCCAGCCCTGACACCGGAGCAGCGGGTGGTCGCGCACGCTATGATCTCTATGGTCGAAAATCACCTCTCCTGGGTGATCCTGTGGTGGCGCGCCAAATACCCGGAGAGCGTCATCAAGGGTTACCAAGTTAATCTGCAGAGCGCTCTGAACACGCGCCTGCCGAATAGCATCCTGAACTTCTGCTACAAATTCACGTCTGGGCGCAAGGTTAGTGTCACCTTCGTATAGCCGGACCTAGACGAGTGTAACGTGATGTAATGTAATCTAACGTGTAATGTAACACTAATTCTACGTTAGGACGGCACTACGAGCGTTACATGTAACGTCTGGATCCGACTTATGGGCTGTTGCTGCTAAGAGCATGTACACAAAATTACGATGCGTCGTCGCATAGTAAAACCTGCGAGCTCCCACGACGCGTTGCAAGAACTTGCGGATTGATTTGCATCGCGCATTTCTTCAATTTCATTCTTTTTTTGCCACCTTGTCGTACCAAATCGCATCGCCGCAATTTATTTATGTTGTAATTTTCTGGTTTGCGAATTCATATCGCGCCAATTTGCAGTTTTGAGTACAAGCCCTTAGGCTAGAGTTCACCAACACTTAATCCAGAGATTATTATTAAACCGTCAGACATACCGTATGGAAGAACTGTCATAAACTGACTGTTATCGTTTGCATCACCGCCATTTTCAATGTTTTCGGTGTCAGACGGTTAGGCGGTAAAGCTCTCTTAATAAAAATCGCACTATCTGAACATACTGCATTTTTCGTTTGAAACCGTTAATAAGGTTTTGTTGAATATTAATCGCTTGTTTTACGTGTCGGTGAACTCGAGCCGTATTGTCACAATGAAAAGTTATTTTTCCCCTTTTATTTGATTTTAAATTAAATGTTAGAAAAAAATTGTAAGTAAAATGAAAATTGTGTTTAGAAAAATATCGAAAAATTATAGTCTACTAAAATATTAATTTCCACATCAAGACAAGAATAATATTTCGAAAATTTTCACACCATAATTTTCAATCACATACCTACCTATTATAGCTACCATCAGCAATCATTATTTTGAATACAGCTTATTCGTTTCATCCTTAGTTGAAATTTCTAATACAATTTGCAACGATTGAGGACTCGTTGGTACTGTAGTAAGATACGTTTCTGCCGTAGTTAAAAGCGTAGTAGAATATCTTTCAAGCCTTGTTTTGCCATGCAAATGTCATTAGTAGGTATTTTTAAGATTCTGAAATTTACACCTACTACCCCGCTACCCTAATTGTCGACGACGCCTACCAAATATTGGCAGTGGCGCAATTCGATTGCATCTGTATTATTGTGCAGAACATACCACGCCTGTGTTCTTAATTGATGGGTCTCTAGAACATAGTCGCATCTACTAAGTATCAGTGGCGGAGCGTCCATATAACCCGATTCCCAACAGCCGTACCAAACGAGCGAGCATAAAAAAATCATTACCATCATTCAAGTACAATACCATTTTATAAGCAAATAAAAAAAATCCATCAATATAATCTTATCATAACAGTATTAAACGCGCGCGAAACAATATGCAACACAGGTACATACAGTTCGCTCCCGCTCTCTAGATTCCTTCAACTAACTCGCTAAATATCGAGTTATGGGCGCCTGCTATACAGTGCCTGCACGCACACAGACAAGCGTAGTCTTGTCAGGCGCACGCAACGCGAAATAGTACCTAAAGTTTGCCTACAAGCCGGCATCAAGCCGGCATTTCGGCAGCATACGCGCTTATGCATCGATACACTACGACACACGCACACATTAGTAATAAACTCCCACGAAAACAAGTTCCGTCAAAAGTAAATATTTTAGATCTTATTGCAATAGCCATAAAAGCGGAATTTCTTTTGTGAACTGCACTCAATATCGCGGTCGTGCGCCGCTCCTGCAAGCCGCTCCGGACCGGGTTGAATCGTCCTTCCCTTATTAACACGGCTTTTGTTTGTATAATGATCTCTCTTTCTGGCTGTATAAAACAAAGCACAAGCACGCAAAAGTGGCAACGTAGTTCTCCGCTTCGTCACTAGATGGCGTTGAACAGTTGTAGCCGTGTCCTAGCAGGCGGTGTTAAAAGTTAATGCTTAAACCATAAGAGGCTTCATATAGTTGTGGCTTGCCTAACTTGTTTTTTCACGCCACGCCACTGCTAAGTATCTAGTTGCTAGGACGTGGCTTTTTAGTTGCTTACAATTTGAATTATTGCTATTTAAATATTATGTGTAAAAGCAGTAAAAAGCTTTTACTATATTAATCCTACAAAGATTTGGTGGTTTGAAAAAGAATTTCGAAAAATTATGGTCTTGATGCGGGAATCGAACCCGCGTCCGCTGCTATCCGGGCAGGTGCCTGACCGCACGGCCAACCAAGACACTAATTAACTTGCCGAAATTCTTCTAACCTTTACACTTCACGTTGTAAGCCAACGGGTACCGTCGCAATGTAGAAATAAATATCAAACATTCCAAAGCAGATATTTTTACAAATACCGTGCGTTCGGTTAAGCTTGGGTTTGCATTATAAACTATTAGATAATAATTTTTACGAAATTCTTTTTCAAACTACCAAAATCTTTGTACGAATTTTTCTAACATTTATATATTGTTAAAATAAAAATCGAATATGCGACTTTGTTCTTGGGACCCGTAATTTATTAAAGTCAAAACTCTTGTGGCAACAAACAGCCGTGTGGTGTCAGGCAGAGTAGAATACAACATTGTCACCACCCCCATCTCTCCCGTGGGTGACGTACAAGGCGACTAAGGGTAAAGACAGCAATGAGTAATGGGCAGCAGCATTCCTCTTGTACCTTCTAGCAATATACTGCGATTGATGTGCCCGATAGATGGCAATAGGCTCGCCACCTATTACATGGGACCTAGCTAAATTGGCGGGAAGTGGGTGTTAATTCACCTCTGCCTGCCCCTTATGGGATATGGGCGTGATTTATGTATGTATCTAAGAGTTTTGCATACAAAACTATTAGCCGGTCAAAACCACTTGTATTAAAGGCTTTTTATTAAACTAGGGATACTTACATCACCTAACCGCCGAATAAAGCAAATATTTTTATTATTTTAAGTTCATTCGCACTTCGTTGTCCTGACTGCATCTGCAGTCCTTAATACCGGCTAGTCCCATCTGTTGGGTTACTTTTGTATGAAATCAGTCAAAACTGATTTTGACTGGCTAAGAAAAATCACTAAATAGTGCTTTTGACGGGCTGAGAGTTTTGACTGTAACATATAATTTACAGACATTTGGTACAACATGATTGCCCATGTTGTCTGACATGCCTGTTTGACATGGTCGTTAGTCGCCATTGTCGCGGACTTGCTGCGAACTTGGCTGTTTCTTAAACAACTGTCCATTGTGTTCTCGCGATAAATACAAACCTACCTTACAGCTTGACTCCTCTCGGAAGGTTAGAAATGTGCAAACCTAACAATCATTTATCTGTGAAAAAATTACTGTCACACCCGAAAACGTTTTACACATTTTTAAACTTACCCCTAGTGGATAACATAATTTACAATTTAAATTATTTTTAAACTGTATTTAAGTATCGGGTGCAGATGAGTTGGTGAATATGAATGTTGAGTGATGGAGAGGAAGAGGAAGACCGCAGAATAGATGAATAGATTACGTGAGAAATGACAATTTGTATAGATTTAACTGTTCAAAACAAGTTGATGAGATATTTAGGCGTCTCTGGTCTTATAACGACTGGCATAAAGAATATTATTTTAAGAAACATGTGGTTAGAAAAATTAACTAACGTTTTTTTAGCCGAGCATCTGCCCCGCAAGCCAAGCGGCCGATCTATCGAACGCATAAAATACAAAATGTATGAAACTAACATATTACAAAGAAAACAATACGTCAGTTTCATACTTTTGTTTTCTACACGTTTGAATAGAAAAGCCACTTGGCTAGGCACTCAGCCCGGATAGTGGAGTGGAGCGATTCCCGTATCAAGACTATCTGCCGCACTCAGAGACGTCAAATAACGTTAATGAGTACTTAATGTCAAAAAATGACAATTCAAAACTAGTCGCTATTAATGCCGGGTCTATGGTCTAGTTTTAAATGAGATTTTTTGACATTAAGTACTCATTAAAGTTATTTGACGTCTCTGAGTGCGGCAGTATATTGTGATTTTTCTCACTTTTTCATCAGGCTAAAACTGTCAAAAACTTTAAATAAGTGCGTTTGTAACACGATAAGTTTACTTTAAATAAGTGTGTGTATGTTTGTAACACGATAATTCTCCACGTTCCAGGGCCTGAAGAAGGCCAAGGCCCACGGCATCGGCGTGCATACCCAGGACGAGATAATTGAGCTCGGCAAGAACGACCTGCGTGTGCTCTCCGATTATCTGTCGGATAGGCCGTTCTTCTTCGGCGACGAGCCGACACTCGTAAGTATCGCTTACAGAAATGTAAACAACGCAGCGTTCGCTTCGCACGCATTCCTATCCTAGGCGAACTCTGTAAACTTCCTGTGTTGACTGTTATAGGGATGATGACACTAACAAAGAACCCCTGCAATACAAATTTTAAAGAAAGAAAGAAAGACACATTTATTCAACACAATTCAACTCAAATTCTTTGATTTACACCGAATAATTACCCTTAGTAATAAATCTATACTAATATTTTAAATCTGAAGAGACACCTGACCATAAAATGAACTTTTCCGCCCGCCACGAGTACGAAATCGAATACGAAAATCCCACTTCCTGGTCAGGGGGTGACATAAAATTGTTAATATACCCCGGGCGATAAAAAAGGAAAGCCTCAGCCCGGCTAGCATGTATACCATTTATCGTGTTTCGGTAGTCATGCTAGCTGGGCTGATAGCACATATTTACCTAACCAAGATCTCGTTTTTTTACCGCCCTTGGTAAAATGTACTGATATCCCTTACCGCCATTGGTAAAAATGTAAACTGTTCCGCAGCTGGACGTCGTAGCGTTCTCGAACCTCGCACAGCTGCAGTACATCGACAAGGAGGTGTCGCACCCGCTGCGAGACGCGATGAACGACTCCTTCCCGAACCTGGTCGGTCTGGTGTCCCGCATCAAGGAGCGCGCGTTCGCCGACTGGGACGACATCTGCGCCACGCTGGACCTGAACGCGCACTTGCCCAAGCCTGCCAAGGAGGCTAAGGAGACTAAAGAGGGCACCGGGCCCGCAGAGAAGCAGCCGCTGCCTGAGGACACCGAGAAGGGCAAGGTTGGTGTACTGTCACTTTAAGGCCCGTTTATATCTAATGCGCGCCTCCGGTCAAGCGGTTTCGCGTCAATCACGCAGATTTAAGCTTGCTTCAATTATTTTGTCTGCAACGCTCGCTTGAAGCATGATACGCGCTTGATGTGATTTTAAATGTATACATGTATAGTCTATGGTCAAGCCTCTTGACAGGCGTTTCAATCACACTGTTTAGCAAGCATAACAGAAAATCTACGTGTTTCCCGCCTGACCGCTTGACCGTCTCGGAGGCCCCTAAAGTCAATTTTTTTATTAAAATTACATTACCTGTGTTGCTTGGATTTACAATGCATAAATAGTGATGTGCCACCACTATCGAAATATACAAGGATCATTCATGGCCATACAAAAATAATTAAAAATTATTTTTGTTGGTACTCTTTTTGTACTACTTTTGTCAGCATATATGTTAGGGTAATAAACCTTTAAATCTTCTTGAATCTTCTTCTCCCTGCCCTGTTCCCAATCTATCTGGGGTCGGCACAGTATATTTCCTCTTCCATTCATATCGGTTAAACGTCATCAAGCCATCCACTCCCTTTTGATTAATATCATCCATCACACCGTAAAGATGCTAGTGATGAATGAATGTATAGAAAAGAGACGGAACGGACGAGAGACCGATGAACGGAGAGAGTGATTGGAATGACAACATTCCAATCCATACTGCTCAAAGTTTCGGCTTAGGTTTTACAGCCGGCCGCCTGCCTGACACTAACTCTCTTTGGGTATGCTGTTGTTGATGGTTTGCCGTCTACCATTCGGGTACATTCAGCATCATAAGTAGATTAACACTTAAGTACCTTGTCATAATGGTTGTTCGTACAAATTTGTGGCGATTATTACTGCGCATGCGCTGTCTTTGGCATACTAAGTGGTAATCGACTTATGATGCTGACTGTACTGTGACTAAGGGTTAAGACAGCAATAAGAAATGGGCAGCAACATTCCTCTTATACCACTCAGTACCACACAATATACGGCGAGTAATGGGCCCGATAGATAGCAGTAGGCTCGCAAAAGTGGGTGTTAATTCACATCTGCCTACCCCTTCGGGGATTTATGCATGTATCTATGGTGTGGTAATCATTTTAACCACCTCCGTGGTCTAGTGTTTCGGTCCCTTGCCCCCGTAGCACGGGACGTGGACAAAATCTCCTCGGGGAAAAGAAACTGTTTTCCTCTCGCTCCAACTCCCGCTTAATCCCTAGACAAAACACTAAAGGTCCGTTTATCTACATACATTGAGCGTGCCAGACACGCACCGTAGCAGACAAAATAATTTTCTTCTATAAAGTGGTTATTATATTAGTATGTATAATGTCTTCCTAAGATCAATGTTATCGATTCACATTTGCCTACAAATAAAGAGGCGTGATTTTATGTATGTGTGAATAATTGAACTTTGATGTATATTATTTTTTTACTTTCAGGGCGACGAGAAAGAGAAGGAGCTCGAGAAGGAGCCAGAAGACAAGGAGAAGGAGAACGAAAAGGAGAAGTAGAAAGGCATACTATAGAGATACATAAATACCTACCGTAAATTACATTTAATTTGAATTATACACTTAAGAGTCAGACTCGTAATAGATTCTGTATATTGTAAGCGTGTAAATCCATTTGTCTTTCCCGCTGGATCCGTTTCGAACGCAGTCGCGTCTAATGCTATTATTTTTTTTATTCATCGTTCGTATTAAATTCCTTGTTATAAAATTCGATGACCTATCTGCCTTAGGTTACGCGCAGTTTGATTGTATTATTGTATAAGTACGTTTTTGAGTTTTTCTCTCTCTGAATTATGAAGTATAATATATATCATATAATTGGTTGTTAAGGTACTTACAGGATTAGTAATCATATTGTATTCGCATCCGTAGAATAATGAAGCGTAAGTGGTGAACATTCACGTAAGCAAATTGACTCAATTCGACATCTATTCAATTTAAAGTAAGTCTAATTAGGGAGCGGTTCATGACTCAATCTTAGTACGTATAGATGTAATGATTAATGGAGATTATAGTTCATCCATTCACGGCATCATTTCCTCCATTTAAATAGAATAGCGCCCTACTGAATATGAAATGTTATGCTACAAAATGGTTAAGTCTAGTATAAATGAATACCAAAAAAAAATTGGCTGACGTTAGTGTGTAAAGGAAGGAAAGTATTGCGCAACTCAGTTGTCTAAATAAAGTCGTGAGCACGTCAGCGCGTTTAGAATGTTTTGAAGTTCTTGTACTCTATTGGTTTTTACAAATGAAATTTTACAATTTACAAATTTTTGATACACGAAAAAGCCAGGAAGACTGTTTTTTCATATTATTATCTACGTAATTAATTCATAGTCCATAAAGAATTTTGATATTGTATTAGTTCTTAAGAGTTAGGAGAGAAGAAAATGTGTATCTACTCGATTTTTGTAAGTGCAGTTTAATTAGAATATTTGTTTTTTTTTAATTTCACTTCGGAGCACAATTCTCATAGGTTATACAGAATACTCATTCAAGACTGCTTTCGTCGGCATTCGAAGATGTTCCGCCTCCAGTCCACCGACCTGAAATACCAGCTATTGCGCTGTCAAGAATATAAAGGGCGTTACTCACTGAAACAGGCCGTTGACGTATTGTGTCTAATAAATATGATTATAATGATTTCTGATTACATTCCACTCGTTCGTTTAGCTCGCCGGACCGCGACGTAAATGTCTTAACCACCTAGCAGTTAGCTAGAACAGCGCGAGGCTGAAACTGCTCGAGGGTAGCGAGAATTTCGCACGAGGAGGGTAGATCGAGAACCTTTGCTTGAGAGTAGAGTGAGAAGGAAGTCGGTCGTCGCTTTCCATTTCGATACGATTAATGTTAGATTAATACATAGTGAAGTGTAAGTCGCTGTTGTGAATTCCGGAGGGTTAACTTTAAACTTTTCGAGTTACTCGGTAAGGTAATGTTCGTAGGTTGTTAGCGCGTAGTTTTACCGTATAATATGTACGTACCGTATGTGTAAAGCGTTACGTAGTGGATATTTTGAGTTCGTTGTGAAACTTTGCTTTCCATTCTTGGGGATTGGTCGACGTATGTCCCTCCCGACAACTGCTAACCATCACTGCCATTAGTCTCAAGTGTAAGGTTATGTAAGGAATAGGTTAGGGTACGTAGTTGGAGGCGCGCGCTGCTCTGCCGCGTTCGCGTGTATTTGTATTCGTGTTACATATCGCACACCCGGATCTAAAGGGAGCTAACTCTAAAATTTCCTTTTTTGACTTATGCTCGCCACCGCCCTCCTTAAATCACTACATATCGACCAATAAAACAGATTAAAAAAAAATTCCACTAATTGATTTAAAAGCATATATAAAACTCAGAAAACTCCTGCAGTGTACAGGGACACGGTATCAGTGTTTCGCGTTTAATGAAAAAAGTGCTTTTTTGAGTTGACTCTGTTTAGATCTAGGTGTGCGTATTTTGAAATTGTTTCTCTGTGCGCACAAGTACAGAGCCTGCTTAGGTTAGGCGGGTTATATTTGTCTGTGTATAGGATATTGGAATCAGTCTGGCTGGCATGATCACCGAAAAACGCTATGTTATGCGCAATTTATCGCTGTGGACTGTCAAAAGCGATGGATTTTTGATAGTTCTAAGCGATAATGTGTTTTATCATACCGTGTTTCGTTGGTCATGCTAACTGGCCTGGTCTTAACTCCAGTCATTACGGGAAAGACGAAATTTAAATCATTAGTCGCTTTTATAACCATAGCGTGCGTTTTGATTTGATGGCTTATAAATATTGGTAAGCTCTTTTCTGACCAATCACTACGCACAATCAATCGAAGTTACTATGATCCTAGACCAGTATTTGGTCACTTTCCGAAAGTATTGTTTACGATATAAACAGTTTTTTGAGATTCAATTCAATTTGCGCGGTGTTGTTGTATAAGCGACTAATTTTTGATAAGCTTCTTAATTCATAAAACGCATCGAAAATAAAAAACAGATTAAAGTATTCATTCTAAAATACATCCTAAATATCATATAAGTCACATTTTCATTTTTGTGTTTATTACACATGTTTACATGTTATTTCCCGATGTAGTGGCTGGAGAGTAAACCAGCGGGGTTATTACGTAAGCCGATTGCTATCTATTTCGTCTACCCGTCCCTCTCGCACTTTGCGCATTATTCTCAACGAGTGACAGTGATGGGTAGACGCAATCGGCTTACTCGGTGTTTAGTTTAGGGTATGACGTTGGTCGCTCGCGTTCTGCGACTAGGATTCGGCACGTTCATACTTTAGCGACAAGCTATCTATATATACACATTTATCGGTATAATATAAATAAAGGTATTGGATACACATTCGGACATGTTTTCGAGCCTGTTTCAGTGTATGCGACATCCGGGTGGGTCTCAGCCGGGTATCCGGGTATGCTCGCGTAAAGGTGCGTTTACACGGGCAACTAATACTGCTCAAAACTCGTCAACTGTGACGTCACGATCACATCAAGCAACTTAGGGCGATGGCAACACAATACCACGCAATCGGTACCATTAAAGTTGCCAAGCTGTCCTTGTCCCGTGTAAGATCACCTTAAGGGTGCTTTTTCACCAGACATGCGCGAGGTGGTGACTAAGCGGCGTGCGAGGGAAAATCTTCCAATATGTTTCTGCAATACGGAAATGGAGCAATTATATTAGAGGATTTTTCCTAGCGCACCGCTTGGCTACCTCGCACATGTCTGGTGGGAAAGCAGCCTAAGCTCTGCCATCTCGCTTTCGTTGGTGCAGAAGGCACCAAATCAGGACAGCCACAGGCGCAATTGTAGCACTAAGCATAGTTAAGCATATAGATATCATGCAGATTTGTCACATTATACTCATCCCTTAGTTAGTGTTGAGGGGCGACAAGTAATCGTACTGTGTGGCGTATCCACCAATGACCGTTAGCCACCGAGTTCAGGAGGCGGTTAGGCCACCGCTTACGCCCTCAGCACCATCACTTGTCACCCCCGACTTATAGAAATGTAATCTATGTGGTAATTATTATGTAATTCTTAACATGACATATTCTGAATTGACGTGTATTGTTGTAAGTTAGCGCTATTATACAAATTAATCTAACGATAATTGTAAGCATTCCGACAATGTTCATATTATTATTATGAGAACAACAACGGAAATGGTTTAAGCGAACAATTTGTCATAGTTATTGTATCCACGTGGTTTGATTTCCAATGATTAAATTATAATATTCATTCATTATAGTGATTGTGATTTTCAATTGTCGTGTCAATGGTGTTTAAAAGTAAGTATTTCTTATTCGACTAGATATTGTATTGGTAGCCATATTTGTACCGATTATACACAACTGAGCTTTCTGTGGACACAATGTTCTCGTAAGTTTCCATGTAATTTTCTGTCACCATTAAAGTATCTACCTACTAAATACCCAGGTACTGCAATTTGCTGCGGTTTGGTTAACACGACCACTGTCAACCAATACGGAGCTCTGAGCAGGTCTGGTTTTATTTTATCCACTTCACTTCACACCCCACATCGAAAATTAACACTGCATAAGTATCAAATACATCTAACGTTTATAAAAATTCAGCGTTCTAAATAGTTTGTTATTGGAATATAATAGGGGTTAAAGTATGAAATTGCCGATGTACCCTCATTATTTAGTAGTAGTGTTTATTTCCTTCAAAACAATAGTTATGTCCATTATTCTTTTTTTATTTTAAACTTCATTGCAAGGACTTATATTTATGAATACAATTTTATCTTATTTTTATTTCTTACACTACCAATAAATCTTCAAAAACAGCTCGTCCTAAGTACCACTTAGATCCACGGACAAGGGACAACAGTCCACCTTCGTTATAAAAAAAAATCTTTTGGTATCCTAGGTATCCTATAGCTTAATGTTGTCTAAATATACCCACAAAATTATATAAAATTTAGATTTGTGGTTCCTTAAAATATCGCAAATATGTTTGTATGGAATTCGCTAAATTCTCCATACAAAACGGCAATTTGATATTTAAATCCCTAATATAACAGGCATAGAAAATACATACATAAATCACGCCTATAACCTCGAAGGGGTAGGCAGAGGTGAATTTCACCTATTTAATATTAGGTGGCGAGCCTATTGCCATCTACCGGGCACATAAATTGCAGTATATTGCTAGGTGGTCTTTACCCTTAGTCGCCTCGTACGACAGCCACACGACACAATATTGTATTCTGCCTGCCACTGTACAAAAAAATTATTACCTAAAGTCGTCTACATAAACTCATCTAAGCTACAGTATGATGTAGAGGTTATTTATAACTTGATAATTGGATATTTCCGGTGATATTATTAAGTTCTTGATAGAAGCAGGTCATATCATGAATATTGCTTGTATCGAACTAAGTAGGTAGTAAACCAATAGTAGGGTTAGTTATCTTGTGAGCATGAGAGCTAAACTTGAAAATAGTCAGTATTATCTCGCTATTTTCAATCATTAGCACATAAGAGGGTTTTGTAATCCCTAGCCTATTGCTATCTTATCATCATTACCAGCCTTTTTAACTTCCTCACTGCTGGGGCACAGGGCTTCCCTATGGATGGACTGGACGAATATAGGGAGAATGGGCCATAACCCAATACGCTGGCCCAGTGCGGATTGGGGACTGCAGGCAGATGCATCCGGAACCACCGGCTGAACGTGCCTTCGGAAGCACGGTGGAACTCTTGATAATACATTTGTGGTCACCCATCCAATGACGGCCTTAGCGAACGTTGCTTAGTTCCAGCAATCTCAGGCCGAGCGCGTTATCCACTACGCTATCGAGCTTAAAAATCTACAATCATCATCATAAATCTCTCCACCATTTGATAGTGTTTTGTCGGATCTAGTGAGAGTTGGAGAGAAACAATTTTTTTTCCCTGAGGAGATTTTCTCGACACCCGTGCTACGGGGGCAGGTAAAGCGAAGCAAGCATCACATTAAAAAATAAGTTGTTTTTACAACACAAAAAATGGCGCTGTTGAACTAATTTTTAAATTAGGTAGGTAGGTAGTACCTACCTTAGCAGGTTGCGACTACCTACAATTATAAACCCATGGATTTTGGCGTTATTTGTAAGGGTACCTACATACAGTGCGTTCACAGGTATTTTACCTCTGACATTTCCATTTACGTTATATGTGAGAGAAGGATAATAATTTGACATTTCCATATGTTAGAGCAGGACGATGAGAAGTGTCAGAGGTAAAATAACTGAAAGCACTGTACTATTTGTTCACCACAGACATATAAATTTGGTGGCATTTGCCACCAAATTTATATTGTCCCATGCAGGCGCAAGCAGCGTGATGAAGCTTATAATAATAATTTGTTCATACATTTTTATGCGTACCTACGCCCAGGTATGTAAGTCGTAGAGTGCGCGCCACTTAAGTCTCCGCGCGAGGGGTGGCGCTGCTCGCCCACTTACTTTACTCTTTGTCGCCCACATTGACACTAGTAGAAAAAAAAATAGGAAGAGTGTGTTTGGCGCGTTTCGTGATGTCGTCCTATTTACTCCGGGTGTCAGTCTAAAATTGGTTCAGAGTGGATTTTGTGCAGTGAAAGTGGTGTTATTATGGTGCACAAGCATCCGCGTTGATGTGCAATTATACAGAATCATTGAAACAAGTCTTTTGATGTTGTGGTGAAAACCACTTGAAAAGTGGTTTTGTCCACTTCATCAGGCACGATCATGAACTCTGTTACCATTAAATTCGCTCCAAGCACTCCCTAGATGCGTTAAAATGTGTGACACCCATATTTTAACGTTAAATTCATTTTATTTATACATTTCACCCACTCATTATTTCATAAGACTACAGATATATATATATACACCAAAAACTTGGCTGTATGGGTAGACCCTTTGTCTTTCCTAAAATATAGGGAGAATTAAAAATAAAATATTAGGCCGAGTTTTAGTTCCAATTTTGACCACGCGCATGACGCGCACTCTAGCATCCATTTATTAAAAAGTAGCGCCATCTATGATCTAGTATCAAAATTAACCATCAACATTCACTGCATGCCAACGATGCTACCAATAGCATGCTCTTGGATCGGAGCTCTGTAGCATGCGTGAAAAAGCGTTATTTGGTTGAAATTGGATGTGGCTAAGGATTAAAAGCGTGATGAGAAATGAGCAGCAGGGTTGCTTTTATTTCACCTAGCACAATGTACGTGTCCGATAGATGGCAATAGACTCGCCCCCTGTCCTTCATTACAAGGGACTTAACCGTCTATAATAATATGAGAAAGAGTATATTAGGTACCTAATACTACTATGACATGTTGATTACATCAATAGGGAAGCGGGCAGTAACGTATTCCTCGTGCAACATCATACATATCACACAATAGTGCGATTAGCACAATCATGCCCGCTACGCTAGGTGGCAGGTGGTCCCTTCAGGCATAAACATCAAGTTTGGGACTGAACAAAAAAGTTGACGATGTGTGGCTGTTCGTTGATACCCTTTTAACTACTAGTTACCTACCTATTATGATGTAAGTAAGCTAAAGTTAAAGTTTGTGTATGTAATTACCGAAAACTTTACTATCAAGTAGAGTTTTCGTTAATTAATATTTAAAATATGGTGACGGCAGAGTAGAATACAATTGTCACCTCACACCCATATTCTCACTCTCCCGCGGGTGTCGTACAGGGTGACTTACCCCCGAATACAGAAACGCTAATCAAATTTGGGCCACTGCTTAAAAACTTAAATGGACATTACCTGTCAGAATTTGTATGGAAAAACGTCAATTTTGACAATATTTAAATGTTATGCAAGACTCACACTTTGACTAGCGTTTCTGTATTCGGGGGTTAGGGTTAAGAGACTAGAGTTAAGACAGCAATGAGATAATGGGTAGCAGTAAGATAGTTTTTAATTGTTTTTTTTTTGTGTTGTATATTGAAACCAACTTACCGGTGGGTGAACAGCATTTGCTTTTTAACCTTTAGTGCTTTAGTTAGAGTTTTTAATAGTAAGTTAGTTTGTTAGTTATTATAGTACTTTCTGATTTTTAATATTAATTTACATAGCAACGTTCCTCATAAAATATATCACCTAACAATATATTGCTACTTGCCCGATAGATGGAAACAGGTTCGCCAGGGGACGTGGGACCTAACACCTACCTACACCTCTACTCTTTCGGAGATGAACAGATGTGATTTATTTATGTGTGTAAAATAGTAACATGGAAACATAGACTTACAAAATGTCGCGAACGTGCAATAGAAACTTGAACATTTTTATTTAATGTATTGAGTTATAATGTTGAAACTCATAAAAATAAACGTAATTCACGAAGCTAAATATGTATTTGTATAGCACTTTAAAGCGAGGTACCTGGTGTGTTACCTTTACAAACAACCATGCATAGGTGACCTTTTGTGAGACTCAAAGGGACCTCTCAAACCGATTGACAAACGCACAGGCTTTCGACAAACGCACAGGCTTTCATATCGACACGACAGCAGCTAGCTACACGTTTAATTACTAAAAGCTCGCCACAGCCACGCTGTTAACAGTGCGTCGAACGTCGATATTCACGGAACTCTTTGAGCTAATATCGGGTACATACTACAGACAGACAGACAGACCAGAATTTGATAGAGCCCGCTCTTTAGCTCCTGTCCTATGCGCGCTTAATTTGATTGCCGTTTGTGAAGGTTTGGCAGACATTCCATCTTGTTGATAGTACTCTACAACATGTAAAGCCGGATCCAGATGAGAGTAACGTGTAATGTAGCGCGAATTCTACGTTAGAACGGCTCTACGAGCAGGGCTGTCTTAAGCTTTTCGTAACTTGGGGCCTTTGGGCACATAAGAATTTCGAACCCTTTTGGAAAGCAAAGAAAGCTGATGAAAAACATTTTTGTGAAAAGAGTATTATGTGCCCGCATAAAAATGTTTTCAGAATAAATTTGAGAGAAATTTTCGGTCTTTCGGGCCCCCTGATGGCCCTATGCACTGGCCCCGTGTGCCCTTATGGTAAAGACGGTACTGTCTACGAGCGTTTCAGTAACTCGTCTGGACCTAGAATTCGTGTTACATTACACGTTATACTTATTGTGCAAAAGTGACCAAATTTTACACGATGACATTTTGCGAAAGTTCCTTTTTGCGTCAAGACAAAAATTAAATATCTAGTCATCAAATGTACAACGTCTCTTCTATTTTACGATACATTTTTAATTTTTATTTTGTATTCCCTTTCGCGCCTTTTCGCAAAACGTATGCGTTCCGATATTGGATTGGACACTGTCCTATTCATTTTTCGCCGACTAATAACCAATCGGGCATGGAGATTGAGAGCGCACAGCCTTAATGGCATTACATGTCGTTTTTTTGAAGGACTGTTGGCCTAGTTGCCTTTATAGCGTCTACTACAGGGTTTATGGCAGATGCTGTTAAGACATACCTAAACGACATGTAACAGAAATAACGCACACCATAAAATAACCACTACTTATGCTTATATTCATATAAATACCATGGTTTTATGAAAATTACCCATAATTAGGTACTCGCTTTTTACGGCACCCACGGGAGAGATGGGGGGTGGTGACAATTGTATTCTGCTTTGCCGTCCGCGTCACCACACGGCTAAGGAAACGTGAAAAAGGTCCTTAAGCCTTGCATTCGAGCACCGAAGTCTGAAAGGGTTTCTCGGCGGCAACTATCTCCCGAGGGAGTCTGGCTTACGTAGATAACCTCTCAGCTCCGTAGCACGGGACGTGGACAAAATCTCCTCGGGGAAAAGAAAATATTTTCCTCTCGCTCTAACTCCCACTAAATCCCGAGACAAAACACTGTCAAGTGGTGGAGAGAGATTTTGTCCACGTTCCGTGCCAGGCCCGCAGGGGGCGGTTCGAGCCGGAGCAGATTAAATGTAGACAGATCTGTATAAACACCGTCCAAGCCAACACAATGCCAGCTACAGTTGGCGTGTCCAAATATTAGATTTGAGGCCGATCTGTGGCTAGCCAAACATAATTTAATTGCGTTTTGAATTCTGAGTGTTTTCAATGGCGTCAGTCAGAATTTTGTTTCAATCATTCAAAAATTGTTTCAGAGCGGACTTTGTTCAGTGAAAGTGGTATTATTTTGATGCGTGCAAGTTGTAAAACGGGGTTCAGTCAAATATTAATGTTTCACAGTTTTTTGTTCTCTAGTTACGGATGCTTTCTTAATGTTCAATAATTTTCAATCATCATCATCATCATCATGCCTTCCCTAAGGATGGCAGAATATCGGCTTAACTTTAAGTAGGTAATATTTTTCTGGACACCCATCTAATGATTGGCCTCAGCGAACATTGCTTAGTTTACGTAATCGCAGAGCGAGCGCGCTAGATACAGTCGCCACTTATTATATAATTTATTGAACAATAATAAGCATTATGATATGGTTCGCGAACATAGTTGAATTTTGCTGTTCGATTCCCTATAACTACTTTGGGTACTTACCCGTGATAGCAAATTGATTGAGAAGTGCCACCGCTTTCCACTCTAAGTTTCTTGCGGTATTACTCATTTTATAACGCTGCTGTTGGTAGCTTTAAGGATTTTTCTACGATCATTTTGAAATGTGCCAATTTAAAAACTGCAAAGTAGATATTAAGTAAAACGTTGCCAAGAAAGTGGTGAAATAGTGGTAATATGGTGGCATATTTTGAACCTTAGTGCCTTATTATTATAAAGCTCAAAACCATATAAAATGGCATAGATAGACCTTTATAGAAATAACAGAGTTATGACAAGTTTAAATTTGGAAGCTAAAAGCGTCGGTATGAAAGCAGCCAAGCTGTACACTAATTAAAAACAAATTTAAAATTGGAACATTTCAAAATGGAAGTGTAAAATATCAAAATAGTAGTTTCCATTGGTTACAATTTTGTTTTATTAACCGATCATTATAGGTCGTAGAAAAAGTAATAATTATTATTTAATGTCAAAAATTTTCATTCCAATCAAGACCATAGACCCGGCAAGAATAGAGACTAACTTCAACTTCAACTTTTTGTAGTATGGCAAGCAGTCGTTTGTATGATATAAACGACCATTACTGCCAACGTCAGGTTAAGGAGATCACTTGTGTTCGAGGTTATCCGGTAGAGTTGCTTTTTTAAAAGAAACCTGGTGATATTTATTATTTTGTATTACCTGAAATAACGACACAAACATTGGACGTACACAATATAATGCACATTAAAAAAAAAAAAAAAAAAAAAAAAATGTTAGAGAATAGATATTTAAAGGGAAACATAAGTTGATAAAATTAGCCTTTAGATAGATAACATCAAGAATAGAGACTAGTTTTGAATTGTCATTTTTTGACGTTAAGTACTCATTAAAGTTAATTGACGTCTCTGAGTGCGGCAGTAAGTATGCTAAAAGAAATGAATGTTTGGCATAATTGATTTATCGTGACACTCGTCTGCGCGTCTCTGTAATGGCTGATTTACACGTAGTAGGTATTAAGTAGTCTAGTTCGTAACTAAATTTTAACTTGATTTTAAGTACTTAACTAAAATTTAAAATACTTGGAACTTATTGCTTAATTCATTGTTGACATGCGTTAAGTCACTTGAAATTTAGTTAATTACCTACTTAACAATTTAATGTATGTATGTAAGGCAGCCATTATGCTGGGACTACATTAGAGGGCGAAGATTCGTGTCGCATCGGTGCGCTATACAAAGTCTACAAACATTGTGTTCGTGTACGGGCATAAGCGATTTTTTTGTCCACATTGGCGGGCGAAGATTTATCGTGCCGGATTGTGTTGCTCGGCGTGACGTAGGTAGGTGTAACAACTCAAGCGAATATTGTCGCGACAAATCCCTTTGGTGCGCGCCAGTTTACCGGCCGTAGGTATCACACAGCGTTGCCAAACGTCCCGATTTTGGCGGGACGTCCCGATTTTTAAATCAAAATCCAATTTTCCGCGCGGGACAGCCTCAGTCCCGCTTTTCGTGGATAACTCGTGCGTGCAGCGTACTAGGCTACTGATAGGGTAAATCTGATTTAAACTTTCATATTTTTATAATAATTTATTTTCTATGGCTATTTTTTCTATCTATTGTTACGTAAACATAAAACTCAAATAAAAAGAGAAATATTTAATTCGCCCGAATACTACGCGACTACGCGTTGCAACGATATAAAATAACCGGCCACACTCATCTCACTCTCACGATTATTCGCCGTAAAATCATTTTACAGTGACCATCATTTCAGTGCAGTAACGTAACGGGCGTAATCTAAGTACTTACTATTACTTCGGCTGTAAAGATGAATGGTATGGTGGTAACGGTAGAAGGTGATAAGTACACACTATAGTGCTTTGTCGTATACTAACTACATCGCTAAAGAATGGTATAATACTTGTTAAGAACCCCTTTCTGATTACTTATACTTTTGATAGATATTTGAATATGACATAATTATTGAGGAAAAAAAAATGAGCAAAATAAAAACAGACGTAAATTGAAGAGCTATCGCTATAGTTTGCTTTTAATTGATAGTTATTTACAATATTGTTAAATTACTTTAAAAAAATTATTGAATAAAATAGTTAATTGCACAATTACAACCCCCGATAACATAAACGCCACTTGAATTTTGTTTAAAATACTAAGCAGGGCTCAAACTTTGAGTAGCGTTTCTGTATTTGAGGGTAAGTGTATGTGTATCAAGTGCTTAATAGTCTTGACTATAACTGAGTTATAATAAATATAGTATAAGTAACTAAATTAACTTACTTTGAAAGACTGATAAAATACTTATTTTGAACAGCTATTCGAGCCGGCTATGTCAGCTGACACTAATGTAACGATAGGTAGCAATATAGAATTTTTGTGCCCATCTAGAAACGGATATCTCCGGTAACACAATTATGATCCTACGGTTCTAAAGGGGTGTGAATTGTACGAAACGAAAACCGACATTTCATCTCTATTTTCAATGATCTACTATACTTCTATACTGTTATAAAGCTGAAAAGTTTGTTTGTTTGTTTGGTTGAACGCACTAATCTCAGGAACTACTAAAACAAATTGAAAAAAAAAATTTTTGTGTTGGATAGTCCATTCATCTAGGTAAGCATAGGCTATTTAGTAACCGACATTAACGCGAGCGAAGCGGCGGCCGACTACTAGTCTACCTATTACTACTATAAATTAAAAATAGTACTTAGTTACTAATATATTAACAAATGTCTGCATAATAATGAATATAAACTGAAATGGGCGAGCAACAAGTTGGTTTGGCATATTTTATCACTGGAGACATTTAAGGTAACGAAAGATGGATTGTGTGAGGCGTGACAATTGTGAAGGTAAAAAACTTCAAAGACTTGCTATGTAAGGACAAGGAGTTGGTAGGCACTTAAAAAGTTACATTTTTATAGAGCAAGCGTAATCTTTTTTAAAGATCGTCGCGTCCATGAGATAGATAATTTATCAAACTCTCCGATACAACAAAAATCAGAAGAGATTTATCTGAATACTAATATCAAACCAAGCTGGCTTGTAAGCTATACAGATGGGAGCAATGAGCATGCCAGCTAAATCCCTTTAAACATTACAGAAAGACCTTGGCTTTGTCTAGAACTTTCGTACCTAACTTCTACTGCGACCGCACGGTGAATCCATGGAATCCTGAAAGTTTTCGCCTCTGTTGTAAAATGTTGTTTTTTAGGCGCAGAACGATGCCCAATGCCCAACGCTGACCGACTCGTAAGTCGGTACAATCGACCGCTGGTCAAGCGCTACAAACTGGTTTCAAAAAATATTTTCATTACATTGCACTAGAGTGTTTTATAAGTAGACGTGCATGAGGCAACTCCGATATGTCAGTCACGGTACCGTCCCTGTACAGGCAGCTGAGCGTCATGCAGGTCTATTTTAGCTCGATTCAAGAATTTTGATCGTCTACAACGCTTTATCGAGTCAAGCATTTAAGAGCTTTTTCATGTCTGTTTGATTTGTATGACCAAACAACAGAACAGAAACTCTCAGGCAATATCAACGTGCTTGACGTCAAGCTGCTTGACCGTCTCGGAACCCAATTAGACAGATAACAAATGACGCTCAATGTCAAAAGTCGCTACTGCCGCACGTCGGTGGTAATTGATACAATCAGCGTCTTTTGTAATCTAAAATTAAATAACAAGGCAGTAGATGTAATGATTTATAAGTTTAAATAATGGCAATTGGTTTTATGGCTGGGAGCCTGTCTCTTTACGATTGAATGTATGTATGATATAAATCAAATCGAATTCGGGGTAATTGTATTAGACACATCAGTCTCTCTAGACAAGAGGCCAATCCATTCGAACGAATAGAACACATACATACATAAATCACGCCTGTATCCCCGAAGGGGTAGGCAGAGGTGAACTAGCACCCACGTTTCGCCAATTATGTTAGGTCCCATGTAATAGGTGGCGAGCCTATTGCCATTTATCGGGCACAAAATTCGCAGTACATTGCTACGTGGTACAAGAGGAACGCTGCTGCCCATTCCTCGTCACTGATTTATCCTTAGTCGCCTTGTACGACACCCACGGGAGAGAATTGGGGTGGTGACAATAATGTATTCTACTCTGCCGTCACCACACGGCTACACGAATAGAACACAAATGTATGAAAAACACGTATTAGAGTTGTCAAAATTAGAGTTGTCAAAATTAGAGTTGTCAAAATTAGAGTTGTCAAATTAGAGTTGTCAAATTAGAGTTGTCAAAATTAGAGTTGTCAAAATTAGAGTTGTCAAAATTAGAGTTGTCTAAATTAGAGTTGTCAAAATTAGAGTTGTCAAAATTAGAGTTGTCAAAATTAGAGTTGTCAAAAAAAGAGTTGTCAAAACATTTGTATTCTATTCCTTCGTATAGATTGGTCACTTGTCTCAGCCCCCTGGGCACGATAATCTCTTATTACTTACTCTTTCATTCATATCGGTCAGACGTCATCAATCCATCCACTCTCTGTTGATTCATATCACACCTGAAAGGTGCTAGTGATAAATTAATGTATAGAAAAGAGACCGAACGGACCATGTCGAGAGACCTATGAACGCAAAGAGTGATTGGGATGGCAACATTGCGATACATACCGCTTAAGGTTTTGCCTTACACCAACCTGTATAAATAATATGCGAAGATACTATACTGCATTGTATATCATAATGCCCTGGTTGTGTTAGTAGGCTGTAGCGATCGTGAGCACTATGTTAGTACGTCGCAAAGCATTTTCATATTCGAAAATGCGGAGCGCTATTTTGAGAAATTCCGGTGACGCTGCATCGTTGCCTTCTCGGAATCCTGATCTTGCACCGGCCTATGTCGACTGTCGGCAATCGAGTCGACTCCTTCTAGACATGCACGCGTCTAAATATTTACAGAAGATTTAAGGTCTTACACTCATACCCTGTCATGTAGCAGGGGTCGGCGACCGTTTGAGTCGAAAATTACAATTTACAAAATTTTAAGTTTTTAATGAGCTGCAATTTTTTTCTTGCCAAAAATAAATAGTACCTACTCGATTTCCGCAATAAGACTATATTTTTTTCGAGCTTTTCCTATACACAAATTTCTTTGTGATAATTTTCTAACCCCAAAATCTTTGAATTTTTATAACATTTATATAATAAATAAATGATATTACCTATATAATTTTTAATTTAAACTATGTATTATAGAGTTCAAATATTAAAATTATAAATAAAAACATATGAGCTAGATTCTAGCCTAAAGTAAGTTGCATAAGCACTTGTGTTACTGATTTCAGGCAAAAGTAGTCTTGACGAAGGCTTTCTTTTAAACTGACCTAACCTAACCGACGGATAGAGCAAATATATTTATAGGGCCGATTTTTCAATCCTCGAATAAAAGTACGCATAGCTACCTAGAGAATAAAGTTATTTATTGCACTCTATATTCGACTGAGGCGGTGGTTGTCAATTTTTCAAACAATATTTATCCCATGAATAGCTAACTGACCGATTATCTCCACTGTAAAAACGCTAACTTCACGAAGGTGAAACAAATATAAACAAATATAGTCGGCAATACTCACTAGTTACTCCTGATTATGAATGCAATAATATTATATACGAGACATTGCTGAAACCCTTCCGAGAACAACCTACGATCAGAAAACGATAAAACTTAACAAAACAATCTGTGCCGACCACTTTGTATTCGAGTGCGAAATGAGAACCCATTTTGAAATCCATTTCACAAAGCTGCTTTTAAAGTCTCCTTTTTGAAATTAAATTCACGTCAAATTGTGGTCCATTATGATAGCAAACTGTAACGTAAGCAGTCTATAAAAACACTACTGTCTACTTTGTCCCTCCGTCTGTCTGAGAGTCCTCTGCCAGCTCCTCTAGATAAATAGCCAATGTATTGGAACGAATAATACAAGTGTTCGGCATTGAAGTTTAAGAATAAAAAATAAAAAAAAATTAGTAACTGCCGCACTCAGAGACGTCAATTAACTTTAATGAGTATTTAACGTCAAAAAATTTCATTCCAATCTAGACCATAGACCCGGCAAGAAAAGCGACTAGTTTTGAATTGTTGACGTTAAGTACCTACTCATTATCGTTATTTGACGTCTCTGAGTGCGGCAGTAAGTCTCGGGCCGTATCATATCTGCATTGATATTTTAAACATTTTCATTCTATTCATTTGGTTATTATTGATTGGCAACTTGTCTTGAGGAGCTGGGGGCTAGCCAAGTCTAGCCATTCGAACGCATGGAATACAAATGTACGAAACTGACATACCTACTTATTACAGAGAAGACCACCAGGGTAGTACAAATTTGTACTCCGTTTGTTTGGTAATATGGCCTGTTTTTCAAGTCCGCCTGGCTAGCTACCACCGCCTTATCAAAATCTGGCGCCATAATAATAATGTTAACAGCATTTTTGTGTTCCGACAATTTGTGACAAGAAAGCCAGCCTCTCTGTGGTTGAGGGTTCCAGGTGAAGCTCGATTCCATCTGCGGCCTTTATGGTCACATACCACCAGGTGAGACGATGGTGAAAAGCTTCCTTGTCTGGCATCACATCACCAGCCTTTTAATGTCCCCACTGCTGGGGCACATGCCCTATGGATGAAATAATATATAGGAAAAATGGACCATAACTCATCACGGTGTCCCAGTGCGGATTGGTGCGTGGGGCCAATGGCTTAACTTCCGAAGCACGGAGGAACTCGAGATAAAACTTTTTTGGTCACCCATCCAATGATTGGCCTTAGCGAACATTGCTTAGTTTACGCAATCGCAGGCCGAGCGTTATCAAGCTCCGTCTGTCTAGCTTAAAGAAAGGCAGTTCGTTCATGCGATCCGAATGAAATAGAATCCGCCTCACAATCCGTGCCATTCCAACGTAACTATATTAAATATGCCAATTGATTCCTAGATACTTACTAGTAAGCTTCCATAATCCTCGATAATACGGCTTAATCCTAGAGCGAGCGGCACTCGGGGTCTCAATTAGACATTCGTTCTGAGCAGCCGATACGGGTGGGAAAGTCGGACATTTTGAGCTCTATCCCTTTGGCTTTAGAGTCATTTTATTTCACGACGCCTCCAAAGCAGTAATTCTTTATCCGACACTAGCGGGTGTTCGAATTTTGCTGTAAACGTGATCCAAATTATTTCGAACCTACTGTAACCATATTCTTCTTCTCCTGCCCTGTTCCCAGTCTATCTGGGGTCGACGTAGTATGTTTCCTCTTCCATTCATATCGGTCGGACGTCATCAGGCCATCCACTCCCCTTTGATTCATATCATCCATCACACCGGAACGGAAAGGTGTTGAATGAATGTACCAAAAAATGTCGAGAGATCTATGAACACAGAGAGTGATTGGAATGACAACATTCCAATCCATACTGCTCAAGGTTTTGGAAGCCGGCCGCCTACCTGACACCAACCCTCTTTGGGTACTGTTGTTGATGGTTAGCCCTCCATCATTCGGGTGCCCAAAGGTGCTTATTAGTCTACACGGGGCAATCTCATTTAGTCGACTATTACGGCTCGGGGCTGGCACATTCTACGATATTTTTTCGCCCCCAGGCCAGCATGGGTACCTACTACTGTAATTATAACGATGACCGATTAATGAATGGTCCGACGCCGGGCTATTTGCCAAAAGTCCCGGGTTCGAATCCTGGTAAGGGCAAACGTTTGTGTGATGAACACAGGCATCTTTTTTCGAGTCATGGTTGTTTATGTAGAATATTTGCAATATTTATACAAATGAAATAGAATCCGCCTCACAATCCGTGCCATTCATTATTATTATTATTATTATTCATATTGTTTAACCATTCGTATTAATATTTAACATAACACAGGTGCTTATGCTACTTACTTTGGGCTAAGATTATAGTTGTGAGGTTAAAAAAATATTTAATAGAAAAATAGAAATAATATTTTGTTCCCGGGCCCGATTCTCGTGATATAACTTCATTCGGTGTCTTAGTTTATTGTTTAACCATTGTAGAAATACCTATCTATCTACGTAGTAAAAATAAATACGTTACAAGTAATCTATCTATGCCCTGTGACCTATCATCTCAGATAAATCCAAGTATGCTCCCATTATGACCTTCTCAATATTATATTATTTTTGATATCAATTTGACATACATAATTAAATCATGTGGTGGTGGGTGGCGAGCCTATTGCCATGTATCGGGCACTTTGATCGCAGTATATTGCTTTAGTCGCCTTGTACGACACCCACGGGAGAGATGATGGTGGTGACAATTGTATTCTGCTCTGCCGCCACCACACGGTATCTATTTGAACATTATGTAAGTGCTCGAAAAATTATTAAATAAAAGTTCGAACGAATTTTAGTTTCGATGCGGTAATAGAATCCACGTGCTACGCATTCCAGGCAGATGCCTATACCACTCGGGCAACCAAGATGTTCACAAACGGATTCTAACCCTTTAGTTCTATCAATACACGTTCGTTTACGAAAGTGTTTAAATTTTATTCATTATATACCAGTTGACTCGACAGACGTTGTTTTGCCCTTATCACCTAGGGCTATAAAAATGGCCTACGACCTGTTCCTAGACCAACCAAATAATATACACAAAAAATTAATAAAAATCGGTCAAGCCGTCTCGGAGGATTTCGTTAACAAACACCGTGACACACGTAATATTTACACACCACAAACGGAACCCACAACATCGGTAATAATTAAGCCCTAACTGAAGACGGCGAGATTCGCCCTTTCCGATGACATTTTAAACTGTGGCGCTTATCAGTCGCCAACAAGGGTCATAGTCGTGTGCGTTATCGTAGCCTGTCGGTGTGAGCGCGCCCGTGGCGCTCCGCGTACCGCAGACGCGATCGTAGCGGCTACCGGTAGACACCACTCGTCGGTGGTATCCCCGAGTTAATTAATCGTCGACACGAACTTTGTTTAACTCCGGTCTGGTGGTGCGAGGTAGCCCGGCCCAGCCATGGAGCCGCTGCCCTTTCTCAAGTTCTTAAAGTTCCTTTTACTCGTGAACTTTGTCGGTCTCGGAACTTGCCTAACTTGCCCGCCGAAGTGCAAGTGCACACGGAACAACGTGCGGTGTCTCCAGCAAGACCTGGCTGCTGTACCGGAGGTAGCTGCCGAGACGCACACCCTGTGAGTACCCATGATGACACTAGTACAGCGAGCTTAGAGAAACCTATTTATACCGTGTTTGCGATAGCTCAAAAATAAATTCTGATTTCTTTCTGACACGAACGAACGCGCGGCGCGAGCGAACATGAAAGTTTTGTTGCGAAAGCGTCTTATTCGGTGCAGTTTATTACAACTTGTGAATCATTCGTTTAAATTAAGATTTTACGGAGCGAGCTGTGCGTGGTGATGTACCTACCTACTGGCTGCGACCGTTTCAGAAGACAATTCACAGCTTTAGGAAGTTCCTTATCGAAAACTGTTGTTTACTGAAGCGTATTTAAGTGCTGCTTGCTCTACAAGTGTTAGTTGTTGTACTATTTTATGTGCCCACGGCTCGGGCGCAAACCGGCTCGGTTACACTCGAAATAAATTACATCAGACGGAAATAAAGTTATTACGCGCGTTTTTGAACCTATTTTCTTGATGGTGTACGTTTAAGGAGTGTCTTTAAATTTTCTGAAGCTTTTGATGTGACTAGTTATTTAGATTAAATTAGATAGAAAGCGTTAGTATTGTATAAAATTCAATATAATAACAATAATCCAATTTCTTAATTTGTTATTTGCAAAAATTTCTATTTCATAAGCTTTAGTGCTGTGGCAAGTTTTAATTGTAGAATTATTTATAGTAGACCTATTTGGAAACAAACAATTAAATTTGTAAAAACATTCTTAATACCTGTACACTGTTTTTACCATCGGATTATTATTGTAAATTATATTGTAACTAGCCAAGATCATATCCCACGGGCCATGATACCGCACGGACCCAACCCAAAGGATCTCTGTTTCTAATTATCTCACTAATTTCTATTAACAGTTGAACTGGCTTAAATACTTACTCAAAATAGAATGATATTTAATTAGGGTTTCAGTAAAAATATTCAAAAGTTTAAATATTAAACATTCTACATATGACTGTAGTACCTAAAGACGCAAATTGAAATAGCATTAGGCCGATCTTTCCTTGAAGATTTCAAACTTTTTGTTCCTTTAATAATAAAACAGATTCATCAGCTTCTCAAAGTTGAATTAAACTGTGAACAAATCGCATGACTTTTGAACTTAGTAGACGAGGATATTAATTTTGTGATCATAAAAATATGGCGAATGAACAATTTCAAATTGCTTTGTAATAATATGTTGTAGTTAATTATTTCTCTCAATAAACAGTTTGCGTTATTAGTTAGCTACTTAATAGATTACTGCAACTTATGGTTTTTATTCATTCTAAGTTTCTATGTGGTGATAGATAAATGAAATTGGGAAAGTTTCATAGACAAAATTGTTTTTTTTTACACAAACTTTAGAAAAAGCGGCAAAATGCTTTGAGAACTTCTTACTTAGTTATTAGTGTAGTAATAATAGCTGGTGTCATGTGCGAATGATTGATTTATTTATTCATAATCAAAATGTTTACTCTACATTTTCTTACAACAATGAATTTGAAGACAATTTTTTGTAGGTTAAGTAGGTAAATCTCATAATTCACAAAACAAAAAACAGATAAAATACATAAATAATATACAATGTATAAACTATTTATATATAGTAATAATATACAAAGTAGTAGAACCAATACAATAAAGTTGATAGGTTCGTAGGTACATAGGTAGGTACGCATGCAATAACGAATAAAATAACCAAAGCTAATATTTGATTTCGTGCCGAATAACATCAAAGTGCGTTTGAAACCGAACCAGCCAATTATTTAACATGAATGATCACTATTTAATTCCACACCGCGTCGGTATATTTCGAAAACGGCAGGAAAAATAACAAATTAAAATGACGACCAAAGTTATCCAGTACCTGCGACAATAAGGCTCGCATGAATATGGCCCTTGGGGAGTGAGATAATAAGGTAGGCTTTATAGACCTTGACATTAAACAAATATCATTCGGAATCACATAATTATGTGATTCCGAATATACTATATTTGTGAAGTGGTTGGTGATCCTAAAGTGACAATCAAGGCAGAACATGGAATCGAGCTTCACCTGGAGCCCTCAACCACAGAGGGGCTGGCTATCTTTTTTTATGGTTATCTTTTAACAACATAATGAACAAAATAATGCTGTTAACATTATTATTATTAAAATGTTAAAAATTTTTATTTTCGTTATTTTTTAAATGTTAAAAAAATACATAAGTTCAAAAATCTAAACAATTGACTTGGTTCTTACTGCATTTAATTGTGTTCCCCAAAAAAAAACACAACACAGAGAAACTGCAATAGGTTTGTGACGGAATTAAATTTTACCAATATGACGGAATGCAATTTTACCAATGTGACGGAATGCAATTTTACCAATGTGACGGAATGCAATTTTTCCAATAGTACCTACAGCGTGAATGGATACAATTCCAAAGAGTCACTTAACATTGCGGCTGACCAAGTGGCACCGACAGCCTTTCTGTATTGCGAGAAACGTGTCAGAATAGAATTCATTGAAGATTTCCTTTAAGGTTTATTGTAATTTATCTCGATGCAAACAGAAAGAATGAGTGCAAGGAGAATGACAAAGAAGGATTTAGGTACTACGTAGGTATATATCATGGAAGCTAGCCCTTCATCTCACCTGATGGTAAGCGCCGAGAAGGACTGAAGATGTAATCGAGCTTCACCTGGAACCCTCAACCACAGAGGGGCTGGCTATCTTATAACACATTGTCGGAACACAATAATGCTGTTAACGTTATTATTATGGCGACAGTTTCTAAAAAGATAAAACAAACTTAATAAAAGTCCTACCACCAACCAAACCGAGCACAAAGTTGTACCCCCCTGGGTATCGAACCTGGGACCTCTGGATCTTCATTCCGGTAGGCGAACCACTAGATCACGGAGGCGGGTAAAGGAGAGAATGAAGAAATGGGAAGGCGGAGGCCTAGGCGGTTTTCATTACAAAATTGAAAGCCTATTAAAAAAAGGGTCAGGTCAAGAGTACTCGATACCGACGGGCATACAATGACATGATGCCATTCATGAGATTGGAAGAAGGGAAAGAAGTATTTTAAGTACAAGGATCGTAGCAAGAGGAAATAAGTGATCTCTGCCTATCCTTATGGTAAAAAGGCATGTTTAAACATAATACTATGTAAACTATTCGATTTTAATTTTAACATTATATAAATGTTAGAAAAATTAGTACAAAGATTTTGGTGCTACACATATATCTGCTTTGGAATGTTTGAAATTTATTTCTACATTGCGATGGTACCCGTTGGCTTACAACGTGAAGTGTAAAGGTTAGAAGAATTTCGGCAAGTTAGTTAGTGTCTTGGGTGGCCGAGCGGTCAGGCACCTGCCCGGATAGCAGCGGACGCGGGTTCGATTCCCGCCTCAAGATCATAATTTTTCGAAATTCTTTTTCTAACCACCTAAATAATAGTATGTACCAATGAAGACAAATATGAAAGATTCCCTACTTTATAGAAAAAGGTTTCCTTCAGGATTGCACATCGATGCAATCGAATAAGATAGTATTTTGCCCACCATTAACTCTACTGCTAGTTAATTCATTGTATCTACATAAATATCTAAACTATATACTATTCTTTCATCCATGGCGAAGACCTGTAGGCTGATTACATAACTTTATAGAGTTTATAACGATTGAAATTAATAAAATTGTTTCTTTCGCGGCTATGTATTTCCGATTTGACAGTTCCAATTGCTAACAGAGACACTTTCAGAGCGCAAAAACAACATTTACATTAATTTCAATCGAGCATTGAACTACAATCGATACTAATTATTCCAATCGATACTTAAGCACTTCCGCTCACTGCGGAAAGCTCGCAGAACAAACGGACGCCAACTGTTTGATTTTAACGATTTGCTTAAGGTATTCGATTGGAAATAGGTTTACAGATCCCGAGACATAATGTCCGCCTCCACACGGCTTGCTTACACAGTCTAGTGTACTTACTGCCGCACTCAGAGACGACAATTAACTTTAAGTAGTTAATGTGAGAGGAATCGATGTGAAATTGGTGAAGGATCGAAAGGAGTGGAAGAAGAAGCGGGATAAGGGCAAGAAGAAGAAGAAGTTAATGTGAAAAAAATAATTTAAATGAGATTTATGGTGCTTCTACACGGTGCAAGTGGGTAGTTAGTTTATATAATTTTTTGACATTAAGCACTTATTTACGTTAATTGGCGTCTCAGAGTGCGACAGTTATTCCGTTCGTATTGCATACGTCCAGCTGTTCCTGTAGCATTTTCCCGAACACCACTCAAACAATCGAAGCGGCAGTAAGCGTGAAAGCAAACACTGTAATTGAGATCAACTTCGGTTTTTATCTCTTTCGTTTTGTGCGGATGAAATGGGACAAAAGGTCCCGTGCCATTCCGTGTCGAATTTGAGGAATGCAGGCTGAACAGAATAACCGCAATCTCATATTTGGCTACATAGTCTGACATTTATAAAACGTTCTAATAGGAAACTATTAACGATTTGCTTTATAATTGAACATTTATATTATAGATAGAAAAACCATTTGTTCCGATGCTGGGGTTGGTGACAATTTTATTCTGATCTGCCGTCATCACACGCACCATACGTTATTCATTTACTTATTTAATTTTCAATACCTACCTATCTAATATCTACCTATTTAAATAGCGTAATATGTATCAAGCTTGAGAATAAAAAGCACTATACTTTAACAATTGGCTCAATAACACTGATTCGGAAACCATAAGAGAGCTTTAGAACCGCGCGTCGCATCCAAAGAGTACAATGATCAGTAGGATGACTAATTACAAATGTCTAAGGCATGTCCAATGCCACATCTAGTCAAAATCTGACTGAAGTGAAAGCCGTGTCCACAGATAATGCGAAGCCGCTTTCAGCAGCTTTATCTAAATCTAACACTTGTCTCTTCAATGTTTGATTATATTATGTAGGCCTAGCACGGTAAGTGGACAAACTATTCTTTCTCCATCATTGGACAGTGTTTTGTCTCTGGTTTCAGCGTGGAGTTAGAGCGAGGGGAAAATATTTTCTTTTCCAAGTGGAAATTTTTTCCACGTCCCGTGCTACGAGAGTTGTTGCTTTATCTACGTCTAGCGTTGGTCACTTCATGTTGCAAATGTTTCTTTGCAACAAAAAATGGTGACTGTCCACAGGAGTCGACCAGCCATTTCTTGGTAAGCTGCGAGTGTATTGTTGCGAGCACAAAAACCGATACACCACTTTTAATTACGTTCACATACGAGAGAGACGTCAGACGCAAAACGGATACTGAGATGAGAGCCGAGGAAATTAATACGCTCGTGCATTTACATTTTCAGAACAAGACAAATGAAAATTTGCAATATCGCTTTTCATAGATGCAGTCTTTGTTTGATTTAACTTTAACGGGAACCTTTTTCCAACGCGTGGCGACGGCAGAGTAGAATACAATTATGAACAGTTCGAATCTCAGCAGGGATGAGAAATGGGCACAGCATTCCTGCCTAATGTTATGTAAGTCGATTTCAGTTGTTTTCGTCTACCTGTCTCTCACTCATTGAGAATTTTAGCAAAATGCGAGTGACAGGTAGACCAAAGCAACTTAAATCGGTTTACATAATACGGGGTCTGGTATAAATTGGCGAAAAGCGGGTGTAAAAACACCTCTGCCTACCCCTTAGGGGAGAAAGGCGTAATTTATGTGTGTTAAGATCTTGAAATTCGCGACCTTAATAAGAGCTCTAACTGTCGCACTCAGAGACGTCAATTAACTTTAATCAGTTCTTAATGTCAAAAAATTTCATTTAATACTAGACCATAAAGATCCAGCAAGAATAGCGACTAGTTTTGAATTGTCATTTTTTGACATTACGTACTCATTAACGGTAATTGACGTCTTTGAGTTCGGCAGTAAGCAGGATATCAGATAGCCTGTGGCCGCTACTAACAGCAAGCGTTCAATTTTCCCGCCACCCGTCATCCAGTAATCCAGTCTTGAAACAATAAATCCATTGTTCCCTCTCCTCTTAATAACAATAGATAAGGTGTTTTCTTATTGCATGACTGCGCCGTGATAATATTGCTTGCAACTTTCCTTCCAGTTGTTAGCATTTAATAAACCGGCCTCCCTTTCCAATAGGACGTTTAGTGTATCTGTGTAATCTGTGGCGTTTATAGATGAGTTAAAGCGGCTTGTTGTAATGGTTAATAATTCATGCACATGTCTATTAAAACAGTGCAACCAGACTTTATCGTAAGGCGACTAATAATAAATGATTCTTTATTAGTTTTTATGTGGTTTTTCTTTTTCTTTAACAATTATTGTTACATAAAAACATATTTTCCATAATTATGTCGCAATATATGGCATTAACAACCACTAGACTTTTTCTGTATTTCCTTTCTTGATGAAAAGGAGAAAAAGTGAAGTATGTTAGTACCAAAAATTAAATTTATACCGGTAAAACAATGGTTACAGTCAACGGAATTACATACTTATAGGCATAACATTACGTCAATATAATTTCATTTAGGTGCCGTTAGCATTACTGTGTTCCGACAATTTGTGATAAGATGTTGACTGTATCCATCTTCGGCCCTTGCATCCATGTCTAGCCTAAAACAAATACATAAAAGGTAAAAACATATTAAAAATTAAAAATTCTTAATAGGTCTTGCATTTATTTATGCGAAAATAAAAAATAAATGTGGACAGCCAGTCAAAAGATGCCTGCGGGTAGCACGAGAGCCAACCCACGCGTCAAATACTGTTCAGAGCTCAAATAAAACCGGTATTATTTTCTAAGGGAAGCTCCCTTCACGTCACCGTCGGTCGTTATAAATAAAGGTTTAAACAGTACATTTCTATTTAAAGAACAACGTTATTACAAAATACAATACAATATCTAAAAATAACGCCTTTCTGTGTTTTGACACTCGTGTAGCGCCAGCTTATTTCGGGTTCCATGTAAAAAATATATAATTTTTAAATTCGAAATATCGTATGAAATGGTTGACTAGTTGACGTAGACGTCGCATAATATATCACGTGCCAATAAAAATCAGTTGCAATTATGACGCTGAGCCGGACACGAAACGTACTCCTCAAAGTCCAACAAATTGATACAGGAAGCGCAGTGTAAAACGGAAATTAGCGAGCGCTAGCTGGATTTTGCCGCCATTTTTAAAAAACACTCGTTTTAATTACAAAGCGTACAGCTCTATGACATGCAGCTTATTTTTTTATCACAGAATCTCTGATTCCATCGGTTCGTGTGTATTATTTATTAATTTTCTTCTTCCTGCCCTGTTCCCAGTTTATATGACGTCGGCGGAGTATGTTTCCTCTACGTTTCATACGTCATCAAGTTATCCGCTTCCTCTTGATACATAATATCATCCATCACACCGAAAAGGTACTAGTGATGAATAAATATGTATAGAAGTGAGACGGAAAGGACCATGTCGAGAGACCGATGACCGGAGAGAGTGACTGGGATGACAACATTCCAATCCATACTGCTCAAGGTTTTGGTTTAGGTTTTACACAGCCGGCTGCCTGCCTGACACCAACCCTCTTGGGTATTGTAGTTGGTAGTTTGCCTTCCATCCACCATTGGGGTGTCCTTAGGTGGAGTTAAGTGTTAGGTATCCATATGTTGTTATTTGTGGACACTTTTTATTGGATGTACGTTTTGTATATTAATAGCAATAATAGCTTTTAGTCTTCCCTTAATAAAAATAAATAAATATTTTTTATTAAGTCCAATATCAGTTTATAAGGCACGTAATTTGAGCTAGAAGTACTGTAACAGTGCCGTCCTCTAGACTGTATGGTAACGAACAATAAATAAATGAATAACAATGAGTATCATACATGAAGTCTGATCCACGGACAAGAAAAAGCTCTCACAATTTGCATACATTAAATTTTAAGCCCGTACTGTGGTCACGACCGCGTCCAATATTAGAATTGAATTTTTGTCAGCCATCCGTCAATATCTTTATTCCGTACCAATCGATTTCATTAATATTTATGCCAATGGAAATGTACTCGTAAGGCTTAAACGAATATTTGCATTAGTAGCTCGTGTTTTAACCCGCTGCACAATACACAAATTTAGTTTTATCAAAATACATAGTTCTGTTCATAGGATTGAATGATAAACTGTGAATCTGGGATACGGTGTTTGCTTTAACAGATTTCAAATAGGTACATGTTAAGTTAGCATATGCAATATATTGTAACATGTTTTATTTGATAACTATTTCAACATTACAAAAATGTTAGAAAATTATCACGTCTTAAAACATTTAATTTATTTGTATTTACATACATTTTTTTTTGGGTTTACCACACTTACCCATAAGAGATACTTACATCAACTCGTCCCACATGCCTACATAGCCCATTTAGGACGGGGTGTACAAAATCAAAATAAATTTTTGTTTTTGATTATTTTACATCTGCTAATATAGCCTGCCTACATTAAAATGCTAAATTCTATGTTCATAAATGTTTGTCACGCTTGAGTAAAGCGCACGAAGCGAATCATTAGAGTTAATAATGTAGCTCACACATAAAATTGCTGGCGAATTTCTTTTTTTATATTGACAATACGTAAATACGTCTTTGATATTACATACATACATAAATCGCACCTATTCTTCCCCGAAATGGTGGGCAGAGGCACCCACGTACCAATTATGTTATAATATTTGGCAAGTCTATTGCTATCTACCGGGTACGTATATGGCAGTCTTAACCATTGTATCGTGGCGACAATTGTATTCCTCTGCTCTCTGTCACCAAATGTTTGATATTGATATACTTTTACACTCAATATGAAGTTACGACTTTTTAGAAACTCGACAAATATCGTTTGGGTTAACCTCAAATCCTCTGATAATCGTCATCACAGAATCTAGCACTAAAAGCATCTACTGCAATATACTAACTAAATACAAATAACTTACTTCAAAATACAATAAATATAATAAAAAAAAACTAAAAAGTCAATCCAGAAAATAGAATACCTATGTAGTGTAGATTAGAAAAGCTATAGAGCAAAAGCTTTCGCGTACTGGCAAAAATCAACAGCAAAAGCAACTTTCATCCATTGTGAATACAAACATTGTTACATTCAAACTTTATAACTATGCACACAAATGATACACCAACCAATAGTATTCGATGTTTGTATTGCATATTGGATCTGCAGTGTGCAAAAGTTTACTATCATGGGTTCATCCGTGGTCCCGGCTGCATCTGTACTCTTCAATATCCACCTATCCGCACTGGGCCAGCGTGGTGGGTTATGGATTATAAGGGCGTTTTTCAAAAAAGATGTACACGTGACGCACAAAAACTGATTTCTGTATTTTAAAAGGAACATTTTCCTATGAAAAAGTTCATAGGAAAATGTTCCGGTTCGTCACAAACTAAACATATAATATGTATGATTAAGCCTTATTTTAGCCTGAATTGGAAAAGAAATGTTTTTAATTATATTTATGAGTTCAAGATACGCCTGTAGAGCATAAAACAGTGACACTGTTTAGTTAATATAGTCTTGAGACCTGAGACTTAACAGTTTCTACAATGTAGGTGGGACATGGATATTTCAGTTTTTTTTTGATGATAGTTTTATGATATTTCAATAATAATGATAAATGGGTTGCACATAATAGTCAATTTTGTAACTTAAATGAATAATTATTATATATACATGCAGTTTATTTGGGTACGGTGCATACAAAAAATATAAATAATAAACTAAATGTAGGACACCTAAAATTCGTAAATGTACATCTTTTTTGAAAAACGCCCATAAGCTCTTTAAAGTGGAGCACCTTGAGAATAAATAACATGTTGACAGTTACTGACAGTGACAGCTACACGAACCTACCCCTGCTGCCGTCGCGTCGGCCAACCCCCCAGGGGATATTTCGGAATCTGTCTGCGTTACAGAACACAGGACCGCGATCTTCTTTGAATATCCAGTGGTCTTCTTATTTAATTTAGAACTCACTGCTCAATCTGTAAGACGCGAAATAATGTCTTTATTGGATGTCAAGGCGTCTTGGTTTTATTTAATGGCCGAAGGTGATTGGAGGGTGGGAAGTGCATCATCTATACTAATATTATAAAGATGAAGTGTTTGTTTGTATGTTTGGTTGGTTAAACACGCTAATCTCAGACCCTAATGCTTTAAATTGAAAATTTGTTTTTGTGTTTATTTTCATAATTGTTTATTGTTTTTGTGGCTATAGGCTATACTAACAAACATTAACGCGAGCGAAGCCCCGGGCAGCACTAGCGTGTACATAATTAAACCAGCTCTGTGACGGGTATTTTTCCACATAGAAGTTGCGAGTGTGCTCGCAAATTTGGCTGGTCACATATTCTTCATACTATACATACAGGAAACGGTTTGATAAGGCTCGATCCGTGCTGGAGGTGTCCAGTCACGAACCTTGATAAGCTGGCAAACGTGACAGGACCTTGTCATCTTGTTTATCTTAGTCACGTTATGGACTTTATTTATGTCGCACAAGACACACCACAGCTTGAGACAAAATGTAAACAATCTTGATGAGCCTTTTAATATTGTCCTTAGGAGAGTGTATAAATAATAAATATAAATTAATACAAAAAATGAGTAGTAAGTACCATTATTTTCAAAGTTTGAAAATATATATTTTTAATACATTTTTAATACATATGAACAAAACTTTCCTTATGGATGGAAGAATATGCAGCTTGCGATTACATAGACGAAACAATGTTCTCAAAGGCCATTCAGCGAATGGGTGGCCAAAAACAGCTTGTAGTGGGCTTGGCCTGATTTTTATATATTTTTCCATCCATATGGAAGAAGAGAAAGAGAAGCTTGGTTGGCCTAAATCGCAGTATAAGATAATAATATAAGGTGATATATAAGAGGAATGCTGCTGCCCACTATTCATCGCTGCTTAACCCTTAGTCGCCTTGTACGACACCCAGGTGAGAGAGTGGGTGGTGACAATTGTAACCTGCTCTGCTGGAATCTGAACAGAACAGTGGCCGTACCATGAAGTATTAGTGAGATCCAAACGCAGGTGACAAAACGGGACGCCGCTCAACTTGACCTATAGCGTTGTCTCACTTTAACAATGAGAATTGAGTCGCGTTTATAGTTGGTGGTAAGGCCACAAAGTTAACCCATTTAAAGCGAACAAAATTTCAATCGCAGGCAATCCATCGCTGACGCCAATCAGACTGTGGTCTATTAAAGAATAATAAAATTTTTCCATCAATTCAAGCCGCCTGATTTTGAGCCTAACAGAAAGAAACACTGTTTATTATTTCTCGGAATGAATAAGGAAAAAACCAGCTTTTTCGCGTTAAGTTGACCCAATTCTACGTAGCACTTAAGTTTCAGTCTTCAATATTAGTTACCTACTAGCTCTGAGTTTGTTTTTGGTGTCACTTATAGTAAGTGTGCTTATTGCTCAGTGTTTTTTTGTTTTCGTTGGGAATTTTGTCGAAACTCCTTATAAGTTTCCTATTTCATATTGTTTGTTATTGTTGTGTATAATATAGCTGTGAGTTTTGCTTTAATATATAAACAATTCAATCAATAAATATAATATAAAAATCTCGTGTCACAGCGTTCGCTATCGAATTCCCCCGGAGAGGCTTGACAGATTTTTATGATTTTTTTGTGTATATTTGGTAGAGAATAGGTCGTAGGGCTAGGTGATAAGGGCAAAACAAAGTTTAATTGAATATAAATGAATAAAAATATATTTGCAGAATCCGCTGTTTACACGGTTATCAAAGGCGTACACACATTTATCAGAAACGTGCAAGTTTCTAAACAATATTTTTGTATTATTCGAAAGTTTGATTCGCAAAGGTATATATCCAATAAGCGATCAGAAACACACTTCAAAGCACTTTAAAAACTCATGGCAAAGTTCGCCACTGTACCTACAGTGGAAAAGAAAAAAAAAGTTACGCATTCAGCTCTATACACCTGGTAATAACATCTTTTCCATGACTTCTTTTTCTTCTTCCTTTTCGCAGTAGGTATGTTTTAATTGAAATACAAATACATAACGTTGTGTATTTGTAATTTTTTTAGGTACATCTGAATTCTGATATCTGCGCCCGAATCTTCAAACCACCTGTATGTAGTGGACTATAGTATATAGGTAGTTAGGTACATAAGGGTTGCAGATCCCCGTCTTCTATTTACAGAAAACACCTTTGTTGCCTTAGCATGGATAGGCGTCTAAAATTTCACACAAAGCTTAGTCCTGCAGCCGTATGTAGTGGACTGGTGCGAGGTACAGACAAACCCCTGTATTCTGAATGTAGGAAAGTCCTTTTTGCCTCAGCAGTTATCTATCTGGCTGGTTGTACCGACAGAACGTAATTAGAGTGGCTTCAATACAAACAAGCATGCTATATGTTTGATGTTGTCATTGTTGTTCTTAAAGGAAGTGAATCTACCGTGCATTAGGTCTGTGCTTGGAAAATGCTTGAAGAAACAGACACTGCGAAAGCAGTGGTGTTCCCAACATACATACGTCCCTTTGTCTCTTCCAGTTACGGCTAAGTTCAAGATTCTAAGTTCCATAGCCAACACGTTCTATTTGGCGGTGTGGTTGATTAAAGTTTTTTCATTTATTAGCGGGTCCGTCGATAGAATCGACAACTTTCAGCTCGAGCGCTCCTACCGCCTTAAGCGCATAAGTTAGTGCTTTCTTCGTACTGGGTTGCAGCTTTCTTCGTATTGAATCCAGAGTCCGCTGGGAAACTTGCGGACCCGTAAACCAAACCGGATTATTAATGTTCCCTCGTCCCCACATATCGCGAAACACCGCGCGGGCACGGAAGTTGGAAGAGAGTCGGAATCGGTACTTACACCTCTCTTTACTAAAAAGTTATGTGTCTTATGGTATTTTTCATTTTTATTTAACACTTTGTTTGCGTTGAATTCATTATTTCTTGAAGGCCATCACGTGAGGAGACTCCACAACTTGTCTTCGAAATTTGATTTAGAAAAGAAAATATCTGATAATTACGTTCTCATCAGGAGATGATTTATAGAAATTCTTCAAATCTATTTCACTTTGTAAAAATGTTTCATATAAGTAAGTATACATATTGTTAGTTATGAAAGTTATGAATGATATGGTAAATAGCATAAGATATTATATTATGTGGTCAACAATTATACCATACGGTGAAATTTTTTTCGATAGTAAATTGTGTAATTCTTCTTGTCTGTCGTGTAGCTTCAAAAGCAAATATATCGCAACGCAACATATTTCAACAACTATATAAGGATCAACATCTTTTTAGAGTTTGGTTTTATGACACTTATGTTTTATTTTCTACCCAATTACATTTACATTTTCAACTATTGTGAAATCCGTTAAAATACGTGATTTCATGCAGCAGTAAGGCAATAAATAAGACAGTAAAAGAATTCCCAAAGAACCAGAATCAGACAAGTTTTGAATTTTTTAATAATCTCTATGAGTCTCAAACTATTCCCTCAAAGTATTTACTCATAAAGCCGCCGAGCAATATTCTTGTTGAATTCTTTGAGAACTTCTGGCAGCATACTTTCATCAGTATTGTAGGTAGACAACGCCTTTTCTACTTAACTTCCATTGCTGCGAACATTGATGAAGTTATCTTCCAAAAGTATAGGTCACAATTTCAGCTTGACTGTTATAGAATAAAATTATTTCTAATAGGTTTGTATGAACAGAACAAATTCATCAAAGCATACTACAATTTTTTTTAAATTGTATCTTCAATGGCCTTATTGACTTTAATTACTCCTTGTGCTCAACTTTGAAGAAGCTAATTGCGAAACAACAAATGATTGGTAGGGGCTTGAATGAACAAAAAAACTTACAAAGGAAACACCAACACCATAAGTTGAAAATAAGTTCCATTGTGGTACACTCTCAAATACACACAACGTTTTAAACTATTTCTAATACCTACACCAATGTAGATGTTTTAATCTATTTCTAATACATCAATGTATTTAATAGATAGCCAATTACTAGAAAGTCTAATAAGATGTTTGCGCAAACCGACTCTAGGGTGTGCTCTGGATCGAGTTTTACTCTCTCGTGGTTGCTAGCCCACCTAGGAGAGAAGTTATCAATTAATTAGTTCGCAAGCCAAAGTACATGAGCAAAGCTAGAACTGTCATGTTTAGTATGGCATCCCCCTTCCCCCTCTAAGCTATGGAGCTATATGTATAAGTGTATTTGATTAACACCCAGCCTGCTCAGAAATGAAAGCATATTAATTACACCCCAATATTTGAGATTCATGCGTGACTAATTTAATGTCTTGATCCCTATCTTACTTATGTTACACTTACACATTAATATTGATGGGTGTTATATAATTTATGAATACGTTATTAGTTATTGTCTCGGCTTATTAAGTAACTTAAGCGGGTAGGTGTAGTTGTTTATTGTACAACTAAGATAAACAATCTGTATGAAAAGAAAAACTGATGTATAAACGCACAGCCCAAACTACAAGGAATAAAAAGGACAATGCAACCGATTGGCTTAAAAATATGAAACCCAATGTACATATAATGTTTTCTTATATTTGCACGAGCACTACACATTTGAAATAAAACAACAACTTTTACGGATAAGACTTGCGTATAATTAGGTGTTTGGCATGTTAATTATTTAACCCGACGTTTCGATCACTTTACAGAGGCCGTGGTCACGTGGGGACTAAAGATGACAGGTGTCCTCACAATAAAGTAATAGTTAACTACCGTCATAATATTTGATATTTGTACATAATTGAAACCTATGCCAAATGTTAACTAATCATCCATGACAACTTTTACTATGGGGTCAAATAAATCTATCATAAGGTAAAAAAATATACAGATGTTTGAAAAAGTATCGATTTTTTATGACTAATTAAATAAAGGTTTTGTTTATTTTAAACAGGTTAAAATATCTCCTAACGTAATTCGTAAAGGCTTAAACGCATATAGAATTACATAATTCGCTGCTGATTCAACTGAAACTTGCTGCGAGCTATTATAACGAGCATGTCCGCGAAGTTATATTGTTGAAAGATGTGCAGACAGGTACGCAACTAAGAGGTTTCGATGAGTTTGGATTGCCATTTGAGAATGATTGCGCGAAGAGCGCGAATTAAAAGCCGACAACGCACTTCTCGAAAATATTTTTGTTATAAGTTTATTAATATTAGATGGTAACACACATGAAAGAAATTGTATAAAGTAGGTATAAAGTACTATTGTTGCCATTTTTTGACGGGCAGGTAAACAGTAGGTGTTTATAGGGTATTCTAATTCACTTTTGCAGCAAAACACCTACACAGACCGTTGTGAAGCGAAAGCTCGCCTTGTGTCATTTACTGCAAAAGTGAATTAGAATGCACAATAATCACCTGCTGAGAACTATTGGTGTTTTTGAACATGACCATAGTATGGTTTCTTCCCCAATTCAGCCAATTCTCGCACATTCGAAACAATTTAGAATTCGAGATAAAGTTCGAATTCGAAATTTTTTGGATTTTCCAACTATTCTGGACAAATCGAGAACAATTTATTTCGAAGGAAAACCGTTCGAATTACTTCGAATGGTCTTCAGCGGTCGAAATTTAATTTTGAATTTCGAGATTTGGGATTTTCGAAATAAGGGTTCGAAATTTAAACTCGAATTCGAAATAATCTCGTATATGGCGAGAATTGGCCCCCAGACACCAACCGTCTGCTGCATCTGTAGTCACTAAAATAATAATGATGTGGTCACGGTGAAACTAAAAAGAAAAAAAAATCTGGCAGCATTATTGTCCTCCCCTAAAGACAGTTGTCAATACGTTAAATACTAAAAGCCAAAGTCGAAGCGAGTAGCGAAGTATGAGGTCAGACTCGAAGATCAGACTCGCACGAGAGCGCGTAATGCGAACTAATGTCTTGTGATTTCAATCAGCAATGTGCGAAAGGCCGTCCACCAATGTGTTTTGACCCTAAGCCGCAGTTGAAACGTATCTACTGTGATTGCGAAGGGAAGCAATGTGATTCAAGTTATTTTTCTCAAACATGCATGGTATTGGAAATATTGTCATTTAATTACTAAAAGGAGCTCGCGAAGTATCCGAAAAATTCAAAACCATTGCTTGCGCGTTTTTTGAATTTTGAACATTACAGCGCTATTGTATGGAAACAGCAGAACTTGTATTACCGTCAATTTAGACAAATTGACAATACATACTTAAATATTAAGCAGGACTCAAACTTTGAGTAGCGTTTCTGTATTTGGTCCTACTAATTATCCGTTGCCCTAAGTAGCCGTGTGGTGACGGCAGAGCAGAATGCATTTGTCACCCCCCCCATCTCTCCCGTGGGTGTCGTACAAGGCGACTCAGGGTAAACGCAGCGATGACTAATGGGCAGCAGCATTCCTCTTATGCCACCTAGCAATATACTGCGATCTATGTGCCCGGTAGATGGCAATAGGCTCGCCACCTATTACATGGGACCTATAACTTAATTGGCGAAAAGTGGGTGTTAATTCACCTCTGCCTACCCCTTTGGGGATATGGGCGTGATGTATGTCCTAATTAGCCACTGTAAGCTGAAATTTGGCGGGCTTAGCGTTTCGAAGCCGGCCGGCGTTTAGTTTGTAGCGTAGCTTAATGAAATTGAGCTTTATTGCTAACTATTTAGAATCAATACTGTGTAGACTGAAACTTACAATACTTACCACGCATAACGCTGTACGACTGAAGCGCTCGACTTGCATGGGCATGTGCCCCAAGCACGAACTTTGCGAACATTCGAATCGTATTAATCCTATCGAGAAAGCACTCTAAAACTAAAACAAAAAATATTAATATTTCTTAGGAAAATTATTAATTATATTAAATTAATATTAACATTATAATCACATATTTCATTATTATGTATTAAGTAAATTCTTTAATGAACATAAAACAAACCTTAGCTGATGAAAATGAATAAATATATTATCTTGATAATAATAAACATTTGTTTGGTTTTAGAACACTTTTCATGACTCTTTTGTGTTTTGACGTTTGGCAAAGAAACAATGAAGGATCGCTATTTAGGAATACGAACGAAAGTTTTGACACGTAAAATTAGTTGAAAAGAAAAATCGACACTGTCGCTGTAACATGAAGATGATCTTTGAAACCGTTCATATATTCATACATTGAGTGCTTTCTCTATACGATTACGTTACGAAACTTCGAAAAGTTCGCGCTAGAGGCATACGCTGTATGTATACGTAGAATTATTTGTTTTCGCTGTCAATTGCCGTTAACGCCAGCGCTCACTCGTCAATGCGAATGCTATAGCGGCGTTCTATTATATCGAGCTGTTGTTTGGATATACGATCGATCAGTGTGTCTCGACCCTTAATGGGCTACATCATTATTCGCAGTGTGGTTGTGATTGTTCTAAAGTTCACTTTAACTGAAGTTAATATAAGGTTGAAAATGCAACCGTACTCCACACAGCCTCCTTAGTCAACAAGCATTACCTTTAAATGATGGACGACCATATTACAACACTGTTTTTATGTCGACAATAATAAATGACGTTCGCCGGGTCAAGACGCTGCTTCATTTAGCTGTAACCTATTTAAATGTAGACTTTTAATATTTATGTGGACATTCACGTTATAATTATTATCAACATTGTATACTTAAAAGTGACTATTCACTGACACTTTTAGCTACAGCCGTTTCTTTTCATCGGTTTTTTTTGTAGCAATTTTAAAATAATAAAGTTAGTTAAATTTTGAATTGAAACAGTAGTGAAGCGTGTTTCAATTCAATTACCGTATTGTCGTCAAAATAATTTTCACAGACAACTAAGACAAAGTATGTTGTCTTAAGAAAGGTTTTATTTTATCGCATAATTGGTTGTAGTAGTAGGTACTTTAACGAGACTTATACGATCCAATATAGTTATTTTACCGACCGTGCGTACTTTGTTTTATTTTTAATGACATACAAGCTTACGTCTAACAACGTAGCATTTAATTTTGTTGAAGACAATTTTAAAAAGTTTTTCCTTCTGTTGCAAATGTTGCAATCACATAATGACATGAAAGCAAGAGACGTGATCATGTATTTGTTTGTCATTATTTTGTTATTGTAAGCGGCTGTTAGGTTAATATATTAGAGAGAATTAGAATTCTGCTCTGCTGTTAACACACGGCATTACCTTGTCTGTAGTTAATTTTAACTTGTTTGTAGCAAAGCACAAATTCGATTGAGAACATTTGACGTTATGCGGTAATCTCGCTTCATTTGACATTGTGCGGTATAAACCTCACATGCTGTCAAAGGTTCTCGGCACACAAGGTACTGAAACTGAGGTTCCATTTTCACTGATTCTAATCAAAGCCTTTGAGAACTGTTGACGTATAACCAATAAGGCCACCTGACAGCCCCCTCACGTCCACCAAAGGGCCTCGAAGTCAAACGGAAACGGACACCTGCATTGGTAAATACGATTTCGGCGCCGCACGTCCACTGTCGGCCGCTAGATCTGTGCGGAAAGCGCTAGATTACGCTGAGCAAGCGCTTAAAGCGACTTAAAAGAGCTACATTAGTAACGCTGTGTTTGAATTTGAGTTAAAAGACAACAATCGTTTCTTCTTCTCCCTGCCCTGTTACCAGTCTCAGTATGTTTCCTCTTCCATTCATATCGGTCAAGTCATCAAGCCATCCATCTCTCTTTTGATTCATACCATCGATCATACCGGAAAGGTGCTTGTGATGAAGTTTACTACCGATCAGTCCGCAATGAACCAGCGTGGTCGGTTATGGCCACCCAAGAATATAGTAGAGAGATAGGGACGGCTTGTGCCCCAGCAGCCCCCTTAGCACGGGACGTGGACACATCTCTTTCGGGGGACAGAAAATATTTTCCTCTCGCTCTAACTCGCACTAAATCCGGAGACAAAACACTGTCAAGTGGTGGAGAGAGACTTGTCCACGTCCCCGTGCTAGGCCCGCAGTAAAGTTATTAAAGAGAAACGAGAATATAAAAAAAAATAATAGTTTTGTTTTTGTTAATTTAAAAAAGGTCACACATACTTAAACCAAAGGAATTAGTTGAAAAATATGTTCTAAAAAATGGTTAGTACATTGTGTAAACAAATAAATATTACGAAAAAGCGCTAACTTTCATTATGTATTTGACTCCTAGCGCTTCTACGCTAGAAGTTTCATACCTAATGGGAGTTAATCCCAAAATTCCGTTAGACCGAGCACCGAAAGCGCTTAAATGATACACAGCGCATGGTTCTGTTGAAATTAAGTGAATCTCGTCGAGTTACATGATTATTTTACGACGCAGTAAGTATGCTTTTAATAATTAATATCAACGTTTCAATTTAATGATGTAATAGTTTTTGAATAGATGAATACTTAATGTTAATTAAATATATGATGTTTCCTTAATATTGTCCTACATCAGTACATACCTATTTATAAAATTGCCTTTTAAATATATATTTTTTAATCATGCAAAAAAAAATTGCAACCATTCTAAATTCAATAAATGTCTAATTAAAATAACCAATAAAATTTTAAGCATCCGGTTTAAAATACTAACACAATTAATCACTCAGACAAGCAAGCAAGACAGATAGGTTGATTTATCTGTATTTTTTTATCACCAAAATAATCCAATAAATAAACCCTAGTGCTACGTTTTTGATACTAACCTTTTCGTCGAATACTAAACTAACCTTTTCATCGAATGGAAGAACTAACCTTTTTCATAGAGCGCCTTGTGCGTGACCTCATGAAACAGTCGCCTATTGCAATTGTTTCTTTTTTTGTCTATCATGGCAAATGCTTCCATTTGCAGAGAAAAGCACGATTTATAAACATTCCAGGCTTGTTGTATTGGTCTTTCATTTCATTTTTTGCCGTCGTCTAATCCACTTTTAAGTTTCCACAATAATCCGGTGGGACAATCGACAACTATTTTTGTTTAAAGAAAGATTTTGCGACTGGGTGAGAATTTTATTTAACAATGATCTCGCACGACTGTGTGATATTTATTAGGAAGAACTTTTAAGTTCCTTCATGGGGTTGTATTACAGTAGTAGTATTATTTATGTAAACATCTTCACCGGCTTTTTAAGACGGGAGATGAGTGGGACACATGCATCCGTTAATTACCAATCCCCACTGGGCCAGTGTGGTGAGTAATGGCCCATTCTCCCTATATTCTTCTATCCATAGCTAACGCCTGTGTCCCAGCAGTGGGGACATTAAAGGTGGATCCACACCCATCAATTTCAAATGATACCTTACACAATCCATCCTTCTTTTCGGTGGTCTTCCTATACTTCGACATTCATGCTATAACTTTTTTAGTCACATTTATGGCATGCCGTCTCATAATAACATGTCCTTAGTAAGCTAAACGGTTCCATTTCAACTTTACTGACTGTCACTGGTGCCAATTTCAGACTCCATCTAAAGGTGCTCTTACATGGGCAATATTTTTGGCAATACTTGCTTGGCAACTAATTTTGATACTTTCTGGAGCAATTATTCGCAGCAATCAGGAGCAATCACAATGAATTGTGGCAATGTTTCGGAAGTATGCTTCTAGTTACTCAATATAATATTTAAAATTTTTCAACGTCGCGACTAGGAGCTACTTAATTTCTTTCTATCTCGTTTATACATATCTTTCGAGGGTCGCGGGTTAAAAAAAGCCTAGTTTTTAAAGTTGCTCGGTACAGCTTGATGATGTGGTCATGAACTCATAGTTGACGAAACGCACCTTTAGGTCTTGTTCGATTTTGAATACATTGCGGGCAGAACGCTGCACCATTTTATTGAGACCCCTTATCGACGAGCGATGTATAAGGAAACGCGTCACATTGTGAACAGGGTCTTACGTACTCGCGTCCGCTGAGATGATGTGGGTAAATCGATTCGGCTCATTCAGCAATGCAAACTTGAAATATGAAACATTTCCGCTGGACATGGAGGTTGAAAACTCATAACGATGAGCTGTGTTATTACAGCGGTTTTGCAAACAATTTTCGTTCGCATTAAAACGGGTTTGCGATACTCTGTCTGGGCTTATATCGTCAAAAGCGTCTTTCCTTAAAGGCACGTGTGCCCCGTGTAAGTGAATTCTGTGTTAGTTTAAATCACTCGTCATTCAACGTTGAGCTGGGTATGCCATTGGTGCTCCTGAGTTTACCCACTTAATCAGACGCCATGAATGACGGACATTAGGAACTATTGGACGACGTCAAACGAAGAGGAACCACAATATTAAAAACTATGAGACGGGATGCCATGAATGTAAAAGTTACATAAGTATCTACATAAATCAGGCCTATGTCAGGCAGAGGCAGAGGTGAATAACACACACGTTTAGCCAATTATGTTAGGTTCCGTGTGCCATTTATCAGGCACTAAGGTCGCAGTATATTGCTTGGTGGTATAAAAGTTCTCATCACTGTTTAACCCTTAGTCGCCTTGTACGACACCCACGGGAGAGATTTGGGGCGGCGGCAATTGTATCCTGCTCTGCCGTCACCATACATGTAAAAGTTATAGACATAAATGTTGATGAATGACGAAATAGAGGAAAGATGATGCTGCTGCAGTGCAAATATGGATGAATTGTGTGAGTGTGTGTGAAGAAAGAGGACATACTTCCCCGATCCCAAAAAAAAGGGAAAAAGACAGGGAGATGATGTTGATATAGTATTTTGCTTTCAGATAAATTTATCTAAAATCATTGGTTCACAACCTAATCAAACGTCATGTACACGTAGTAGGTACCGTTGACATCATAAAAAATGCGACGTATCGATTAACAAAGCCCCGATTGCATGAACGCTTTTATAAGTTGTGGCCGTTTGATATGCTCCAAAAGCACTGATAATCCGCTTATTGGCTGAAATCGGCTCAGCCCTCTTTGGCACGGCTCATATTGTGTCCGGTCGCGCGAACCACGAAAAACATTTTCCATTGTAACAGGAGTATCGGTAAATAATGTTAAAAGCATTAAATATAACATCAGTAGTAACCAGAACAGCTCGGATGGCTGATCGTAATGAAGTGCTGGTCACACCATTGTATGGAAGCGAAAGTTGGGTATGGAGAAGAAACCAGAAAGTGGAATAAATGCGGTAGGAATGAGAGCGTTGGCGTGCAAAGTCCATAATACCTAAATTATTAAAAAAAATACTTAGAAGATAAAATATCTTTTTAGTTATTTTACTTACCTACTACTTTACTTGGGCATTACATTTACACCCTCTCAATGTTTTCCTCTCTTTGATCCTTCTTCGGCTATGTAAGACAGGATATAGGGAGAATAGGGCACATGTGGGACCAATGTTGTACTATATTATTTTCATTACAATAATATATTAGTTTATTAGTCACTTATCCTATGATAGGCCTTTACACATTCACATACATACATTATTGGTAAGGCTGAGCGATCGATTGTACAATAATGTGTTCAGTGAATTGGTGTGGTTTGAAAGAAGACGTAATGACAATTGAGAAAGGCTCGGATGGTTTGGTCACGTAGAAAGGATTAGCGAAAGAAGAGTGACAACAGGATTTATATGTAGGAAGTGATAAAGAAAATGGCAGGAGAAATTCAAAGTAGTCCAAATTAGTGAATGATAAAACGCTCACGCTAATTATGACACAATGATTTCGTCATAGCGTCCTTTGAATGACGCGATAGACATCAACGCGAATTCTTGTACGTACATAAAAATAACACCACTTTCACTGAAACAATTTTTGAATTATAGCTAATAAAACCTGACACCATTGAAAGCGCGCCAAACACTCCCCAAAGAGGTCTAGTATTACGATGTTGCCAGTCTCCAAAAAGTTTTTACTTTTTTATAAAGTGAACTTTGTTTGGCGGCCGCGGTGTCGTTTCCTGCCGCCCGCAGACCGCCGTGCCATGTCAAGCTCCTTGTTAAAGCGGCGTGACATTAATGTGAAATACTGTTGAGAGTGGAAAATATGAAATTCAATACTGCAAGCAAGTGACATCTTGACTGGAACATTCCTTGCTTGCAATATGAAAATTCACACAATATTCACTGGAGCATCGTAGGGATGTTTTCAATTTACGTCGCTTTGAACTGTTTCACTTTAAATAAGTTGTAGTTATGCCTTAACATTTATATTTTCATGTTGTTCTTCTGACAAATTGTCATTTCCGTTCTGTTCCCTATGTATCTGTGGTCGGCGCAGTATGTTTCATCCACTCCCTTGTGATTGAATGAATGTATAGAAAAAAGAAAAAAGGACCATGTCGAGAGATCGATGAACGGAGAGTGATTGGAATGATTGACAACATTACAATCTATACAGCTCAAGGATTTGGTTTAAGTTTTACAGCCTGGCTGACACCAAACCGTTTTGGTTATGCTGTTGTTGGTTGGTGGTTTGCCCTCCACCATTCGGGTACCCCAAGGTGCTTATTGGTCTACACCGGGCAATCTCCCTTACTGCCGCACTCAGAGACGTCAAATAACTTTAGTGAGTACCTATTGTCAAAAAATTTCAATGAAATCTAGACCATAGACGACTCGGCAAGAATAGCAACTAGTTTTTAATTGTCATTTTTTGACATTAAGTACTAATTATCGTTATTTGACGTCTCTGAGTGCGGCAGTTAGTCGACTTTTACGACACCCCCGGAATGAGTCGGGGCTGGCACATTCTACGTTATTTTTTTCGCTCCCAGGCCAGCGTGGACGAAGAAAATTTTTATTTAAGTATACATTTTAAAAACTATAACCTCAATTAGTTTTAATTAAACTTGGTCTACCTTCATTGTGGTTGCTATTACTGCCTTCATTGTGGTTGCTATTACTGCCTTCATTGTGGTTGCTATTACTGCCTTCCTTGTTGCTATGTCAGTTTTGATTTGCTCAAACACGCCCCAATCGCTGACCTCTACCTCAACTCACAGATATGGAACTTTGTCGTCTTATTTTAAACAGGCAAAGAACCAGTTATACCTCGGCTCGGAGCTCGCGCGTGGCATGATTATTATCGTTAGGTTTTATAAAGTTACGTATAAATGGAAGTATAGTCAGAGACAGAGGAAAATTAAGATCATGCCACAGTATTTCAAGCAAGTGAAACTTTCACATATATATTTTTTTGTTGAATAGCTGAACGATGTATATAATGTGCATAAAAAAAAAAAAGAAACACCGACTTTACATTTAAACACATCGTAGTACAGTTAATTTGTTGTTTTTTTTTATTATAAGATATATTGGCATGATTTCAATTATCTATAACGCATTTAAGCAATTACCCGATCTTAAAATTTGTTAGTATAAGGGTCAATACGGGAAAATACGTCGCTTACTTTCGGACGCGCGTCACGCCATGCAAGAAGACATTATACAATATTACATTCAACCTTTCGTATTCGACGCGCTAACACATAATCGTACATACATAAATCACGCCTATATCCCCGAAGGGGTAGGCAGAGGTGAACAGCACCCACGTTTCGCCCATTATGTTAGGTCCCATGTAATAGGGGGAGAGCCTATTGCCATTTATCGGGCACAAAAGTCGCAGTGCATTGCTATTGGTAGGTGGTATAGGAGGAATGTTGCTGCCCATTCGTCATCATTGATTTATCTTTATTCGCCTTGTACGACACCCACGGGTGAGATTTGGGGTGGTGACAATTGTATTCTACTCTGCCGTCAGCACGCGGCTAACACATAATCGGTCGACCGATGATACGCGCATTTTCAGTAAGTTATGTACTGACCCTTAGTATAAACTTACATACGAGCATATTGAAATTACATTAAATTACATGGTACCGATATACTTTCCGCTGTCAGGTTACCGGTTGGTTCCGGCAGGTGTCACTGCCAGCATTTTCATTGCGTTTAGTAACCAATATTAAAGTCTTTTTAAAAGAGTAGAGTACAGTTTGGTAGCGACGTGTGGCAGATCAGAATACAAGGCGATTAAGGATTAAGACAGCGATTAGTAATAGGCAGCAGTGTTCCTCTTAATTATACCACCTAGCAATATACTGCGATTTGAAGCAAAGGCTCACACCTATTACATAGAATGTAACATAATTGTAACGTGTGGTGACGACTGAGTAGAATACAATTGTCACCACCCCAAATCTCTCCCGTGGGTGTCGTACAAGGCGACTAAGGATAAATCAGTGATGAGGAATGGGCAGCAGCGTTCATCTTTTACCACCTAGCAATGTACTGCGATGTTATGTGCCCAATAGATGGCAATAGGCTCGCCACCTATTATTACATGGGACCTAACATAATTAGCGAAACGTGTGTGCTAGTTCATTCAAGGATAAATCAGTATGAGGAATGGGCAGCAGCGTTCCTCTTATACCACCTAGCGATAGCAATGAACTGCGACTTTTGTGCCCGATAAATGGGACCTCGACACATAAATGGCGAAACGTGGGTGCTAGTACACCTCTGCCTGCCCCTTCGGGGATATGGGCGTCATTTAGGTATGTATGTATTTTTTTTTAATGCCAGACATGGCCTTCGCTTTCATCTCACCTGATGGTAAGCGCCGAGAAGGGCCGAAGATGGAATCGAGCTTCACCTGGAACCCTCAACCACAGGAGGGCTGGCTATCTTATAACACATTGTCGGAACACAATAATGCTGTTAACATTATTATTTCGTCGGTCTAATTATCAGTGTTCTTCTTTTGGGTGAGTTTTACAGGTGCCAGTAAAAACTAATTATTTTTATCATTGAGAGTTATGTTTGTTAAGTAAATGATGAATTTAAAAGTAATTCACTTCTCAGAATGCCGCACCCAGAGACGTCAAATAACGTTAATGAGTACTTAACGTCAAAAAATGACAATTCAAAACTAGTCGCTATTCTTGCCGGGTCTATGGTCATGATTTGAATGAAAATTTTTACATTAAATACTCATTAAAGTTAATTGACGTCTCCGAGCGCGGCAGTTAGTCTTACTGCCGCACTCAGAGACGTCAAATAACGTTAATGAGTACTTAACGTCAAAAAATGATAATTCAAAAGTAGTCGCTATTCTTGCCGGGTCTATGGTCTAGATTTGAATGAAAATTTTTGACATTAAATACTCATTAAAGTTAATTAACGTCTCTGACTGCGGCAGTTATTTCGATAATTTTGGTGTTACGAACTCTGTTAATTAGACCGACGATTAGAGTACAGTCTTTTGTTTAATTCGGTCTCTACGCTTGCGTCCAATGACACCGATTCAAAATACGAACCGCTCTCACAAAGGATTTATTCGCTTAAGGCGATTACCGATCCAGGGATTGTACGTGTGGCTGCCGTGTCCATTACTTGTTAGAGAGAGGAACGCTTACCAGCGTAGGTTTAAGAACTCTCTTTGAATGCGCCACAGAGCTTAAAGCCCACCTTCACCGCCCACGTTTCTCTACTTAGAAAAGTTTCATAACATTCCGAGAAATATTTTGCAGCGTTAGATTTTCCGCTGGAATTATTGAACGGATTTCTTAGTGTATTCTGTGATTCCGCAAATAGACTAAGGTGCAAAGAAAACGGATCAGCAGCAAAAACTATTGTTTAAAACGTATCTGACTTTGTACGATCCCTAAGAAATTAAATAAAAACGTCGTAATTATTCTTCCTTCTTGGTTTGAATGACGCCTAATTCCTAGTTTCATAGTGACGATCTGCAACTTATACCTACAATATAGCGAGATTATTAAGGCCGTTTGTCCGATTTTAAAACGAAAAAAGCGAATGAGAAGGCTCATCTTTTGATTTTTTCCATAGAGAAAATTGTGACCGGTCAAGTTTCGGCTTTTGTAAAATACTTTATTGTTTAGCCAACACAATTGAAAACTCAACAATAGTACACACACCGAATAATAGTAGTAATATTTACTCGATTTTTCTTAGTAAACCTACTAAGGAAAATAGTAAATCCTTTTTAAAAATGTTGAATATTCTCGATAAGGTTTAGGTCGCGTTAAGGTCTCTGCATATGTAACGGGAAAATACCCTGGACGGGACGGGAACGTGACTGCAGAAACATCGTTTCATACAAAATGTTCATGAAGGACATAATAAATGTCACGGAGTCACGGGACGGGCGTTTTGAACGAGTGAGGCCCCCGTGGGGACGGGGGCCTCACTCGTTCAAAACGCCCGTTGAAAAAACGAGGACGAGGTCCCGTCCTCGTCCCGTCCGGGGTATTTTCCCGTTACATATGCAGAGGCCTCCGAAACTCAAGGTCAACGGTCCACGGCACAAATATTTGCCCCCACCAAGGGTTATCAGGGACTTGCCGTTCTCCTGACCTTTCGCCATCAGTAATGATTTTTAAACAGGAATTAACTTAACTATCGATGTCATAACTTGCCCTAACACTTGACCGTTGTGACAACGATAACGAACCGACAACAATACATACATTTCATACAAGATGTAAGTACAGAAATAATTCACACCCTGAATACTACCTATGCTAACTTACTTACTGCCGCACTCAGAGACGTCAATTAACTTTAATAAGTACTTAATACAACAAAGTCAATGGTCCCGGCAAGAATAGCGACTAATTTGGATTGACATTTTTTTTGTATTAAGTACCTACATTAACGTTAATTTAATGGCTGGGAGTCATATAAATACTACCGCAGTGGGTACAATAAAAGGCTGGTGATGATGATGATGTGAAAGTGACGAGTGCGGGAATAGCAATAGGCTTGCATAAAACATACATACATACATACATAATTCACGCCAATATCCCCGAAGGGGTAGGCAGAGGTGAACTGGCACCCACGCTTCGCCAATTAGGCTAGGTCCCATGTAATAGGTGGCGAGCCTATTGCCATTTATCGGGCACAAAAGTCTTTGCTAGGTGGTAGGTATAAGAGGAATGCTGCTGCCCATTCCTCATCACTGATTTATCCTTAGTCGCTTTGTACGACACCCACGGGAGAGGTTTGGGGTGGTGACAATTGTATTCTACTCTGCCGTCACCACACGGCCAATAAACTTGCATAATAAACTACTAATAAACTCAGCTATACAGTCGAAAACAACAACTACTCTCATTGTCACTGCATTCGCTAACATTTGGTTTGCGCGCTTACAGACTGTCTTTCGTCGCCATACCGTTGTTTTCACAATACCTCTCTGCGAATAACCATTATTTCAGATTGGTCGGCAACCCGAGAAGCACAATCTCCGCTAGCAGGCTAGCACAAAAAATGATTTTATTTTTTGTAAATTTTCCCTATATTTTAAGGAAGGCAAAGGGTCTAGCCCATACAGCCTTGTCTTTAGTGTGATATTTTATACCACGAAACGCGCCAAACACCGTTTTTTTATTTTGTGCTAGAACCGGAGTTTGTATCTGTAGTTACGCCCTAGGGTGGCAGCGATCAGATTGGTCTTCATGCAGACCGTCACTTTCGCAAAATGTCATCATGAAAAGGTCACTTTCGTAGACGACGTTTTCGCACTATGTCGCTTTTGATAAACGTCATTTTTATTTTATTTACTTATTAATTTTCGCAGGATGTGTCACTGCAGAATTGGGTAAGCCGTAAATAAAAAGTATAAAAAAACTGCATACTTATAAATAATAATCATAATAACCAATTACTAACCGGCGCAGTATGTACCTATTTGCGAAGGGATGTGTTTGAGGAGAACCAATAGACCCACTCTATTTGATAATGGAATGATACTATTGATTCTCCACAAACACATTCCTCGTACGTAACGCATCTTCGCACAGCTCCGGTAGAAAAGGACCCTTACCCCCGAATACAGAAACGCTACTCAAAGTTTGAGTCCTGCTTAACATTTAAGTGTTGTCAAAATTTACGTTTTTCCATACAGTTTCTGACAGGTATTGTGTCCACTTAACTTTATAAGCAGTGTTAAAAATTTGAGTTCCTAACGTTTCTGTATTCAGGTGTTATAGTTACAATATAACGAGGAATGGGCTTGATGATTGACGTCTGACCGATATGAATAGAAGGGAAAAAATATACTGCGCTGACCCCATAAAAACTGGGAACAGGGGGGAAGAAGATGGTTAGTGCGCTGGCACTACAGTGGGGTCTCAAAATTTTCATTCAATACTTTTTAAAGAGAGCTATGTAAACAGTTTCTATTATGAGTAGGTACTAGGGAAATTGCGCTTAGAAATAGTTCGAAAAATTATAGTTTTGATGCGGGGGTACTATAATTTTTCGAACTTTTTCCAACCATATTTTTCTTTGTAACAAATTTTTATATTTTTCTAACATTTATATAATGTTCAAATCATATTAAAACCAAAAATAATAATTCTATTGCGAGTCTTAACTTTTTGTTTGGCTTCCGTACAAGTGAAACCCTATAGAAATAATTAATGTAACTTCAAAACTTTATGAAATGAAACATGGATCTTATAAATAGATCTTACGATTTCATCAAGAGGATCAATAATTTCCTTCTTAATTTTCATAAAAAATCAACTAAGACCTCCGCGGGATAGATTAGGGGAGGTGACAGTTGTATTTTACTCTGCCGTCACCACTACTCTGTCATCCATATTATAACTTTTTCACACACATAATGGGAGAGAGCCGAAAAGAGAGTCCAAGCGAGTCGTTAAGTATGGAACAAGCTAAACGGCTCTTTTTCAACTTTTCTGTCACTGGCGTCACTTAAAGACAATACATTATGTTCATAATCTTATGAATAGACGGATTAAACTGGCACTGAGATGTGGTATTTACTTTACCCAGTACTCCCACAAACACATAAACTTATAAGTCCAATCAACTAGTTCTAAAATAACTTAGAATAGACTATAGTTGAACCTAATTTAAACTTCTAATTCAGCATATAAAGCAGGAGCGATTTTGACGCCGCCGCCCGGCGAACGAAGTTCTGTGCAAAAGCTAATTACTTGTATGACACACTCATCTAAAATTTTAAATGTAAAAGTTTCTACGTTTGGTATTTATAGCGTTTCCATGAGAAACCATTTGGCAATTTGACCTCTGTATACTGTGATTCTGTGTACCATAATATACTTACTAGATAGTAAGTTAATGTTAAACAAGGAACCTTCTATAGAATGTATTAAAACATCTTTTGTCCGTAGCATTTTTCAATATTTCAACCTTCTTTTGTAATGTATTAAGATCTCTTTTGTCAGTATAGTTTTTTTAATATTTTTACCTTGTTTTGTTCATCGATATCCAGTATTGTATTCTCTTTGGATTAGCCACTAAACTGTCTGTCGAGCGAGGATCGACCTCGGCGCAATATTTTTAATAGTCAACTCTATTTCATCTTTGAAATGGTTTTGTAATCTTTTAGTGATCCGATAATTTGTATTAGAAATTGTAAGTGTAGTTTTAGTTTTATTAAGCGGCGTAATCCTCATAAAATTGTCTTGATAGAAGAGGAGAAATTAATTGTTATTAGTATTAACTTTATTTCAAGAACTAATATCAAAGCTGATTAATCTATATACTAGTGGTCGCTCGCGGCTACGCTCGCGTAAATGTCGGTAATTATATAGCCTTCCTCAATAAATGGATTATCCAACAAACTCTTCATCTTTGTAATATTAGTATAGATTTATAATAAATATTTTTTTACACTCACACCTATCATCTCGCCCAAAGTAAGTAGCTTAAGCGCTTGTGTTATGAATACTAGATGACGGACATATTTTTAATTTAATTATGTACATATATAAATGTTGAAAATATACTAAATAAACATATACATGACTCGGAAACAAACATTTTTGGTCATCACAAAGTTTGCCCCTATCAGGATTCGAACCCGGGACCTCTTGGCCAATACCCAGCAATGTGAGCATTCGACCAAGGCGGCCGTCAATTCTATTCAAAGTATGTAAAGTACAGCACGTTAAGCAAAGTTAAGCACTTTCGTCTGCTGATGACTGTCTTAAGTTCTACGACTTATTGTTTTGCACATAAGCCCTTATCAGAGATCGGTGACAATTCAAAAATGCCACATTACCTTCATAGCAAATAAATAAATCAAATTTTATTCAAATCACCACTTATGCCAGACTTTTTAACCAACGAAAAACGGAGGCGGTTACTCAATTCGTACCCGTAGGTGTAGGCAGAGGTGAACTAGCACCCGCGTTTCGCCCATTATGTTAGGTCCCATGTAATAGGTGGCGAGCCTATTGCCATTTATCGGGCACAAAAGTCGCACTAGGTACATTGCTAGGTAGTATAATAAAAACGCCGCTGCCCATTCCTCATCACTGATTTATCCTTAGTCGCCTTGTACGACACCCACGGGAGAGATTTGGGGTAGTGACAATTGTATTCTACTCTGCCGTCACCACACGGCCAACACGGTACACACACATAACTGCGAATCCAGCGATGCGAATTTGAAACGCAGAAAACTCCAACGTCAAGCGATGCGCTTTGATGTGGCAAGGCAGCGAAACATAGAAGAATGAAATTGAAGGTATGCGCGATGCGAATCAATTCGCAACAGCATGCGATGCGGCGTGCGAACTCGCAGATTTACGCCTTCAAATGCTTGTTGATTGATACAAATATCCATGGAGGACAATAATAAAAAAAAACGTTATATCAAATGACCACTGCTTGAGCACGTCATAAGTTAAAAGAGTTCCACATTCAACTGGCGATTTTTCTAGCGGAAAAATAATTGTGCACATTCCACAGGTTTCATTTTCTTGCGTTTTCATTCTAGTTTCAACTGGCAGCAATTTTCAGACAGTATAAATACCTATGCTCTATGCTTAGGATACAAAGATTCCCGCATCAAGACTTACTGCCGCACTCAGAGACGTCAAATAACGTTAATGAGTACTTAACGTCAAAAAATGACACTTCAAAACTAGTCTCTATTCTTGCCGGGTCTATGGTTTTGATTTGAATGAAAATTTTTGACATTAAATACTCATTAAAGTTAATTGACGTCTCTTACTGCGGCAGTAAAACTTTTTCTATCCACAATTTTCTTTGTATAGAAATTCAAATCACCACTTGTGCCAGACTTTCTAACCAATGAAAAAACGGAGGAGGTTACTCAATTCGTACCCGTATGTTTTTTTTGATGACACTTTCTTATATATCATGGAGGAATGTCTTTAAACAATCAATGTTACCAAATTCAATACCCAAAGAGGGTTGGTGTCAGGCAGGTGGCCGGCTGTAAAACCTAAGCGAAAACCATGAGCAGTATGGATTGGAATGTTGTCATCCAATAACTCTCTCCGTTCATCGGTCTCTCAACATGTTCCGTTCAGTCTCTTTTCTATAAAATCATAAAAATCGGTCCCGCCGTTTCGGAGGAATTTTATAACAAACACGAGATTTACATACATACATACATAAATCACGCCCATATCCCCGAAGGGGTAGGCAGAGGTGAATTCTCACCCGCGTTTCGCCAATAATGTTAAGTCCCATGTAATAGGTGGCGAGCCTATTGCCATTTATCGGGCACAAAAGTCGCAGTACATTGTCAGGACGGTAGTATAAGAGGAACGCTGCTGCCCATTCCTCATCACTGATTTATCCTTAGTCGCCTTGTACGACACCCACGGGAGAGATTTGGGATGGTGACAATTGTATTCTACTCTGCCGTCACCACACGGCTGAGATTTAAATTATGTATATTGTGTATATACATAATTTAAATCTACTGCATAGCCCTCAGCATTTACGACGTCCATATGGGGCGCTACTGGTTTTTATACTATCTTTGAACATACAAACATAAAACATATATCCACCCATATCCCTGAAGGGGTACATTGATCACATGCCCTTACCACGCTGACGTGATACTCATATTTTTTTTTGATAATCGGTGCTACTTCCATACTTCTTCTGGCGTGCTCATTTCTTTTTATGTCTTTCCTAGTCACCTCACACATCCATTTAAACATTCTCTTTTACGTTGCATGCATTTTCTTTCTTCCTTCGCTTTCGAATAGTACTGCACTGCTAGGTTGTTGATGTGATACAAATAATGTATATCAACAAACAGCAGTTAGGGCGCTAGCCCACGGCGATTTTTTATAGCGATGCTGTCGCGCGTTCGCATCGAAACAGTCGCGACACGGTCGCTAACTGCGTGCCCTCGCCAACGTAACCGTGATCAGTCGCGATACTGTCGCGCTTCCGTCGTGCTCGGTTCTCACTCACACTGCCCCCGTTTTCATCATCATCATCACCAGCCCTTCAATGTCGCCACTGCTGGGGCACGGGCTTTCCCTATGGATGGAAGAATATAGGGAGATTAGACCATAACCCGCCATGCTGGCCCAGTGCGGGTTGGTGGGTATTGCAGATGCAGCCGGGACCACCAGCTTAACGTGCCTTCCGAAGCACGTTTTCACTGTTTTCACCCCGATGCAATGTCGTCTGACACGGTCGCGCGTTTGCATCGATACAGTCGGGATGCTGCAGCTAGCACGTTGCAAATGCGACTAAACACGCGTTAGTATCGCTATAATAGGTCGCCGTGGGCGAGCGCCCTTAGTAGTCACCACAGAATGCACACAGAGAGGTAAACAAACGACAGTCAATGCTATAGGATAAATTGGAAAACCGAGACTATCAAAGGTAATATGATCGGAATTAATTTTAGTTGACAACAGTCCAACGTAGACAAAAAGGAGCTTTTTCGAGCGCTAAAATATTGAAGCACCTAACTCCTCTCAGGGATCCACAGTCCAATTATTAGCATATGCTTTAGTACGCATGAGGAGCTCGATAGCGCAGTGGTTCTGCGATTGCGTAAACTAAGCAATGTTCGCTAAGGCCTGTCATTGGATGGGTGACCAAAACTTTATTATCTCTCGCTCCTCCGTGCTTCGGAAAGCACGTTAATCCGTTAGTCCCGGCTGCATAATAATATGCAGTCGTTTATACCCACCAATCCGCACTGGACCAGCGTGATGGGTTATTCTCCCTATATTCTCAATAACGGCTTAACGTGCCTTCTAAAGCACGAAGGAATTTGAGATAATATATTTTGTTGGCCTTAGCGAACATTGCTAACTTGCGCAAGAGCAGGCCGAGCGCGCTAAGTCACTACCACAGATATGTAAATTGATATATCTATATATGTAATTGGTGATGTGGCCACTACACTATCGTGCCCCCCAACTAACAAAACTTATCGTAAACAAATCAGGGGGCCTAGACTAAGTAACATACCGACAAAGATAAAGAAGTTCGATAAAGCAAAATGTATGGGATTTGACGTAAGTCGTCGTGAAATCACGTGACCAAAATCGTCTTCGTAAGGTCCTAGTTTTGTTGGTAGCGCAAGCTAAGATGTTGTAGATACCAAAGTAATATGGCCGATCGTGACGAACTTCGACACGTTATCGTTATGAAACGATTGCCACTTGGCTACGGGCCCAGGAGCATGTTTCTATTTCAGCTATTGGTGGAGAGACTGATCTTCAAAACGTCGAATAAGCTATACATATATGCACGTTCTCTCAACCCGATTTGGGCGCACTTCTCTCAATTTTAGATGCTATAAATATTGTAAAATTGTCATTTGAACAACCAAACAGTCGAAAGAATATCGAGTCATGCCGTGTAGTGGCGGCAGAGTAGAATACAATTGTCACCAACCCAAATCTCTCTCGTGGGTGTCATACAAGGCGACTAAGGATAAATCAGTGATGAGGAATGGGCAGCAGCGTTCCTTTTATACCACGGCATTATTATGGCAATAGGCTCGCCACCTATTACATGCGACTTAATATAATTGGCGAAACGTGGATGCTAGTTCACCTCTGCCTACCCCTTTGGGGATATAGGATATATGTATATCCAGTCATGGCAACTTGAATATAAATAAGTGCTATGAATGGATATCAGTAATTCAGTATGCCTTCATCCCACACATTAGCTGTTTACAAGTTGGTAGAACCTCCTTCATTCGACTTATTTGTAGTAAAAGAGTAGTCTAATCTGAACACAATATGTTGGGTACTTACTTAAAACTATTGTTGAATTGATAAATCTCTCACCATGAATAAGTAAATCCGTCAGTTAAGATTTTATCTCCTGCAGCCAATAATAAAGACGTTCGATTTCCTTTCCATTTCCTATCAGCATTCTGAGTGACTTGTCGATACCATTCCATCCTCTTATACCTAGGTTCATGCTCCAAGCATTTCAAACAAGATTGAATTTCCGTTTCAATAATGAAATAAAATGCTCCACTGCTAGCAATTTAAAATTTTTCTTAGGTCGCCAATTAGTTTATTCAAAACTAAACTGCTATGGAATGTACAGAATGTAATGATCACTTAGGGAGTCTAAAAAGGCAATATCTGCGATTTCTTCTTTGAATCCTATTATGAATTACTTTGCGGATCATACAATAGTCACTTGACGTCTGCTTAATATAGGTGTACAATTCTGCTGCGCTTACGAAAAACGCATAATCTACCTTTTTCCGATTTTGAGAAACGCGTTTTAAGTTTTTTTGAACTAAGCTACCTATTGGTGTAAATATTGGAGTAGGAGTGTTTTGAAATGGTCTCTATGGGAAAGTTATAGACTTCGTTTTCCATTAGGAAATACATATTTTGAACATATTTTGAAATACATATTTTGAATTATCAAAATATGTATGTCGCAGACAACTAGCTTGATTAGCCGTTTCATCAACAGCCTTGCCTCTTTACTAAGCAGCGCCGTTCAACTAGCGGCCTGAATGCAGCAGCCAGGCAGGCAAAAATCTTACTATTTACCGACATGGGTCAGTAAATTGGTTAGGTTAGTAAATGAATCATCACGATGTGCTATTGTAGAATTAGTAAAGAGGTTATGCTGTTCATTGAGCGGCTAAGTAAGCTTAAGGCTGCGACTTAGACTATAATATATGTCGCAGCATATCTCCACCATCCGCCAGACGAGTAAACTGTGGGGCACTGGTGCACTGTACTACCCAGTTAAGATATCCGTAGATCAGTCTAGCTAGCATGAGCACCGAAACATGATATGATAAAGCCATTTATCGCTTACAACTGTCATTTATCGATTTGAACTGTCAAAATCCACTGTTATTTGACGGTTGTTTTTTTTTAAAGCGATAAATACAAATATTTTAACCGTGTAGTAAAAGCATCCAGTGTTTCACGAACGGGCTGCCGTGCGACCGACAATTTAACCACACTCAGCACTCACATGGAAGCGATCCACAAACATCCCCGGTGCACTACAAAAGCGGGGCAGCCGCAACAATACCACAGATTACTAAATAGTTACTACGACAATGCCCTGAATCCGTTGTTATACTGAACGGGAAGGGAGTCTGGCGTTCGTCGCGTATGTCTAACCTTTTTTTTTAAGTAGGTACTGCAGGGCTGTTAGTTACAAATTGGTATCCCCCTGAGGATCAAACCCGGTACCTCTGGATCTTAATTCCGGTGCGCGGAGCACTACATTCGTCACGGAATAGTGTTACCTTTGCAGCGTAAAATTATGTTTACGGCCATGTACTGCGAATTACTTGCTCGCCACCTATTACATGGGACCTAACTAATTTGGCGAAAAGTAATATAGGCGCGATTTATGTATGTAGGTAATAGGTATGTATGTAGAATTATGAGCAGTCGAATCCGTGCATTGCAACGCGGTCTAATCCCTTGGGGCTTCTGTTTGAATGCGAATCAATTCGAGGAACGCTCAGAGAGATTTGACAACGTAGCTTTAGTGCGCTAAAGACAGCCATTATCTGCCTCCTTAGTCGCTACCTATCTAGGATTGAATACTGACGATTGGCTTATCGAGGATGTCTTTATTTTAATTGATTTGTAAACCTATTATGCAACTTAGGGGAAAGGGGGTACCTTGTATGAACTTGTTGCGGACCTCCGTAGCCGTTACGGTAAAACTGTCATAATTTATAGATCCTGTCGTGTACACATTTATGGCGAGTCCCAATATTCTATCAACATTTCATGATAGACGATATACGTACTACAGTTGATTAGCAACTTAACTAGGCACCTAACTTAACTTTAGTATGCTTACTTTTAACCGTAGATAGAAAAAGAAAGATAGACAGATATTTGTCAATTAAAATTGATTTTAATTTTTCAAGTAATTATCATTGATTTTAAAAGTATTTGATAATATCTGCTAATTAAACACTTGTAGAATAGAGTAGGTACATCATTCTAGTTTAGAATAGAGTATGGTCTAGCTATATTTTCTTGTACCTACTAGTTCTAGATAATGGTCATGGTAAAAATTAATTTTGTTTAGTGTGACAACCCTATTTTTATATTTATTTAGACAGGTACTCATTCCTTATCGGATTTTACTTGAGACAAGTCCATTGGGCTAGATAAAGGAGACTACTTGACTTGTATTATCTTAACAGATATTACTTATTTAATAAGAGTGTTAAATATCTTCTTTTTATATTTGCAGTATCTATAATACGATTGTATTGCTAAAGTGAAAATGGGTTATATTATGCATATTTGTTGTTTTGAAAGTGACGTAAGTTTGGATAAAAAATCTGTTTAATTCGAAGATTGAAATATTAGTCTGCTCCTTACTCCTGTCCTCATCCCGCTCTCGGCACATGTTTTCTTATCTATCTCTCTATCTATCATAACTTTTTCATCCACTCCTCTCACTATCATTTTCTCCTTTATACAGCCCCACCCATCTCTTCTTAGGTCTTCATCTCCTTCTACACCCTTCCACGTACACACCTTACATTCTTCTGCCAAAATAGCATAAATATTAGTCACTATATAAAATATTAAAGCAGTATAAACTTACCAGACTTTTATTTTCCAAATAAAAATAAATAAATAACAATGTTACACCACAGCCGTGTATAAACCTAAGATAATTAAGTAGGTAGAGTGTAAGAGCCGAGTATTATATTATAATAGGAATGATGGCACTAACAAAGAATCACTGATATAATGATTTATAATAATAGCAATTTAGGATAAGGAGATTCGTTAATAGTCACTTGTTATCAGATTATACTTGTGATTGATATTTATTTTATACAAATAAGAGTACAAAACTTAGCAATCCGCCATATTTGCTAAAACGCCGCGTGACGTCATTATTTAGTTATCTCCATTTTGACATTTTATTTTCCAACAAATTCACTAGTAAAATATAGAAACTGGTCTTTTTACGGTATAGTGACGTCACACAGACGCCATTGCTATGTTTGCGTTTTGGCGGAAATTTTAAATTGCATTATTCAAAACATGTTTTTTCTATCAAAATCGAAAGTTTTTACAAAAATATAATTTATTTTATGTAAAGCAGACACGTAAGAAAAACATGGTGTAATTTATCAAAATTAGTCATCATGCCTATTATATACTTTGTGAGTCTGCTGGCGCAGAAGTCATTTTGCCCCCTGCGGCAAGTGTATCTGATTCATTCAATGCCGAGATACATACAAACATACATATACATATTTTTACACTCACACCTATAATCTAGCCCAAAGTAAGTAGCCTAAGCACTTGTGTTATGGATACTAGATGACGGACATATTTTTAATATAATGATGTATATAAATGTTGAAAATATACTACATAAACATATATACAACCATGACTCGGAAACAAACATTTGTGGTCATCACAAAGTTTGCCTACCAGGATTCGAACCCGGGACCTCTTGGCCAATACCCAGCAATCTGAGCATTCGACCAAGGCGGCCGTCAAAGAAGATGGTAGTTGTACTTCACGAAAACAAGTTATCGTTGAGATATTTTTAATCTACTAGACTAGACCGAACCCGGTTCTATGTCATCCCTCGGGAAATTAATCCCGTAATAAAAATTATTTTATAGCATAACGATGCATGTCGTAGGTACTCTGTCTGTGTCCCAAATGGTACCCAACTTAGATCCAATGAAGCGTAATAATTCTTCTTCTTTTTCCTGCTTTGTTCCCTGTTTATCTGGAATCGGCGGAATATCTTTCCTCTCATTTCGATCTGACGTCATCAAGCCATCCAGTACTCTTTGAGGCCGGGAGACTTGTCATCTCCCTATTTTTTTATATTAATATTTTTTTTTTTTAATAAGGTACAGTCAACGGCACTGCAGACTACCCAAAACTGTCAAATTTCTTCAATCGACTGTCAACCTTAATATGGTAATAATAGAGCACAAAATCGATTGAGAATCCATTTTGTGGTAGTCTGACTGCACTATTTTCTTGAAGAAACAACTTACAACAAGACTCGGAACCGAGTGATGTTCACTGAACTCATTCGGTAACGTCTAACAGGTACTGTTCTCTGGAATCAATTCGTCATAAGCACCATTGCGGTTTACCTGGGCAGAACGCGTAGGGACCATATTATACGGTATATTGGTTTCGTTTGATAACCGCTTTGATCACGGCACGTGAGATTAGTTTCCTCCGCCACAACATACCTATACACGTATGCATTGGTCTTGCTCCAAGCTGGCCAACATTAGTTACCAATATCCATATGGATCGTGGTCCCTGTTTGTTTAATATGAACTAATGCATGGGGCGCCTTGTGGGGTAAAGTGATTGCATTCATGTAATTAAAACTTCAAACATTAACTGCCGCACTCAGAGACGTCAATTAACATTAATGAGTACCTACTTAATGTACAAAAAACGACAATTCAAAAGTAGCCGCTACTCTTGCCGGGACTGTGGTATAGATTTAAAGGTTTAATGAGTTGTAAGACTTATTTTAGAAAGGAAGGTTCGAACCACACTGATTGTCTTGAAGCCACCAAAATAGCCCACCTCTATTAAAACATTACAGATACATACATACAATCACGCCTATATCCCCGAAGGGGTAGGCAGAGGTGACCTAGCACCCACGATTCGCCAATTATGTTACGTCCCATGTAATAGGTGGCTAGCCTATTGCCATTTATCGGGCACAAAAGTCGCAGTACATTGCTAGGTGGTATAAGAGGAACGCTGCTGCCCAGTCCTCATCACTGATTCATCCTTAGTCGCCTTGTATAACACCCACGGGAGTGATTTGGGGTGGTGACAATTGTATTCTACTCTGCCGTCACCACACGGCCCACCTCTATTAAAACATTACACGGTTGAAGTAATAAGTTCCAGATAGTTTTTAGGCAACTAGGAAAATGCATTTTGCGCTGATGACTTCTTGGAACAAGACTTAGCCTAACTTTTGGGACGTCGCAACAACATAGGCAACTTGCGAACATTAAAGCTTTTTAAGTTTATCAACAGCCTGTGACTATTTAATCAAGACAAAGACATAAATCTTGACTTGAGACGTCGTTTGTTTTTCTCTTCACGAATTGCTTCGATTCATTCGATTGGACTATAGTGTTTGCGAGAAGGGATTTGTTTTTTAAGAACTAACTGCCGCACTCAGAGACGTCAATTAACTTTAAAGAGTATTTAATGTCAAAAAATTCATTTCAATTTACACCATAGACCCAGCAAGAAATACGACCAGTTTTGAATTGTCATTTTTTGACATTAAGCACTCATTATCGTGAATTGACGTCTCTGAGTGCGGCAGTAAGACTGAAATATAAATCAGTAAAGCCAGCTACGTTTAAGTTAATAAATAAAATAATAAATATTTTTACACTCACACCTATCATCTAGCCCAAAGTAAGTAGCCTAAGCACTTGTGTTATGGATACTAGATGACGGACATATTTTTCATATAATTATGTATATAAATGTTGAAAATATACTACATAAACATATACACAACCATGACTCGGAAACAAACATTTGCGGTCATCACAAAGTTTGCCCCTACCAGGATTCGAACCCGGGACCTCTTGGCCAATACCTAGCAATCTGAGCATTCGACCAAGGCGGCCGTCAAGTTGCTAAGGCCCTTTAATAATACTAGCTGACTCGGCAAACGTTTTGTCCGAACATACACAAAAACGTCATAAAAAACGGTCCAGCCGTTTCGGAGGAGACAGATAACAAATCCTGTGACACGAGATTCTAAAATTGTTAAACAAAGACGTGCTTTGTTTAGAGTCTTGTAAATTAAATCTTAGAGCCAGTGCTGACACGACGCCATACGATATTTTTTAAGGACGACAGTCAATGAAACCGATTTGTATGTCACCAATTCGTAAACATCAACGTTATTTTTTTAAGTCAATAAATATAACACAGTATCTCAACCCACCACCTGCCGTGTGGTGACGGCAGAGTAGAATACAATTGTCATCACCGCAAATCTCTCCCGTGGGTGTCGTACAAGGCGACTAAGGATAAATCAGTGATGAGGAATGGGCAGCAGCGTTCATCTTTTACCACCTAGCAATGTACTGCGATGTTATGTGCTCAATAGATGGCAATAGGCTCGCCACCTATTACATGGGACCTAACATAATTAGCGAAACGTGTGTGCTATTTCACCTCTGCCTACCCTTTCGGGGATATAGGCGTGATTTATGTATGTATGTATCTCGACCGGAAATTTTGGTTATTTTTTAAAACTCGCATCGTGAGGTCTATGCCTGCAAAGATTTTTTGTACCATCGTGCATTCAACGCAAATGACCAATTTGCTTTGCTAACACACTTTGGACATTGCAGGATTCATAAAAAGGTTTCAATCCATTGCATTTTCAATGGCAACTTGAGTGCTGAACGGACTGTCCGACAGCCTTCCAACAACGTAGCTGCAATACCTGATGAAGCAAATGTAGGTGCAATGCCAATTTGCGATCGATCGAATAGTGGCTAATATCAATTGGTATAAAGGAGTTCCAAGTCAAGCACGTCGATTTTAGATTAGCTGGCTTCGAGCATTTCAAGTCAAGCATTTAAGAGCTTTTTATCTCTGTTTGATTTGTTTGACTTAGCAACAGAACAGATACACAGAAAATCAACGTCTTTGACGTCAAGCTGCTTGACCGCCGACGGTGAACACTGTCAAAACGGTGACGCGCCAAACAAGTCAAGCAAAAAATATTAAATCACATCAAGCGCGTATCATGCTAATCAATGTTTGATACAGGCATCAAGCAAGCTTTGTAGACGGTCAAAATGCTTAAAGCAAGCTAAAATCTACGTGCTAGACCGTCTTGGAACCCCATAAGAAAAAATCCCGCAGTTCACTACTTTCATGAGCATACCGTAGGCATTTTGTTTCTGAATTCAAAGAGCAATGTTTCTTTGAATGGCTCTCTCTCAATGCCCTTTCGCTTTAATTCTTGATTAAATATCTATGAAATAACTATAATAAAGCTGGAGTTCACCAACACTTAAACAGGCGATTATTATTTAACCCTCGGTTTTTGACATTTTACCGTAAGTATGGAAGAACTGTCAATAACTAAAGGTTATCTTTTAATCGCTTGTTTTACGTGTTGGTGAATAATTGCAATGAACAAATACTTCTTCCAAAACTCACTGAAAAAACTGAAAATAACTGTCAATCGACATCTGCGGCGAGCTAACTGCCAAACGTGATGTGTTAAAAAGTTTCTTTGAAATTCGTGCAAGCGGTTTCGGAGGGGCCATAACAAACATCGTGACACGAGATTTATATACAATATAATATTTTTTGACGCCCAATTTGGTTCTAACACAAAATAAATATTAGGTACTAAAATTTTTATCGCCGCTGAAATATATGAACTCGGCCCATATTTATGTTACCTACATTGTGACTGCTAAACGGTCAATGGCACTTTAGACTAAAAAAACTGTTAAAATAAATTCCTTCAATCGGTTGTCAACCTTAAATTGTGTGTGCTAAAGCACAAAATCGATTGAGAAAATTTGACGTTTTGTACGAAAGTCGTTAGAGAGATTGACATACGAGAACACGCAACAAAACAAGAGACAAAGAACGCACTAAAAATATCAGCTTTACGAGGATTGTGAAACTGTTAAGTTTTTATGTAAATCTTTCTAATTTAGTTAAACTGAATTATTAATCAAAAAGAAAATCGTACAGACTTAGATTGGGATGTACTAAAAGTCTAAAGAGACCAAAATTTACTCATTTTGTCAAGTTTCAGGGGAATGAAAACGTTATCGCTCAAGACAAGTGTTCAAAAAGTAAATGTAGGCATTACTCGCGCCGCATATCAGCACTTCACAATCCTCTTAAAAAGGTTTTTCGATTAGATTTGTGTGTGCCCATATCTTCTTCTTTCTCCTGCCCTTATCCCCTAGGCGGGGTCGTCACAACATGTTTTCTTCTTCCACTCCTCTCTATCCTTCACCAATTTCTCATCCACCCCTCTCGCTGTCATATTATTATCCTCCCTTACACAATCCATCCATCTTTTCTTTGGTCTTCCTCTCCTCTTTTGTGTGCCCATATATTTTTGTCGATTATTCTTAAATAAGTTTTATTTTAAGAAGCTACCTAAATAATAGTGCCGTGTGATGACGGCAGAGTAGAATACAATTGTCACCGCCCCAAATCTCTCCCGTGGGTGTCGTACAAGGCGACTAAGGATAAATCAGTGATGAGGAATGGGCAGCAGCGTTCCTCTTATACCACCTAGCAATGTACTGCGACACTTTTGTGCCCGATATATGGCAATAGGCTCGCCACCTATTACATGGGACCTAACATAATTGGCGAAATGTGGGTGCTAGTTCACCTCTGCCTACCCCTTCGGGGATATAGGCGTGATTTATGTATGTATGTATGTACCTAAATAATTTTGGGCTTTACCGAACCCACACTAGTTCGCATTTGAACTCGAATCCGGTTCGAGCCATCACTAGTAGTTCCTGTGAAATCACTATTGCGTCATCGTCAGCAGTTCTTAAGGACTTCTGTGAATCAATGGGGCCAGACATTCGTTGTTGCATTTCTACTGCAGCTTTTGTTTTACGAAACAATCGCTAAGCTAGATAGCTCTTAAATGCAATAATACTGATGCACTTTTATTTTATTAATATACCCAAAGAGGGTTAGTGTCAAGCAGGCGGCCGGCTGTATAACCTAAGCCAAAACCTTGAGCAGTGTGGATTGGAATCTTGTAATTCCAATCAATCTCCGTTGATCGGTCTCTCAACATGGTCAGCTCCGTCTCTTACAATCATTCATCAGTAGCACCTTTCCGGTGTAATGGACGATCTGAATCAAAAGGGAGTGGATGGCTTTTACAAACATTTAAAAACGGATATTTTAAAAATATTATTGATTTTAAAATGTAACTAAAACCGAAATTAATTTTCCATAACAAAAAAAGTCACACCCATCCAAATATGTATTAATTTATTAGTAATAGAAAGATAAAAAGTAATATGAGATAAAATAGAAAGATGTAAAAAATTTTCATTATTAAATTTCTCTAAATATTAATAAATATCTAAATTGCACACTAAGCTTGTTGTTTAGTGGTCTTTATTGTGCAAGAACATATACAAATTTGGATTTTGGCCAAGTGCTACAAAACATGTTATCTACGAGTTACCGCACAGTAATTATGTACAGTGTTAATTACAGAGTAAAATCCCTTCCTTTCCCAAGCTTTCTATGCTAGCCTGGGAGCGAAAAAATAACGTAGGCCAATCTCAACTCTTGCCATCAGGGTTAATGTAAAAGCTGGATCATCCGAATGGTGGAGGGAAAACCACCTACAACTGCATACTCAAAGAGAGTTGCTGTCAGGCAGGCAGCCGGCTGTAAAACCTAAGCCAAAACCTTGAGCAGTATGGATTGGAATGTTGTCATTCCAATCACTCTCTCCGTTCGTCGGTCTCTCGACATGGTCCGTTCCGTCTCTTTTCTATATATTCATTCATCACTAGCACCTTTACGGTGTGATGGATGACATGAATCAAAAGGGAGTGGATGGCTTGATGACGTCCGACCGATATGAATGGAAGAGGAAACATACTGCGCCGACCCCAGATAGACTGGAACAGAGCAGGGAGAAGAAGAAGAGATTTTTTTTTACCCATTGCGAAATAACTTTGCCCACAGTCCGAGCTGTGAAAATGACTGCAAATCGAAATAAAAACAGACACAGACGCGATTTAAAGTTGTTTTTTAACCGGTTACAAAAATGCCTTTAGTGTCTGGAATCGGTTAAAAAAGTCACGCTATAGTAGCCATTTTCGAATAATATGCTCACATCTCAAATTAGCTGCGTCAACAGGCATGTGAATTAAAAGCTTTTCCAAATAAGCAGTCCAGGCTCTCCACCAGCTTATTACGTCTATGACAGGGCCATAGGAACTTTTTACGTCAGCTTGTCAACTAAGGTGACTATGGAATTGAGCCCGCGAATACGTCGGCTATTTCCGTTAATGGAAATCGCGGAAGCATTTTTCTCGTAGCTTTTATTGCGATTGTCGCAGCGACAGTTTTCTTTGTTTTGTCTGATTCGGGAGGGATTGTTTTTCAATTACACATACATACATAAATCACGCCTATATCCCCGAAGGGGTAGGCAGAGGTGAATTAACACCCACTTTTCGCCAATTTTGTACGGTCCCATGTAACAGGTGGCGAGGCTATTGCCATATATCGGGCACAAATCGCAGTACAAATTTATGTTGCTAGGTGGTATGAGAGAAATGCTGCTGTCTTTACCCTTAGTCGCCTTGTACGACACCCACAGGAGAGATGGGGGTGGTGACAATTGTATTCTGCTCTGCCGTCACCACACGGCCTTATTTATACATATAAAAAAATACTTGAACCAATCAGCATAGGCAGCAGCGTTCCTATTATGCCACCTAGCAATGTACTGCGATTTCTGTGCCCGATTAATGGCAATAGGTTCCTATTACATGCGGGCCTAATCTAATTTCTGAAACTTGGGTGGTATTTCACATCTGCCTACCCCTTCGGGGATGTAGGCGTGATTTGTGTATGTATGTGTGTATTGTTCCGGCGTGAGATAGAGGTAAAGTAGTTAAATTCTATGAGTATGCCTTAGGGCCTGTTTCACAATCGACGGTTAAGTTCTGATCTGAGTAGCTTACTTGGCAGTTCAATTTACATCAATTTCATAATACAACTGTGTCATATAGATGCAAAGGAAGAATCACCCAGTTTTACCAAAATGGCAGTAAATCTGTTTTTTTTTGGTTTTATCTTTGGCATTATTCTATTGGATAATGATGTTTTTGCTACAAACCTAAGATTTTAACGGCAATTTTATGCGGGATATTGCTTATTTTGCTACAAACTAATTATGTTAACCTATTAAGCTGATTCTACACTGACAGTCTGCATTCAAAGTTGCTATCATGAAAAAATTGGATGATGCTGCCTTTGCATCTATACGACTCACTGTCAAATAATCTGCTAAGTAAGCTATTCAGAACTTACCCGTTAGCGTAAATTTAGTTTGAGTATCTATTCAATTGTGTAATAGGTCTGGGGGTATTATTAATATACTCACGCTAAGCGGCTTACTTGTAATAATATGTTGAATTTTCAAAATGCTACGAATACGTAGCCTCGTATTCGTATCCCTCATTTCACTCAAAATGTCTAGTAATAAATTAGTTGTGCGAAAACGAGATCTCCTGATAATAATAATATAATTGGAATTTAGTTTCGACTTGGATACAAAGTATCTTGTTTCTTTTTTCTCTCATCCAACTACCTATTGATTCGGAAGCCGACTAACCATTATCAGCATCATTGTTTCGAAGGTCGCGGGAAGCCCGCAGGACCGATCGGTTTAGAGATCCCTGGTGAGGCTTATGCCCAACTGTGGGCGTCTCGCGGCTGAAATAATGAAATACATAAACTTAACATAACTACGTATAAGCATAATAAGCAAAATCATTCTGTCATCATCATCTTCATCACCAGCCCTTTGATTTGCCCACTGTTGGGGCACGGACCTTTCCTATGGATGGAATAATATAGAGAGATTGGGCCATAACCCGCCACGCTGGCCCAGTGCGGGTTGTTGGGTATTAACGACTGCACATGCAGCCAGGACCACCAGCTTAACGTGCCTTCCGAAGCACGGAGGAACTCGAGATAGTAAATTTTTGGTCACCCATCCAATGACCGGCCTTAGCGAACATTGCTTAGTTTACGAAATCGTTAGTTTACGAAATCGTTAGTTTACGAAATCGTTAGTTTACGAAATCGTTAGTTTACGAAATCGTTAGTTTACGAAATCGTTAGTTTACGAAATCGTTAGTTTACGAAATCGCAGGCCAAGCGTATAGCACGCTAAGCGTGCTATAAGCGTGCCACGCTTGGCCTGCGATTTCGTAAACTGTGCTGGCGAGCTCCTCAGAGACGTCAATTAAAGTTAATTATATTCTATTCTTGCTGGCCCTATGGTCTAGATTTAAGTGAAATTTTTTGACATTAAGTATTCATTAACGTTAATTGACGTCTTTGAGTACGGCAGTTAGAGTTAAAGTCATGTAAAACAAAATGTATAGTATTCTCATTTTAAGTGAACTATGTTTTTTTATGAGAAAGTAAATTCTTTGTGCATTCCTCCTTGGCACCAACACGAGAGGTTTGTATTTATATTTCTCTGAGACGCCAGAGAAAAATAAACAAACGGCACATAGGTAATAGGCAGACATATTATTTGGTACAATTACCACTCGGAACTGATTCAATAACAATAGAGTAATGCCAGTAGTCAAGAGACGTCCCAAGTGTAATAAAATATGTAACCCAAGGAAAAATTTAAAATATGACTCCTGCCGCACTCAGAGACGCCAATTAACTTTAATGAGTATTTAATGTCAAAAATTTTCATTCAAATCTAGACCATAGACCCGGCAAGAATAGCGACTAGTTTTGAATTGTCATTTTTTGTCGTTAAGTACTCATTAACGTTTTTTGACGTCTCTGAGTGCGGCAGTAAATACGGTGAAGAAATCCTTTGTCAAAGTTATTTAATTGTATTCTGCTCTGTCGTCACCACAAGGCCTCAATAGTCCATAACCATAAGTGTTAATTCGTTACAGTTGTCCGAACAGATAGCAGAGAAATCAAACAATAATTAACAATAGTTGGCAAAATAGCAGTGAATTTTTATTAAAAAACTTTCAATAAGCACGAAGTACCGCTTTAATAACTTTTTTATATTGATAGCTTTGTCCACGTTCATAAAGAGAGACAGAGGAGAGAAAAAATGAGCACTGAAATACAAATTTCGCGATGTCGCCATGTTTTCATTAGCGTAAAGAATTTTTCATTAATTGCTGCACAACTTTTGTGCGCTCCGGAGGAAGGATCCTTTGTTTAATTAATTAGAGAAATGAAATGTATTAACTATGAGTACGAACGGGAAAAAGTGTACAACTGTACAGTGCGTGTGTATTGTGTAAAAAAATCATTTGAGGAAAGAATATTGTTGTTAGGCAAGGATTATAAAGTCAATAAATATGGAGATAATCGCAAGATTGACAAAAAGTCAGGATTTTTCTATGATTGATGCTTTATGATTCAATATATAATAATACGGCAAAATTTACATGCAGCTTGATAGTCGCTTTCTTTTCTTCCGCGTGCGGCCGGTTGCGTAGCTTCATACAAAATGCGTCGGTACACGCCGAACAATGAAAGCCTAAAATGATAGTCCTAGAGAGGCAACTCAAAGTAATAGTAAAATTAACAGGACGCGCAAGTAAAAAAAAAACCGAGATGTACCTAACATATTTATTTCACTGGACATCAACTCCATAGTATCAAATTGCTCAGCTTGACAAACGTTAATTATTTCCAGTGAATCGTCTATTTTTCGGCTGCTAGATATCGAATAGCCTTTTGATCAGCACACAGCATTGTTCAACGATTTCCAATCGAAGTTTCAGTAGTAACTTTGTGTATATCATGTTCGCATACATCACTGAAACGCATTCCGTTTTACAGGATAGGTAATTATTAATTAACTCTATCACAACAGTTTATTTGCGAATTTCGAATAGCGCTTTATTATTTTTGAATATTAACATTTAAAATTTCAAATATTTCAAGTGCTGTTTCGAATGATCGTTATTGGATTATTTTCTGCGTTGGAAGTTTGTTAAAATTTTATGATGCATATTTTTCAATTAGCAACAATACTGCTAAAAAAGCCCAGAATAATTAAATTCATTCCTCGTTCGCTATCCAGACGTTTACGTCAGTTAATATATCGGAATTTCGCTAACCCTTCAACTTTCACGTTGCAAGCCAACGAAGAAAATTAAATAAAACAATGCAGATATAGAAACGGACCTGTAATTACGTCAAAATTGGATTTGCATTCGATTGTACGTTTATGCGAGCAAGTTTTTTTTAAATATGTCCCACGCCCGCCGTATTACAAGAATTTAATAATTTTTCTTAATTATGCTTTTTACTTAGACATTTTTTCTTGAAATAAGTATTCTTGTGCGACAGTTACTTAATTATATTTTATTTACAGTTACAAATCTACCCATGGTAAGGAAAGAAATTAAACCGAATAACAGCACTACCTGTTTTAAACGCTTTATTGTAAAAATCAGTAAAAAAAAATTATGTACTTGAATCAAAATATCGAATCTGCGTGCTACGCATTCCATAATTTATTCAATATTTGATATTAACGGTATAATATCGTAGTCGATATGAAATAAATAAATTACCTACATAGTTTTAGCAGTCAATTTCCGATATCAAAAGGCTGATTTGGGAGACCGATTTATAAATCTCCACAAATTTCCCATATGGCTCACCAATAATTGGACACGCGTAGTTTGAAGTGAAAAATTAATTTTGATGATCCGATTATCCCAGACATGATTGCAGTTTCATTACGTCGACATTTATACAATAATTTACACAATTTAGGAGTTCCATAGAGCTCTACACTCCCAGTTTTAGTACTTCTGTTGTACAACGCACCCATTGACTGTCTCAATTCAAACTTAATCCAAGGTTTTTTAGCAACTGTAAACTGTTTTTGTTATGACTGCTAAATAAACGAAATAGAGCTGCTTACTGCCGCACTCAGAGACGTCAAATAACTTTAATAAGTACCTAATGTCAAAAAAATTCAATTACATCTAGACCATAGACCCGGCAAGAATAGCGACTAGTTTTGAATTATAATTTTTTGACATTAACTGCCGCACTCAGAGACGTCAATTAACTTTAATGAGTATTTAATGTCAAAAAATATCATTCAAATCTAGACCATAGACCCGGCAAGAATAGCGACTAGTTTTGAATTGTCATTTTTTGATGTTAATTACTCATTAACGTTATTTGACGTCTCTGAGTGCGGCAGTTAGTACTCATTATCGATAATTGACGTCTCTGAGTGCGGCAGTTAGTATTGCTTCTAAGGACGGCTAGTACCAAAAATCAGAACAGATATGGCGTTACCCAAGTTTGATGAAAGTTCGAAACATTTTGATGCGGGAATTCAACATTTATAAATATAAAGCTCTTATAAAAGTCAAAATAATAATGTGGTACGTTCACGTTACGTTATTTCAGGGCCTACAAGCGTATAAAATAAGCTTTCAATATTGTAGCTGCCACATTTCCATTTAGTGTGCCGGAATTTGAGCTTAATATTGCAAGGGGAAACTTGTTAGTGCATATAATAGGATCCAGTATAGACTGTTCCGAGATAACAAACAACATATATTTATGTATGTATACCTACATAAAACACGCTTTTATCGCTATACACTGTTCCTAGATAAAACATAGGTACATTCTTAAATTCACGCCTATATCCCCGAAAGGGGTAGGCAGAGGTGAATCAACACCCACGTTTCATTAATTAGGATAGAGCCAATTTGTAGGTAGGTATGTTACAATAATATGCAATAAACGTCATTGTTATTGATGAAAACTCTAAAAGAGAAAACGATAATAAGGAATTTTTAATAATTTGATAAATCATGCGTTTCTCCCCTAATGGGTAGGCAGAGTGTTTCAACACCCGCGTTTCTTCAGGTTCCTTGCGAGCCTATTGCCATTCACCAATAATTTCCAATAATTAAGTAGGTAGACGAATTACCCGGCAAGAAAAGCGACTAGTTTTTAATTGTCATTTTTCGAAAAAGTTTAATTTTTAAAAATAAATATCTACTTTATTAATGGGGTCTTGTACTTTTTAGCGACGGCTGATGAGCTGCAGACTGTACCACGTACGCAAAAACAATTTCGCGTTGAATTAACAGAGACAAAGGCATTCAGCTGTCGAACACAGCCTACGTGGCCACTGGGTTTCCCGTGCGTTTTGACAGGTAGACGGGACGATGCGTCGGACAGTCTCCTTGTTCGATTTTATTAGTGGGGATTAATAATTATATGGACACCGTTGCGAGCACAGATTGAATCAACATAACTGTCCGTTGGTAGAGTCAACATAACTGTATGAAATGAACACTAAATGATAGGGTTGCGAAGTCTATACATACACATACCCACCAACCCGCAATGGGCCAGCGTGGTGGGTTATGTTATGGTCCAATCTTCCTATATTCTTCCGTCCATAGGGAAGGCCCCTGCCCCAGCAGTGGGGACATTAAAGGGCTGGTGGTGATGGCGATGGAAGTCTATACACGTTCTGAGCCTAACACACTATTATAGGGAAATTGTGGATAGAGAAAGTTCGAAAAATTATTAGTCTTTATACGGGATTCGCACCCGCGTCCTCTGAAATCACATTTCAAAATGTAACAAAACCTGGCACCCCGCACGGTGAATCGATGGAATGCTGTTTCTGATTGCAGACAGTAAGTACATAAAATTTCGAAATTCGTTACGCTACTCTTTTAAAATGTTTATCTTTATGTGAGTTTGTGGGCAAAGTTGTCTAAGTACTAACAGATCTAATCCTAGGATCAAATATCACGGGCCAGTAAAGGAAGTTATGATCTCCATTCTTGCGAACAACGCTTCTTAATCAAATAATATGTTCAATTAAGCCGTAATAATGGTTTCAGGCGTGCATCTATTAATGCTACTAATTAAAGATACTATCATGACACAGAATAGATAGAGCTTTCCGTACGTCATGTCTACGGTGCAGTGTACCGACTTTGATTACGACAATTAGCGTATACTGTTGCTCCTTTGTTTAGTCTGTAAGCGATAGCCCACTATAACCATTAAACATATCATTCGCTCCGCATTGTATTGCATGACATGCACATTGAATACTCCATATCTATTTTTATAATTATTATATTAATACATAGGTACATCCTACACAGTAATATATTCATTAAATAGAAAATGTACCCTTGTCTAAATAGGGGCTGTTATACATTGCGATAGTAAATTGCTATTACTGTTAATATAGGTATTTTTTTTGTCAGGAATATCCGCTGAGGGGATAGACTAGTACCTAAACTATTCGAAAGAATAGAGAATACATCAGTTTAATACATTTGTTTGTATTCTATTCGTTCGAATAGATTGGCTTGTCTAGAGGGGCTGAGTGACCATTCCCTATTTATCAGGGAGCATTCGATGCGCCGCATTCTGCTAGACGGGAAACAATAATATACAACAGGATTGTCTATGTGTCCTACATGCGTCCGGACGCAGGAAGCGAGCTGCTTGATAATCGCGTAGAAAGCTTAAAGCGCTGAAGTGTAAGAGACACTTTTCAGAACGTGCCGTCCTATACATTGTCTCCAGCACACATGAACTTGTAATAGTAAAACTTTCTAGCGGATTTAGTCAGAGTTGCGATGAAATTATTATGTACCTCTACTCTGCAAGGAGTTTTATTTGCGTAAGCTCGCTTACATTGCACGCAAAGCAACCGTATGAATATGATAGTAGTGTAAAGTCTCGCCTACAGGGTTTTAATTTAACTTCAATAAATAGTTGGATTTTTATTTGAACATTGTCTGAATGTTAGAAAAATTACTAAGTACAAAGAAAATTATGATTAGAAAAAAATCAATAAATATACCAAGTCTTGATGTAGTAATTGAGCCCGCGTCCTGACACCAGCCCTCTTAAGTGATGTTGTGAGGTGGCATCCAAAACAAAATGTATTTATGCAAACAAAAGTGTACCTTTATAAAGTCCATTTAATTACATACATAGTCCAGTGGCGGAGCGTCCATATAACCCGATTCCCAACAGCCGTACCAAACGAGCGAGCATAAAAAAATCATTACCATAATGCAAGTACAATACCATTTAATAAACAAATAAAAAAAATCCATCAATAAAATCTTATCATAACAGTATTAAACGCGCGCGAAACAATATGCAACACAGGTACATACAATTCGCTCCCGCTCTCTAGATTCCTTCAACTAACTCGCTAAATATCGAGTTATGGAGGCCTGCGATACAGCACAGACAAGCGTAGTCTTGTCAGGCGCACGCAACGATAAATAGTACCTAAAGATTGCCTACAAGCCGGCATTTCGGCAGCCTACGCGCTTATGCATCGATACACTACGACACACGCACACATTAGTAATAAACTCCCACGAAAACAAGTTCCGTCAAAAGTAAATATTTTAGATCTTATTTCAATAGCCTTAAAAGCGGAATTTCTTGTGAGAACTGCACTCAATATCGCGGTCGTGTGCCGCTCCGGATCGAGTTGAATCGTCCTTCCCTTTTTAACACGGCTTTTATTTGTATAATGATCTCTCTTTCTGGCTGTTAATGACATTACTTCATCTGCGCCATACTTCATGCAAGTAGCACTCACACCTGCTAGATATACCAACAGCACACCGTATGCTGTGCTAAAGTATTACAAGTTGTTTCTATATACGAAACTAGATGGCGCTGCAACGAACTGCATCGCGCTATTGTTTACTCTTAGGTATTTGATAAGTAATTTGCATATTTATTGTATTTTTACTAAGAAAAGAGAGTTGTCACAGTAAAAAGAGTAGTTTAATATAGTTAAAGAAAGTTTCTGCGGGTACCCATTTTTTGTTGGTCCTGTTTTTTACAGTGGCTTGCCTAACTTTTTTTTTCACGCCACGCCACTTACGTACACATATCACCTCTATTATATTAAAGAGAGAAGAGGTAGGTAGATGTGTATTAATATTGACGTTTCGCCAATTTCGCCATCCATCGGACACGTCAATCGGTGGTTTATGAGCTATCAAGTATCAACCCTCAGTCGCCTTGTGCGACACTCAGAGAGATTACAACATTTTAGAAAATATGAAATAAGTTTACTTGAAGAAATAATTTTCTTCAATTAGAAAAATGTGATATAAATCTTCTCTCTACTGCGGCTTTGCCTAAAGCGGGGAATTCACTAGACGGGCATGCCTGCCAGACATGCCCGCGTTTCTATAGGCTAGACTGACTGTGACGGTCCCGCACTAGGCAAACATCGCACAAACCTAATAGAAGCGACGTCCGGCGGGCAAGTCTGCAGGCATGCCCGCGGGCATGTCCTTGTAGTGAATTCCCCGCTTAATCTGGCAGAGGCTAGACCAGTATTAAGGTATCTTTCGTAATACCCCTTTACATTGGCACAGACTAAAATCTCGCGGTGGCACCAAAAATGAAAAATATCATTGCGAATAAAATAATCTCCATCCGGGCCCCGAAGCTTTAGTTAAAACCACGTATTTTGCTAGGCTTACCACGAAAGAAGTCTTAGAATTCGCAGCTCCAAACTTAAGACGGACGGATTACGTTAAGAGAATGTTTCCGGAAATAATTTTTCTAAAGATTCTGTTCTGGCTAGGAAGCTCTACTAATAGACTGTGAATGCGGTGTAATAAGTACTCGTTCAGATTAGTAAATAAGTATTTATTTATATACTAATTGCCGCACTCAGAGACGTCAATTAACTTTAATGAGTATTTAATGTCAAAAATTTTCATTCAAATCTATTTTTTATTCAAGACTATTTTTGAATTGTCATTTTTTGACGTTAAGTACTCATTAACGTTATTTGAAGTCTCTGAGTGCGGCAGTTTATGTTTTTAATTCCATCCACCACACTCTTGCGCCACTTGTGGTTGATTAATGAAAATAATATCGATTATTTTATTGACGTATGGCCGTGTGGTGACGGTAGAGTAGAATACAATTGTCACTACTCCAAATCTCTCCGGTGGGTGTCGTACAAGGCGACTAAGGATAAATCAGTCATGAGGAATGGGCAGCAGCGTTCCTCTTGTACCACCTAGCAATGTACCTACTGCGACTTTTGTACCCGATAAATGGCAATAGGCTCGCCACCTATTACATGGGACCTATCATAACTGGCGAAACGTGGGTGCTAGTTCACCTCTGCCTACCCCTTCGGGGATATAGGCGTGATTTATGTATGTATGTATGTATTATTTTATTGACGTTATTTTAGGAATTGATTAGAAATATAAATATTTCTAATTTTATTGTTGATTCTCCAAATTTAACCCAATTGTGATTTCTTTTTCATACTGGTTGAGCGCTGCCGCTGGGCACAAAGGAAATTGAACTCTTACTGCCTAGAAATAAGTTCTGTACAATTAAATGTTTCGTTTTGCACTTGTTAGGTACTTTTTTTATATCGAAATTTATTAAACAATCACGTAACGTCCGATAACCTGGTCTCGCCTTGAAGAAAATTAGAATTGGAAATGCCACTTAATCTAATCAAGCTAGGCATCAACAGTTCATTTACAGACAAAGCTGTTTAACATTCATTGAAACGTTTGTCTTATCATTCAGCCAACAACCCCTTTAGACAAGTGAATACAAATGTATGAAACTGGGAAACAATATGGCGACCGCCATGTCAAAAATAAATGTAAAAGAACCTGTCAAAACATCATGACATTTGTATTCAATTCGTTCGATTAAATTGGCCACTTGTCTAGATGGGCAGGACAAAGGGGGGCCTACCGCCTAACTCGATTGCTGATGATAGCTATATTGCAATGCACTGCTTACGGCTCGGCACGGATTTTGTGCCAAATTCATACAAAATCATTCGGTGATCATTCGTTCAAAGCTATCGCTAATAGTTTAGGTACATTTGGTGCGAAATGATAGCACGACGTCTTAAACTATAGCTTTCGCTTAACAATCGAGTTAGGCGGTAGGCCCCCAGAAAACAAGACGGTTTGGTTTGCATTACTTCTTCTTCTACCTGTGCTGTTCCAGGCTGTCCTGGTCGGCGCAGTATGTTTCCCTTCCATTTATATCGTTCAAGCCATCCCTATCCTTTGATATATCCATCACACCGAAAAGGTGCTAGTGATGTATGAATATCAAGAAAAGAGTCTGAACGACCATGTCGAGAGACCGATGGTCGGAGAGAGTGATTGAAATGACAACATTCCAATCCATACTGCTCAAGGTTTTGACTTAGATTTTACAGCCGGCCGCCGGCCTGCCTGACACCGACCTTCTTTGGGTATACTGTTGTTGGTGGTTTACCCTGCCCCATTCGGGTGCCCGAAGGTGCTTATTGGTCTACACCGGGCAATCTCCCTCAGTCGACTTTTTCGGCACCCATAGGATGAGTAGGGACTGGGAAATTCGACGTAATTTTATCGTTATCAGGCCAGCATAAAAGGGTTTGTTGAAGTTTGCATTACATACATACATAAATAAAATTCAGTCTGAAAGCCTGTGCCAAAGTAGTGGGAACATTAAAGGGCTGGTGATGGCGACCATTTCTTTTATGTCTTAACCAGCCGTGTAGCTCCGCTGACGTCGCTCGTTTCACTGCCGACGGTCGCAAGAGAAAAAGCGCTAAGTCGCTAACCTAACCTACCGATGTGTTTGAATCGCAGATTCATCACAAGCCACTATGCACTTTATAAATAAGCTCCTCTTTGAAATACGGAAAGCGCAGAACTTAAAATTCGCTCACGTAATGGATTACACACGCAATCAAAGCTCAGTGTTAGAGCTTTTAAACTTTTTTCGCGATGACCAAACGTTTCTCGGTTACTGTTTACTTTGTTTTAACTAAACTAACTAAAACTATATGACGTACCTGACCATAATTAAATAAATTAAATTACTTAAGCTAGGTTAGAGCAGTGACGAACCTTTCAATTCTCGTTGCTACTATAGTTTATTTATTATTCTTTCTTTCTAAAATAAGCGCCTAATAATTGTTACAGTAACTTAGAACCAACTCATGCTTAACTTATTAAATTAACTTTGAAGTTCAGTAGCAAAGTCGATGGCCTTTTATTTTAAGGACATCTCAATATTACACATAATTGGGTTTTAAGGAATACATACATATACATACATATTTGGCAGAGGTGATCTAGCACCCACGTTTCGCCAATTATGTGAGGTCCCATGTAATAGGTGGCGAGCCTATTGTCATTTATCGGGCACAAAAGTCGTTGCCATTAATCGGGCACAAAGGTCGCAGTACATTGCTAGGTGGTATAAGAGGAACGCTGCTGCCCATTCCTTATCACTGATTTATCCTTAGTCGCCTTATACGACACCCACGGGAGAGATTTGGGGTGGTGACAATTGTATTCTACTCTGCCGTCACCACACGGCCATTTAAGGACTACCTTTTTTTTATTTATATAACCATTTATTATATAACTTTAGTGCAGCAAAATGGCGTGCTATTATTGTCTCGTTTTATAACGATGACCAAACAAAACAAGACATTTCCTCGATTCGTGTTGGTTGACTATAATTACTTTTTTTTTGCGTGGTAAATGCTTTTGTGTATGTCCTGTACCGCGGGACAGTCGGTACAGGGGGCCTACTCTGGAACCCCGAACGAACGAACGAACATCTAGCCGTCTTTCTCACGCCACTGCGTGTTAAAATAAGAGCGACAAAGACGCAACGACTCGATCGAACGAAATAAACTTCTAGAGTAGCGCCTCTGGTCTGTGGGGCTCCACGGTGTGTCGAGAGCACTGTGCCTACCCACTTAAGTGGACGCGTCTCTACTGTCATTAGACCTCCTATAAAATTGTCCATGTCTGTTTAGTATCAATCAATAAATAGTCTACGCTCTTTACTTTCGTATACCTAAATTGAGTATTACACGGGAAATAATGAGTCATACTCATACATATATAAATCACGCCTATATCGCCGAAGGGGTCATGATTCTTGCCTTGAATAAATTGCTGTCTCGACATAAAACCCTTAAATCTATACTAATAATAGAAAGCTGAAGAGTTTGTTTGGTTGAACGCGCTAATCTTAGGAACTACTGATTCAAATTATTATAAGTCACACCTGACCATAAAGTGGACTTTTTCGCCCGTTATGCGTACGAAAAACATTTCCTGGTGACATAAAACTATGATCTTACCTCGGGCGATAAAAAAAAACCTTAGATCGCATTTTAAACACCCTCGCCTTCAGCTAGGTCGTCAAATACTTGCGGTCCGACACATTCTTTGTTTTATCGCCCTTGGTATATAATCTACTATCGTGTTGGATAGTCCATATAACGAGAACGGCTTTAGGCTATAAAATGACCGACGAAACTAACGCGACCGAAGCCACTATACAAGACTAAAACGTTGACTTTATATTTACGACCTTGCCGCACAAAAGATGATGCAATCCAGTGATTTGGTTCAGAGATAAATTAAAATTTGTTGATGTCAATGGTGATACGGGCCGGAGTTATTGTGGAAGACGGAGGCACAATGCGTGGGCGCGCCGCCGCTCCTAGCCCGCGACCCAAGGTTGTTGTACAACACAATAGTTCACACTGAATCAAACGATATCTGTATGTCAGTCTATCCCGAACACAATACTTAAAAGGCTACCCACACGGCTTAAGGCAACAAAACTGCAATGTGACGTCGCATCTCGTAAAAATCTACGAGCTCCCACGCCGCTTCGCAAGAGCTTGCGAATTGATTCGCGTCGCGCATTCTTGCGATTTCATTCTTTTTTGTTTCGCCGCCTTGCCGCACCAAATCGCACCGCAGCAATTTATGTTGTAGTTTTAAGGTAAAGACAGCAATGAGTTAAGGGCAGCAGCATTCCTCTTGTAACACCTAGCAAACTAATAGTTAATATACGTAGGAATTCCATATTTGTTACTCTGTACTTCCAAACTGGCTTACATCGTGACGTTAGACTTAAAATACGTGGTATATTTCAATACCGAAGCGCTAGAAAAGTAAGTTACGATCGGTGTGCGGGTAGTACAGAGAAAAATTTAAACCCCAACGGCCAATACTTCCTTTTGGCGGCCGCACAGTATAAATATTACGGAGGATTTTCCACAGAGAGTGTCACAGAGTAGCCGTTTGAGCATCCAACGGCTTCCCTCGCTCCTCAGTACAGCTTGCAGTCTGTTGTTGGGAGCTGTATCGGGAATTTATTTTCACTTATTTTATTTATACGCTTGAATAGAAAACAGACCACTCATTAGGGAGTTCTTTGAAGCGCGGATTTTTCCTTTTGGTGTCGTTGTGGGCAAATAACACTTGGTTTTTGTTAATATTATTCCTATTCCTAGTCGGAAAATAGATTCTAAAGGCGTTTTTAATAAGCCCGGCTTAAGTATACAAAACGGGGAATAGTGATACCATGTTTACCAGTTTATTAATAAGGGACTTGTTTTTCAATAATGCAATACATATTCATTCCTAATGCAGTATAGAATTAATGAAATATTATTATACATAGTTCGTCTGTCTGCGGCAAATAAATACAAAAAAAAATGCGTATCCCCGAAGGGGTAGACAAATGTCTTGCCTGTGGTAATTAACAGAAAAATAGTATAGATCTATGCACTAAATTACAGTGTTAATAAAGTGCAGAGAATCCGGGCAGATGCCCATTGCAGAGGTCGCGGGTCCGATTCATACATCAGGACAAAAAATATAACACTTATATAATTTTAATTTTTATCAAATCATAAATAGAGTTATTAACATTCGAATCTATCTAATCCTGCGAGGTCTGCAAATACTTCGAAACATTACTTACTGCTATATACAGATTGAAACCTCTGCCTTCCCCTTCGTGGATATAGGCGTGATTTATGTATGTATGTAAAATTGGACGAGCTTAATTAGAAAGTGGATGGTCCAGTATTCAGACGGAAAACAGAAATTGAAAGCCCTAGAAGGGGTTATTCTCGGAAAACCATGTAGAGACCATTTTTAGCATGGAGGACATTTTTGTCAAAAGGACTTTCGAACCGAGGGACGTAATTAAAAACAGTGTTAGAAATAATAAAAAACCTTAGTTCCTGACAAGCCAGCGCGCTGAGAGGTTTATAATTTAATTTGCAGAGTTAATCCACATCTGCCTGGCTGGCATGACCACCGAAACATGATCGCTTTGAACTGCCAAAAATCTATGAAGTTTTTAATTCACCTTTCATTCATTCAACGATTTAAGTATGTATTTATAAGTTTGCATGATTTGACAGCAGATCACAGTAGGCTGAATGTAACCTGAATGTAACCAGTGTATCCCAAAGAAGATATTTCGATTTGATTAGAAATCTATTTTCGTGTGTGCAGACTATGTTAGTAGTTATTGTATGAAATCGATTGCTGTCCTATAAATAGGGTTGTGTGCGGTATGTTTCGGTTGGTTCGATCCCTATGTTGTGGTGTCGTGCATTCTTTATAATCAACTCGCAACAGGCTAACTCATTGTTGCAATGGTATTTCGGGGTTTGAAACTTTTGCCCATGTGTTCGTAGCTCGTCCTTTTTGTAGGAAGCAAGTATTTTAGCATATAAAAACTGCAAAACTAATTCAGGCATTCAAAAACTCCGCCGCTTATTTGGCGCGTGGTGACGGTGGAGTTGACCAATGTATCTTATAATTATAAAACTATCGTGTTTGTTAAAAAACTCCTCTTAAACAATTGTTATGAATTATGTTGCATATTTGGTAGGTCGTAAGTAACAACTTTTGCCGAGTCTGCTAGTAATAATATAGAACGATCCATTTGCTTTGACTGTAAAATTACTCAATATAATTACAACAACATAAATATTTTCACTAATCACAATGCTCATAAATAAGCAATCAAATGTAATAATATTTTCATAATTTACATACATACATAAATCACGCCTATATCCCCGAAATGGGTAGGCAGAGGTGAACTAGCACCAACGTTTCGCCAGTTATGCCAGTTAGGTACATTGCTAGGTGGTATAATAGGAACGCTGCTGCCCATTCCTCGTCACTGATTTATCCTTAGTCGCCTTGTACGCCACCCACGGGAGAGATTTGGGGTGGTGACAATTGTATTCTACTCTGCCGTCACCACGCGGCATTTTCATAATTTTATTGATCATAATTATATTTTCCTTCTCAATAAATTTATATCAACAAGACTTACAGTTGCAGCTATGCAATTTTAAATTTGTATTTAAACTAATATTATAAAGCTGAAGAGTTTGTTTGTTTGTTTGGTTAAACGCGCTAATCTCAGAAACTACTGGTTCAAATTGAAAAATTATTTTTGTGTTGGATAGTCCATTTATTGAGGAAGGCTACAGGCTAATAACAACCGACATTAACGCGAGCGAAGCCGTGGGCGACCACTAGTAACAATATATTTTTGGTCACAGCGCCGTCGACCTCCTCGACATTTATTTAAATTTTCTACGATTGTTCAATATTCTATACAAATCCTTCTATTCCAATACTCACTCACGCTTCGATTGTTTAGTAGACTGATTTGGTTAACCTTTAAAACGCAGCTCATTCTGGCAGAAATATTTTGTACAGTGACTGACTGAAATCCAAAAGCATGATGTGGACGAAGCTGCGGGCGAATTCTTGTACAGGGGCACTATTTAAAAATAGGTCTTGGAGCCATCATATTGAGGTCGAAAACTCGTATTCCCTACCTCTGTTCTGGATTCTTGTAGGGAAAAGTGAAATAGTTTCCGTATCAGTGCATTTAGTATGGATACTTCATTCTTATGTAGAGCAGCCATTTATTAGACTGCCGCTTCGTATGAGGGTAGCATCAAATTCTCGCGTATTCCCTAGTGTATTTTGTTATATTTTTGTAATATCGCACATCTAATATGTAGTTCTATGAAGTCATAAATGTCAAGAATCCAAAATTCAATTAACAGTGACAGAACTTTCCGGAAAAATCTTCAAAGCGCTCTAGTGTAATATTTAAAAAACACACGGGTACGAATTGAGTCGGTTAATAATGATATGCAAGATGTTGCTAGTAGGTACGGAAGAACGAAAAATCCTAATGCTGAATGTATAACGGTAGTAAAGTTTGATGTAAGCTCAATTTAATTTCACCGCTACTTTAATAGTTATCGGTCTTCACTGTAAGTAAACACTTTATAATATTGAAAACACTACAGAAATAAAGATTATGTGTTTTCACTACTACTTTAGTAGTTCTCTATCTTCATTGTAAACACTTTATAATATTGAAAATACTACAGAAATAAAGATTAGGAATTACTTATGTAGGGATTACTTATGTATCTAGGCATTAAACATGGCGGTTGCATCGCAAATATCTTTGCACTCGGAACAACTGGCATGCCGACAAGAGAATTCAAATATAATTTTATCGGATATGACCTTCAATACTTTCAGATTCGCTCTGAACTCAAGATGCCCCATCTATTAATACAATTGTAGGTCTAGATAATTGATTGAACTGGCATTACGTCATATAAGCGCAGTCATGGATGTATCAGTTGATCGGTAATACTATAGTACTAATCGGTTCACCACTCCTGCTCTGATTTAATTTGATGCAATTGTGTGCTTGAGAAGCCTAGGGCTTGGTTTGATTGCTAGTTGATTTATGAGCTCAGACAGCTTAATATTATACGTTATGATTATACGATTATGATACGATAGAAAGGAAACTCTCAGCATTTCATGGATTCACCGTGCGGGTGCCGGGTCCATAGTGTGGCAGAGAGGGGAGTCAGTGGGAGCGCTTGGGGCTTGTGAGTGTGACCCAAGTGTAGGTTAACGGTACCCCTTCACAGCACGTCAACACTCACCGTCGCCACCCCGGCCTCTCAATCTAACCAACCATATTTGATAAGATTCTGTCAGAGACGCCTTAGACACACGCCCCAGTATAGAACTTGCGAAAGCTCTAGACACGTCAATGTCTCAAGGCATTATGCTATAGATACCTACTACTTGTTTGTTGTTGGGTTTCCTGGAAGACATTAATATCAGAAATCTGAGTTTCTGTTACTGGATTTTTTCCCTACGTTAAATGTTAAAGTTTCTGAACATTATTTCTGTTTGTCTCGAAATATTACCCTCACAGTACAATACTACAATACTACACTCACAGATACGGGACTGTGGAATTATCTGCTCTTGCAAATACGTAGGGCGCTATTCCTAATTATTATAATAGTTATTAGCCGTGTGGTGACGGCAGAGTAGAATACAATTGTCACCATCCCAAATCTCTCCCGTGGGTGTCGTACAAGGCGACTAAGGATAAATCAGTGATGAGGAATGGGCAGCAGCGTTCCTCTTATACTACCGTCCTGACAATGTACTGCGACTTTTGTGCCCGATAAATGGCAATAGGCTCGCCACCTATTACATGGGACTTAACATAATTGGCGAAACGCGGGTGAGAATTCACCTCTGCCTACCCCTTCGGGGATATGGGCGTGATTTATGTATGTATGTATGTAGAATAGTTATGACATATATATTATGTATATTTATAATTTTTAAATCGAATCCACCACCGAAACATCATGTAAAATCAACATCATCATCAAAGAAATAAAGACTTCCGCATCACAACAACAACAGTTCGAAATTGTTCTAACCCCATTTTCTTTGTAATAATTTTTCTAACATTTCCAACATGTTGTTCAAATATAAATCAAAATAATAACCGAACGAGCAGACCGGAATGAAATAAACGCAGCCAGACGACTAATCAGAGCCGGAATTTTATTTCGTGGCAGCATTTTCGCTGGAACAGCACCATTTCATTAACAGCGCTGACGTGACGGGAAATTTTTAAAATATGTTTGTGCAACATTAATAATTAGTGCCTTTTCAACGGACGTGTCTTCGCGCATAGACCAATTTAGCTTCCGGTTTTTTTGATCTATAGAAAGCTTGAGCTTGAGCATTGTTGTAATAAATAGAAAACTTGTATGGACAGCCAAATAACAAAAAATGTTGTGATGATGAAGACTCTCTTTCTTTGTCTGCTCATGATTTTTCTTGAAGTTCTTTTAAAGTTCTTTCATGATTGAATGGACAAGAGGAGCAAAGGGATTCTGAAGATAAAGCTTTAATAAGGTGTCATCCTCATCACCGTATAACAGTCGGGCCCAATCCTCTAGGGCTGTAAAAAACTACGCAAGGAGCTCGGACTGTAGTATCAAGTATTATGTATGACGTTGGACCAGCGAAGGAAAAGAAGAAAGAAGCGAAGGCACGATGTCAAATTCCAGAAGCTGACAGAACCAAGAGCATTCGTGTTTTGTTATAGAAAACGGGGCGTTACTCCAATTCTTGGAGGGAACACTATTTTGTTCCGAATGAACTTGTCGTCACGCTAGGAACACCAGGTAAGATGATGTGGCGACCTTCGGTTTGGTCGAATGGTCATATCGCTGGCTATCGGCCTAAAGTTCTCGGGGTCGTATCCTGGTGGGGACACATTTTAGACTGGTGAATTGCCTCGCGGCGGACCCCAGACTCTCTCCACTCAAAGGGCTAGGGAACACCGGAGTGGTTTAGTGGCGTATTCCCGACTGTACATAGTCGGGCGAGTCCCACACACGTCAGTCGCCTAGCTAGCGGCTGGTATGGTGCGTAAATGCATTCCAATCCGTCAAAAAAAAAAAAAAAGTTAGATGATGTAGTAACAATTTTTAACAATTGGTTGAGACACCGGCTTTTGATACATAGCTAACTTAACCACACCACACCATTTAACAATTGGTCGAGTTAACTATGCATCAAAAAACCGGTCCTTAGTAGCCTTCTAGGTACTACTCGCCTTGTCTCCAAGATTGAATCGTTGCCACAAAGTCTTTACACAGATCATTTATGATTATTTGATCATAAAGCTAACACTGACCAGCTGTGGGTGTATTTATCGTGCTCCAAATACTCTGTTCGAATAACGTTGTAGGCTTAAAATATAGGAGTAGAAAAGCGCTGTTAACGTTCGACATGCTAAGCTCTAATTTTAGCCATATTTCAATACACTGACCGTGCTCTAAATCATTGTATCGGGCTTTTATCACGTTCTGGAATGTACTACGCTTGTTCTCGGCAACACAATGGTTTTAATATATAAATAACATAGGCATTATTATTATGCCACTGAAAATGGTTTCTCTAGTTTCCTAAGTATTTTCTCCCCATGGCAAAAGGTGTTTCCAAGAAGCAAGCAAGTTTCAAGTTATAAAGAAAAATTTCGAATAAATTCTGGTACACGATAAATTTTCTAAATCACTTTTTTATAATTTCATTCATCACTAGCACCCACCTTTCCGGTGTCATGTATGATGTAAATCAAAAGTGGAGGTCTTAATGGCGTTTGACCAATTGGAAAGGAGGAATAAACATACTGAAGATAACCTGGGAATAGAGCAGGAAGAAGACGAGAAAGTATACCAGGTCACTTTTTTATCACTGCAAAAACTTTTGGAATTCGTTCAGACCATCGAACTGAACTTTCACTATGGGAGCAACTTCAAATTTACGAAAAAAATAACAGCTGTTTCATACATTTGGGTGAAGTAGGTATTATCATTTTGTATAGCACCCATAGTGAAATTTGTTCAGTTTAATGGTCTGAAGGAATTCCAAAAATTGTTGCATTGATAAAAAGTGACCTTAAATAGTACATACTTAGTTCGCAATAGAGAAGAATGAATCATGAGAAAATCTTTAGAAATTATTTTAATTTGTCGATAGCATTAAAAGTGTACAAATAATTAGATGATTTGAGTTTTATTTGAACAATAATTATAAATGTCAGAACGGTCTTTGTACAAATAATTTCAAATGCCGCCTATATTTGCTATGTGCCCATTCACGTGAATTTGTGACAAAATTGAATTACTGTCGATGAAATTACCGCGGCTTTGCCATTACCTATTCGACAAACAACATTATTTGCTTGTATCTGAAATTAACCGTTTATAAATTTATTGTAGAGAACGTCCATGAGAGATGTGTGGTGAATGGTGCTCCGAGAACACATCTATTTCAATGCATTAAGCTTCATAATTAATTATCAAAGGGACATCACGTTCTTCTATTGACTAACTATAATATTAATATTTTCTGCAATAAACCACATGTATGCGGGTATTAACGCAAGTAGCCATCTACAAGAGATTATTAAATAGAATATTCATTACACTCAAAGTTAATATTAACAGCATTCGCTTTAGCAAGCGCTAATGTAAGTAAATAGAGTTTAAGTTGAATGAATTGCAGTTTACAAAGAAGACCTGTATCAAATTGAGAGAGACGTTTTTCTTGTTATTTTTGAAGCTTTCTTTCTTTCAACCCTTTGAAGCGTGTTTTGTACTAAAGAATAATTAAAAAATGGCTGTTTAGTTCATAATGAATTTTTATTCAGGAACTGGATTTTTATTTTATATTGCATACTCATATCAAAGAGCGTTCTGTTTAGTCAAAATATTATGTTGCAGTGTTTTTCCTATGACGGCAACACTATACAAAATATATGGAAACATAAAACTTATGATGTTCTTTTACAGAACGATGATGCATAATGTTTTTATTACTTGTAATAAATGGTTGTTTCCTTTTAATTCGACGGCGCAGTGCTAAGCGTGACTGTTATTGCTCTATGCAATTCAATATTGAATAGAATTGTCTGTGTTCATCACATAAAAAATTGTCGCAACCAGGACAAACCCAGCGATCTAGCTATTCGACCATACCGGCCGTCATATATTTCTTTGCTATCATAAAAACAACCATATATTTTACTAAATTATAGATTAGCTGTGTCGCATTTACTGAACACCCTATAAATCCGCTCCGCTGCTTATGACCACTACCGCTCGCTTTGTTAAAACCAAACAAAATTATAAGATTACCTTAAAGTCGCATTTACTGAACACCTTTATAGCCACTCTATGACTGCTACAGCTCGCTTTGTTAAAACCAAAACGTTTTCGAGTCAAGGAGAAGCACGACCGTGCTTAGATTAGCCGTGCGTTCGCATGGTTGCACCCCTGATGAGATTTCATAAAAGACCAGCCAGCCACTGGTATAAGGACGTAGCGACACTCAAAGCAGGTTTTGTACTTACACACTCAGGCGCATAGAAAAGCTACAGTTTTGAAGGCCTGAAGAGATCCTCCATCGCTCTAGTTCCGAGTTCTGTGAGTGAAAATTCTGCGGGCTAGTCTGGACAAGTCTCTTTCCACCACTTGACAGTGTTTTGTCTCGGAATTTAGTGGGAGTTTTTCCCCCGAAGGAGATGTGTCCACGTCCCGTGCTACGGGGGCTCTACTAACATTCCCAGGCGCATAGAAAAACTACAGCTTTTAAGGTCTGAAGAGGTCCTCCATCATAGTTCCTAGTTCTGTGAAAATGAACTACTGCTCATGACTGAATCAGTGTAGAAGCACTAGGCGGTCTTCATCTGATTTTTAATTAAAATCGTCACCAGAAGCTACAGGATGTTCTTGATTAGCATCGAATATTGGGTATAATCAAAGCATCGACAAGTGCATTGAGTGCGCTGCTAGGCTTCAATCTGAATCCGATCTTGTTCCTGCAAAGTAAGAATCAATCTTTGCTGCAGCGTTTAACGGTTAGAACGGAATGATAATTAATTGGGATTAAATATAAGAGTCTGATGCCCGTTTTCACCATCAATCCCTATATTTTAAGGGACCTCTAACTAGTTTTAGGTGGTCCTTAATGACATTTTTCGTTTCACCAACACATAGGTGACTCTAACGCCAAAGGGTACCCCTAAAGTTTGAGGGGCCGATGTTCGGCCCCCTAAAAATTAAGTGACAGTTTTATCGTAATATGTCAAGAACTGACAATAATCGATATAAACAAGCGTTGCTATGATACAAAGGTAATAGAGAATTTACTATGAGACCAAGGAACATGCCATACAGCTTTATAAATATTCTATAAAGTGTATAAAATAGACGGAATAAATCATTTAAAGATTTTATTTACTTTATAAATAGTTCCCAATATTTTTATTTATTGTATTTTAGTTAATTAACAAAATTATTTCACCTAAAAGGTTATTTTAATATAAAGTACGGTGTTTGTCATCACTAGTCTGTCACTTAGTTTGACAACCCCTAAAAAAGTGTTCCCTAGCTTGGTGAAAACGAATTTAAGTAAAGGGGTGGTTTAGGGGATCACTTTGCTTAGGAGATACCTACTTAAGTAATTGTTTAGGGATTGATGGTGAAAACGGGCATGATAGTACTTTTTTATGGCATCATTTGTACACGATTGGTGCGATGAGGAACTCGAAGCCGCAGTCGCATGGCGTTCGGCCTGCGATTGCGTAAGCTAAGCAATGTTTGCCACGGTCATCTATGCGATGTTTGACCAATCTCGAGTTCCTCTGTGCTTGCGAGGGCACGTTAGGCCGTGTATGCCAACCAGTCCACACTTGGCTAGCGCGGCGGGTTATGGCGGGAGGAGGAGGAGCTCGCTAGCGCAGTGGCATAGCGCGCCTGACCTGCGATTGCGTAAACTAAGCGATTTCCACTAAAGCTAGTCATTGGATGGGTAACTAAAAATTTATGCTTCAGGAGGCACGTTAAGCCGTTGGTCCCGGCTGCATGTGCAGTCGTTAATGCACACCAACCCGCACTGGGCCAGCGTTGTGGGTTATGGCCCATGTCTCCCTATATTCTTCCACCAATAGGGAAGGTCCGTGCCCCAGCAGTACATACATACATACATAAGTCACGCCTATATTCCCGAAGGGGTAGGCAGAGGTGAACTAGCACCCAGCAGTGGGGACATTAAAGGGGTGCTGATGATGTTATGTGATGATCCACCTTCTCCTACATCCACTAATAAAAGAGCCACGTTTGAGATACGCGTAAGCCTCTTCTGTGTTCCCTACATATACAAATGAATCATTTCAGTTACAGCTAAAGCATAGTAATTAAAGGCTTGTGCACAAGTGTCACAAAATCCCCAAGTCCCTACAGACAGAAGAGGTTAAATATTTTAGATCTATTTCCAGTAGATGAGATAGTAGCCAGCTAATACACTTTGAAAATGAACCCACATACGCACACCGGCTATTTGTAAGCTTCTAAAAGGTTAATTTGCAAACTAACTCGGGGACTGGCGTTATAGTCAGTAGAACACTAGCGGGTAACTTTTACGCCTACGCTTTGCTTTAGGATGTAAAATGACAATTATTTTAATGCACACGCTTCCGTAACTCTGATAGCACTAAATTGATCAAAAGAAATAATATGGGGTCGGGGTAAATAGTCACTGTATGCAGCTCAACACAACATAAGCGACATTTGATCAGAAATACCAAAATGCAACGATCGTATGAAAACGTTTTTCGCAAGAGTTCAGAGTCGTAATTTCTCCTGACGCTCGCCTGACTGAATTAAACAGGTTATTGTTTTAAATTTATCAAAATAAATAGTTTAAATAGTAAAATATACTTTTTTGATATGTATTTATTAATTTGGAACGATTTTCCAACAATATTAGCAAAAAAAAAATGCTGTCGTCTATGCTGCCCTGGGCAAATAGCGAAGAATGGGCCAGCCCCGACTCATCCCATGGGTGTCGTAAAAGTCGACTAAAGGAGATTACCCGGTGGAGACCAATAACCACCTTCGGGCACCCGAATGCTGGAGGGCAAACCACCAACAACAGCATACCTAAAGAGAGTTGGTGTCAGGCACGCGGCCGGCTGTAAAACATAAGCCAAAACCTTGAGCAGTATGGATGTTGTCATTCCAATCACTCTCTCCGTTCATTGGTCTCTCGACATGGTCCGTCCCGTCTCGTTTCTATACATTCATTCATCACTAGCACCTTTTCGGAGTGATGGTTGATATGAATCAAAAGGGAGTGGATGGCTTGATGACTTCTGACCGATATGAATGGAAGAGGAAACGTACTGCGCCGACGCCAGATAGACTGAGAACAGGGCTGGGAGAAGAAACAAAATAAAAAATTGGCAATTTGGTAAATCTGCCCTGGCAGTTAACGACCTTCTATCCTGCGTAATTGTCGGTGTACGTGATCGGTGTATTAACATACGCCTGTATATATTCAGATAACAAACGATAATAACATTATAAAAATTAAATAACCATATTAAAAGAAGTCTACTTTATAAACACATGTTGACAGCATTTCTCTAGTCCCCAGTGGCGTACCTACGTGTATAGTCGACACCTCATTAGCGCAGTGCCGATTAAATCGGTGGCGAACGAATTCGGTGAATATATTATTTTGTGCAAAGTAAAACCCACAATTTCACCACTACGGCTTCGGACATATGTTCCATTATTACGTGCCTGCTTCAACCGACAATTTGATAAATCAGCGAACGTATAAGCTGTGAATTTAAAGTTTAACACATAACAACATAAAAATTATTAAAGTGAAATAATTTTGTAACTATTGGTAAATTACTATAGGTATTTAGGTACTCAAGCGCCGAGAATTGAGAAGCTCGATAGTTTATCGCGTTTCTATGTGCTTCGGAAGGCACGTTACGTTGGTTCCGACTGCATCTGCAGTCGTTAATACCCACCTAACCGTACTGGGCCAGCGTGGTCGTTTATGGCCCATTCTCCCGATATTTTTCCATCCATAGGCAAGGGCTGTGCCCCAGCAGTGGGGACATTAAAAGGCCGGTGATAATGATGATGAAGCTTATTATTTTCCATCACTAGATTAATGTAATCTGAAATATTTGTTTGTATGTGCGACATTAGAAATTTACTGCGCTATGCGATTCTGAATTTTCGGAATGAAATATCAGTTTACTACCATAAATTAAAGATTAAAATAGCCGAGGCAGAAATAGTTACATGAATAATATAGTAAATAATGTAATAGGTATTCATTTCCAATAATTTTGATTTTCAAAGCCGTTATGGAGTATGTAGGTACCTACAGTTAAAGTTATTAGATAAAGCGGCTGACATAATATGCAGCAATGTTGCTTGTGAGTGGGGTAACCTATTCACGGAAAATAACCAATTACATTAATTTATTTAATTTTAGAAATGCAATAGGTAACTGTAATTTATTTAAAGGGATTCCTTATATATAAAAAATATATATTTTTCTTAAAAGGTTGCTCCTGATACAAGAATTACAGCAATGTACCCTCGAAGTGAATTCGGGTGTAAGCTACGTAGTAACTCGAAAACTTAATCAGGCAAATTTATTATTAAGCTAATTGATACTTCAGTTACTATTGATGTCATAAATACTTGTAATTTTTTGAATAAATGTTACGCATTCCAGCTCAACATTTGTAGAAGAAATTAAAATTAAATTGGCAACATCAGGCGATGGAAAAAGCCAAACCACTTCTTCTTACCCTGTTCCCAATTTCCCTACACCATTCGGGTGCCCCAAGGGGCTAATTGGCAATGTCCTATACTGCCGCACTCAGAGACGTCAAAAAACGTTAATGATTACTTAACGTCAAAAAATGACAATTCAAAACTAGTCGCTATTCTTGCTAGATTTAAATGAACATTTTTGACATTAAATACTCATTAAAGTTAATTGATGTCTCAGAGTGCGGTAGTTAGTCATCTTTTACAACACCTCTGGAGTGAGCGAGTCGTGGCTGGCACATTCTACGTCATGTTTTCGCTCCCATGATGGAAGAAGAAAAAAATCAATAGGTATAACTTTGATTGTCTATAAGCTCCTTAAATAAGAGCATACGATGCTTCTAAAGAATTTCTAGACACCCTGTCAGTTGAGCCACGAACTAACAACTTGGTGCATACTCAACCAATATCAAATAGTTTTAAAACTCCAACGATGGGTACCTACATCGGCAAAACAATGTTAACCAACTTTGGTGTGCGATGTAAGTAACTTAAGTTACTACCTAGTTTGCATTATTTAACTAGGTATTTGGAAAGTACGCGAGCACCGGATAGTAAACACTGCCTGTTAATTGAAACTTATTGGTTCAAAATGCGGTTCTGTTACTCACAGAAGGGGGGAATTTGTTCAATCAATTTTGTACTTTCTGGCCAGCGTTTTGTGTTGCAATTCAATTGGAGAAATATAATAGTTTTGAACAATCTTGCTTGCTTGGGTTGGCAGCTACTGTATAATTAAACTTTAAGCGAGTTTTTTCATTTGGGCATTATATTACAAATGTTCAAAAAATAATGAAGAAAAAGAGGTCATATTTTTTTGAATTTTTTTTATCCCGATACGGGTATCGAACCCGGGTATAAGCATTCGATTCAAATTTTTTATATTATTCTTACCAGCGAATAAACTTTTGTGTAGTCATTTAGATATGTTGATGCAATTGTTATTACTTATTATAAATAAACAGAATCCAAATTGTTTTGTCTTCGTGATACAAAGAAGTATCCGTAGTATTATTGTCCTCTATGCAAAGAAGTAACATGAAGACAAAATGCAAAATTAAAAAGAAAAAATTCCAGTGACAAATTGATTTGAACCTTTTTTACTTAAAAAAACTGAGATCGTTTCGTAGCGAATCACCTCCTTTCGAATTGGAAAGTCAAAGTGGGATTTCCGCTTCCTTTAGGCAGTCTTTGACTGAATATTTCATCTGTGACCTAAATCTTCTTGAGTGACTACTACTTTGAGGAGCTGGCTAGCGCAGAGGCACAGCGCGCTGGCTTGCGGTTGCGTTAACGAAGCAATGTTCGCTATTCGGTCATTGGATGGGTGACCAAAAATGTATTATCTCGAGTTCCTCCGTGCTTCGGAAGGCACGTTAAGCCGTTGGTCCCGGCTGCATCTGCAGTCTTTAATACCCACCAACCCGCACTGGGCCAGCGTGGTTGGTTATGGTATGGCCCAAATCTCCCTACATTCTTCCATCAATAGGGAAGGTCCGTGGTGCCCCAGCAGCGGGGACATTAAAGGGCTGGTGATGATGTGATGTGATGATCCACCTTCTCCTACGTCCACTCACTCCTATGGTGGACTGATATTTCAGTATTTAGGTGAAGAGTCCGACTCTTCATCTAAATAGGAGTGGGCCAAAAACGGGCATGCTGCTCAAATATTTTTGATACACTTAAGGAGATAGATAAGAATTTAAATTTTGAGGCGTGCGCTCAACGTAGCAGTGTAAAGTTTCTTGAAAATGCATTTAATGCACGTGAATGCTTTGTCCGTTGGACCACCTTGCAATATACCTTTCGTCTGCTATCGTTAAATCGTTATTATATTATTAAACTGACAAATAAAAAAGGGGATTTTTATTTGTCATATAACTATAATATATAATAAGGATGATAGGGCTATCATCTATGCATTTTAATGCAGACTTTTGAATTCAGTTTTGTTTGGTTGTTTATTTTTCGGTCATGACACATTAACAGACACGTCTAGATGTTAGGCACACGGCTACAGTGCGTTCACAGTTATTTTACCTCTGACTATTATTCTATATTGTAAGCCTCTGACGTTTTCATTTACGTTTTATGTGAGAGAAGGTTACTAATATGACATTTCCATATGTTAGAGCAGGATGATGAGAAGTGGCGTGAGTCACGCATGTCATCTTATCATATCATCACGCATATTCTCTATCTCTTTGTCTTTCCCGAAATAACGTTCATACGGTATCGTCTTAAACACGTTTACTATAATTTTTATTGATTACCTACTGCTTTCGTAGATTTACTATAGACAAGCTGCAACGCCTACTTATTTAACAGAATAATTGAGCAAACAACCTATAATCGGCTGAAAGCCACACGCCTTCCGACCCTTAGGGCCTGTTTCACAATCGATAAGTAAGTCCTGAGTAGCTTACTTTGCAGATCATTTGACAGTTATCATATGAAATATATGTCAATTGAACTGCTAAGTAAGCTACTCAGGACTTATAAATAAAAGCGCGTATGTAGGAAGAATATACGTACCTACCGAATATAGGTACCTTATTTTATTATTATTGTATCTTTATTTATAATTCCTATAGGCCTTCTATGCTGGCCTGGGAGCGAACAAATAACGTAGAATAGGCCAGCCCCAACTCATCCCATGGGTGTCGTAAAAGTCGACTAAGGGAGATTGCCCGGTGTAGACCAATAAGCACCTTGGGGCACCCGAATGGTGGAGGGCAAACCACCAACAACAGCGTACCCAAGGAGGGTTGGTGTCAGGCAGGCGGCCGGCTGTAAAACCTAAGCCAAAACCTTGAGCAGTATGGATTGGAATGTTGTCATTCTAATCACTCTCTCCGTTCATGGGTCTCTCGACATGGTCCGTTCCGTCTCTTTTCTATACATTCATTCATCACTAGCACCTTTACGGTGGGATGGATGATATGAATCAAAAGGGAGTGGATGGCTTGATGACGTCTGACATATGAATGGAAGAGGAAACATACTGCGCCGACCCCAGATAGACTGGGAACAGGGTAGGAAGAAGAAGAAGAAGTATCTTTATTTATAAAAAAAAATATAAAATAACTAAAATTGTCTAATATCTATCTATACCTATTATGTACTATAGCTTTTACAAGCGGCTGCGCTCGCGTTGATGTCTATTAAATACTACAAAAAACGTAAAGTCAGAAATTTTTTTTCCAGACTTCAAATTCGTTGTAACATTTTTCTATCATTATAATTAATTATATTTAAATAAAAAATAGTCTTTAAATGCAACCACAGTCATAATCGTTAACAACAAAATTACAGCGCGCATAGTTTTGACTGAGTTTTATAGGCTTAATTTTGATACATTAATGAACTATTCCATTTTAATTTTAACATTACATAAATGTTAGAAAATTTTCTAGCTAAAATTGCGAGGCTTACAACGTGAAGTGTAAAGGTTAGAAGAATTTCGGCAAGTTAATTAGTGTCTTGGGTGGCCGAGCCGTCAGGCACCTGCCCGGATAGCAGCGGACGCTGGTTCGATTCCCGCCTCAACATCATAATTTTTAGAAATTCTTTTTCTAACAACCAAAATCTTTGTACATTAATGAAATTTTCGTACCGATCAATTAAACAAAACCCGGCCTATTTTACTCGCCTATGAGGTAGGTAGCTTTCTATTGTTGACAGAATCACACTTTCGCATTTACAATATTAGTAAGGATTAGCCACATCGCTCATTTGGAACAAAAAATACGAAATAAAATCGAAGAAATCTTTTCAAAAGAAAATTGTGGTTCCGAAAAGACACCAAGACAGTCTTGGTAAGCCGAGTGGTATATGCATCTGCCCGGATTGCAGAAGATTCGATTCCCGCTTCAAGACTATAAACTTTTCGAAATTTTTCTAACCACATTTTTTTTGTGATTTTTTTTCTAACATACATAAATCTCGCCTAATATCACCAAAGGGGTAGGCAGAAGCGAATTAAACACCCACTTTTCGCCAGTTAAGTTAGGTCCCATGTGAATCCCATGTCCCATGTGTCCAACAGGTGGCAAGCCTTGCCATCTATTGGGTACATAAATCGCAGTATTTATAAGAGGAGCTGCTGCCTTGTGTTTACCCTTAGTCGCCTTGTACGACGTCCACGAGAGAGATGGGGGTGGTGACAATTATTATAGTATACTGCTCTGGCGTCACCACACCCGCACGTCTAAGCAGAATACAAATGTATTGTTTACAACATTTATATCAAATAAACAAATAATAAATATACTCATTGTAAGTTCGTTAGTACCTACTTATGTACCCATATTAAGATCAATCATGGAATGAATGATCGTTACAGAACCGGCTTACAAACATAATGACATGACATAATTACAGAACAAATGCCAGGGTCGGATTAAGGCTACTTATAGCCTATATAAACCCTAAGCAATTAACAAGGACTAACAATATAGACTAATCCAGGACTAAGGCCCGCATTCTAAAACGGCACTTAAGTGTAGTTTTAATTTGAATTCTAGTGATTATTGCTTAAATAAAGAATCCCTACTTAAATTTATGTTTTATTCCAAAACGGCTATCAAGCTTGAATTACGTAAATTTAGATTCAAATTTTTAAGTCAAGACATCCCGATTCTACCTTTAAAAGTGGGATAAGGTGTAGCAATATAGGATAATAACTCTACTCAAGCGTGGTAATGAGGTGTTTTGGGCGATCATAGCTTAAATCTCAATTTACCGATATATCTATCGATTGTTTCCCGAGTGACGTTTCAGAATAAACGTAAACAGAGATCAATGAATTGATACTTAAATATTGTTCGAGAATAAAGGGTCCATGTTAATCATAATTTAAAACGTTAAGTGTCGGTTCAGAATACGAGCCTAAGAATATACCGATCAAATGCAGCATAATATCTACATAGATCTTTGATAGCGTAAAAAGTCACCATTCAGCGTTGTAAAGGTTGTAAACTGCAAAGGTTGAAAATATTTTTGAGAGAACGCGACTTTTCACAAACTTAACAAGGCACCGAGTAATAACTTCTAAAGAACTTACGTCTTTCAAGAGCTCTTGGATTATTAAAAGCGAAACTTACGTTACTTGCGAACGGTGTGACGTGCATTAAAAATTTTCATAAGTATTTAAGACAGTATGAACTATAATATTAGCATAGAAGGAACTTGGAACGTATTTGTGGCGAAGGCGCATGATGTAGAAGTGAGGACTATAACTTGTGTACAAGATAACCTACCCGCCTACGCCTACTTCAAAATCACATAAGTAATATAAAAGTGAATCCACACGTTACCTAATGCAGACCCGAATTTTTAAAATCAGTTTCTGTGAGCCGATTGTGAGAGTGACGGGTAGACCAAAGCAACTGATGCTGATGCGGTCTACCCGTCACTCTCACACTTTGCTATTATTCTCCATTGAGAATTCCACTCCACTCATTAGTGAGAGACAGGTAGACGAAAGCAACTGCAATCGGCTTACATAATAACCCCACAGAGCAGAATACCTACAATTGTCACCACCCCCATTTTTCCCGTGGGTGTCGTACAAGGCGACTAAGGCTAACTATAGTGTTGAGTAATGGGCAGCAGCGTCCCTCTTATAGGTACCTCCTAGCAATGTACTGCGATTTATGTGCCCAATGGATGGTAATAGGCTCGCCACCTATTACATAGGAACCAACTTAAATGGTGAAAGGTGTGTGATAATTCACCTTTGCCTACCCCTTCTGGGGTATATAGCCCATTTTCCCTATATTCTTCCATCGTTAGAGAAGGCCTGTGACCTTATAAGGCTGGTGATGATGATGATGATGACTTTATGTCAGAGGTAAAATCCGATTCATGTAAGGTTACCGAAGCGAGAGATCAAGTGTCTACAGACAAATTAATTGAAATAACACAGTGCCCGTCGACTAGACTCTAGACACATTCTTGGAATTCGGACGAATTACACCATTTGGGTTTTCATAAAATTTCACAATGTAAACAATTTCTTTTATATTTATCTACTGTTATTTTCGTACTTCTAGAAGTAGACGTTTAAAATTAACTAACATAATTGGCGAAACGCGGGTGCTAGTTCACCTCTGCCTACCCTTTCGGGGATATAGGCGTGATTTATGTATGTATGTAAACTTGGCAGTGCTTCGTCTCGGGATTTAGTGGAAGAGAAAAATATTTTCTTCTGCCCGAGGAGATTTTGTCAACGTCTCGCGCTACGGAGGCCTTATTCCGTGAAGAAAGGACATGAAACTCAGCTTACGACATCTAACCCTGTTCTTTGTCCCCAGGGACCTGCGGTTCAACAAGATCGCGGACCTACAGCCGGGTTCGCTGGAGCGCAATCGAGTTCTTCGTTCGCTTCTTCTGAACGACAACAAGCTGAGAGCGGTACACTCAGGCGCCTTCCGCGGACTCAAGCGACTCAAATACCTGTATCTGTACCGGAACCGCATCAACTACATCGACTCCGACAGCTTCGAAGGCTTGGACCGCTTAGAACAACTGTAAGCGTCTTCCTCCTGTCCTTATCCCCTAGGCGGGGTCGGCACAACATGATTTCTACTTCCACTCCTCTCTATCCATCGCCAGTTTCTTATCCACTCGTCTCCTCCTATACAATCGTATCCTCCTTTACACAATCGATACATCTTTTCTTTGGTCTTCCTCTCCTTCTACGTCCTCTCACATACTTTCATAGCTTTCATGTCTTCGCATATCATGACCTAACCATCGTAGCCTATTATTCCGGTCCGCAGTCTCTCAGTCACTGGCGCTATCTTAACATACGCATCTCTGTTGCATGCACTCTTCTTTCATCAGTCTTCTTCATAGACCAATCCATACCCCACAACAGCTTAGAAAAATTATTATTGTAAGCTGATTATTTATTTTTCTAATTAGTCAACTTATCCTGGTCGGCACAACATGTCCTCTTCTTCCCTTATCCTCTGTTAGACGAGAACTCAACATGAACTCCCTTCTTCCTCATATTATTCACACAATCCATCTATCGCGTCTTCGGTCTTCCTTTTATTCTAGTCCTCATCATCCATACTTAACATACCTCCCCTGTTGAGTTGCCATAAGCATAATTATAATGGTTGGAGCTTGATATTGGTTTAAAATGTTTCACACTATCCATAAAGGAGTTATGATGACTTCTTTTTGCGCATGATTCTGAAACTCTACTGTTTATGGTTATTTTTTTTAGGTATCTACACGTCAACGAAATTCACGAAATCGAACCGCACACCTTCACGAATTTGCCCCGTCTGGAACGTTTGTGAGTAGCTATAATAATTATGTTCTACTAATGATGATTTTATTATTTCAGTACTAAGTTGTAAGAAGATACAAATGGCGCTGCTGTCTGTATTGCAATCATCGTCTTATAATTATATTTCCTAGGAGGAGCTCGTTAGCGCAGTGGCCACGCGCGCTTGGCCTGCGATTGCGTAAACTAAGCAATGTTCGCTACGACCGCCCATTGGATTGGTGACCAAAAATTTACTATCTCGAATTCCTCCTTGCTTCGGAAGACACATTAAGCCATTGGTCCCGTCTGCATTTGTCGTCGTAATACCCACCAACCCTGGGCCAGCGTGATGAGTTATAGCCCATTTTCCCTATATTCTCCCATACTAATATTATAAATCTGAAGCTGAAGAGTTTGTTTGGTTGAACGCGCTAATTTCAGGAACTATGATTAAAATTGAAAAAATATTTTTGTGCTGGATAGTCCATATATCGAGGAAGGCTTTAGGCTATAAAATAATGGAAAAAAACCCGAGCGAAGCCGCAGGTGACCACTAGTAATATCTAAAATTAATTGCGCTAATCGTACCCAATATTCTAGGTACTTGCACAACAACCGCCTGGTGAAAATCCCCGCCGGCTCGTTCACGGGCATGCCCAAGCTGCACAAGCTGCGGCTCGACAGCAACGCGCTCATCTGCGACTGCTCGATGAGGTGGTTCGTGCAGATGATAACGCAGCACGGCGACATGGACATACTGGCGACGTGCTACGGGCCTGCCGGCGCCACGGGCACATCGCTTGCCGCCATGAGGATGGACGATTTCCATTGCAGTAAGTGTTATCTCCCTATACTTCCATCAATAGGGAAGGCCCGTGCCCTAGCAGTGGGGACATCACAGGGCTGGTGATGATGATGATGATGAAGTGTTGTAGTCCGACAAGTTCGTGCGCGACGGTATGAGGGGCGTTGGCGGGGACGGGGATGTTGGCGGGGGTGAGTGATGCGGAGAGGAGGGAAAACTCGCTCCTCTCCGCATTGCTCGCCCCCGCTTGCATCTACTTTGCCTCTTCCCCGCCACCGTATCGTGCCGCAGGAGGGTCACGCACGAAGTTGTCGAATTACAGGGCCGGCGCAGTGGCACGGCAGGGTGTTTTTAGACGACGGTTTAGGGCGAGAGCGCACTAGCGACTTTTATTTGGACGATAGTTTGATCATTCAGGCAATCAGTATATGGAACTGTATTGAGGTGCACACAATGTGTGTCATTGCTACGGGCCTGCCAGCGGCATGAGAATGGATGGACGATTTCCATTGCAGTAAGTGTTAGGGCGGGCGCAGGTTGGCTGCATGGCACGGCAGGGTATTTTTATGCGACGATTTAGAGCCACCATTTCAAGTTGGCCGACTAAATTGCAGATCGATTGTATCAATAGTCACAGAAACTTATGTTCCAACTAAATCGTTCAACTAAAAAGTTGGCCAACTATAGCCTTGTTCGGACTAGGCTAGTATTTTAGTCTAGTGGCGAGTAATTTAGTAGCTAAACGTGTCTGAACACCAAAAAATTAATCGAGTGGATTAGTAAGTAATTTAGTCGAGTCAATCCATTTTATTCTATTTTTTTAGTAGTCTAGTAGCGAGTAGCACCCCCGCCACGCGTCCGTGCTCACTCGACCGCCGGCTAAACAAGTCCGAACCTGTCGATTTAGTCGAGTTCATTAGTTGACGTGAAAATGTCGTTTCGCTGGAGCGAGGAAACTACTTTAAAATTTGTTTCCATTTATATTGAACATGATTGCTTATGGAATGTTAAGTCCCCGTGTTATAAAAACAAACAGAAGAAACAATCCGCATACTTGGATATACAAAATAAGATGAATATAGCCGGATTTGGTGAAAAGGAAATAAAATTGAAAATTATAAACATCAGGTTCAATTAAAAACAACATGTTCATCTTGAAGAGTACCACTGACTTGTGAGCTTTACTCGACTGTAATGCGAACGATTTTTAGGCAGTAGCGAATAGTTTAGCTACTAAATTACTCGCCACTAGACTAAAATACTAGCCTAGTCCGAACAAGGCTTATTGGCCGATAGCTTTTATTAGAACGGGCTTAATATGCAAGTCCGTAGACTATGCGGTCGCTCTTATTCTTCAATAAGAGTATGCAAATAAAGTTTGAAAGATAAATGTTGAAGGACGTAGGTACAAAAAAATGCCGTGGGATGCTTAGGCATGCCGTTTCGGCAGCCTTCGGCTTCCCTCGGTACGCTTTGGCAGCCTTCGGGATACCGAGAGATACCGTGACAAAACACGAGGCTTTGGTCAACTGATCCCGCTCGATCTCATACCGCGGGATGAGTTGTACCTAATGCAATTTTTGAATTGGACATCTCATTCCGCTGACGTATTTTACGTCTTGTACAGACATGAAACAAAGTGTTAAACTGTGTTAATTTTACAAATACATCAGCGCAACCACAAACGTGCGACCTAAGGCCCAATTTCATTCTTCAGCGTGTACAGGCACATTTTGTATGAAGCTACGCAACCGGCCGCACGCGGAACAATGAAAGCTATTATTGCCATGAAGCTTCATACAAATTGTGCCAGTCGCGTGCCGAAGAATTAAAGGGCCTAAGAACGTCTCGGCATGCCTAAGACCCTGCCCACATGAGGCGATTTACGCGCGAATTCTTCTGCGTTTTTGTGTACAACGCAACTAGTGTGCTGCACTATTTTATGAATGCCGCTTAACGGCGAGCAATGTATAACGAAAAGCGTCTCACTCGCGCGTGCTTCTGAACAGGGTCTAAGGACGCCTCGGCACGCTTAAGTATACCTTGGCATTGTTACCACCAGTATGCGCTTACATGCCGAAGGATCCATTGCCGTGCCGTGCCGCCAATGTGCGCCGGGCCTTATTGGCTGTATTCCATATTCGATTGAACTAAAAGGTATTTCGATTTCCATCGCAGTAAGTGATATTCGTTGTATTCCATATTCGACTAAGTGAACAGGTGGGTATTTTGAGATATTGTTTAGAACAGAGGTTTCCAAACGTATTTTCACATAGAAAAACATAAACATTCTTCTATAGGTTTAGTTGAAATTTGTATATTTTATTGACTAGCTTTCTTCCCGCGCATTCGTTAGCGTTAACAACATTAATCCTTGTTTTTATAACTTGAATATATAGGGTTTAGAATCTGATTACAAACTTCCGTCACGCCTAAACTGTGCACCTTTCGATTCGCCTGGCAGGTACTTCTGCTTGACTGAAATCGCCTGTCTATTTTTTTTCATGATTTACAATAAATAAACTTAATCATATTACCTTTTCAACTTTACAGGAGCAAGTTTTTTTTAAATTTATTTTTTTACACTTTCAAAAGATTAAATGATGATGACGTGCAGGGCAGACGCCTGCCAGGTCATGGTTTTAGACCTTATGGGGTGCTGTAAATAATCATTCTACAAATTGCTAGCCTTACAGGACGACAGTTAGTCGGAGGGTACACTAGCTCTCAGTCTATATGGACATTTGTCCCACCACAAATTAACAGTTTCCGTAAAAAAAATGGGATTCACTCAAGTTTTTACAAGTAACAGTCGCAGAAAAATATTATCTGCCTAGGTGAAAAATATGATAGGTGAAGTCAATACAACAATTTCAGCTCTTCACTATCGATATCAGATACATTTTCATGGACCCCGGTTCCGAAACGAGAGCGCTCATTTTTTTGTCATGTCAACGTAGACCCCTGTGTCTCCCGTGGACCCTGGGGGTCCACCCTGACCACTTTGAGAACCAATGGTTTAGAAGAACGGTTTTTGAAACTTGTATCGGAAAATCTACTTTAATATTTATTTGTAAATTTAAAGTGCAAAATGATGTTTCAGAAAATCCGGAGATAGAAAAGAACCCAAACGACCTCGTTGCGTATTTCGGAGAGGATGCCTTTCTCAATTGTGTGGCTACCGGAGATCCCGCGCCAAAAATCATGTGGTTCAGGGACTCGGTCGAACTGATCATACCGATGAACATAGACCCTTCTTCGCGCTACGAAGTTATGCACGATGGCACTCTCATGGTACACGACGTGGACAAAAGTAACGAAGGCGTTTTTGAGTGCATGGCCAAAAACGAAAACGGAGAAGTACGATCGAAGCCAGCTCATATGTTTGTCCAGAAACGGGAGACTCACCCAAGTAAGTCACTATTAGACATCCTATCCTAACCCCGAATACAGAAATGCTACTCAAATTTTGAATCCTGCTTAGCATTTTTGAAATTGACGTTTCTTCATACAAATACTAAAAGGTATTCAATTGTCCACGAAACTTTATAAGCAGTGCTCAAAAATTGAGTGGCGTTTCTGTATTCGGGTGTAAGACTGGTATATTGTCAGTTATTTCTGCTTTTCTCAAGATGAACAGAATAAATCTAGAACAGTTAACACATAAAAAACCTAAACAGGAATATGATTTCACTGATAATTAATTTTTCTCTTACAGGAGAACTAACTTTTATCGTTCAACCATTCGATAGGCACGTTAAAGTTTCGGAGCCGTTCGTTAGCTTCGATTGTATCGCGTCAGGTTTCCCGAAGCCTCACTTAACTTGGTTTGTTAATAAGGAAAGGTTGGTACTCGATGAGCGCATATCTATTGAAAAGAATGGAACAATTGTAATAAAAGACATCCAACCAGCCGATGCAGGAGAATACACTTGTTTAGCGGAAAACGTTAACGGACAAATAGCAGCGGAAGCTAATCTTTTTATTTTCAGTAAGTTCTTCAATACAGACAGACAGAATATTATTAATTTTATAACAATTCTACTAAATGTGTTTATTGCTTGTTCCAGTTGCTCCTGCCTTTACTGTCGTGCCAAATGACATTAATGCTGCCCCAGGTGATAAAGTTGAATTCACATGTAAGGCACGAGGCTACCCACGGCCTACGATGACATGGTATCAAAATACTTTAGATTTGCCTCCTAGTGATAATATCCTTTTAGGTGAAAATAATGAAACTTTGACATTGCTTGATGTGTCTGAAGATGACGAAGGAATATATCACTGCCGAGCTGAAAATGCAGAAGGTCTCATAGAAATTTCCGCTACCCTGAAAATCGACAAATTGTTATTAGTGCCACCTCGTATTGTTCTAAAACCCGAAGACACAGATGCGTATAAAGGATCGACAATACAAATGCCATGTGAAGTGGAAAGCGAGCCACCGGCTTCAATTGAGTGGAGTAAAGATGGATCTAGAATTGAAGAAAATAATCGTATCTCCATAACTATAATTGGTAGTTTAATAATAAAAAATATAACAGTCCCTGATACAGGCCGATATGAATGTTCTGTTTTCAATGAAAATGGCCGTGATACCGCGTCTGTATTTTTAACTGTCAAAGATCATACAGTGCCAGGTGACGAGTATGTTAACATTGCAATAACACAAGCTATTAGAGACGTTGAACAAGCTATCGCACGAACTGTAGATGAATTATTTAATAACAAAACCGGAGCAACAAACATACATGACTTGTACAGAATCACAAGATTTCCTAATGCACCAGAACGAGAAGTTGCTAAGGCGGCAGAAATATACGAAAGAACTCTCGATATGGTCCGTGGTTACATTGAAGCTGGCATAACAGTTCCATCAAATGAGCCATTTAATTACGAAAGTGTGTTGACTGGTAAACATTTAGAAGTGATAGCCACATTATCAGGTTGCGTGGCTCATAGAGAAAAGAAAGACTGTTCTGATATGTGTTTCCACTTAAAATATCGTAGCATAGATGGTAGCTGTAATAATTTTGGGCATCCAATGTGGGGAGCGTCGCTAACTGGATTTAGGAGGCTACTGTACCCTGTATATGAGAACGGTTTCAGTCAGCCTGTGGGATGGAACAAAAATAAGACATATAACGGATTCATACTTCCCGGTGCTCGATTGGTATCCAGTAAAATAATCACCACCACGGTTATAACAGAAGATGAAGTTTTAACACATATGGTTATGCAATGGGGACAATGGTTAGACCACGATTTAGATCACGCTCTACCGTCTGTGAGTTCGCAGACTTGGGACGGTGTGGATTGCAAAAAAACATGTGACTATGCTGCGCCCTGTTTCCCAATTGATGTACCTTCTAATGACAGCCGTGTTACCAATCGCCGCTGCATTGATTTTATAAGAACGAGTGCAGTATGTGGATCTGGTATGACGTCTGTGCTGTTTGGGAAGTTCCAACATAGGGAGCAGATTAATCAATTGACTTCATTCATAGATGCTTCTCAAGTATACGGTTTTGAGAAATCTGTCTCCGAAGATTTGCGTGATTTTACTAATGACAATGGATTACTTCGGGTTGGTGCTACTTTTCCTGGAAAGAAACCTCTTCTGCCTACAACTGGCATAAATGCGATGGATTGCAGGCGTAATCTTGAGGAGAGTACCCGCAACTGTTTTGTTGCTGGAGATATAAGAGCGAATGAACAGATCGGCTTAGCAGCTATGCACACCATATGGATGAGGGAGCATAATCGTGTTGCTGCTCGGCTGAAGTTTTTAAATCCAATTTGGGACGGAGATAGGGTGTATCAAGAGGCTAGAAAAATAATTGGGGCCGAAATTCAACATATTACTTACGAACACTGGCTACCCCTTGTTTTAGGACCAGACGGAATGGAACAAATCGGCAAGTACCAGGGTTACGATTCCAATATAAATCCTTCCGTTTCCAACGTTTTCGCAACTGCAGCACTAAGGTTTGGGCATTCAATGATTAATCCAATTCTTCACCGTTACGATGAAAATTTTGAAACGATTCCTCAGGGGCACTTGCAGCTGCGTGATGCATTCTTCTCTCCTTGGCGTCTGGTAGATGAAGGCGGTGTCGATCCTTTACTCAGAGGAATGTTCATTACACCGGCAAAATTGAAAACCCCTACACAGAATCTGAACTCTGAGCTCACTGAGAAACTTTTCCACAGTTCCCATGCCGTCGCTCTTGACCTAGCAGCCATTAACATTCAACGTGGCCGCGACCATGGTATTCCCTCCTATACGAAATTCCGACAATTGTGTAACATGAGTGATGTGGACTCTTTCGAAGACTTAGAAAACGAGATACCAGATAAATCGGTCCGCGATAAACTCGAACAGCTCTATGGGTCCGTTCACAACATCGACGTATGGGTTGGTGGGATATTGGAGACTCAAGTTGAGGGTGGCAAAGTGGGTCCTCTATTTAGATGCATACTGGTGGAACAGTTCAAACGGCTCCGAGACGGTGACAGGTTTTGGTACGAGAACACGGGACTGTTCAAGTCAATTCAACTGAAAGAAATCCAGAAAACCACTTTGGCCCGTATCCTCTGCGACAACGGAGACAATATAGACACGATCGGAGAAAATGTGTTCCTACTCCCAGAGCAACAAGATGGGATGATTTCTTGTGAAGACTTGCCGGCGTTGGATGTCCGTTTCTGGGCTGATTGTGACACTTGTTCGGAAAGCCGCTTGGATGATTTCGCCGACATGGAGAAGCGCATCCGCCGGAGTATCACCAACCCGGAAATGATCGAAGTGCGCGTGTCAGACCCGCACGACGAACGTTTCACCAAAATGGCGAATTCCCAGAAGAGACTGGCCGCCACACTGGCCTCGCTTAAGAAACGGGTGCATATGCTCGAGAAGAACTGCAAACTCAACTAATCTCTGGTGAGAGGTAATTTTCCAGTTGGAACATATTTATTGATGTGTATTGTAACAATTATTCAGATGTCTCGGTGTTGATTATTATCTATGCACTTAGTAGGCTCTCTTGTTGTTATACTGATAGGCATATCGTACTGTGTTGAACAATAATCTTAACTATTATCTTATTATCACTGTATTAGGTATTATTGTCTACTTCCTTATCTTATTTCCTTCTTGGTAATTTATAGCAGACGGCTATTGAATTGTGAAAACCAAGCGCTTTCTGTGTTATAAATAATTATTTATCCAGTAGCTAGATTTATAGTAAATTAAAATTTTTAAATGTTTTATTCCAACATTTTTAAATAATTGTATTACTAAAGATAAGGTAGGTAGGTACCTATTTCTAAATGTATTCTGTTCTTACGGAAATACATTAATTTCACACTTTCCATCTCATCCATTTTACAAAACGGATGAGAACTAATGTAAATTGAGATGTCTTCTATTCCAGGGTAACTTAAAACATTCTATTTTAACCTTTACTCTTTTAGAAATAAATGTCAAAATGTAATCTAGTCTGCTAATTTAGGATTAAGTTGGCTGAAAGACTCGAGAAGTAGGCTAGGTGTTGTTGGTAACCTGCGTGGAGGCATCTCTTTTGATATGCTCGAAAACTGTGCCTGAAGACCGATGTGTTCATCTAGTGACTCGATAGATACCACAATTAAATCTCTGTCTAGAAATGAATCTCAGAACAGATATGGAGAGTCCTTTAGGACAAGAACGATCACGAGCTCACAGGAGATTGGAAATATGAAGAAAAATCTTCCATTTTGAACAGCCAAGGAAATGAATTTCGCATTAATTACTGAAGTGATAAGATTTGAACGATGTGGTCTGAGAATGTATAGGAAATCATACTGATAAAGTTATTGTAATCTTTAGAAATATTAATGTTAGAGTGTCAAATAAGTGTCTAATACTGTCTGAACATTTACTCCGTGCATCTGTGTCTATTATATCCCAGTATTATTGTGACAACATTATGATAAGTAGATAAATGTGGCTCGTTTCAAAGTATAATGCATTACCTATATTGTACTACTAGACTTCACTCACTTCACTTAGAATCCAGTTGCAGGCGAGTACTTTGGTGAAATAAAATTTTACTTGTTTTAGGGTGAGCTATACGCGTATTCTAACTATATTATTATAATAACCACATAAACTTTGGTATGCATTTATCGATGTTCTGTGTAACCGTTGAAAGAAATAAATGAAAACGTCAATTGCTGGTTTTATTTCACAATCCTCTTGACCAATCCCTTCCTTCTTCCTCCCTTCTTCCTTCCAAGCACAAATGCCAGTCAACCAAGATAACGCTGCTGAGGCTCAGGCCTTTCCTGGATGGAAGAATATAGGGCGAATGGGCCATATACCCCACAATACTAGCCCAGTGGGGGATTGGTAGCATTAATTATATATTTTTGTCGTCCATCAGTAAATATTTATTATTTTACTGCTCTATGAAATATTCTAAGAATGAAATTCCAAGATATGGTTACAGTATGCAATATGTCGGTAGGTAGGCAAACTTTGCAAGTATTATTGGCAAGCTTTAGATAAGATGACCTACTTCTGCAATATTATGTGGCTGCAATCTTTCGTACAACAAATGTATTCATATTTATTTATCTTAATATGATAAATACAAATGTATATTTTTATTTAATAATGTGATTTAAAATTTCCCCTTGACAAGCTGTTTTGAAATACCTATTTAGAATATAGTATTTGAAAAAACTTATAAAGTAAATAAGTTATCATCATTTGAACAGAAATATGTAATTATTACTTCAATAAATACAAATTTAATTATTAATTATTACTTCTTTTTTTTTTTTTTTTTAATTATTACTTCAATAAATACACCAGTTGTACATTATAAATAGTCTTAATTTATAAGTCTACAAATTAAACACCAATATATTTGGTGTGCCTTCCGCTAGCTAATATTTCATTTTTATCTTTGTTGCGCACCGCTACCTCGAGGAAGGCAATCTTGTTTCCTGTTTTTCTGGTTACAGCTTCTACTTCTATGTTATCACCTTCTTTCGCTGCAGTCATATATCTGAAATTCAGAGAAGTATTGTTTAAATATCTGTAATGATATTTTATGTGATATATTAGTAAAATTTAGACCAATATATTATGCGGATAGTCAATAATAATAAAAATGATTAAAAAAAATATATTGAATATAATTTTAAGGTAGGTATATTGCTGTCTGAAATTGAGTGAAGTATTTTTTTTAATTTCTGTAATGCCATTTTGTGCTATACTAGTAAAATTAAGATCAATATAATTAATGTGGGTACCAAGTCAATAATAATTAAAATTATGTAATAAAACCTGACAAACTATTTAGGTAAATAGCTATAAACTTACGTTACACTAAGATCTATGGAAACACCCCTAGTTTCTATGTGTTCATTGGTTGTCAGTGCATAAGTCGAGATAGCATCAACTAAATGAGCTATAAAACCTCCATGGAGGGTGCCCCGTTGGTTTAAGTGCTCAGGTCCTACTTTGAATTCAGTAACCATCCGACCGTCTCCGGAGAAGACCACTTTCAGCTGTAAATCATTGATAATCGTTATCTAATGATCAATGAAATAGCTACTTAAGCCACATTTCTACTAGGCAACATATAGCGAGCACATGTTGAAAGTTAGAGTGGAACTATATTAACGTTTACCAGCTGACGGCAACACGTTGAGCGTCATGTGTTGCGCATCAACTGTTGCTAAGTGGATAAGCAGCTTTAAATGGATAAGATGAGACAAAAACTCTTAGCATTCCACGAAATTACCAAGTGGGTGCCAGCCATTTCCATTGCATGGCAGAGGGGGAAGTCAGTGGCAGCTCTTGGGACTTGTAACCCAAGTAAATTTATGGGGTCCCTTCCAAACATGTCAAACTACACACCTTCGCCATTGTGACTTCTTATCTCAAAGTTAGGTAATTCATAATATTGCCAAAAGTCTATTAATGATATTGAGCATAATTTATACTTCATAATAAAGGCAAATTTCAACAACTTTAGTAATGCGCATATACTTCGAAAATAAATACATCGAAAGTTGTTTAAAAAACTTTGATGACTGTTACGTAATGCAGATGTCTTCTAACTCAATTCATATTTACCTGGCGAAGGTTACTGTCAAAGCATTTTGTTGTAGCAATGGCTTTAGTAAATAATTCTGCCACTAATAGTCCTTTACTACCCATTTTTACTAAGTTTAGTCATTCATGAGTAATTCCTGAAAACTCCTAGGTTTGGAGAAGAGCGACTGTTTGCGCCAAAGACTACATTGCAGATCGAATGGATTTCAAACTAATTAAAGTACAAAGAGTCTTCTTCTGATAGTAGATTGTCTACTTAACTACACGTCAGAACACTATTTTATACTCGCACATGAGGGATTTGAAATTAAATTGAATCAATACAAAACCTAAACAAAACATTACTCATTTTTTTTTCAAATTTAATGCACAATCTAATGTCATTGTCAATGTCAATTGTCAAATTTACTGCTATTTTTCAGTTTTTTTTTAGTTTTAAATTCTCCCTATAGTTTAGGGAAGGCAAAGGGTCTAGCCCATACAGCCAAGTCTTTAGTGTATATTTTATCTGTAGTCTTATGAAATAATGAGTGGGTGAAAAGTATGAATGAAATGAATTTTACGTTAAAATATGGGTGCCACATATTTTAACGCATCTAGGGAGTGCTTGGCGCGAATTGAATGGTAACAGAGTTAATGATGGTGCTTGATGAAATGGATAAAACCAATTTTTATAGTGATCTTCACCACAACATCAAACACATCATGAGACTTATTTTCGATGATTCTGCATAATTGCACATCAACACGGATGCTTGTGCATCAAAATAACACCACTTTCACTGCACAAAATCCACTCTGTAACAATTTTTGAATTAGTGAAAATAAATCTGACTGACACCACGAAACGCGCCAAACACTCCTTTTCTTTTCAGTTTTTTTCTATAATGACAACGGCAACAGAACTTTATCCATACAGCCATATCTTCAGTGTTTAATTATTTCATCAATAATATTCAAATGCCTTTGTTTATTACCTATTTAAATTTTTCATTGAATTCTTGACAGCATTTAATGACATCCGTTTGCACTGTAGATTCGATCGTCAAGAGAGGTAATTTACTTAATAAATTCAGAATAAATAGGGAAGGGGACTGAAGCGGATGAGGAGCTCGCTAGCGCAGTAGCATAGCGTGCTTGGCCTGCAATTGCGAAAATTAAGCAACGTTCTCTAAGGCCGGTCATTGGATGGGTGACCAAAAATTTATTATCTCGAGTTCCTCCGTGCTTCGGAAGGCACGTTCAGCCAGTGGTCCCGGCTGCATCTGCTGTCGTTATTACCCACCAACCCGCACTGGGCCATGGTGGTGGGTTATGGCCTAATCTCCCTACATTCTTCCATCCATAGGGAAGGCCCGTGCCCCAGCAGTGGAGGCATTAAAGGGCTGGTGATGAATAGGTGGCGGGCCTATTGCCATTTATCTGGCACGGAAATCGCAGTATATTGTTAGGTAGCGTTTATGGAACGCTGTTGCCCATTACTCATTGCTGTCTTATCCCTTAGTCGCCTTGTGCGACACCCGTCGGTGAGATGCGGGTGGTGACAATTGTATTCCTTACTGCCGTCACCACACGGCCTCGTTAGTGACAATTGTATTCCTTACTGCCGTCACCACACGGCCTCGTTAAATCATTTGTGGCGTTCTTTTAATGCGACCGCCTTTGTTGTTTGTCTATGTTTGACAAACACAATGTTTTTCACTAAGTGACAGTTGTCAAATTAATTAGATGAGAATTTTATTCCGAGCTAGAGAGTATGGTTATTTTCTAAGCCTTATAAATATTATTTCCGATTTATGTTTATTGTCCAGTTTGTATATATTGTAACCGTGTACATATTTAGAAGTACAGTCAGTTACTTTTATGAACCCTGCCTTTTACTACCACGGAACACATCCGCAACCACCAAGATTGCACCCGGCCATACAACTTCCCAAATTGGTGACCCCGACGTGATCGTCAAGAGCTTTGGGTGTAATATCATTGGCAATTGACCGGCGCGGGATGGGAAGCTGCGTTGGACATGCGGATAGCCACTACGAAGAAATTTTCGTCGTGTGAGACGGTACCACATCCCAAGCTGTGGCGTCGAGCGCCCCCTGGCGCATTCACCGTTTCCTACATTCGCAAGTTCGAGTGACGTCTCCGCGGGAGTTGCAGTTGGACACATGCATGCATTGGACTAACTGCGCATTATACCATTTGTGCACATCGCTCACGCAAGTACTATCGGCATCATTATTTGGAGTATTTTTTTAAACATTTTATTATTGTTCCAAGTAATGATTTTTACTTAGTTGTGTAAAGCGTGTTCGGAGTATTGATTTTTACGTTATTTTATGAAAATTATTTTTTTCAACTTGTGTAATGTGACATAGGAAATATTTCATTTGTTTTTCGTGTGTATTTTTTCGCGTGGTTTGAACAATTTGTTTACATTGTCTTTTGTTTTTGCGTGTAATGTTGTCTGCATATTGACAACTTATGTTGTTTTTGTTGACATGTCGACATATAAATTTTTAGACGTTTGTGTTTTGTTTTCGCCACATCACGCGCCCACGGAATAGCAATTTTTCTTTTCTGTCCTTTCTCTCTCTATTTTATACAAATTAATTTTAATTTACTTTCGTTTATAATTTTAGTAGCGTGTTTTCGTTTATAATGGCTGACGAACTACGTTCTCGTTTAGCAGCCCTGGAGGCAGAAAATGCAGTTTTGCGTAATCTGCGCGACCAAAAGGAATCCCAACCTCAACGGGAGGGCGAGGTATGTCGCGTGAGTGTCAAACTTTCCCCTTTTTGGTCTGATAGGGTGACTGTATGGTTTGCACAGGCTGAGGCACAATTTTTGCTTGCTGGCATCAACACTGATGCCATGATGTACAGCTATGTCCTTAGCCAGATTGACCACAGGATTGCTGGCGAAATCGAAGACATCGTTGTCAACCCGCCGGCTGAAGGTAAGTATCAGAAGCTAAAGGAGACCTTAATCAGCAGACTTTCGTCATCTGAGGAACAGCGAGTGAGGCGCCTTCTTGGTGACGAAGAACTCGGGGATCGGAGACCATCCCAATTTCTCCGTCACTTGCGCTCGCTCGCGGGAACGGCTCTCTCGGACGATAACATCTTGCGGCAATTATGGTTACGTCGTTTACCACAGCATGTACAGGGGATTTTGGCTGCACAAGCTGACTTATCTCTTGATAGAATCGCAGATATAGCTGACAAGATTTTGGAAGCTCAGCCTGGTTCTTCAAACGTATATGCTGCTGCTGCTATGCCTTCGATCGACCTCGTTATGGCTCGATTAGAAGAATTAACTAAGCAAGTCGCTGCTTTATCGACGGGTTCTTCTGTTCGATCTCGAAACCGTTCTTTTTCCAGAAGCCAGTCGACATCACGCAGTAGCACGCCTGGCAATAAACGTTGTTGGTATCATCGCACATTTGGTGCGAAAGCCAGCAAGTGTATTGCTCCATGCAATTGGGCGTCGGAAAACCTAACAAGCAATCAGTAGTAGCGGCGGCATCTGATTGCAAGTCCATCCAACATCTCGGCCGCCGTCTATTTGTCACTGACCGTATCACAAAGCGTCAATTTTTGATTGACACTGGTTCGGATCTTTGTTGTTACCCCCGCAGCTGGTTGTCAGTTCCGCGAAAATCTTCGGACTATGAACTTAACGCCGCTAACGGGAGTAGTATTAAGACATATGGCACTATTCATTTAAACCTCAACTTTGGTCTTCGACGAGCATTTGTGTGGGATTTTGTTGTTGCTGATGTTACGACAGCGCTCATTGGCTCAGACTTTTTAAGTTATTACCATCTTTTGCCAGATTGCCGACTCAAGAAGTTGATGGATGGCGTAACGAATTTGTCAGCACCCGCTGTTGCAGCAATGTCGGAACAGCTTAGTGTCAAGGTTGTCGTTTCAGGAGATTCCAATTTTGTTAAACTGCTCGCCGAGTTTCCAGAAATCACTCGGCCTCCTGGAATCCCTCGTAATGTTTTGCACAATACTGTGCACTACATTAAGACTACGGACGGCCCGCCTATTTCGTGTCGTCCTCGTCGTCTGGCGCCTCAGAAGTTGATAGCAGCAAAAAAGGAGTTCGACAACATGATCCAAGCTGGCATTGCACGTCCTTCTAAGAGCGCCTGGTCATCTCCGCTACACATGACCTTGAAAAAGGACAGTAGTTGGCGACCTTGTGGCGACTACCGATCCCTTAACGCCAGAACTGTCCCTGATCGGTACCCAGTCCGTCACATAAATGATTTCGCTCATAATCTCGCAGGATCTAAGGTTTTTAGCCTAATAGATCTCGTGAAAGCATATCATCAGATCCCGGTATTTGAAGAGGATATACCGAAGACAGCCATCGTTACCCCGTTTGGCCTCTTCGAATTTCCCTTCATGACCTTTGGCCTTCGAAACGCTGGTCAAACTTTCCAGAGGTTTATCGATGAGGTCACACGGGGTCTTGATTTCTGTTTTCCGTACGTGGATGACATTCTTATTTTCTCTGCGGAGGAGGCTCTCCATTGCGAACATCTGCGTATCCTCTTCAAACGCCTTCAGGAGTATGGGGTTGTTATTAACTCTTCGAAGTGTACTTTCGGTGTTCGGGAACTTACCTTCCTTGGTTTCTATGTCAGCCCAGAAGGTACAAGCCCTCCTCAGGATCGCGTTCAAGCTATTTTGGATTTTCCAGCTCCGAAAACCGTCCAGGGCGTGCGTCGTTTTCTCGGTATGTTAAACTACTACCGTCGATTTGTACCCCAGGCCGCGCAATTTCAAGCTCCATTGATTGATGCAGTAGTTGCCACAAATGGTAAAGGCAATAAACCGTTCACATGGTCGCCTGAACTACTGGAGCAATTTGAAGTTTGCAAACGGAGTTTGTCCAGGGCTACGCAATTGCAACATCCGGTTAATGACGCACCTCTTGGACTGTTTACAGATGCATCTTCTGTACATATTGGGTCTTGTCTTCAACAGCGAGTCGATGGTGAGTGGTTTCCTCTTGCTTTCTTTAGTAAGAAACTTACTAAAAAGCAGACAGAGTGGCCGACTTACTATCGAGAGTTGCTGGCGGTGTACGAAAGTGTACAGCATTTCCGCTATATTTTGGAGGTTCAGAGCGTCACTATTTATACGGATCATAGCCATTGCTGTACGCTTTCGTACAGCGCAGGGAGAAACTGCCCCCTGCCCAATTAAATCAGCTATCTTTTATTAGCCAATTTACAACTGATATTAAGTATATTAAAGGTGAGGACAATGTCATGGCTGACGCCTTATCTCGAGTCGAAGCTATTGCTCTTGAACAGGACTATGGAGCCCTCGCGAAGTCGCAAGAGTCAGATAACGAACTATCAGACATGCGTCAGAGCTCCAGTCTCCAGTTGACAAGCGTCGTCGTTCCTGGTACAAACGTTTCCATTTTTTGTGATGTATCCACATGCAAGCCACGTCCATATTTGACCCCTTCCTTTCGCAAAGCAGTTTTCGATAAGTTTCATAACTTAAGCCATCCTGGCGCATGTGCAACTGCTCGCCTTTTGACAGAGCGTTATGTCTGGCCTTCGGTCAATAAGGATTGTAAGCAGTGGGCACGCGCTTGCGAGGCTTGTCAACGAGCTAAGGTCTCACGTCACAATTCTTCTCCGTTAGGTGATTTCAACCTTCCATCTGGTCGTTTCACTCACATTCACATTGACATTATTGGTCCTCTACCTTTATGCAATGAGTTTCGCTATTGTTTGACAGCAATTGACCGAGTAACGAGATGGCCTGAGGTTTGGCCTATGCGCTCCATTACCGCAGAAGAAGTGGCAGACACCTTAACTAGAGAATGGGTTTCGAGATTTGGGGTACCATCAATCATCACGACAGACCAAGGTACTCAGTTTGAGTCTGACCTGTTTCGTCGACTGATGATTCACTTTGCCACTAAACGAATAAGGACCACATCTTATCACCCATGTGCTAATGGCATGATCGAGCGAGTACACCGCCAGCTTAAGGCTGCTCTCATGTGCCATCATGATTCTTGGGTGCGTTCACTTCCTTTCGTTCTTCTTGGCATGCGTTCCGCGTTCAAAGAGGATATTAAATCCACAGCCGCGGAGATGCTCTATGGAGAACCTCTTCGTTTGCCAGGTGAGTTATTTATTTCATCAACCCCATCAGATGTAATTGACAATCCATCGGATTTTGTCGTACAACTACGTCGTAAGATGTCAGTTGTAAGACCTATTCCTGCATCTCGACATTCATCACCATCAACTTTTATTTTTCAAGATCTTTCTTCTGCATCACACGTTTTCTTAAGGGATGATACAGTTAGACGTCCATTACAGCCACCTTATACGGGTCCTTATAAAGTTGTTAATCGTGCCAGCGATGGCAAAACTATGACTTTGGACATCAAGGGCAAAAGTGTTGTCGTCAGTATCGATCGTGTGAAACCAGCTTTTGTTGAACATACTGTCACCCATCCAGAGCAGATTGCAAAGCCTGCGTCTTCTGATGATCCAGAGCAGACTGTAAAGCCTGCACCTTCTGTTCGCCTAAGGCCAACTCCAGCCATCGCTACCGCGCCGTACACTACTCGGTCTGGTAGACGCGTCAAATTTAGATGTTTATAATTTCTACTAGGTTTTCCTTCTCCGTGGGGGGGTGGTGTGGCGTTCTTTTAATGCGACCGCCTTTGTTGTTTGTCTATGTTTGACAAACACAATGTTTTTCACTAAGTGACAGTTGTCAAATTAATTAGATGAGAATTTTATTCCGAGCTAGAGAGTATGGTTATTTTCTAAGGGCCTGTTTCACAATCGAAAAGTAAGTTCGAAGTAGCTTACTTCGCAGGTCATTTGACAGTTGTAATATGAAATATATGTCAATTGAACTTCAAAGTAAGCTACTTCGAGCTTACTTGTCGATTGTGAAACAGGCCCTAAGCCTTATAAATATTATTTCCGATTTATGTTTATTGTCCAGTTTGTATATATTGTAACCGTGTACATATTTAGAAGTACAGTCAGTTACTTTTATGAACCCTGCCTTTTACTACCACGGAACACATCCGCAACCACCAAGATTGCACCCGGCCATACAACTTCCCAAACATTCTTTAATCAGTTATACTGGTGTACATAGAAGTATTGTTATCAATACGAGGACGAAATATGCACAGTCGTTTATAAATAACTTTAATGAGCCGTGTGGTGACGGCAGAGTAGAATACAATTGTCACCACCCCAAATCTCTCCCGTGGGTGTCGTACAAGGCGACTAAGGATAAATCAATGAATGAGCAGCAGCGTTCCTCTTATACCATCTAGCTGTGTACCTACTGCGACCTTTGATCCCGATAAATGGCAATAGGCTCGCCACCTATTACATGGGACCTAACATAACTGGCGAAACGTGGGTGCTAGTTCACCTCTGCCTACTCCTTCGGGGATATAGGCGTGATTTATGTATGTATGTTTATAAATAACGCAAATCATCGTCGTTTGCTATATCTTTAGAAACGTGCAAAATGTATGCATATTGTGAGGGGTGTAAGTGGTCTAGGAAACCAGCTCACGACACTCACTGGCAACCTCACCTGCACGCGGTACACCCTGCTTTATTACCGACGAGGCTCTGGTGCTAGCGCCTTGAAGTTCAGAACAGCAATCCAAGTACGAGATAACTACAGAATAATAAAATAATATCTAACTAGTGCTGTTAACATTATTGTTATGGCGACAGATTTTATTATGTTGAAGATGTGTAAAATAACAATAGGGGATAGGTATTGTAGAGAGTTTTATTTATCTGTTTAAGGGCCTTTTTCAAAATCGACAAGTAAGTTCTAAGTAGCTTACTTCGCAGATCATTGACAGTTGTAATTATGAAATATATGTCAATTGTCTTCTTCTTCCTGCCCTTCCACTCCTCTCTATAAGACGTGAGCTCACCTTGAAGTGTGTGAATATTGAATTTGGTATATAAAATACATTTCAGAATAACCTATTTACAAAATACTGCTCGCTACTATCTAGCACTAACAATTTTAAATGCAGCAGGTTCTAGAATACCTACTTTGCGATGCTTACAAGGAAACGGCAACATTCATAGGCGGTTTCCACTTGTATAGAAATAGCAACCTTTAGCCGTTTTGGTATCGAACCGACTCCGGTTTGATCGGTGATTATTTTAATAAATAGCTAGAAGTAATGCCTGTCCCTTTTGCCAGTGACATAATTAAAACCTCAATTTCAAACTGCCACTCACACTAAATTCGAATTTCGAATGTGAATATTTTATTTGGGTACTTTACTGTTCTTGAGTCTGCGGTCCATAGAAATGTTAATTTAAGGGCCTGTTTTACAATCGATAAGTAAGTTCGAAGTAGCTTACTTTACTTAAATGATAATATTATTCACTATAGTAGTTCAATGCTGTGAACAACATTATTTTAAGACAAATAAATATTTTTTTTCCGCCGTGTGGTGACGGCAGAGTAGAATACAATTGTCACCAACCCAAATCTCTCTCGTGGGTGTCGTCGAAGGTGACTCTATAATTTTACGTTCGATTTTTTTTTATTGGGCTTAGTGAGAGAGATTTCACCCGGACATAAAATATGTCAAACCAATCGATATTTTAATTATTTATTGTATGCTCAAGATCGCTTCTTAAATACAAGTAGATTGCACAAAGCGATCGATTAACCGGAGAGCAAACACGTTATTTCCAACGGTCGGCAGCTGTTGTCACAACAGCAAAGAAAGTAGAATGAAATGCACAAACCAACCAAACCAATTCACTTAGTACGTGTCGTGGAGAAAATCTCCCCTGGGAAAAGAAAATATTTTCCACTCGCTCCAACTCCCACTAAATGCCGAGACAAAACACTGTCTGTCAAGTGGTGGAGAGAGATTTGTCCACGTCCCGGGCTAGGCCTACACGTCATGAAACGGCTGCTTCGCACAGGCTTCGGCTCCTTGTACAGCTAGCAAAACAAAAGCAAAATTCAGCGGTATGAATTTGTATAAAAATGAAAAAATGAAAAAAAAAATGTTTGTTTAATTAGTGTAACTTACAACGTTTAACAATAAACAGTGTATGGGTGCCTCCTAGTAAACTTAGGATATAAAGATAAGACAACGGCACGCCAGTAGGCCGTAGAGTAGAGTCAACGAGTGCATGACATTGCAGGTACATTGTAAATTATGCATCAGTTATATTATCTCTTCCTCATGTCGTCCAAGTACGAAGGATACCATAATAATTACTATAGAAAATATTCGTCATGTCGTCTTTTCTTCTTCTTACGTAATTCCCGGAAGGGTAACCATACTGATTACCCTTCCGGGATTTAGCACGAACTTTCCGTCATTCACAGGGCACGTGACGTGAATCGCTGCATCATTAGACAGTGTACTAGGAACGCCTGATGTTCAAAGGGCACTTACGTTGCATAACTTGGTGTTATGTTGACGACGATAGAACACGGGTGGTCATTGTAGTTACGTCAGCTTTGCTTACCCTTCCGGGCAGACCTGGGGCCTTACCACCAACTCTAAACGCGACTCTGTTCCGATTGTTAAAGTGAGACAACTCTATAAGCGGCGTTCCGTTTTATCATCCGCGTTTGGATCGCACTAATACGTCAGAGTACTGCCACTGGGGGAGCACCAAAGAGGATTTACGTTTTCGGTAACAGTACAGTAGGCCGAGCAAGGGACATGGCCAAAATCTCCTCGGGGAAAAGAATGCACTTTCCTGTAGCTCTACTCCCAGTAAATCCCGAGATAAAACGATGCCAATTGGTGGGGAGAGATTTTGTCCACGTCACTAAACAAATGTCGATTTTTGACAACTACTCAATTTGACACGACGGTCGCCATGTTGTTTTTCTCTTTTAAACGTCAGTTTCATACATTTGTATTCTGATTCGTTCGAATAGATTTGCTACTTGTCTAGAGGAGCAGGTCTAGTTTGTGGGTCAACGTAATTCAAACAAGAGGCTTATAACAGTGAATAAATAAAATTATTGTTTACGAAAAACTTTACTAATATTACAATATGACTGACAAGATATCACACAATTGTCATAGCCCCATTTTGAAAATCTTATTGTTCTCAAATATTATTGATTGTTATTCAAATACTTTCTTTAGTAAGTAGACAAACCTTAATAATAAGTACATAAATCACGCATATTGATACCGGAAGAGGTCGCCTAGTAAAACAATGGACTTCAATTCAAAAGAGCAGAGACAGCGATGAGTAATGGGCAGCAGCATTCCTCATATACCACCTAGCAATATACTGCGATTTAAACCTTTAATGAGATAATGTGGGCGTTAACTTATACATCGACAGTCCATAGCTTTCTTCAGTCGCTCAGTCAATGTTGATTGTAAGTACCTCAATTAATTTATTTTTAGCGATCACTAATAAATTTTTCACCGGAAACCGGCAATTAATCGGAACTATAAACTGCTTTTGCGTCTTAAGCAATTAGTATTTGAAAAACGTTGAAACTTTCACTGTTTTAGCTGCCAAAACAGAGATTGTAAAATTAAACGAAAACGACTACCTTATAGTCTGTTAACTTTGTAAAATTTGACTTGGGAAGAAATAAAGAAAGTGTACAAACTGTACTTACAATAAATTTTGGCTAATTTGTAGGAATATTACTGTGCTGCTAATAATTGTTAAATGTCTTTTCAAAATAAATTCTGATATAAAAAATATTCGGTGTTATATTCAAATAAACATTAAATCATATCACCTATTAAAGCAAAGCCAAGCTTCCGAATGCATGGTATTTGTAAAAAAAAACCTGCTTTGGATGTAAGCAATTTATTTCTACATTGGGAGCATTAGGTATAACGTGAAGTTGACTGGTTAGTTAGAGCAACATGTTGACTACCATCCTGGTTGATTGCAGAGGTCGCGAGTTCGATTTTTTATCGAACCAGGATTTTTTTCGAATTTCTAGAATTTTTTTCTGCCTTGATTTTCTTTTTAATCAAATGCCCCTCATTTATATGCTGACCGTACAAACGGAGTGTCCATCCATGTACATGTAATAATAAGTCTCGGAGCTTTCTGACTGCTCTGGTTACAATTTGGACCGGTTACTATCGGGGCTTTACGTAACGCAAAGCTCCAAGTTCTTAAAACGATCTGTGTTGAATATCTGTGGTGTTGACCAACTTGCTTGGCCTGTTTAATTGGATAAATAAGTGCAAAAATATTGCCTTGCTCGGGTTTAACAATAAAAATTCATTGTTCATACAGGACTTTCCTCAGAGCAGACCATTAAACACATTTTGGGAGAGTTTGGCTTGTTTTTGGTTTGATTGAGACTGACGAGGTGGATAGACCATCGACCATCATCTTTCTCACCAAATGCACTTTTGTATCCCTAAATCTTTACATTGTTCATATATTTGAACAATAAAGAAAAGAACATTCAGTAAATTGTCACCACCCCTGCCTCTAAGCAGGCGGAACGCGGGTGTTAACACCTCTGCCTATCCCATTGAGAGGACAGGCGTGATTATTATGTAAGAACTCTATGAATCGTGAGGTTTTCATCTAGGAATTGTGTATACTAATAATATGTATGTTTGTTGAAAGTCTATAATAAAAAAAGCAACATTATTACTAAAGAAACAAACAACGTTAATAAAAAACCAACATTTATAAGTTTTACATAATTCGCGTATGTAGTTATCGATTGTTTATACGGAAATTAAGCGCCAATAAATAAGTTGCTGCTTGACACCATCCTTAACAACATCTCAAGTTATGGGCACAAGACACTTATGTACGGCGTCTTGTGTTGAGTCACAATATATTCGATAAATCGTCGATCATTCGAAATTCATTCGAACTTAATACGAGCTATACTCAAAATGGACATAAAAATAAACGCTTTGACCACTTCGTCATTTTCAAGATATCGTTTACCTACATACCTAAATCATGCCCATTAATACCCGAAGGGGTAGGCAGAGGTGAATAAATTCCACCGTTTCGCCAATTATTTAGGTCCTGTGCAATTCGCAGTAGGTAGGTATATTATATTGGTAGGCGGTTTATGAAGAACGCTTAGTCGCCTTGTACGACACCCTCGAGAGAGATGGGGGTGGTGACAATAGTTAAGAAGGCTGACGTGATTCTACCTACGATTAATATTATAATGTTAAACGTGATACATAATTATCCGCGTTTTAATGGGAAATCTGGTTCCCTTTTCCTTCCCGATTGAATTAAAAATATACACTCAGCTTCCTTACCGCGCTCGCTTAGCACACTTGTATCTTCAGGTACTAATATAGGGCAGTGCTCAAACTAAAGAATATATCTGTGGCTCAAACAGTCACCACCATAATTTTAACCTTAGTGATTTGTATTAGGGTTTGAGACCAATGAAAACTGCAAAAATTGCCCTATACAGAGTTAACTTGTTACTAAATCAGTGTGACGGAATTAATTTCATTACCTACATGTTAAGTAAATACAATGTAAACAAGTGAACAACGAACCGATCACATTAAATTCAGCCCCCAAGCGATGCAAGCAGGACAGAATATGCTAATTAATATGAATGGTAATCATTTACCATACCATAATAATAGTTAATTACTCAAAATGTTACGTATTACTTACATACTTGAAAAACGTTTAAAGACATCATATAACGTCAAAAATGTAATAAATTAAGTAAATAATGCTTTTCTGCAAGGTGAATCCATGTTTTGGAGCATGCAATTAAAGCCTTAAGGTTATGTTACATGATTCCTTTATGGCACTTTACCTTTCAATTGGGTACATTGATTATGTGCGTCTATTATGTTATCATTACATTTGAATTAATTCTAAGTGATATTATGCTATTATTCACTATTAACTATATTACTATGTATTAACTATATTACAGTTCACTTAGAAACAATTCCAACTAAAATACAAAAATGATAATTATTGTAATCAATGATATTATATAAATATCATTTATTGTGATTATTGGTGGTTTTTTTTTGTTACTCTTCAATTCGTCAATTATGATCCAATTTATGATACAGATTGTGGTGCACGCACACATATCAATTAACGGTAATGAGTACTTAATTAAAAAAAACTGTCAATTGAAAACTAGTAGCCATACTCGCCGGATCTGTGATCTAGTTTTGATTGACATTTTGTGGCATTAAGTACTCAATAAAGTTAATCGACGTCTCGGAGTGCGGCTATAAACTTCGGTCCCCCCAAGTACTAAATATTATAAATTAAAAAAACTGGATCTAGGATAGCATTTAACAAAAACTAGAGATTTCATTGACTTTACAATCTCTCTGAAATCGCAACTTACTCTACCTGATAGACACCCATCTCATGTACCTATATCACGTTAGCTAATTGTTTTGTACCCCATAGTTCGACGGAAGCGTATTTTAGTCGCTGTGTATCGGAAATAGTTGCTGCACTAATTTAGTTTGGAAGCTATTCCCGCTTGTGTATTAATTCAATTGTAAGTTTAATTGTCATAGTCAGTCAGAACAGGAGGGTAGTGAAAGTTAACTCCTGACGTCCTGTACAGTAATATTCGCAGTTGGCGTGGTACCTTTTAATGCTAAAAAGTATTGTTTTGTCGCCGTGTGGTGACGGCAGAGCAGAATACAATAGTCACAACCCCATCTTACCCGCGGGTGTCCAACAGCGACTAACCCCCGAATACAGAAACGTTACTCAAATTTTGAGAACTGCCTAAAAAGTTAGTGGACAATACCGGTCATAATTTATACGGACCAACGTCAATTTTGACAATACTTAAATGTTAAGCAGGACTCAAACTTTGAGTAGCGTTTCTGTATTCGGGGGTAAGGGTTATGACAGCTATGAGTGGTGGACAGCAGCGTTCCTCTTAGGGTAATGACGGCCGCCTTGGTCGGATGCTCAGATTGCTGGGTATTGGCCAAGAGGTCCCGGGTTCGAATACTGGTAGGGGCAAACTGTGTGATGACCACAAATGTTTGTTTCCGAGTCATGGTTGTGTATATGTTTATGTAGTATATTTTCAACATTTATATATATACATAATTATATTAAAAATATGTCCGTCATCTAATATCCATAACACAAGTGCTTAGGCTACTTACTTTGGGCTAGATGATAGGTGTGAGTGTAAAAATATTTATTATTATTATAATATTGTTCTGTGCTCTTAGACCACCTAGCGATATAGGTACTGTGATTTCCGTGACGATTAAAGGCAATAGGCTTGCCACCTATTCCATGGGAACTGACTTTTTTTTTTTTTTTTTTGAATGGACCTAGGCTGTTGGCCGAGAGGCCTTTACAGCATCTACCGGGTGATGGGACCTGACCTAATTGGCGAAACGTGGGTGTTAATTCGCCTCTGCCTAAATAGGCATGATTGCCTAAATAGTATGTATGATATATTTTTATTTCAGAATAGCTTGTTGGCACTGGGAAATAGCGCGTCCCAGTGCCAACAGCATATTTGGTAACATTTTAAAAATCAGCATTGCATTTTCCGAATTTCCCGGTGTCAATATTTATTATTGGTATATTTTCATACTATTCGAATTGCGGTAGTTGGTTGGTTTGGTTTTCAAATAATTACAGTGAGCAACTAAATCTTAAATCCCCTTATTTATCCACTGCCATCATCATGCTACCAGGTCTACGCAGTAAGTTTCTTCTTTCAGTAATATCGGTCAGATGTCATCGAGACCGAGAGCATCGGGAACAGTGATTGGGAAGACGACATTCCACCCCATACTTCTCAGGGTATTTGGTAAGGTTTTACAGTCAGGCGGCCGTACTCCTGACTTCGATCCTCGGTAATTTAAATGTGCTGTTGTTGGTGGTTTGACCGTTATGACATATTGTTAGCTGTTAGCGCGTGCCGTCGCAGTCCCCAGATTTTTTTCTCACTCTGTTTCTTTATTTTTTTTTGTATTTTTATTTGAAAATTAGGTAAATGTTAGAATTTTTTTTACAAAATAAAATAGGTTACAAAAAGTTTGGTAAATTACATGATGAACGTACAGCATTTATGTCTGAATACAACTGGACTTTGAAAAGGGACTGCCATAAAAACTGGAAGACTTACTATAATGAAAGGTCTAGATCAACAGGCATCTAGTTCAGAACAATGCAAGCCGAACCTCCTCGTATACCCTGGCTTAATGATATAACTCTTAACAGGAATCTAGTTGTTATTGCGCATAGGTTACGGTCTGGACACATTCCGCTAAATAAGTACGCTCCCCTAATTGTGATGTCTGTGAAAAAGAAGAAGATGTTTTACATTTGTTGGCGGAATGTGTCAAAAACCAGACCAAAAGAATAAAATTAACATCGGATTTCAGAATCAACAAACTGGATGTGGGTACATTTCAGAGCTTATTATCAGAACCATCTTCTAAGAAAGCTTTGTTGATTTACAAATTTGTAGAGGAAGGCTTAGCTATAAGATCTTAAACTAAGAAACAGTCACGATGGGACTGGTATGTAATTATATTTACAAAAGTCCCTAAAATAATAAAGAGGAAAAAAAAAGCATTTATGTAATTAAGTCGCGATGTTAAGAACTCTTCGGTGTTTATAATAGACAATATGCTTTTTTGTTGTCAGTGTTTTTTAATTTTTTCTTGTTCTGTCTGAAAAGTACTACGAAATAAAGGAAAGTCTTTTCTTATTATCAAGCTCGAATATTTTATTTAAATAGTAAAGTCTATGCAATATTATCCATATATTTCTCCATCTATTCTCAACACGCAATAACTTCAAATGCTTACGTTGCTAACTTTTCTGGAATTTTAATTTATTGTCTTATTTGAATTTTCTTTAAAAAAAAAAGTGTCTTGGTTTGCCCTACTTCACCCCAATTTGTAGGTGAATATCAAGAACAAGTTGTTATCAATGTTGTTGTTACATTGAAAGGTCATAATAGATGGCGGTTAAGATAATATTATTACGTCAGCTGAGGTTCCGCCTGTGTTATTAAATAATAATATATTGGCTATCAACAGTTAGGTAGCTCATAAACATTTCCCTGACCCTGACTAGTTCACTGTCTCCCATGATGTCTCTTGATGTCTCCCATGAAAAGGATGACCTTTTGAGAAGTGCTTGCGTTGACTAAAAAGTTTCATTATTAGTTTGATATGAACAAAGTAAACGTACAAATTTTCAAAAAAGCATACCTACTTATCGGGGTATATTTTTCAAAAGCCTCTTTCTGCCCTATACCTAATGTCCCCACTATTATGGTGCCTGAGGATGGAAGAATATAGGGGGGATGGGTCATACGCACCACGCTAACCCAGTCCGGATTGAACGACTGGAGATTCAGCCGGGGCGAGCGACTTAACTTGCCTGAAGCACCCATCCCGTGACCGGCCTTAGCGAACGTTGCTTAGTGCACGTAACCACAAGCCGAGCACGCAAAAATAACCGTAAAGTGTTTTAAATGGCAACAGAATAAAGAAATCGTAGACAATTGCATTACGTCACACGTATACCTGCCAGCGGGCATTCGCATCAAGAGAATCACGAACGAAAGTCTAATCAAAGGCTAGATGACGACGTCTCTGTTTATCCGAAACCGTGACACTTCCTCACGCAAAACCCAACCTTCGCACTTCGGAACTAGGGTGTGGTAACGGCTGAAGAAAGTCCTGATGAGCTGCAGACTGTAACTCACACGGCGGCACGGTGTACTCCTCACGTTTGACCTATGGTGGCTCAGTGAGCTGGTTACATTACATGAATGCATCATAACAATATTGTGCTATTGATGGTATTAAGTAGGAAGGCCGTGGAAGCTTCGCAAAGGTCAAGTTGTTGTGCACACAAAAACTAATTACAAAAGTCACTTATTGCGGAACTCATTGACCCGGAGTTATTATTACAAATCGCAATCTTAAAAGTTTATTAATTGGTGGCGCCGCGCCGATGGCAAATGGATGCGCCTTTTTGTAACGCTGGGAAACAACATGGCTGATTGATGCGATTATCGCAATGCTCTCTCCAAAAAACATAACGTCACAGTCTTAGGGCTAGTACACATGTATATAAACACTATACGACATCACAACGCAAAATCAAGCGACACGACATTGTATTGCAACGCACGAGGTCGTTCAAACAGTATAGCGACCGGTGCGGCATTCAGATGTTTTGTCCTGGGTTTGGGACGCTCGACGCTCTTCAACTAAGGTTACGATAATTGGTCACAGTGTAGAAAATAAAATATTCTTTTGAGAGTAAGGCTTTGAGTTCGTATTTGCACACAAAACTGCGATGCGAAGGCGTTGCTGTAACAGTTACATTTTATTGATAATAATGGAACACACAACCTGTAGATACCTACCATGCATCGTTGTAAGTACCTACGTTGCGACGTCCGTCGTATCGCTTGCTCGTCGTAGATTCCCGCGATGCGACGTCGCATCGTGAAACGATGGAGCGTCGTAGTCGTAGGTACCGTGTTAATGCAATGTGAGAACAGTTAGCAAGAATACTAATACCTAAACTAATGGTAAATTGTAAAACTGGTATACTCTTATGTTGGTAATCCAATAAATAAATAAATAAAAATGCAATAAATAATAAGTCAGTAATGTGTACGAGCCCTTACGCGCTCCGAAAATTTGCGCAACGCTCTAACTTTCCGAGAACTTGGGTAGGCAAATCGGGTTATGAATGTTATGATATATCTGAACGCCGGTTCATTAGGCCGGCCATTAGTTGGGTGACCGAAAATGTACGGTCACACTTAACCAACATCCAATCAATATTTAAGTATTTCAAAATCACATTATCATTATCACAATGTTTTCAATACCATAATGTAATAAACCAATTATTAGTTAAAAAAATCAAAAACATTAATTAATAAAATTTCCGCCACTATATACTTAAGTACCTAATGTAGACATAATTTTTGTAAAAATAAATATGTTTACAACTGATTCACTTTAATATTTATCGAACTTTTTCTGACTACAATTTTCTATACATATTTTTTTCTTACATATGTCACGCCTTTCTCCCACAGGGCTAGGCAGAGATCACTTCTTTCCACTTGCTACGATCCTTACATACTTCTTTCGCTTCATCCATTCTCATCAATCTCTTCATGCATGCCCGTCGGTTTCGGGTACTCTTGACCGGCCAGGTCTTTTTAATAGCCCTCTTTCAATTTGATTATGAAAGATCCGCCTAGGCCTTCCCCTTCTCATTTCTCCATTAAAATCAAAATCAAATTAAAAGTAAGTGAGTTCGCATTTCTCCATTGATTTCACAATACTTCTAACATTTTTTAAATGTTCAAATTAAAAGCAAATCAATAAGTACAGTATGTATCTTCATCCTCTCCTCATCGATCCTTTTTCGGATTACACCAATTATCGCGAGGCGCGCTCTACAGGTGCAGCGAGCGAGGAGGCTCGGTTGCATAATCTCAATCGCACATAACCACACGTGTCGCGAGTACACGACGGTTTGTCGTGATTGCGATACGCCACCGCTTTGGCGACGTGACCACAGTCCTCACCGCAAGCGTTTGCGTTCTCGACACCCGACGCAATATCGCTAAATCTTCTTCTTCTCCCTGTCCTGTTCCCAGTCTATCTGGGGTGGGCGCAGTATGTTTCCTCTTCCATTCATATCGGTCAGACGTCATCAAACCATACACTCCCTTTTGATTCATATCATCCATCACACCGTAAAGGTGCTAGTGATGAATGATTGTATAAAAAAGAGACGGAACGGACCATGTCCAGAGAACGATGAACGGAGAGAGTGATTGGAATGACAACATTCCAATCCATACTGGTCAAAGTTTTGGCTTAGGTTTTACAGCCGGCCGCCTGCCTGACACCAACCCTCTTTGGGTATATCGCTAAATCTATTGGCACACTATTGTCCCTCCACAATATAGAACCCAACATAATTGGCCTAAATTGGGAATTAAATCACCTCTGCATACCCCTTCAAGGAGAAACTAGCGTGATTTATGTTTTATGTATGTACGTGTAAAAATGTTTTCGCCGTCCGCGAATCCCAAAGACAATGGGCGGCGACAGCGCACCACATCTAGTTGGTCCGGTGTTGCGCAACAGACAGCTAAACTGCAAGCGAATATGGCGCGAGTGACGCGATCTGAGAAAGTAAGCCCATTGGACCCGTTTAGGAAGTTCTCCCGCGAGGTAGCTCCTCGCCCCTGCCCCCGCCGGCCTTAGCCCTATTTCCTGTTCGAGCGCTAACACCCTGCTCAGATACGCGCGAGAAAACGCGCTCATCATGCACATTGCTCTTTATTAAGGGCTTCAGTTAAACTGTGTGGCGTCCTACCAGCAATGTACGCGGACATGCTCAAGAATTCGCGAGTAACTTGCTCCATCAGAACAGGCTCTAAGACTTCCTAAATAGAGAACTTGTCACATTTCCACCGCCGGGGAAATGCCAGCGTGATTGCGCTCGTCTTACGTAACCCATTAAGTAATAGGTCATGTTTATCGAATGCGCTGCGAGAGATAAATTAGTTTGTGTACTTAGACATAAAATTATATTGTTATGTATTTGAGACACGTGAATTGTTGCCCTGTAGGTGCCCAGTTAATCTAGGGTCGGCGCAGTATGTTTTCTCTTCTATTTATATCGGTCAGACGTCTTCAAGCCATCCACTCCCTTTTGATTCGTATCATCCATCACACCGGAAAGGTGTTAGTGATGAATGAACGTATAGAAAAAAGAAGGATCATGTCAAGAGATCGATGAACGGAGAGAGTGATTGGGATGACAACATTCCAAGCCATATTGCTCAAGGTTCTGGCTTAGTTTTACAACCGGCCGCCTGCCTGACACCAACCCTCTTTGGGTATGCTGTTGGTGTTTGCCCGTCACCATTCGAGTGCCCCAATCCCCAAAGTGCTTGTTGTAAATTACGTAAGTACATGATTCTGACTTACAATATTACAAAAACGAATGTAATGCAATGGACCACCAAACAAGTTTTATAAAGCTCATTAGAAAACCAGAAAATCAGAATGAAAGAATTGACTAGTTATATACAAACCTTACAAAAAATGTCCGATTGGAGACAGCACGCTATGCCAATGGTCCACTCTGGGCCAGCGTGGTGTGTTCCTACGGCATAGTTTTTCTATATCCTTCCAACAAATGAGACAAGGAAAGGTTATAGCGATGAATTCTCATCGCTAATGCTCATCTTTGATAATTACCTACCACGAATATAAATTAGAAAGGGACAACAAAGGTTTATAATAATTGTCTTCATTTCCTAAGAATGAATGACTTCCTGAATTGTTTTGTTGCGCAACGAATATCAACGAAAGGATTTTGCGTTGCGAAACGTCATTAAGAAAGAAAGAGCGCTGCAGATATCCAACACGTGTAATGATAATCTCATTATGCCTGCATGTGTAATTATTAAACGGGTCATCACTTAAGTCGGCTTATGTTTATATTAATAATACTCCAGCCATTATAACGAGATACAAAATGTAAACAATCTTGTGTCTTAATATAAAGTCCATAAATAAAAATGTGTAATCCCTATTTTTCAAAGTCGCTAAAAGTTATGATTTTCTAGATTGAGGAGCATTAATGTTAAAATACGCTCTTCTTATTTTTAAATGCGTTTCGTTGATAAAGAAGCATAATTATCAAATTGTTTACATTTTGAATCTCTCTACAATTTTTTTTATTTTTTTTATTGGTAATAATATATATATTATATTTTCTAATGAGCTTTGACTTTTTTAATCGTTCTATTCGTAATCGGTGACCGTGTAAATTCGCCAATAAAAATAATCGGTAATAGTAACCTCGCCACATGATTTTGACAATAATAGTGGACTATTAAATGAACTTTGCATCCATTAATCATCTATCAAACATGTCAGTTTCAGACAACGAGTCAGCGATAGAAATCTAGTAGGTATAAAGGTGAGTTCAACCGAAGCAATACCACAGTATAATAAACAACATGTAATAATCATGTTGTTTATTACAAAAATAGCATCACAAATAACTCACATCCTGAATACCTACTACTTTGCCTATCTATACTATATCATACCATACATATTAAAAAATCGTTCTTCTTCTTCTCCCTTAAAAAAATTCTTCCTTCCAAAAAACAGAAACATGTTTTTTTTTTATATTTCTAGTTCAGTTTGTTTTATGTTTTATAAAAATATTAACGTGTAGGCAATCCAAAGTGCTTTGATCTTATTTCTTTTTCCTTCTCAAATAGCTTTTAATTTATCTGCTACCTTGTGAGCACATGCTTGTTCATATTAGAATCTTTCATAAATAAATACTTTGGCTGTTTATGTTCGATTATATAACCATCGGCATTAATCATTCTATGGCGAAGTGGTTTTCAACGCCGCCATGATAGGTCAGGCCTCTTCTTGCTGACAGATGTACGTACAAACCTACTGCCTCCGTAGCACAGGGCGTGGACAAAATCTCCTCGGGGAGAAAAAAAACATTTCTTCTCGCTCTAGCTCCCGCGGAATCCCGAGACAAAACACTACAGTCAAGCGGTGGAGAGAGATGTTGTCCACGTGCCGTCCTAGGCTTGCAAGCTCTGTTTTTGCTTAGTTACGAAATTCTATGGAATCGCTCGACACACTGACCGTTTCGAAGAATACGTTGATAACAACATTGACAACAACTCACGTCAGTATTTCACGAAGTCTGTAACTTGATACGTAATAATGCCCTTTCAATAATAATTGATGCCACAAAGATTTTGGTGGTTAGAAAAAATATTTCGAAAAATTATGGTCTTGATGCGGGAATCGAACCCGCGTCCGCTGCTATCCGGGCAGGTGCTACCACTCGGTCCGGATAGCAGCGGAAATTCTTTTTCTAACCACCAAAATCTTTGTACTAATTTTTCTAACATTTATCTAATGTTGAAATTGAAAATCAAATATTTGATGCCACCGAGGATTGGTGGCATCAAAATGGCCGCGTGGTGACGGCAGAGTAGAATACAATTGTCACCACCCCAAATCTTTCCCGTGGGTGTCGTACAAGGCGACTAAGGATAAATCTGAATATGATTAGGAATAGGCAGCAGTGTTCCTCTTACACCACCTAGGCTAGCAATGTACTCCGACTGTTGTGCCCGATAAATGGCAATAGGCTCGCCACCTATTACATGGGACTTGACATATTTGGCGAAACGTGGGTGCTAGTTCACCTCTGCCTACCCCTTCGGGGATATAGGTGTGATTTATGTATGTATGTTTGTATGTATGTCTATGTACCCAAGATTTGACTCAATAATACCATCATTAATACATACCTACATATACATACATAAATCACGCCTATGCTATGATAAATTGTACATCCGTTCCACGGGTTAGTAGGCTGCCTAATGGACGGATGAATAGGCTTCATACATAATGGATAGATGAATAGGTTTCCTAATGGATGGATGGATACACAGAACGGACCTCAAAAAGTCATACAGACCTGTTGCAAGTATGTGAGCGTTAACGACTGCAGTTGCACTTCTAAGCAAGGAGAATTTCTTGACATTTGCTCACCCATCCAATCATCGGTCTGTCCGAACGTTGCTTGGTTAACGCAATCGCTTGTTTGCCAGTCAATGTTGCGTCCTCACAAAATAACGCCAAAAGATTACCATTACGATTGGTACACGAAAGTTTTCTATTAAATCTTCAAGTCAAAGGTCGAAGATGATTAATCAAATTCTTCACTTGTATCATAACCGAATGGCAATTGAGAAGTCATGCTTAGCGTGGTCAATATGCGGAATAATGCAATTTAAGTAAGTACGTGTGTACAATCAACGATATAAAAGGCTGTACAGTATAGTTTAAATTGGTCTATTTTCAACTTTGACTCAATGGAGACAAGGCGGACAATCGATTGAGAAAACTTCACAGTTTGCCGAAACGACTCGCGATGACTGTACTAGAATTAGATGAGATTATGTAAATAAAATGTTGATAAGAGCTTTGTCAAAGGGTTTATAAAAGTTTAATTTTATAAAAGTAATCTTTCGTGTGTTTTTTTTTTCAATGTTTTCATGTGAACCGGTTTCATTGCTCTCTAGTGTACCTGGTTATTATATGAATACTACTATTATCGTTCATAATTATGACACATCTGTTTACGAGCAAATTCCCGAATGAATTGAAAGATCAGAAAAATTAGATATAGGTACCTACTGTCAGTAATGGTTACGATTGATTAGAATGGAAATAATTTGAAGTTAATATTTCAAAGAAAATATTACGCAGACGAAATTATATTTGCGCTGTACTTTACTGTATGCTGTTTTCACTATACTCTTGATTGCATGCGTTTCGCTGTGCAAATAGCAGACGTTATTGACCTACGTGACCGTAAAGGTTTTGTTGTGTAAAGAAAAAGTACATAATAATAAAGTATTCAATAAATAAGTTATCAAGTTCATTAAAATTTTGTATCATGTTAGGCAAATTAATTGAAACTTAGAAAAAAATAACGTAGAATGTGTGTCAAAAGGTTTGACTAACTGCCGCACTCAGAAACGTCAATTAACTTTAATGAGCACTTAATATTAAAATTTTTATTTCTAATTCAAATCTAGAGCATAGGTCCCGTTAATTGAGGGAGTAAGGAAGATTGCTAAGTGTATGCCATTTAGACTTCTCGGTGCACCCACATGGTGTAGACTTTACACTGCTACTACTGCTCTACACTGTAGAGCAAACCACCAAAAACAGTATATCCAAAGAGGGTTCACGTCAGGCAGGTCGTGTAAGGGTGCTTTTTCACCACAGATCTGCGGAGGATGATGTGTTTGTGGAGAACCAATATAGAATCAAATCATTTTCCTAAGCACGTAATTTATTACACGTAGTTGCCAAAAAATTATATTATTCGACCCAACGAAGGCACCAAGCCCCTCTAGACAGTGTTAATAGAAAACAAATGTGTCAAATTGACGTAGGCATTAAACAACATGGCGACCGTCATGTCAAATGTAAGGAGAGCTGTCAAAAATTTGCATTTGTATTCTAGTTTGAATAGATTGATCACTTGTTTAGACCCCCTTGTACCGTTAATAAATTGATTTATAGCATTCAAGTATGGAGTAGGAGTTTATAATAAGTATGGAGGTTAAAGTTCAAAATTCATTGGCAGTTCCTCTGTCTTTAGCGTAATAATCCCTCTCTTCCATGCAAGACCGTTAGCATTCAAATCTCTCGTTGGGCAATTTGAAGCGTATAAAGGCTTATTATGTCACGAGGAAGGCAGATTGTTTCGCATAAAATATTATTATTCTACGGCCGTAGGCGCATGTTTGATCTTCACTCAAAACAACATTCGAAGATACCAGGTGGTCTACTCTGAAACACGAACCGAACGAATAACTCACATCTATCTGTCTTTCTCGCGCCACTGCTTGTTAAAATGACAGCGACAAAGACGCAAAGACTCGATCGAACGAAATAAACTTCCAGAGTAGCGCCTCAGGTCAAATACTCCATGTTGTTTACCGAATGCGGCGGATTTGGCAGCAACGGAATTAAATGCGAAATTTCAGATTGAAAGTTAGTTGCGTAACGGAACTATCAAAGGAAGCATTCGATCGGGTCACGGCCGATTGATCTCATACGTACATACATATATAAATCACGCCTGTATTTCCTAAGGGGTAGGCAGAGGTAAATTAATACCCACGTTTCGCTAATTAGGTTAGGTAACAAATTATAAGCCTTATAAGCAAAAATAACACTTGTAATTTAATTCCAAAGAGGGTTGGTGGTTGAGCAGTATGGATTGGAATGCATGTTGTCATCCCAATCACTCTCGCCGTTCATCGATCTCTCGACATGGTCCTTTCCGTCTCTTTTCTATACATCCATTCATCACTAGGGTAAGGGTTAAAACTGTGATGAGGAATGGGCAGCAGCGTTCCTCTTAAATAACCTAGCAATGTACTGCAATAGGCTCGCCACCTCGTAGTTGGTGTTAAACGTGGAACGAACGAACGTTGAACGTTAAACGTGGGTGTTAATTCACCTCTGCCTACCCCTTCGGGGATATAGGCGTGATTTATGTATGTATCGCCAGAGAAATTTCAGTCACAAGGCTCGACACCAATCGTATGAATCACGCGCATCGGATTCGCGTTCATTTACACCTCGCGCTGTCTCACCGGATTCTATTGAAACGAGGAGAAATCCTCTTAAGGTACTGACTGACAAATTTGCATAATCACTCCGAGTATTTGTTTCACGTCGCGAGTAGCACACGCTGAAGGAGACGCAATAGTGGTTTATATAGCAAGGGCGATACAAGAAAGGATGTCCCTGAGGCTTTCTTTTTTTGTCGCCCGAGGTAATTTCTTTCCCTGAGGTAAGGTCACCCCCTGACCGGAAAAGCCCACTTCATCAGGGGGTGATTTTCCATTGGATTTTTGCACGGATCGTAGCGATAAGGTTATGTTTGTAAACACCAAGCTTAGTGAACTATTCTTTTATTACCAAATGAAAAACTACAAAACGCCCAGCAAGAACAGCGACTAGATTTGATTTGTCTTTTTTTGACATAAAGTAAAGGTACTCATTAACGTTAATTGACGTCTCTGAGTGCGGCAGTTAGTACATAGAAACATATTGTGTCCTAATTCAATGACCGCAAGACTTACTGTTTCAGGAATGCAAATCGATTATCGAATCGGCTAATTGTAGGTCATGTGCTTGTTTAAGTGCGATGTAATAGTTGTACCGGTTTCGGATACACAAAAAACTGCCGCAGATAAGCAAGTAATAAGTGATTTAGTCGGTACACTTGACAGCAAACTAAGCCTTTGGGTCCAGACTGGGCCAGCGTGGTAGGCCGTGGCACATTCGCCCTATATTCTTCCATCCATAGGGAAGGCCTGTGCCACAGTAGTGGGGGCATTAAAGGTTCGGTGATGATGATGATGATGAGTTAATTAAAAAGGAAATCGTTCAGCCTTAGATTAGGATGTACTGAATCTAAAAAGACCTTTTGTCATTTTGTTGTAGAGCTATCGCTCAAGACAAGTATTCAAAAAGGAATTGTAGGCATTACTCACGCCGCTAACATAATTGGCGAATCGTGGGTGCTAGTTCACCTCTGCCTATCCCTTCGGGGATATAGGCGTGATTTATGTATGTATGTATGTACTCGCGCCGCGTATCGGCACTCCACAATCCTCTTAACATTAACATTTAATAATAATATACTAACATTACATTTTATAATAGACCGTAAGAAATATAACATACATACATACATAAATCACACCTATATCCCCGAAGGGGCAGACAGAGGTGAACTAGCACCCACGTTTCGCCAATTATGTTAGGTCCCATGTAATAGGTAGCGAGCCTATTGCCATCTATTGGGCACATAACATCGCTGTATATTGCTAGGTGGTATAAGAGGAATGCTGCTGCCCATTACTCATTGCTATCTTTACCCTTAGTCGGCTTGTACGACACCCACGGGAGAGATGGGGGTGGTGACAATTGTATTCTGCTCTGCCGTCACCACACGGCTGTAAAAAGAAATATAAATATTTACTTATTCGTATATCCCAGTTCAGAGCGCAAAGTGCATTGATTATTTTGAGCCTACAATAAAAAGAAACAAGCTCTAAAGACTATTACGCAATAAGATGGCAACGTTCTCCAGTTTCTCCTCGTTTTATAATTGTGGCCAGTATTATAACATTATAATAACAACAATTAAGCAGTCTGCGCGTGCGCCGATGCGCCGGCCGGGCGCCGCGCAGTTCACAACATCACATTACAATAATTATTATTACCATGTTCCCTTTGTTCTAAAAGGTGTAGTTACAGCCGACGGGTTAAGTGCGACAATTATTATGCTGCCCGAGATATTTATGTAGGTATAATAAGGGTTCGCACACAAGATCTCCCACGACGCAACGCGAGAACTTGCGAATTTATTCAGGCAGAGGTGGATTAACACCCACGTTTCGTCAATTATGTTAGGTCCCATGATCCCATGTAATAGGTGGCGAGCCTATTGCCATTTATTGGACACGCGAATCGCAGCACATTGCTAGGTGGCAGAAGAGGAACGCTGCTGCCCATTATTCATTGCTGTTTTATCCTTAGTGGCCTTGTAACGGTGTTGAGACGGTGACAGTTGTATTCTGCTCTGCCGTCACCACACGGATCCAAATCGCGTCGCGGCAATTCACGTTGCGATTCGCATCGCGCCAATTCGCAGTTTTGTGAACAAGCGCTTACATTTATATGCCGTAATAATGTCAGAAGATGTTCTCACGGCGCCGGCGCATCGGTCTGCCTCCGCTTAAGCACTGTTGAGTCCGCATTGCAAGATTATAGCACTTACCACGTGAAAGCATGACCCTTGCCTTCGGAGTCAAGAGCCACAGCTTTCACATCGGAAGTGGCGGAAAACCCGAGCCTACCAGCCAGCTACACATTCGAAGATAATCATTAGGGATGTGACTTGACCGACTAGCCGATTAGTCGGTTGTAAGAAGGCCGACTAGTCGGAGAAGAAGTCACATATTCGGAAAGGAGATGTTTCAGACTGGCCCATGTACATGTGTACTGTCTCAAAACAATTAAAAAAAATATGATTGTGGAAAATGAAAAATGGTTGCATCTAAATATAAATAATGTAAAAGTATTTGGCTTAAAAACCTTTAAAAATCATTAAAATCACATACATTTGTAAGTACCCATCTAATGTCAAATAAAATACGTACGTCGACACCAACCCTCTTTGGGTAAGCTATTGTTGGTGGTTTGCCCTCCACCATTCCGAAGCCCCAAGGTTATTCTACACCAGGCAATCTCCCTTAGTCGACTTTTACGACACCTATGGGATGAGTCGGGGCTAGCCTATTCTACGTTTATTTGTTCACTCCCAGGCCAGAATGGAAGACTGGTACCGAGTCGGAACATCACTAATAGTTATTATTGACCTCCTCTTACTAAAAATTGCATTCACACTCGCAAGGAACAAGGTCGATTTTTGCTTACGCAAAAACGGGTTCCCCGACAATGAATGAAAGGTCGTTTGAAGTTCCCAGTGATGAGTATCGCAACCGTTAATCATTGTGCATCGTTGTCTTTGTCTTCTTCCGTCGTAGTCTGTCTCGTTCCGGCAAGTGTTTTGTCTAGTGCACTGTGGCAACGAAACTAAAACCTTTAACCCAGCCGGGTTAAAGGTTTAGTTTCGTTACAAAAAGTATTTTTTTCATCAGGTCTGATTTTGTTTTACTTTTTACGGTAGACAGGGAAGCTCTTGGACTTCATCTCACCTGAGTAAGTGACGATAAGGACCGACGATGGAATCGAGATTCACCTGGAACCCTCAATCACAGAGGGGCTGGCTATCCTATCACAAATTGTCGGAACACAATACCTGATGCTGTTAATTATTTTGATAAGATGGTGAGATGGAATGGAGGATGGGACTTGAAAAAGTCCTGCCACCTTCCAAACCGAGTACAAATTTGTACTCCCCTGGAGCCGAACCAGGGACCTCGGGATCTGGTTCCGAATCACTAGACCGCAGAGGTGGTTTAGCTCTGATACTGCTAATGTCTCAAAAGTCTCTAACGTCTCACTGATTTCTCAAAAGTGTTTCAATATTGTTTTTGCACCTTAAGAGTGGAAGGCAGACCACTAACAACAGCATACCCAAAGAGGGCTGATGTTGGACAGGTGACCTGCTGTAAAACCTAAGCTAAAGTATTGATTGATACTCATCAAAGGACATCTTCAAGGCCAATAAAAAAGTGTTGTATTCTGACAGAACACGTCGGCGTTAGCATTTGTTAATATGGCACCAAAGACGTAGCACCAAAATTAGTAGTGCTATACAGGGAGGAAATTTGAGATGGGGCATTAAGGGCAGCTACCAGATCCCTTGCTGCCACGCGAAAATGGTCTTAGAAGACCTTTCCCAACTTTTTTAATGGTGACAATCGACATTCACAGATTTAAGATAAAATGTACAGTTAGCAAGAGAATCGTCAGAATAAATCTTCAGAATTGAGGTTTTTTTATGCCAATAGATCCCATTGCCATAGAGGATCAAAACACTTTAAGATACCAACTGAGGTTAGAGTAATAGAACATCGCCCACAAATCAAAGATAATTTTTACATATATTTTAGTAGGGTAAAGACGAATTAACAAATGCTAAGTCATAGCTAAGCATGCTAGCATAGTGTTCTGTCAGAATACAGCACTTTTTTATAGGCCGGCACTTTTGAATTTGGACCAAAAATTTATGAAAATAGAGGATGTCCTTTAGATAATAACATTGAATATAATTATATTCTAGTCAACATCAAATATAAATCTCTGATTCTCCTCCTATTTCGAAATGGTCCAAATATAATTTAACTGCAATAAATACCATTAGGAACGCCATTCCATGAAAATCATACAGAGTAACCGCGAAAAGTTGTGTAATGCGAATAATTTAAAATTTGAATTTGGAAGCTAAAAGTGTCGTACGTAAAATTGGCTAAAACTTTTGGCGCCAAGCTAAACAAATTTAAAATTGGAACATTTCTAAATGGGAGTATAAAATGGTAGTTTCCGTTAGTTATACTTTGGTTTTGTAACTTAATTTTGGTCGCAGAAAAAGTATTATACCTAATGTTAAAACAGTAGGTGTGTTAGAAATAGTTATTGTATTTTAATACTTAGTGCAAATCTATTGTGACCTTCACTCGTAGTACAAATGAGCACCATTCCAGTGCAGTGACATAAACAAATTACTATTATTGTTTTTTATTTTTGTAATATTTCTGGCTACTATTGTACGATTAATCAATTTTTGACAGCTTCTCTTACATTTGACACGACGGACGCCATGTTGCTTTTTTCTGTGATTTTCATACATTTGTATAGTCAGTTTCATACATTTGTATTCTATTCATTATAGATTAACCCTTGTCTAAAAGGCTGGTAAAGGCTATGGTCTTAACTCGACCGACTATTGCATTAGAGTGTTGGTCTTAAAACTTCCTCAATAATAAGAAAATCACGCATGAAGAAATGAAAAGTTCAAAAATGTCACTAAAGGTCAAGTGATTGGTCAGTTATAAAATCGCAGTGCAGTAAGTACTAAGACAATATAATTCTTAGGCAAGTGAGTGATGATTAACAAACATTGGTTATTTGAGTTTGTATAGCCTACATTCCAATTAAGTCAACTACGCACTTCGCCATGAGATTTTATTGGTTCAATTGATATATCTGTGGTTCAAACGTATATTGTACTAAGCTGCGTCAATTTTTTATTGACTTAATTAACTCAAACAGAAATTCGTCTTTTACAAGATAAATACATAAATCACGCCTTATCCCCGAAGGGGTAGGCAGAGGTGAACTAGCCCCCACGTTTCGCCAATTATGTCAAGTCCCATGTAATAGGTGGCGAGCCTATTGCCATTTATCGGGCACAAAAGTCGCAGTAAATTGCTAGGTTGTACGAGTATAAGAGGAACGCTGCTGCCCATTCCTCAGCACTGATTTATCCTTAGTCGTCTTGTACGACACGCACGGGAGAGATTTGGGGTGGTGACAATTGTATTCTACTCTGCCGTCACCACACGGCTGCTTTTATAAGATATAATATATAATACACAGCTTAACAATTTCATGGTTAACTGTTTCTTTCTAAAAAAAACAATTTTTTTTCTGCTACTCCGCAATATTTTCACCATCCTCTCCCTTTTTATTTTTATCATCCATCACACCGGAAAGGTGCTGGTCATGAATGAATGTATAGAGAAGAAACTAAAAGGACCATCTCGAGAGTAAGTAAGAATCCGCTCAATTTTTTGGCTTAGGTTTGCCCTCCACCATTCGGGTGCCCTAAACTGCTTATTGGTCTACACCGGACAATCTCCTTTAGTCGACTTTTACGACACCCCTCTGGGATAATTCTGGGTACATTCTACGTTATTTTTTCGCTCCCAGGCCAGTAAGACATGTCTCTGTCACAAACTATTGACCAAAAAGTGACATCACACTTACAGCGCTTACGCACTACGTCCGATCCGAATCCGTGTAAAATAATCGGTCTAGAAAACCAGAACGAAATCGGATGTAGTGTGTAAGTTACCAAAGAAATAGTTTTAAGGCTACAACGGAAACGGATTTTCACGGATTCGGACGTAGTGCGTATGCGCTCTTATAACGTACACCTATTGTAGATACACAGATTAGCTGCAGCTTTTTGTAGGTAGGCACTTAGAGCGGTAATCGGATGGTGGTTTTATTGTTTCCCTTATTCTTATCTTTTTTCCCATACCTCTTACCGTACTTATTAACTCTTTGCAGGGGTCTTACGTCATTGGGCCACGGAGCCTACTCTCAGTCAGTCCACACGCAATATACATTATTCACCGTCGATAGGTACGTGCCGAAACAGACGACCTCCCATAATGGTATAGAACGATGTCACATAATATTATTATAAAGATGCCTCAACGAAAATATAGAAAACTCAATATGCGTAACATAATATTGAGTTTTCTCAATATTATGTTATCATACATACAGGCAAAAGCACGCCAAGCTAACAATCAAAGATACATTATCTAATCAAGCGTATTTATCCCCGAAGGGGTAGGCAGAGGTAAGTTAACACCCCCAAGATACATTTTAAATAGCTAATAAGCAAATTGTATCAAATAATACTGTTTTTATCGGATCAAGAGGTGGCAAAAATGATTTTACACTCAAATTGAGAAATCTACTTCAAACTATGATTAAATTCTCTGTTTTTTGGATAACATAATAATCACACGCCTATTTATTTATCCCCGAAGGGGTAGGCAGAGGTGAGTTAACACCCACGTTTTGCCAATTAAAGTATAATAACAATAATAATCTTTAAAAAAAAACATCTGCAGTTTCGATTCACATGACATTAACTGACTATACCTATCCACCAATCAAAATCAATATTCTATTCTATTTTTATTGACATAATCTATGCACAACAGATTAACTGTGCATAATAATAAAAAAGTTGAAACATTCTACCGTTACATCATTTGATGAGCTGCGAAAGTCAATAACCTGTCGTGAGTTGACCATGAATCGAAACATCAAAAGAATAAAAATAAACGAAACTGAATGGCAGTGGCTTAGTTTCTTTGGTGTTCAATTACTAATTCAGTGTGATAGGTCATGTTCAAATTTATTTTGATATTTCGAGATGCCATTTTTAATTCTTTTTCCTTTTCAGAGCAGGCAAGGGGACTCACTACTAACACGGATCCTTGTGTAAATAACACTACTTTCACTTATTCGATTTTTATTTTAACATTATATAAATGTTAGAAAAATTAGTACAAAGATTTTGGTGGTAAGAAAAAGAATTTCGAAAAATTATGATCTTGAGGCGGGAATCGAACCTGCGTCCGCTGCTATCCGGGCAGGTGCCTGACCGCTCGGCCACCCAAGACACCAATTAACTTGCCGAAATTCTTGTAACCTTTACACTTCACGTTGTAAGCTAAACGGGTACCCTCGCAATGTAGAAATAAATTTCAAACATTCCAAAGCAGATATTTTTACAAATACCGTGCGTTTGGTTAAACTTGGGTTTGCTTTATAAACTATTCGATTTTAATTTTAACATTATATAAATGTTTCAAAAATTAGTACAAAGATTTTGGTCACTTTCACTTGCCAACTAAAGCAATGATTGAAACAAAAATCTTACTAATGTCATTGATAGGGCGCCAAACACTCCCAATTATATTCTATCAATGCTTTAGTGTTTAATTATCTGTAATGACATCGAAATGTCGGTATTTCATTTCAATTTCCTGTAATTCTTGGTAGCATTTTGCGAAATAATATGCCTGCTCTGTGGAATGTGTGGTCGTTAGGAGTAGCGTTCGCCAATACAAAACACCCACACAGGTACTGGCGACAGAATTCTTGAACCTTCTTCTTTATTGTTAGTCAACATGGTCAGTAAAACACCAAACAATACCATTTTTGCAATTATAGCCTCACAACGTGTCTTTATGAATAGAATATGTATTAATATTATCAAAAGATATTTAATATAAAAAAATCAATATTAAAAATATTAGTATCAATTCCTAAATGTTATCTAAATTTTTTTCTTTAGTATTAAATTTTTTCTGACCTACTTTACTTTGTTATCATTTTTCTTTGAACATTATAATAATTATTATTGTTCGAACAAAAATCGCATTAATTATAAGATAGAATCCTCATCACGAAAGTACCTAAACAGAGAGTTTGCATTGTGATCTTCAATCAAGATTATAATCTGCGTGTTAAATTTTTAACCTGTGCTACATTTCCGGTTTTGGTTGGTCTATGACATAACGCGAGAGCAAGTAAGCAAGTGGCTAAAGAAAAAATAATGATCCCTCTACTCACTTGCACGTAATTTGACACGGAGTAATGTCCCAGAACAGGTTGTCAATTAACGCGTACCGTAATTAGCCCACTTAGTTTGGGGTCGCGCGGTTACACCGCAAAACGCAGTAGGGGAAGGTGGTCCAAAACGGACATGCTGCCAGAGGGCCGGCGCAGATTTGGCAGAGTATTTTAAGGCGACGAATAAAAATATGTAGGCAGAGGTGAATTTATTAACACCCACGTTTCGCCAATTATATTAGGTCCCATGTGGCGAGCCTATTGCCATTTATCGAGAAAAGAGCCTAGTACTGCACTAGGTGGCATAAGAGGTACGCTGCTGCCCATTACTCATTGCTGTCTTTAGCCTTAGTCGCCTTGTACGACACCTGCGGAAGAGATGGGGATGACAATTATATTCGGCTCTGCCTTCACATCACGGCATTATATGAATAAACCATGTTTTTATTCAGTTATTTAAGATCGCCGACGGTGTGGTCTCACCCTAGTTTCGACCAGCTAAAACAAAGCAACTTTCACTTTGTATAAATCTGGCCGGCAGCAAGTATCGCAAGTAAACGGAAGTACGTGCGTTTTATGTCATAACGACGTGTCAAGGGTGATGGGTTGCCGCGAAATGTTTATGGCTTACTTGCGACTAGGACTTTAATAGTAGATTATCCATCAAGTGCACAAAACGAATCATTTTTGTCCGAGACAAGCTACTAATGTCGAGGTTAAAAATGGTTTTGTTGATGAGTTAGAAACTCTGCTTTTCACTTCGATTGCGAGGAAATAAAACAGTAGTTTTAACGAGGAAATAATTCAAACTAAAATTAGTACAGTTTTGGATTCCGAAGGAAAAGTTTTTCCCAGTGATATTTGGTTTGGGCTGCAGACCTATACAGCCAAGTATTAAATTAATTTTGAAATAATAATTTTAGTAAATTAATTCAATAACCTACCGTACCTACTTGAATTAAAATTTTAATATCTTTTATATCTTAAAAAACACATTAGGCAAATAAATTTAAGTAAATATTAAAAAATAACAAATTATATCTCTGAATTTCACATTGTGTTTGGCTGCATGGCTCATTTTCTTTGCCTTTATATAGACACATTTATGAGTAGATACGTTAATGCTCTAGAGCACAAAATTCGATTATGTGCAGCCTATATCCTGCACAAATGAGCACTTTCAGAGCATGAGAAGTGAAAAGGAGTTTTTCAGGGTTCCGTACTCGTTGGGTAAAACGGGACCCTATTACTAAGACTCCGCTGTCCGTCCGTCTGTCACCAGAGTGGCCTATCTATCGAACGCATAGAATACAAAATGTATGAAACTGACGTTTCATACATTTTGCATAGATAGGCCACTTAGCTAGGGGGGCAGGCTGTATCTCATTAGGCCCCGAATACAGAAACGCTACTCAAATTTAGGGGACTGCTTAAAAAGTTAAGTGGACACTACCTGTCAGAATTTGTATGGAAAAACGTCAATTTTGACAATACTGAAATGTTAAGCGGGACTCAAACTTTGAATAGCGTTTCTGTATTCGGGGGTAACTGTGATAGTTAGGACATTTTCACAGATGATTCATATCTGTTGCCGCTACAACAACAAATAACAATACCTAAACAGAATTCAATAAATATTTAAGGGCGCTCCCATACAACAAATGTGATTTTTTCTCATGACTCTCTTCGTTTATCGGTATGTCCCGTGGGCTCTCTTTTCTATGCATTCATTTATCACTAGCACCTTTCCGGTGTGACGGATTTTATGAATCAAAGGGGAATAGATGGCTTGATGACGTCTGACGGATATAAATGTAACAGTAAACATACTGCGCCGACCCCAGATAGACTGAGAACAGGGCAGCAAGAAGAAAGCGGTACGGAACTTTCGTGTGCGAGTCTGACTCGCACTTGACCGGTTTTTTAATGTATTGGTAAGCTAATGACGGTCGGCCTCTGAACTGATAGTTCTTTTTGTTAACTTGTAGACTAATGAAACATAGATACGACGAAAAAGTTCTGCGGTACAACATGTAGTACAGTCAACAGCAAAAGTAAAATTTTCTCAATTGACTTTGTGCCTTACTTCCAACAATTTAAGGTGGACAATGGACTGAAGAAATTTAAATGTTTTGGGGAGACTGAAGTGCCGGTGACCGTATACATTACATTAGACCTTTTGAAATTGATGTTACAGCACACCCATAAAGTAAGTCGTTTTAAGACTACTGCGTTCCATAGTATTTACAAAGTCTATAATAATAGGGGTTAAAGTATGAAATTGCCGATGTTCCCTCATTATTTAGTAGTAGTGTATAATTCCTTTAAAAATAGTTATGTCCATTATTCTTTTTTTATTTTAAACTTTATTTCAAGGACTTATATTTATGTATAAAATTTTATATTATTTTTATTTCTTTCACTACCAATAAATCTTCAAAAACAACTCGTCCTAAGTACCTGTAGGCTACTCTCCTACATTTATTTAGTTTATTTATAATAATTACATATATTATTAAACTATTTATCATTGTATCTATATATTACACATAAAATAAATAATCACCTATACAACCTATTTATGTAACTGACGTGCACCCCGCGCCGCATCGCGTTGCCTAGCAACGAATCAACAAGGGCTCGAAATTACACCACGACGCGAAGTGCACGTTGCATTCTCTTAAATATTAATTGTAAATTCTTTTTTAATGTAAATTGTGTATTTGTGTGTGTATATGTTATTCCTCTACTGGAGAACCAAAAATATAAGCTTTGGACTGTTATACTGTGAGTTGGATTATTCATTTACTTTTCACACACCAAAATACCAAATTGGTGACCCCGTAAATTTCAATATGGAGAATGCACAACGTCCACGCGTCACGTTCCTGGCCGATCGGATTAATGAGTTAGCTGCTGCAACACCGTCTACATCTGCTGTTAGCGTCAACCAGGCGACGTTTAACTCGACATTAAGCGACCTGGTCAAAGAGGTTGCCGAACTACGAAGGCAATTTAGTAACTTGGCTATGGAGAGGAATGGCAGACAACAGTCCCGCTCAACTGGCCGTACTCGTGACTCAAGCACATCATCGCCGAGGCAAAAACGATCGCAGTCTAGTTATCGCAAGTTTCCAGTATGCTGGTACCACAACAACTTCGGTGCTGATGCCCGCAAGTGCATCCGCCCTTGCGACTACAAAGCGGGAAACGCCACGGGCGATCAGTAATGGCGACTGACGATTGCCCTACATCTGCTGCTGGTCGCCTCTTCAGTGTGTCGCCTCCTCAATACCAAATACCACTTAGATCCAAGGACACCAGTCCGTCTCCGTTATAAAAAAAATCTCTAGGTATCCTATAGCTTAATGTTGTCTAAATATAACCACAAAATTATATAAAATTTAGATTTGTGGTTCCTTAAAAAATCGCAAATATGTTTGTATGGAAAAATGAATTTTCGCTAAATTCTCCATACAAAACGGCAATTTAATACTTAAACTCCTAATATTACGCTATGGTTTAAAGTAAATTAAATGTTACCTTTTTAATAATATTGCATTGAGCCGTGTGGTGACGGCAGATCAATTGTCACCACCCCATAACCATAACATGCCGCGGGTCGCGGGTGTCGTACAAGGCTACTAACTGCCGCACTCAGAGACGTCAAACAACTTTAATGAGTACTTAATGTCAAAAATTTTCATTTAAATTTAGACCATAGACCCGGCAAGAATAGCGACTAGTTTTGAATTGTCATTTTTTGACGTTAAGTACTCATTAACGTTATTTGACGTCTCTGAGTGCGGCAGTAAGGGTTAAAACAGTAATGAGGAATATGCACCATTGAAATTAACCCCAATAAAGGACCAGCCGACTTATTCTCGATTTATAAATATTCATGAGTTTTGACAGGAGCTCTAATACCAGCGTTCCTATTTTATCACTTAGCGAAACAGGCTCGCTTACATGGGTTTTAAAAAAGTTGGCGAAATATGGGTGTTAACACACTTCTGCCTACCTCTGAAAACGCAACAATATCTTCTTTCTTTCTTTCTTTCTTTAATCTTTAGTCAAATCTTACCTTATCTTCTCGTCCATTCACGCACACATTCCGGGAATCTGTAATGACGACCGAATTACACTGATTTCCGATGAAATTATCGGATACTGGCTTCTGTTTCCGAATGCCGCCGGTGACGGGGCTGAGATAATTGGGCCCGGCGCCCGCTCGGACGGTATTCTCGCTGGCAATTCGGAGATCGCAACAGACCCTGAACGTAAATTGTAGACGGCAAACACGACGCTGGGAGTGGTGGCAATTAAAACTAATTAGATGTTTTTGCTGTGGACTGTACCTATCTAAAACAAAATACGAAATACCAACTAAAACTTCAATTTTCTGTTACGAAAAATGTTACAAAAAGTGGTTGTCTTGGGATTTTTTTTCATTGGAGTGAAGCTTGTTAAATCTTATATCTGAATGCGAATTTGACTAGAAATAATCCATAACTATTTTTTCAGACTTGTAAAAACAATTTTAAATGTCTCAGATGGTTTTAAAAACCCAAAAGAGCGCCCTCTTTAAGGCTAACTTGGCCTTAACCATATTTGTAAATTTATTTGCATATTTATTTTCAGCAGTGTGGTGATGGCTCAGCAGAATACAATTGTCAAAAATCTCACCCACGGGTGTCGAATACGGGACAAGGCGAATACGGGTTAGACAACGAAAAATTTCCTGTAAAAATACCTGTACATTACCTGTATAAATTAAATACCCTGTAATAATGCCACTGTTAACGAGACCATGGTGACAGTCATTGCTTAAATCTACATGTGAATACCCATAGACTAAATACATAATGTGGGTCAAGACCAAAACATCGAATAATTTAAATCACACTCTACGTGAATTTTAATTTGGCCCACGAACTGTCACGGGCCTTCGTCAATATTGGTACTAGTAAAAATTTGGAGGAGCACCTTTGACCAGTGATTGAGTAAGCTTAGCAACGTTGAGCTTATTAAAATAATACAAAAAGGAACCATCTCCAAAAATCTTGGAAGTTTTTATGGGATCGGCGCAGTATACTGACATATAAAAGTTGAATTAAATATGACTGCTCAGAGAAAGAAGTCGCGGCGGGGTTACAAGTCCCAAGCCTACACTTGGGTTACAAGTCCCAAGCCTACACTTGGGTTACAAGTCCCAAGCGCTGCTCCTGACTACCCCCTCTGCCACACTATGTGAGTTGGTCAACTCATCCCGCTCAAAAGCTCTTATCCCTCGGGATAAGTTCGGCACATGAATACTTTTAATCTTTTGCAAAGTTAATCCATGGAATGACAAGAGCTTTCGCCTGATACATACATTAACATTCCATTTAAGCGTACAATACTGTTTTGTCACCGCTTAAATAAAAAAGTAAAAAAAATATCTCCGACAGTCGACAAATAAAGCGCTCATTCGCGAATTATTTGCAACGATTCGAAAGAGTGCGCAATCCATGCGTGTTTCGGTATCCGAAACTGTCAACTTTCTTTGGTTGATAGTCCACCTTAACTTGTTGAAAGTAAAGAAGAGAATCGATTGAGAAATCTTGCCATTTTCTGGTAGAGACACGTGCTTTTGGCTACACCAACGTAAATAAACAACTTGTCTTTACGTATTGTCAACCTCAACTTGTCGGTAGTAAAGAAGAAAATCGATTGAGACAACTTGCCATTTTGTAGTAGAGACACGTGCTGTCGGCTGTACCAACGTAAATAAACAACTGCCGCTTGTCTTTATGTATTGTCAACCTTAACTGGTCGGTATTAAAGAAGAAATTCGATTGAGAAAACTTGTCATTTTGTGGTAGAGACACGTGCTGTTGGATGTACCAACGTAAATAAACAACTTGCCTTTGCGCATTGTCAACCTTAACTTGTCAGTAGTAAAGAAGAAAATTGGTTGAGTAAAATTTCCGCTTTGTGGTAGAGACACGTGCTGTTGCTTGTACGGACGTAAACAAACAACTGTCGCTTGTCTTTACGTATTGTCAACCTTAACTGGTCGGCAGCAATGAAGAAAATCGATTGAGACAATTTGCCATTTGGTGGTGAAGTCACCTGCTGTTGGCTGTACCGATGTAAGTAAATAACTTGCCTTTACTTATGTCAACCTTAATTAGTCCATAGTAAAACCCAAAGTCGACTGAGAAATAATTTCGTTTTGTGGAAGCTTCGCGTGCTGTTGGTTGTACCGATGTAAGTAAACAACTTGCCTTTGCGTATTGTCAACCTTAATTGGTAGGTAGTAAAAAAGAAAATCGATTGAGAAAACCTTGCCATTTTGTGGTAGAGACACGTGCTGTTGGCTGTACCAACGTAAACAAACAACTGCCGCTTGTCTTTACGTATTATCAACCTTAACTTGTCGGTAGTAAAAAAGAAAATCAATTGGCAAAACTTGCCGTTTAGTGGCAAAAACACACGCTGTTGACTGTACCGACGTAAATAAACAACTGCCGCTCGTCTTTACGTAATCGTAGTGTCCGCGGCCTAGGTCGCAATCGCAAGGTACTTGAATGCAAATTTTGATTCTATGGAAAGCGAACGCTGCCCAAAACAACAAAGGAGGAGGCCCGCTTCGATTATGAAATTATAGAATATTGAACCGGCGACGCTTATAAGGAGACCGTGTTGAGTCAGCACCGAAAGTGGTGTGGCCAAGCGAAATGGTGTCTACCGCTCTGCGACTACGGTGCATTGTCCTTCAACAGATCTCTGAAGATGGCTCGCTTCGAAGGCGGAAGGCTGGCGGTATCGACAGCAGGATACTAAACATACGATACAGCCCTATAGTGCGTTTCATCTTATAGTTCCTATGCCGTCAAGTAGGTAGCATTGCAAGAAAATGATACCATGTCAACTTTATTGTCTTACCTTTAATTCAGGAAGATTTTTTTCAATTAACTATATAAACAATTATGCATCTATCTTATTATGTTACTTATAACTACTAGCGGTACTAAGTAGTAGATACATATTAGTTTTTTTTATGAAAGTCATAAGCCAAAGCGCGTGAAAATTTGCGAGAACCGTTATTTCATGATGTTATTAGTATGATAGAAATGTTAAAGATAAATATAATTTGTAGTGACTTAACAAAGATAGACTCATTAAGTAAAAAAATTTTAAATTATAATAAAATATTATGTTTATTATGATTAACAATAATTGTGTTATTTAACATGAAATGTAGACAACATTTGACATTTCCTCACTCTTGTCAATCCTTAAATAGTTATAAGCACTATATTTACAGTTAAAAAACTGAAATAAATATATTTTATTTATTTATCAAACACTTAATAAAACTGATACTTGGTAACCCAATTTAATGGCGGCAATCCGAACTTGTGCACACTAATATTGATTATGCGGGACCTCCTTACGTTATTCACAAAAAAAAAAGTTTTTCAGTAAAATAATGTACGTTAATGCATCAGAAAATGGTCATTGATTGCAATTACAGATTTAGATTGAATTCGAGATAATATAATATTTGATCACACATCCAATGCCCAGCCTTTGCGAGCATTGCTTAGTTTGCGCAATCGTAGGCCGGGTGCGCTAAGCCATGGCGCTATCGCATACATAGTTGGTTTCGATACAAAGGGAGAACCAACTAAATAACTAAATATAGTTACCACTAAAAGGCTTGTTTCAGTGGCCCGCGTGATAAGATTATGATATTAATATTGCGTGTTCCGTCTACGGCCGCTGTACAAGGTGCAGTTTGTAAAAGCTGCTTAATTACTTAGACTTTAGAGTCTAATCCCGAACTACCTTCGCCTGCCTGCACCATGTTTTGGGGCTTACGCGGAGCGAACGTCGACGAAGTTTGCCGTGCTCAACTCAATGGTGGAACACCATCCGATCAATCTCAGACAATTTCAATCGCGATCCGCGATCAAAATCAATGATCACGATCCAGATTAATTGTGTACGAAGAAGATTGGTGGCTGTACAGTCATAGTCAGTCGTCGATCATGATCATTGATTTTGATCGCGGATCGTGATACAGATTGTGTAGGTAGGTACGCCACTAGTGTTAATTTTTATGCGTTTTAAATCGACAGTGGTGCAGTCCCAAGGTGTGTACACATCGATGTTAGTTGCGGAATGAAATTGTCACTGTTTTTCGTTTGAATGTAAGAAAAAGATTTACAATGAAAAGCTTATGTGGTGTATGAAGATTGCGTTTGGTTGAGTTACGATTGCGTAAACTAAGTAATGTTCGCTAAGGCCGGTCATTGGATGGGTGACCAAAAATGTATTATCTCTAGTTCTTCCATGCTTCGGAAACCACATACACCCGTTGGTCCCGGCTGCATCTGCAGTTGTTGCATATATTGCATAGGTAAGGCCTGTGTCCCAGCAGTGGGGCAGTGAAAGGGCTGGTAATGATGATCAATTAAAGGTATGCCGTGTGGTGACGGCATAGCAGTGGAGACAAAATGCCACCACCCCCATTTTTCCCGCGGGTGTCGTACAAGGCGACTAAGGGTTAAACTAGCGATGAGTGCCCAATAAATGTAAATAAAAACAATGTAAGGGAAAAATAAAGCTTTATTATAAATAGTAATAACAATAATGGCACGTATTGCTCTATTTCGTACTACAAAAATAAAGTACCAAGCATGTCGCTTCGTCATCAAACTTAGATTAGGCATTGCCAAATCTTTGACATGCAAACTTTTATTGCTGCGGAAATGGGATCGCTCTGCTAAATCTGCCGCGCATAGCGGATCCGCTAAAAGCGCGGCGTCTCAGCAAAAACACAATTGACCCCAGCTCCCAAATGCGAGTGTTACGTCATTCGTACTGGGTCGGACGGTATGTGGGTCGTGCGACCGCGACGTAAATACGGAACTTAGCTTACAATGTCTCTCGCCACCACTGTCTTCAACTAAACTACGCCTATTATCAGAGTTCGACGAACCCGCGGCGACACCTTGCTTGACTAAGAAGACCACTTACATTAGCATTTCAGACCAGCGGGCAGATGTTTACTCTGTAATACTACGTCAATTTCATACGTTTGTATTCTATTATATATTATGTATGGCCGTGTGGTGACGGCAGAGTAGAATACAATTGTCATCACCCCAAATCTCTCCTGTGGGTGTCGTACAAGGCGACTAAGGATAAAACAGTGATGAGGAATGGGCAGCAGCGTTCTTCTTAAACCTACCACTACCACCTAGAAATATACTGCGACTTTTGTGCCCGATAAATGGCTCGCCACCTATTACATGGGACTTGACATGATTGGCGAAACGTGGGTGCTAGTTCACCTCTGCCTACACCTTCGGGGATATAGGCGTGATTTATGTATGTATGTATTCTATAAGCATTCTATTCGTTCAAATAGATTGGCTACAGCCCCTGTAGCACGGGACGTGGACACATTTCCTTCGGGGAAAAGAAAATCTTTTCCTTTCGCTCTAACTCCCACTAAATCGCGAGACAAAACACTGTCAAGTGGTGGAGAGAGACTTGTCCACGTCCCTGTGCTAGGCCCGCAGGAGTTATTGTCTATTTTTAAAGCGTTTTTTACATTTGGCACCAATGGTAGTAGTAGCCACGTCATTTTCGCTGTAATATGTCAGTTTCATACATTTTGTATTCTATGCGTTCGATAGATGGGCCACTTGGCTAAGGGGGCTGATAACTTGGGGACGGGGTAGATTTAACTTTACTCGAGTTGACCGGTTATGGTATATTGCTGAAAGCTTCCTAAAGTTGTAAACGTCGTTTCCTCCAAAGAGTATATAATACACTACGTTTACTTTCCTCAGCTATTCGTATTTGACAGGTGAACAAATGAACGCGCCGCAGCGACACATAATTGTCATTAGGGCTCTATGGCAAACATACTTCTGAGGAAAGCCGCTCTTTTTAGAATGAAAAATGTGACGCGCATAAAAGAAACTTTGAAACTATCGCTTAATACTGCCAGTCAGTCCAACTTCAGTGCTTTGAAAAAATTAAATAATTTACCGGCCTTAGCGTACATTGCTTAGTTAACGCAATCGCAGGCCAAGCGCGCTATGTGACTGCGCTAGCGAGCTCCTCTTCTCTCTCCCCCCCCCCCCCCCCAATTGGTGCAGTCGAGGGTTTTTTCGATATTTGAGCCGCTATTTCCACAGGACGGCTATATGCTCATCAGCAGCGTTGTACCTCGTTGTACATACATACATACATACATACATAAACCACGCCTATATCCCCGAAGGGGTAGGCAGAGATGAACTAGCACCCACGTTTCGCCAGTTATGTTAGGTCCCATGTAATAGGTGGCGAGCTAATTTCCATTTATCGGGCACAAAAGTCGCAGTAGGTACATAGCTAGATGGTATAAGAGGAACGCTGCTGCCTATTCCTCATCACTGATTTATCCTTAGTCATCTTGTACGACACCCACGGGTGAGATTTGGGGTGTTGACCTTTATAGAGTTGAGAGATTATATTATACCTAAGACTTTACTGGTCTGTATACAGCGGGTATCTGAATAGAAATTCGATGTTTGCCCTGAGGATTCTGCCCGGGAAAAAATATCAGACAGAAGTTCAAGGCCCATTCTCGTTGGCTGCTGAAATCCAAGCTCGGATTACAATGCTGCCAACGGAATAATTAGCGCCGTGGCTGTTCATTTCAGCAGTATCGACAATTTGACTAAATACAACATGTGACAGAAATGACGCACGTTCATACAATCCCCGCTAACAGATATATAAACACTATTAAAAATACATAGTTTTATTAGTTTTTGAATTTTCCATACATTTCGCTTTTTATTAATCGTGCCAATTCACAGTTATTTGTACGGGCTCTAACATCTAACATTGACAGGATTTTCATTAACTTCCTTATTTTTTCACCATCTGTTAAGACTGTACTTCCGAACCTAATACTTCGACATGAAAAAGTATTACAGATACTTTATTCTACAAAAAAGCCGAGCAAAGATCCATTGACCTCTTCACATTTATGTCACGATATTTTTCTACATATTTTATCAGACGAAACATGATAATAACGAGTGTCCTTGAAGGTTCTTTCAGTATGATCACGTCGTCAAAGTGACAAGACGAGCTTTTACACGTGTAAGCTCTGCTACGTCTGAAATTAATTACATCTTAAATACATGTAACGTCGCGACGCCATATTGGGTTTTGTCGCCATGTCTTCTTAGTTCGACTAGCATCTACGACAGAGTAGGTGTAGAGCGGTTTAATGTAATGTTAATTAAATATTCTTCTTTTTCCTGCCCTGTTCGCAGTTTATCTATATCAGTATGTTTCCTCTTCCATTAATATGGGTCACTCTATTAATTCATATCATCCATCACAGCGGAAAATTATTTTTGGTCACCCATCTTAGCGAACATTGCTTAGATTCCGCGATCGCAGGCCTAGCGCGCTAAGCCACCGCGCAATTCCTCTTCTCAGCAACAAAAAAAAATTCATGGCACAAGAAGTCAGATTTGTATAATACTGCGTCCATCCCCAGATAACATGGTCAGGTGGAGAATGTTGTTAATTGATGAGTACTCGGAAATAATATCCCGCATTTCTACGAAAGCCTGCGCCTAGGGCATACACGCTCAACTCATCACAAGACGAAAGGTCGGACGGATCAACTTTGTAAGTGATGCTCTGTGGACACGTTCGCGAAACCACACGTGGACGCAACATAATACGCGCGGTGTATCATTTGGCGATGAATAATTGTGGGTTGAACCGCACCAAGTGTAGTACATAAACTTTGTGTCCAAAAACATGCAATTAAACGAGTTAATCAGTCACGATTAACACGAGTATATTATTTAAAAATTATGGTAGAGTTGTGTTTTCTTTTTGAAACAAGTTTTATTAGCAATTACCGGGACGGTTGCGTAATAGTTCACTAAGATATTCGTGTAACTGTAGGCACTGGCTAATCATCGTTTAACTTCGAATAGATAATTCATGTCGTGGAGAAAGCCGGGTCAATTCCAATTAACACAGAAAAAAAATTGTTTTTATTGCAATGAAAACACCCAATAACATATACTACTTATGTTTAATTTAATTTTAGCAATATAATTTTACAGTATTACATCCGATCAAAAGTCCCCACTGCTGGGTCACATGCCAGAAAGAGACAGTTTTTACTCTCTGTCTCATTCAATTGTAATTATTTCGATTATGATAGTTTGGTGACGGCAGAGTAGAATACAATTCTCGCCACCTCAAACCTCTCCCGTGGGTGTCGTACAAGGCGACTAAAGATAAATCAGTGATGAGGAATGGGCAGCAGCGTTCCTCTTATACAACCTAGCAATGTACTGCGGTTTTTGTGCCCGGTAAATGGCAATAGGCTCGCCACCTATTGCATGGGACCTGACATAGTTGGCGAAACGTGGATGCTAGTTCACCTCTGCCTACCCCTTCGGGGATATAGGCGTGATTTATGTATGTATGTTTGATAGTTTAATAATGATTAATGTACCAAAAATACTTCAGATATTTCCGTGCATAACCGTGCACAAACCGGCTAGGGACAAACGGCAGTTAGAGGATTACTGCTTAAGAAGAGACCATTAAACAAAGGTTAAAATGACTTTCACCTCTGACCGGTGTCTAGTTTACATCAACATAACACCTTCTTAAACCCTGTCTGGTAGGAGCCATAAATATAAATGAAATAATTTTATTTAACATTAGCCGTGTGGAATAACAATAACCACGTTCGCTAAGGTCGGTCATTGGATGAGTGATATAGTGATTACCGTCGAAGAGACGGGGCTGAGAACATCTTTAATTTACTATTGAGTTCCGATTTCTTTTTGACTACTGAAACAGCACAAACTCCAAAGTTTTTCTAATAGTGGAGCATAATTGACTCTAATCAATCTTCGATAAGGCGGCTCATTGGATGACCATAAATATAATATTTCGTGTGCCTCCGTGCTTCGTAAGGCACGTTAAGCCGTTGGTCCTTGCTGCATCTGTAGTCGATAATACCCAAAATCTGGAATGGGCCAGCGTGGTACGTTATGGCCCATTCTCCCTATATTCTTCCATCCATAGGGTAGGCCTGTGGAACATTAAAGGGCTGGTGATGATTATGCTTTACAACAAATTTATGTTTGTATCTCATGAGTTAACTTTATAACGCAACACACCGCAAAATCAGGAATAGATCCAAACCTGATGTCGCACTTAGCACGGCGACGTTTGAACCATATACATACATACAAACTATAGGCGTGACATATCGCCTTTCTCCCACAAGGGTTTGAACCACCCTAGACTTATTGGAAATTAATAGCAGCACAGAGTTCCAGGAACTAGGAACTAGTTACCTCTGATCTTGTTTTAGTTCATGGTTATTATGAACTGAAATAAGATCTGACGCTGCTGGCTCGACGGGCATAACAAGGGGTGGTGCATGCTTTGTGTTAGGTTCGTAATTAGTGACGGTACAGGTACACTGTTAGTAGCTGTACCTCTTGGATACTGATAATTATAGCACGTATAAATTGGGAACTTTGTCTCATTATATGATGAACTAAACTATGGTGTGCGTTTATGAACTTGATGTTAAGTTTCATTAATTAAGCACAATCATTTTTTTACAACTAAAATATTGGTTAGAATATGTTCGAAAAAGCCTTGAGCGGGAATCAATAGTCATAATTAAGACTATAATTTTTCCAACTCATTTTCACCACAATTTTCTTTGAAATAAACATGTATAGTATAATATAAATAATACTGAAATAAATATCAAACTTATATATTTTTTTTCCTACTTTTTCCTATCTATCACATAAAAAGCTGTGACTTTAGATGCTTTAATCGCAGCAATTAGCTAGATGATGCACCATCCTGTCCGACACCCACGAAAGAGACAGGACTGCTGATAATTGTATTTGGCTTAGGTTTGCCGCCTGCCTGACACCAATCCTCTTTGAGTATATGCTCCAGTTGGTAGTTTACTTTCCTCCGTTCTTTTTCCCAAGTTGTCTATTGGTCTACACCGGGCAATCTCCCTTACTGCCGCACTCAGAGACGTCAATTAACTTTAATGAGTATTTAATGTCAAAAATTTTCATTCAAATCTAGACCATAGACCCGGCAAGAATAGCGACTAGTTTTAAATTGTCATTTTTTGACGATAAGTACTCATTAACGTTATTTGACGTCTCTGAGTGCGGCAGTTAGTCGACTTTTACGACAGGCTGGTACATTCTACGTTACATTTTCGCTCCCAGGCCAGCATGGAAGATTGGTTTGTCCCATATGAGTAATATAATTACATAATAGTATTTAACTCAGCTTTGGTTTCGCGTAAAAGCTACAGTTTCAACTTCGCAATGGTCAGTAAAGGAGTGGGTTGTGTCTGACCTCCATTTTGTGACCTACTGCTTGTATACGATACGGATGTTAGCTATGGGGCTATTGAGAATCCTGTCCCACGGATCACTGCGGATGTCCCCGGGTAAATGACTAATCGAGTTAAAACCAAAAAAAGTATTGCTCTACTTTGCTTATTACATTATATTATTTACACAAATTAACTTTTTTTTTGAAGGACCTAAGCTATGAGGATTTCGCTAGCGCAGGGTCATAGCGCGCTTGGCCTGCGATTGCGTAAACTAAGCAATGTTTGGTGAGACTGGTCATTGGATGGGTGACTAAAAATTAGGTATCTCGAGGTCCTCCGTGCTTCGTAAGGCACGTGTTAAGCCTTTGGTCCCAGATTCATCACCAGTCGTTAATACCCACCAACCCGCACTGGGCCAGCGTGGTGGCCCATTCTCCCTATATTCATCCATCCATAGGGAAAGCCCGAGCCCCAGCAGTGGGGACCTTAAAGTGCTGTTGATGATGATGATGAAGTGTTGGAAATGGTCAATGAAAGGAGTCACCATAATTAAAAATGAAATAAGGTAAGTAGATGTAAGCCCATAAGATCTCCCTGAGGGAGATTCACTTCCGGGGAGAGCCAATCAAAGCGCTACGAATCGAAGCTTTATGCAATTGAACTGCTAATACAGTTCATCACAAAGGCTGTGGCCGTACCATGAAGTATTAGTGCGATCCAAACGCGGGTGACAAAACGGGACGCAGCTCTACTCGGCTTATTGCGTTGTCTCACTTTAACAATGGGAATTGAGTCGCGTTTAGAGTTGGTGGTAAGGCCCCTGTTTTGTCTAACATTATGTCACCGTTGGATTATAATACAAACAACATAGTAAACTTTCGAAAGCATTTTAATTCGTACGTGTATCTATAATAATATTATAAAGTTAAAGAGTTTAATTGTTTGGTTAAACACGCTAATCTCAGAAACTACTGGTTTAAATTGGAAAATTGTTTTTGTGTTGGATAGTTTATTGAGGAAGGCTATATAAAACAACCGACATTAAGGCGAGCGAACGAGCGAAGCCGCGGGCGACCACTAGTTCTAGTAATATAAACAAGATAGTAAACTATCGAAAGCATTTAAATTCGTACGTGTATGTTTACTAGTATTATTTTTAAGACTTTTGTTGTACACTACCTGACCGGCGATGTCCCTATATGTACCTACCTATACAAAATAGTCTACGACCGACAAAAAACTTCATAAAAATCAGTCAAGCCGCAAACTCAGTAACACGGGATTTTTATATTAATTAAATTTACTTTTATTTATACCCTCTATTCCCGTTGTACTGAAAAGTGCCCTTGGAATCGAAAATAAACACAGGTACATTAATCATGCCCATAGGTACCCCCGAAGGAGTAGGCAGGTGAATTAACACCCACTTTTTGCCAATTAAGTTAGGCCCCATGCCTATTGCCATTTATCAGGCACATAAATCGCAGTACATTGCTAGGTGGCATAAGAGGAATGCTGCTGCCAATTACTCATCTCTGTCCCTTACTGCCGCACTCAGAGACGTCAATCAACTTTAATGAGTATTTAATGTCAAAAATTTTCATTCAAATCAAGACCATAGACCCGGCAAGAATAGAGACTAGTTTTGAATTGTAATTTGTTGACGTTAAGTACTCATTAACGTTATTTGACGTCTCTGAGTGTGGCAGTTAGTCGCCTTGTACGACACCCGCGCGAGAGATGGGGGTGGTGACAATTTAATTCTGCTCCGCCGTCACAACGCGGCCTTCAAATTTACATTTCCATAAAGTAAGCATTTCAAATAAACAACGAGACAGACGCTTTCATATTTATTTGGACATTAATTAGTGAAGGTACGTTTGTAAGCAGTACGAATGCGATGTTTATTTTGATATTTGCCAAGTCAGTTATTATTGCGTTAAAAAATACCGTTGCTGCTTCGGTGTCACAGTAAGACACGCTTTTTTTGGATGTGAGCTATTTGTTTTTATGAAATAAACAGTGCGTACCGTGGTGTGGTGACGGCAGAGTAGAATACAATTGTCACCACCCCAAATCTCTCCCGTGAGTGTCGTACAAGGCGACTAAGGATAAATCAGTGACGAGGAATGGGCAGCAGCGTTCCTCTTATACAACCTAGCAATGTATTATGTACTGCGACTTCTGTGCCCGATAAATGGCAATAGGCTCGCCACCTATTAGATGGGACCCAACATAATTGGAGAAACGTGGGTGCTAATTCACCTCTGCCTACCCCTTCGGGGATATGGGCGTAAAAAATGTGTGTAAGCAACAAGTACGTTTATAGAGTACACAAAGAGGGTTGGTGTCGGGCAGGCGGCCGGCTGTAAAATCTAAGACAAACCTGGAGCATATGAATTGGAATGTTGTCATCCCAACCACTCTCTCCGTTCATACCGTCTCTTTTCTATACATTCATTCATCACTGGCACCTTCACGGTGTGATGGATGATATGAATCCTAAGGGAGTGGATGGCTTAACATTTGACATATATGAATGGAAGAGGAAAGATACTGCGGCGACCCCAGATAGACTGGGAACAGGGCAGGAAGAAGAAGAAGAAAATATTTTATATTGCGTGGCTTAGGGCCGATTTTTTGACACATGGTTAACTCCACCAATTGTTAAAAATTCTTACTAATCTTTAAATATCGGACTGATCTTTAACCATTAGTAACAATTATTTTTGTTACTTATATTACTAATGGTTGAATATCAATCTGATATTTCAAGATTAGTAATAATTTAAGAAGCCAGACATTGTATGGGTGACCTAAAATATATTATCTTGACTTCTTTAGTGCTTGGTCTCGGCTGCATCTAAAGTCGGTAATTATATTCCTCCATTTATAGGGAAGGCCTGTGCTCGTGGGGACAGTTAAGGAATCGTGATGATGATTTAAACAAATGTTGGTGACGGACTTCAGAGACCGCACTATGAAACAGCATAAAAATAACCATACAAAACAAACTTTGTGTCAGTAGATCTGTCCATTACGCAAATGGAATCCCTTGCCTCTGGCACTTCACTAAATTTCGCATATTATGTATAGTTCGTTTCATCTTATAGTTCCTATGCCGTAAAGTTGGTAGTATTGCAAGAAAATTATATCATGTCAACTTTATTGTACTACCTTGAATTCAGGGAGTTTTTTTTTCAATTAACTAGATAAACAATTATACATGTATCTTATTTTGTTACTTATAACTACTAGCGATACTAAGTAGTAGTTACATATTAGTTTTTTTTATGAAAGTCATAAGCCAAAGCTCGTGAACATTTGCGAGAACAGTTAGTTCATGATATTAAAAATGTGATAGAAATTAGATAGATAAATATGAATTGTAGTGACGTAAGAAGGATAGACTCATAAAGTGAAAAAAGGTTCAATTATAATAAAATATTATATTTATTATGATTAACAATAATTGTGTTCATCTAACATGTCTACATTTGGTATGTCCTCACTCTTGTCAGTCGTTAAATCGTTATTAGTACTATTTATTTACAGTTATAATACTAAAATAAATATATTTAATTTCTTTATAAAATTAATTCAAACACTTAATAAACTGATACTGGTAACCCAATTTAATGGCGGCAATCCGAACTTGTACACACTATTAAGGATTATGCGGGACCTCATTAAGTTTTTCACGTTCACAAAAGACCTAAGCTTATAACACAATTAATCTTTCACAATTTTTCAATGTTTTGGACATGATTTTCTCAAAGATTTTCTATAAAACATAAAAAAACCTGCAAATATGACTTACGTGTTGATGTTGATGACAGACATTGTAGCCACTATCACGGCATAGGAAGTTTAATAGTTAGTTAGTTTTAAATTCTCTCTATATTTTAGGGAAGGCAAAGGGTCTAGCCCATACAGCCAAGTCTTTAGTGTATATTTTATTTGTAGTCTTATGAAATAATGAGTGGGTGAAATAGATGAATGAAATGAATTTTACGTTAAAATATTGGTGTCACACATTTTAACGCATCTAGGGAGTGCTTGGCGCGAATTGAATGGTAACAGAGTTAATGATGGTGCTTGATGAAATGGATAAAACCATTTTTATAGTGATCTTCACCACAACATCAAACACATCATGAGGCTTATTTTCAACGTAAAACGTTAACGTGCCTTTCGAAGCACTGTTCACCCATCCAATGACCGGCCTTAGCGAACATTGCTTAGTTTGCGCAATCGAGCTCCTGCGTACGCAAGCGACGCTGGAAAGTGACCATTTTACACGGAAATGGTGTATTTTGAGCGGGAGTTCTTTATTCGGCCATTCGCATTCGCATCGCGGGCCGCTATGGGCAGCATGTGCCAGTTACTGTGCAAAACAAGATTATGCAATTGCCATTTTGCACGTTGACAATAAACATGGTGGCGATGGCGGTCGACTTAATATTACGTTTGTGCGAAACTTGCACGATTATCGGGTGAGATATACATACATACGTACGTCACGCCTTTCTCCCTCAGGGATAGACAGAGATCTTTCCACTTGCTACGAGCCTTGCATACTTACATTAAATACTTCTTTCGCTTCATCCAATCTCATTAAAGTGTTCATGCATGCCCGTCGGTTTCGGGTACTCTTGGCCTGGCCCTTCTTTTTTTGCGAGATATAACAGCTGTCAAGACCCAGCTGTCAAAACCCTGTAGACAAGTGACCAATCTAAAATTGAACTTAGGCCTCTTTCATTCTTCGGCGTGTCGCCGGTTGCGCGCGAACCCGACCGTCAAAGTCAAAATTAATTACATAATTCACGCCTATATCACTATTCACGCCCAAATGAACATCCACATTCCGCCAAATAAGTTAAGTCCCATATGTGGCTAGCCCATTGCCATAATTATATCGGGCACACAGATCGCAACATATTGCTAGTTGGTATGAGAGGAATCCTGTTGACTATTACTCATCGCTGGCTTTCGTCCCTTAGGGTCGGTTTTTATATGCATAGCTGTTAACCAGTTGTTAAAAATTTTTACTTATCTTATATCACTATAATTTAACAATAAGTTACAATATCAGACTGATATTTATCCATTAGTAACTAAAATTGTTACTAATAGTTAAATATCATACATACATACATAAATCACGCCTATATCCCCGAAGGGGTAGGCAGAGGTGAACTAGCACCCACGTTTCGCCAATTATGTTAGGTCCCATGTAATAGGTGGCGAGCCTATTGCCATATATCGGGCACAAAAGTGATATCAGGCTGATATTTAACGATTAGTAACAAGTTTTAACAATTAGTTGAGTTAACTATGCTTCAGAAAACCGGCCCTTAGTCGGTCGGAATAAATGAATTTATTTATTATTATTATTACCTACTACTTAGTCACCTTTTACGTACCATGGGAGAGAAAGGGGTGGTAACAATTGTATTCTGCTCTGCCGTCACCACACGGCTTTATAAATTTATAAATGCGAAAAAAGATACATACATAAATCACGCCTATATCCCCTAAGGGGTAGGCAGAGGTGAATTAACACCCACTTATCGCCAATTTAGCCAGGTCCCATGTAACAGGTGGCGAGCCTATTGCCATCTATCAGGCACATCAATCGCAGTATATTGCTAGATGGTACAAGAGGAATGCTGCTGCCCATTACTCATTGCTGTCTTTACCCTAAGTCGCCTTGTACGACACCCACGGGAGAGATGGGGGTGGTGACAATTATATTCTACTCTGCCGTCACCACACGGCCAATGCCGTGCAAAAATACCACGCGAACCGCTTAATCCGACTATAATACTAGAGGACCCTGCCCAATTAACGTTATATCTAGATGTGCAATTTCAGACCTTACTCCAACGCCATTGGGAACAAAATGTACACGCGACTGAAATTCACAGCCTACTCCGTTGTTTGTTTAGCCGTAAATAGATTCATGTATAAATGAATCGCGTACGGTTTTTTTTAAGTCAAACAGCACTTTGACACCTCATTTGAATGTTAATTTTTAAAGAATTAAATTTTTATAGCAACGGGCAGCAGCGTTACTCTACCTAACAATACTGCTATTTGTGTCCGGTAGATAGCAATAGGCTCACCGCCTTTTACATGGGACCTAACTTAATTGGCGAAAAGCAGGTGTTAAGTCGCCTCTGCCTTCAGGGTACTAGGCGTCATATAGGTATGTATTTATATGTATAGAAACCGTGAAAAATAACAATCTAAAAGAAGAATTATTATTATATACATACATAATTCACGCCTATATCCCCGAAGGGGTAGGCAGAGGTGAACTAGCACCCACGCTTCGCCAATTATGCTAGGTCCCATGTAATAGGTGGCAGCCTAAGAATTATTATTGCGATAGACATGCTTCGGCTTGGTTACAAATTGGAAACCTGTCAGGAAAAGGTCGGGTCAAGAGAAGCCTACACCGACAGACATCATGATTATAAGGACATTGATTAAACCGAAAGAAGTGTTAAATTACTTTAAACGGTTTTCAACATTAATGTGTTGATCGTAAAGTGTCAAATGGATTGGGAAAATTTTACAGTAAAACTTTGTGTTAACCTGATGTGCAGACCTGATGTGCAGAAAGCGTAGACAGAGGTGAATTAACACCCACGTTCCGCTAATTATTTTAGGTCCCATGTAAAACGGGGTAAATCGTAGTATATTGCTAGGTGGTGCAAGAGTTTTTACTTTGAGTCACTTTGTATTACAGCCGCGGGAGAAATGGGGGTGGTGACAGTTGTATTTTGGTCAGCCGGCACCAAATCTATTTATTTTCCCGTTGAAGCGTTGAATAAATAATTATTGTGTGACACCTGACTATAAAGTGGACTTTTTCCCCCACTTCGCGTACGGAAAATCTCACTTTCTGGTCCGGGGGTAATATTAATATAAAACCTTACCTCGGGCGATGAAAAAGAAAGAGTATAAAAATTCTGGTGATGATGTAAATCGTTGAGTCAAAGGATCGATATTTAATATGAAATACGCTACCTCGTTAATTGAGTTGTCTCAGTATAAAATAAATTGCTGGCAATCAGATATACCTGATGCCAACAGAAATTGTGGACAACTCTAATGTCGGTGATTAATAAAGCCGACGCATCTGCCACCACTGTTGGGGGACAAATTCTCTCTCCACCACTTGACAGTGTTTTGTCTCGCGATTTAGTTGGATTTTGAGCGACATGGACATTATTCTCTTTCCCCGAGGAGAGCTTGTCCATGTCACGGCTGGTAGCCGGCGAGGATTACGTTACGTGTCACTCGTGTCATATAACATAACGCCCAGTGTATTCTTAATTTCACACAAAAACATTGTTAATTTATCTGTTTTCGCCACCTTAATAACAAGGTTGACCTGTTGGTAAACTGTATTGTATTATTTATAAGTATTAGGTATTTGTTTTTATGTTTGTTATGTGATTATGGAGATTGTTTTTTGTTGCTTTCAGAAAGAATATGTCGGAATATAAAAGATGTTAAGATTTTTGAAGCGGTTTATTTAGTGTTAGGTCACATAGAGGGAATCTATGTGAATGTAACACCATTGAGGAATTGTATCTAATGTTTGCTTTGTGTGTCGCATTTTATTCATCTAAAACGAATTAATTTTAAACAAGTATTGTAATTTCATAGTGAATAATAAAATTTTGTATTTTCATTTCAGTTCCTTTTTTCTGACTTTTGAGATGAGATGTTTATCAAGGAGTGGATTCTTCTGAATTTTTCGGTACAAACAGTATTATGTATTTCTGGATGTGGATTCTGCTAACCCTCGACATGCTTATTTCTACATTAATCTGGCCTACTTATTATTTTTTTTCTAACTTCAATATGACGTTGAAATAACAAACAAACCTTCCACCTTCTCCATCATTATGTTGCCTCTTCTTCTTATTGCCCAGTTCCCAGGTAATCGGTATGTTTGCTCTTCCATTCATATCGGTCAGACGTCATCAAGCCTGCTATCTTTAGATCCATACCACCTATTACACCGGAAAGGTGCCTGTGATGAACAGTCAAACTCAAAATTTGTTTATTCATATCGGTATGATTAAAATACACTTAAAAAACGTCCAGACGCTCGACATCGAAAACTGCATGCGGCCAAGGAAAGATAGGGGAGTGCACAGTATGTCTCGTCTATAATGATAGATCCCTATACAGATACCAAGGGTGGATCCAGGTGGTAGGTCATGGGGGGTCATGACCCCCAAGGGGCCCCTGGGATGGCCCTCCAATTAGAAATGGTGGACCCCCTAGCGCCAAAACTGGACCCGCCCTTGAAAGACACACCCTTCAATCACTTCAGTTACATTTTTTTTGTGTTCTTCTTCCGTCAGTTCTGACCACAAACTCTTACATCAACGCCCACTGTTATGCACAAGACGTCTGCAGAATAAACCGTGCAGTATCCAGATAATAATCCGATGCCAGTACGACGCACAAGTCACATCGTGTCACGTAGATCACGCCGCGCTACCGTAGTCGAGCCTTCGCAATCAAATCGCAACGATCATCTGAACCTAATGTACACGCATTGTGATCGCAACAAAATGTCTGACGCAAGTGATGATGAGACTATCATTTTTGCTCGTTAACGAAGGAGAAATCTTCGTAACAGAAAACCGTTTCAAAATGTTTTAATACGGACAATTATAGGCCTTTTGTGCCTATACAGCGTATATAGCGAGTGACAGAGGTCGGAGTTGTTTCGAGATATATGTCATTTATAATGGCATAATGAGGACTGGTGTGCAAATATCTATCAATGGTCTGCAATCACACATGATAATCTCTCATCATTTTTAGAGCACTTACAGATGTCAGCATAGGGAGTGATCAAAGACAAACCCTCCGGAGTTTCAAGCTCCAACTCGGGCGCCCTGTGAGGCTCTCCGCGGCAGTATTTATCTCCCCCGGGAGATGCCGTCCCCCCATGGGGGACGCTTGCTGTGGAGATACCCTCACAGGGAGTGCTCGACTGCAAGGCTAGAGGACAAGGTCATCGCCTTCCTCAAAAAACCCGATAGATGCTGTTAAAGCATCTCGGCCAACAGCTTAGGTCCTTCAAAAAAAACCTTTGTAAGGGGTCTACCCTTACAAAGGTTTTTTTTTCGTCGGAAGCGATCGACCCTTCAGTGATCTGGCAGACTCGTATAATGGCTCTATTATACAGTGCATGTCGGCATAACAACAATAAAATTAATTAGAATACTGAAAAGCTAATCGAAGTTTAAGTCCTGCTTAACATTTTAAGTATTGTCAAAATTGACGATTTTCGATACAAATTCAGACAGGTATTGTCCACTTAATTATATAAGCAGTGCTCAAATTTTGAGTAGAGTTTCTGTATTCGGGGGTTAGTGTGTTTAGCAGTATGAGGACGGGGTTGGGGCTTAATTATCCCGATGATCAAATGTGTAGTGCTCGTGCAAATATAGGAGAACATTATATTGTAATAAATTTTAGCTAGTTATTAAAGCGAACTCTAAAAATATATTGCACTCTCACAGTATTTCCAAACCGGTAACAGCAGGGTGGTCCAACGCATATGTTTGTTGTTTTATTGCGCGATAGTTAAAATCACAGTGGATGAAGTGATAAATGAATAAGTATGGGTTCATTAACGCACGTTATTTATAGTGGAGGCAGAGCGGGATGTTATGTATGATATGCGCTGTCAGATCCATATACAGTGGGGCTAGCATGACCACCAAAACACAATACAATTTTTTTTTTTACACTCACACCTATCATCTAACCCAAAGTAAGAAGCCTAAGCACTTTTGTTATGGATACTAGATGACGGACATATTTTTTTTATATAATTATGTATACACAACCACGACTCGGAAACAAACATTTGTGGTCATCACAAAGTTTGCCTCTACCAGGATTCGAACCCGGGACTGAGCATTCGACCAAGGCGGCCTTCGAATGATATGACATAGCCATTACTTTATCGCGTTGAATTTCCAGAAATTATTGGATTTTTGACAGTTCAAAGCGATAAATGTTCTATTCTACATGTTCTATTTTATGAAATAGCTATTTATCGCTTAGAACTGTCAAAAATCCAATGAATTTTGTAAGTTCAACGGGATAATAAATAAATAATAATAAATATTTTTACACTCACACCTATCATCTAGCCCAAAGTAAGTAGCCTAAGCACTTGTGTTATGGATACTAGATGACGGACATATTTTTAATATAATTATGTATATAAATGTTGAAAATATACTACATAAACATATACACAACCATGACTCGGAAGCAAACATTTGTGGTCATCACAAAGTTTGCCCCTACCAGGATTCGAACCCGGGACCTCTTGGCCAATACCCAGCAATCTGAGCATTCGACCAAGGCGGCCGTCATAATATGCGGCGGATAAATGGCTATATCATATCGTGTTTGGGTGGTCATTTATTTATTTATTTATTTTATTTTATCAACACTTAACACAATTTTTACAGGTCATGCTGGCCGGGCTGGTCCTGTGTCATTTTGAACATGATACAAATAATGATTCGATTTTAAATTGAACATTATAATTATAAATGTTACGAAAATTATAGTCTTGATGCGGGGATCGAACCCGCGTCCATAGATGCCCATACCACTTGGCCAACCAAGACGTTAGGTTCGATTCCCGCTTCAAGACTATCAAGTATTTCGAACATTTTTTAACCACCATCCCCTTGTACAGACAACAGCACATCAGAATACCACAAAATGTTAAATTTTCTCAGTCGACTTTTGGCAATCGATTGAAGAAATTTGACAGTTTTGGGTAGTCTGCAGAGCCGTTGACTGTACGACACCCACGGGAGAGATGGGGGTGGCGACAAATTCATTGTTACCACCCCCATCTCTCCCACACGGCTTCCACACGGATTTAGTTTGAACAATATTATAAAACTGATTTTGTTTTTTCATGTATAAGAGGGTAATTAGCCAAACATATTCTAATTACGGCTGGCATTGCGTGTCATTGTGTGCAAAACGTGTATGTCCGAATTTGAACGCTATAGAAATAAACGAGTACGAGACATAGCTGCGAACTCAGTCGCTTCGCTTTCAGTGTAACGAAGCCCTAATCGTAATTAAGCTATGCGCGATATTTACAATAGAGAATTAAAGAGAAACTTTCAGCTAAACGTCAGTCACGTACATTAAGATCCTTAGCAATGAAATATTTAATGAGCGGCAAATACTAAGAACTCACATTGCTCACTAAATTAATAATTTTGCTTACTGTCTTGCCGATGATAGACGGGCAGTGCAAAAAGGCACCGTTCATTATTTCACTCGCACTTAAAGACGTCAAATAACGTTAATGAGTACTTAACGTCAAAAAATGACAATTCATAACTAGTCGCTATTCTTGCCGGGTTTATTTTTACCAATTAATTAACAATTCATAACTAGTCGCTATATTGCCGCTATTTTTGACATTAAATAATCATTAAAGTTAATTGACGTCTCTGAGTGCGGCAGTAAGCTTGCAGACAATTAAGCTTTCCAAACTGCACCTGCCTGCGTTGTATGCTTGATTGATTGAAACCTGTTTATTTTGAGCTCCCGATATTTTATTAATTTGTAGTTATCTGTTAACACGAGTGCAAAGTTAATTTTTAACCGCGTGCTCAATTTTGATGACAGAGTATATTATATTTTAAAAATTAGAAGGTGACAAATGTTTGCACTCGAGTGTACACGTAACTTTTCATCCCTCAGTGAGGAAATGACTAAATGCAAAAAAGGTAGTTCGTCATCTGGTCCCACATCCCATTTAGGACGAGTTGAAAAAATCAAAATAATAACATTATTATCAATTTCAGTCAATTCTGTTGGGTCTTGAAAGTCAGTTTCGCAAAATGTACTCAAATACATAAATAGTAACGAAGCATAATATTACATACATAATTATACAGGGTCAATTTTATGGTACCCGCAACCTAGCAGGATGCAGAACTACATAACATAGTCAACATCACAAACAACAACGTTTTTTTTACCAGTCGCGATATTTGTTACTCTATCTGCCGCACTCAGAGACGTCAATTAACTTTAATGAGTATTTAATGTCAAAAATTCGCAGCGGACGCGGGTTCGATTCCCGCCTCAAGATCATAATTTTTCGAAATTCTTTTTCTAACCACCAAAATCTTTGTACTAATTTTTCTAACATTTATATAATGTTAAAATTAAAATCGAATAGTCAAAAATAGACCCGGCAAGAATAGCGACTAGTTTTGAATTGTCATTTTTTGACGTTAAGTACTCATTAACGTTTTGACGTCTCTGAGTGCGGCAGTAAGTCATAAACGAAAGGACGATGCGGCGCTCGCACGCTTACTATAATACCTATAGATATTCAAGTGGTGAATTAAATTTCGCTGCTACCCATTCCTCATAACCGTTTTATCCTTACTCGCCTTGTACGACACCCACGGGAGAGATTTGTGGTGGTGACAATTGTATTCACTGTGCCGTCACCACACGGCACGGCACGGATAAAGTTAATGCGTGTATAATAATATGTCATCAGGCAAGTAAGTACACATATCATACGCGTAGTGGTATGGTATGGTCATTGGAAAATAGCTAGCTGTTGCGTATAAGTGACCGCGAACCACGTAATCTCTACAACTAAAGGACAGTCCGACTGTACGTGTCAACTGTGAAGCGGGCCATGCATTGATCTGGCCGGACTACTAATATTTACTTAAGCAAGCACACGTTGCTTCACCTAGACGATTGAAATAGGTAGCTCTATCAACCACATTACGATGCCGTTAACATGCAAATAATTGTTGGACAAACAAAAGGTTTATTAAGAAAAATTAACGCCAACGAGCTGCTAATTGCGTCACTTTCGCACGAACAAGTAAGGGAATACGCGCTTGTAACATCATCATCATCATCACCAACCTTTTAATGTCCCCACTGCTGGGACACAGGCCTTCCCTAAGGATGGAAGAATATAGGGAGATGGACTTTGTAACATATTCATTGACTTTGAACCACTTTCTTTCAATCCGTTTTCCACGGCTGCTCCCATAAATAAGGATAAGGGCCGAAGGGAGGCGTTCAGACGTGACGTCAAGGGCGATATCCATTACCTTTTCTAATTGGCGATATAACTACACATGAAACACATCGTCCGTGCAAGTTGAAAATAGAAGTAGCTTTTTTGCATTGTCAATCGTAGAAAATAGTAGGCGATGGAACACGTCACGTGTCCTTTGAGGTGCCCAATAGCATGCCTATTCCAACAAACCGGTGGACAAAATCTCTCTCTGTCTCAGTGTTTTGTCTCGTGATTTAGTGTGGAGTTGGTGCGAGAGGAAAACGTTTTCTGTTCCCCCAGGGGAGTGTGTCCTACAGGCATGGAATAACATTTGCCCCTTAGGAGGAGGGGTGTTCATCCTAGCATTGACCCTTCGGCAGTGGCGTCCCACGCTTCCCGTGCTGCGCGGAGCCTATACGGCGAAAGTGAATGCCGAAGCGCCCCACTCCTGAGCTAATGGGTCGGGCCAGCTCATATATAAGCTCGAACCAGAGATAAAATAATAAAGTAGAAAGAGTTCCGGCGTCACAGCTAGTGGAGCCGTACCCAGCCCCATCATGCGAGGGTTTTGGAGTCAAGTGGTCAGTGTTAAATGTTCCGAAAAGAATATAGTTTTTAGTTTAGATCGGCTTAGAGACACAGTGTGTTCGGTGCACGGTAAGCCTTGGGGCAGGTCATGGTTCTAGGCTCGCGACTGAGGAATTAACTAGTTCACCAAAAGGAAAACTAATTGTTTCCGCTGCTAATTCAAAATGGGACAAATTGTTTGAGTGTTTTGCGAAACGGGACAAATTTCGAAAATCGGTCATCAAGTGCGCAATAGTTTTTGCGAATAATCCTCAACGTAATATTATTAAAGATTATAAACTTGTTAATTATTGTTTACAAGAAAAATTGTGATTAGTAAAAGTTCGAAAAATTGCTCAGGAATTTTGAACCAATTGTTCAAACATTTTATTGACTAAGTAATGTTCAAATTAATAATGTTGTTACTAATCAAAAATAATGTTGTTAATGCTTGCTTATTTTTCAGCGTCAAAAAGTTGCCGTTCAGTTATTCTTTCCTACAATTGGTAGTAACGATCGCAAATCGCGAATTGATTCTTAATGGTTTATTGGTTTCACACATCTCGGCCGTGTGTTAATTGTCAAATATTGTTACTGTAAACGGTGGCGGAGATTAAACAGTAAATGTTAGTTAGATAATTTGACGGTGGTGTTTCTATTTACTGTTATCATCAAATAATAGTAAATGGTTGAGTAAAAGATATATATAGTTTATCGTATTAACTTCTTAAACCAATTCGGTTTCAGTTTTTGGTTTTCACTTGAAAATTTCCAATAAATCTTCTAGTCTATGGAGATCATTTTAATACCGTTTTACTTTTTTAAATATCTTATGGGCAAAGACAAAATTGTCATTGCTTATTGGTTTTAGTGAGAATCGCATTCAATTTTATCACAGCCCACGGGGCGATAACACCGAAGATCATCACAAAACGAGGTGTTACGACATTTTCACTTTGAGTCATTATCTACAATGGAATTTTTCTCGCGAGCCTCTTCGCGTTTTCACTGTATTGTTTGGAAATTTAATCGTAATTACAGCACAGTTAGCAGTTGGTGGCAAAACAACAATGGGACTTGTAAAAATATTCTTCGTCTGTGAGATAATGGTGACGGGAAGATTGCCTCTTTTACATTTTATCGGTCTTTAAAATATCTTTAACTCATATAAATTGTTTGTGTTGCATGTCGCTCATTCAATAATAAAACGGCATGACACAAAAATACTTCGAAACATTGTGTATTCAAAATTTATAAAATTAACCCCCGAATACAGAAACGCTAATCAAGGTTTGAGTCTTGCTTAAAATTTAAATGTTGTCAAAATTGACGTTTTTCCATACAAATTCTGACAGGTAATGTCCACTTAACTTTTTAAGCAGTCCCCCAAATTTGATTAGCGTTTCTGTATTCGGGGGTAAGAGTTCTTTTGGATAAAAACCGTTTTTGGTTTTTGCCTCAATCGTATTTAGGAAGTGACTAGACTATATACAATTAGCAATGTCATGTCATTTAAAAGTTGTCATTAATTAATTTTGTTTTTAGTTCAGTTGTTCACTAATCTTTTCCATATCCGTCATTATAATTGTTAAGAATTCATCATTAATTTCTTTTTTTAGACAAACCTGCCTGCTATTTTCATTTCCCCATTTTAATATTTATGTTCCCCATTTTAATATTTATTTATAGGAGTCGTAGAATCGATCTTGTTGGTCCAGTGTATCTGCAGATGCAGTCAGAGATAGTAATATAATGTCGATATTGAATTTGAAATTGCCATCAGTAAAGTAGCTAACTTTCTTGTTCGTCCGGTGAAAAGTCCCTCAATAGATTCAACCAGTTTTTAGATTTATTAGGCTTGAGTTCGTAACACGCACATACAAACGATTGTAAGATAACCGTCCATTTTTTACAGTTCTTCCATAAGGTGAAATGTCAAAAACCGACGTTAAATTATATTCGCGTGTATAAATGTTGGTTTAAACTCCAGCCTAAGTTGGGGCAAGTTTTAAGCAGGCTGTCAGCGATGCAGCTGATTAATTCATCAAGCATAACTCACCGTTTGAGTTCCGAATAAGCCGACGCAACAAATTAAGCCTTCGGCCCAAAAAAAAATGACAACTCATCTGAGGGCAATCAGCATTAAAACATTCCAATCTGTAGGACTAGCACGCGACGTATACAAAATCTCTCTCCACCACCGCGGCAGTGTGTTGTCTCGGGATTTAGTGGGAGTTAGAGAGAGAGCAAAATATTTTCTTTACCCTGAGGAGATTTTCTCCACGTCCGGTGCTGAATTCTGAAGCACCAAGAACAAACATTGTTTTAACACCTGACCATAAAGTGGACTTTTCCGCCTGATACGCGTAAGGAAAACCCCACTTCAGGGGGTCAGGGGTGGCATAATATTCGATTATATACACAAACAAATCGATTTTTTTTCACCCGAGAGTTTTATGTCACCCCCTGACCATCAGTACGCTTAGCGGGGGAAGTCCACGCGTAAGTCCACTTTATGGTCAGAGTCAGGTGTGTAATTTTGCGATGACATTACAGAATTACAAAAAAAGAAAGGCCCACAACGAAAATTTATCTCAAATGTATGTCGAACACTCGCGATCTGAGCCATTTTTTGTTTTATCGCCCTCGCTTTAAAAGCCACTATTTTCTCCCGAAACCTCGGAGCTCGTTACCGATTCGCGTAAAAAGTTACGTAAACGAATAAAATTATTGATTTGGCCAAACCGCGCTCCTATATGGGTAGCCATTACAATTGTGGGTGTCAATCGTTACCGGCATTGCGACCGACCCTTGCGCAACTGTTGCGCAATCGGGCGTGCGCCGTGTGCGAACTACGCTAATGAACCAGATGGACTTTCTCGCTGAATTTTCACCATCCTTTTACATAAGACGGAGTCACCGCCACCTGAATAGTCCTTTCGTCATGAAACAAAATGGTGGTCAAACCAAAATGGGGGCCGTTCGCGCGCGCAGCTAGCCGAGAGGCTTAGTGCCTGCGATTGCGTAAACTGAGCAATGTACGCTAAGGCCGGTCATTGGATGGGTGACCAAATTTTTATTATTATTTAATTTTTTATTTTAATAGGATAATAATATTGAGTTCCTCCTCGATTCAGAAGGCACGTTGAGCCGTCGATTTCTACACTCTTCCATCCATAGGGAAAGCCTGTGCCCCAGCAGTGGCGACATTGAAGGGCTGATGATGATGATGATGCAGCCAGTATCACGTGTGATATAATCATACACTCTCAAGGACTGTAAAGTACAGGATAATATTTACAGCTCCGACCTGAATATGACGTGTTCTATTTAAATAAAATTTTGCTATCAAATAATTCGACGCGTTTCCGCGTACCTACGTCACTTTAGTGCTTAAGTTTAGCCAACAATCTAGTCATCCACGCGGTGGAAAGTTTTTTGAGCAAAAACGTCTTACTGTCGCACTCAGAGCCGTCAATTAAAGATAACGAGTACTTATTACAAAAAAAATGACAATCAAAACCAGACCATGGACCCGGCAAGAATGGCGACTTGTTTTGAATTGTCATTTTTTGTATTAAACAAGTACTTATTGACGTTAATTGACATCTCTGAGTGCGGCAGTTACACATTACGCAAACAAAGACCGAGGTCCATATCAATATCCAAACCGAGACTTAACATGTTGAGCCGAGTGAGTTATGTGCGTGCTCCTTGTCAACTGTCCTCCGCATGGCAATGTGGTAATCTCGATTGCGGTGGCACTTTCTCGTGTTGTTCCGATCGAGTTCAAGTGTTACTCGTGAATTCCTCCTGCGCCTCACTTCCTAGTACAAACCAGACTGAGCTCGGACGGTCACATTGCGCCCGCGGCGCTACTAACATTTCTCGTCTACACTTTCTTTTTGTAATCCGTATGCGATAAATATCGCAATTACGTCACGATCCACTCCGCCTCAATGGGAACAGTGTTTGTTCGTAACGATTATCTCGACAATAACTATTATTGTTTTAACGTGATTAATTTTATTTCATTGTCTTCTGTTGTTTTACGATTAGTTCTGTTATAGGGTGCTATGCGATATAGTTATGTATAAGATGTGCAGCAGCTTTGCGATAAGATATTCTGTGCGAAATAAGCTTAAGCCCACCTATGCTCTTGTTGTGGTATCTTAAAGAGGTTCTCTTTTGTTACAGGTTACCCTAGCGGTAATCATACACGTCGCTCTAGTGTCTGGGAAGGCATTAGTACAAAATAATCAGCAAGCAGGGCAGCAGTTCCAGAATCATGCAGTTGCGCAGAGACGTGACGGATACGACTATCCCGCGCCTACCCACGACCTCGTCAACCCCTATCAAGACCACGGGCATCATGACCAAGGAGGAATTGACCATGGCCATCACGACGTCCATGTAGAGGAGCACCACGATCATCACGATCATCATGAGCACCACGACCCAGGGTACTGGAAGAAGAAACTAATCTGGAAGCCAGACTGGAAGAAGGTCTGGAAGCCCGGCAAGAAGCAAGTCTACAAAACGACCTGGAAAAAAATATGGAAACCAGTTTGGGTGCCAACCAAGATTCCTGTCTACAAAGACATCAAGGTTCCTGACTGGAAGAAGGTGTATAAGCCCGAGTGGAAGCACATCAAAGTGCCGGCGACCAAGGAGGTGAAAGTCCCCGACTGGGAAACGGTGAAAGTAGCCGTGTGGAAAGACATTGTTGTACCCGGGTGGAAGGATGTCCAGGTGCCGGCCTGGAAAAAGATCTGGGTGCCGGAGTGGGTGAAGGAGGGTGTACCTGGCGAAAAATATCTGGGCAAAGATCATGACGGCTGGGAATACACTTCGCACGATCTATGGCGCAAAAAGCTAGTCTGGAAGCCCGTTTGGAAGAAGTATTGGAAGACCGCCAAGAAGCAAATCTGGATCCCTGACAAGAAACAGGTATGGAAAGAGGAGCAGAAGCAGATTTGGAGAACCGAGAAGAAGCAAGTCTGGGTTGACGACAAGAAGCTCGTGTGGAAGGAGGCCTGGCAACAGATCTGGAAGCCCTCCAAGAAGCTGATCTGGGTGCCCGACAAGAAACTGGAATGGAAGGAGGCCTGGAAGCAAGTCGTCGTCCCTGAATGGAAGCAGATATGGCTGCCTGGCGTGGAAAAGATTTGGAAACCGGTCTGGATTTCCGAGTGGTTCCCCACGCCCGACCACCACCACCACCACGAGCCAGCGCACCAATCCCACGGCTGGGACCGAAGCGACAACAGCGTGGCAGCCAGTCAAAAAATTGAAGCAGTGAACCCCGCGCCTCAACTGACCCCTCCTAAGCAAAACGAGCAGTCGGCGTGGCAGTTTCCCAAATAACAATCGAATGTCATTGTGAGCCAACCGGGATCCAGTACGAATGCTAATCGATTGGGTTCCGGTGGAGAAGTCTGCCATATATAGTCAAGACTGCGACGTTGCCGGAGGCCCTCTAAAGATGTTAAAAGGAACAATCGCATCAGCGCATCTAATGTAGGTAAACAAATTTCAATCCTCATGTACATTAATCTAGATGCAAAGCGAAGGATACACGAGCAATGCGATTGTTTCTTTACCAATAACGAGCCTGAATCTCTATGAATACTCAATCGTAACGTATCTGTCCATTGTAAGGTAAAAGATACTTTAAATGTTTGTTTTAAGGAAAGCTTTAAACCGTGTGTCTATTATAGTTACCATACAAGAAGTCTGAATAGTGCGTGAGGTCTGTAAACTAAGTAGCTGCCCGCTATACCGAGCCCGGCGTGATGGGTGTAGTGTTTGCCCACTGATGCTCTGTTTTGTTGTTATTTTGTATATTGTTAAGTTTTACTCCTAGGTTTTTTATTTTAGTGATAATTGCGGTACCAATGAAATGAAGTAAATACAGTTGTTGTGTGTATCATACAATGTTGTTTTTATTGTCGAGGTTATTGTTATAACGATAGGAAGTTTATACTTTTCTTTACTGTCTATGTATAGAAGAAAGTTGTTAAATTTTTTCTTGTACTTACTACATGTTCAGGTATGGATTCCGTTGTTTTCGAAATTATGCTCTCTATTAGACTTAATTACTACCCTATTATGGCGATGTTGTACGTAGCAAATTAAAGATCATAATATGAAAATTTTAATGTTTCTTTAACATTTTATGTCGAATCTTTCAAGTTTATACTGCTCTTCCAAAATATGCATCAAGTAATTTGGATATTAACACCTTATGAAATTAGTGCTAAATCATAATCAAGAATCGCTATCAATAGTCTCTAAAAAATGTGTCCCAATTTAAGTTAATAAATTAACAACACCTAGATTCAACTTAGAATTGCAAAACCATTAAATTGATTTGGTTAATAAAAGATATCCGATTCACGATACCAATCAGAAAATGATGTCTACGATAAAACAAAACAACTGAGTTCTGAGAAATCAATTCTAAAAAAGTATATAGAGGCAGAATGAAATCGCCAACCAATAATAGCGTGATCCATAAGTAGCACACCCAGGTGTGCTCGCATCGCGTATGGCCAAACATGTAAGTATCTGTACACCGGGGCGTGTACATATATGTTTCGAGCGCTTATATGGACATACATACAGGACTGATAATGCCCATTTCCCAAAGGTACCTTATCTCTAAGTCGCGTTTAACATTGCACCTACCCCAAAAATGAGGTAGGTGTACCTACGGAATTTGATAATTATATACTCAGAGACGACAATTAACGTTAATGAAATACTTAAAATTGATACTTAAATCAAAATAAATGACAATTTTAACAACAAGTCTAGATTTACATGCATTTTTTGACATTAAGTACTCATTAAAGGTAATAGACGTCACTGAGTGCGGCAGTTAGAAATCACACTCCACATTCCCTCTTTTTTATTGGCCTAACGTTCCTGGAAACAAGTCCTTTTGGAACTTTCGTTTACTTTTCTTAATTTTGAATGAATGGTAAATGAATGAATGAAAATAATGTATGTTTTGAATGAATGGTATTAATGCATGAAATGAATTTTACATTAAAATATGGGTGAAACACATTTTCGAGTCGAATGGTAACAGAGTTCATGACGGTGACCGATGAGATGGTGAAAACCACTATAAAATTCTCAACGTCAAACACGGCACAACACTTTTATTTCAATGATTTCTCACAATTGAACATCAACACGGATCCTTGTGCATCAAAATAACACCACTTTTACTACACAATGTCCACTCTGAAACAATTATTGAATGATTGAAATAAAAATTTGACTGACGCCATTGTAAGCCAGCCAAGCACTACCCTCCAGTTTTCTGTCAATATCAGTTCAAGTTTTACTCTAGTTAGGCATTAGAATAGAAATAGCCGTTCATTTTCAAGGCCGGTTCGGTCGAATGATTTGATCGCTGGTTATAGGTCAAAAGGAATTGCCCATGCCTTGCAGGGTGCCTCCAGATCGTCTCTCCACCTCCACGTTTACATACATACATACATAAATCACGTCTATATATCCCCGAAGGGGTAGGCAGAGGTGTATTAAAAACCCACTTTTCGCCAGTTAATTTAGGATGGGGAGCCTATTGCCATCTATCGGGCACTTAAATCGCAGTACAATTATATTGATAGGTGGTCTCAGAGGAATGCTACTGTCCATTACTAATCGCTGTCTTTACCCTTAGTCGCCTTGTACGACAACCACGGGAGAGATGGGGGTGGTGACCATTGCATTCTGCTCTGCCGTCACCACACGGCCGGACATTAAAATACATATAGCTAGATATTATTTTGATGTCACACCTGACCATAAAGTGAACTTTTCCGCCCGCTACGCATACATAAAATAAAATAAAAAAATCTTACTTCTTAAAAAAAAAAAAAAGCTTAAGATCATATATTTATCGAAAATCAAATCAGTCAAATACATGCGATCTAAGTACTTTTTTTTGTTTTATGGCACTATTCTGTATTTATATTCATTCATCACTAGCAGTACCTTTATGTCTGATATGATTGGAAGATGAAACCTAACGCGAAAAACCGGGCAGAAAGATGACGAAGATGATGATTTATCAAATACAATGTCAGCAAGCCACCCACAGCCTTTGATTCTTATCATCCATCACATTTAAAAGGTGTTAGTATTGAATAATGCACCTATGGAATAGTGATGGAAATGACCATGTTGAGAAACCGCGAGTGAGTGGATGTAATGAGACGAGTACTGATATGAATAAACAACATTTTTATTTTATTTAGGTATTTATAATGTTTATGGTTAATTCTATAATACTTCCATTATTCCGATACTAAAAGGCTGGGCTGGTGATGATGATGTTGATGTCGATGTTACGATTAGTAACAAAAAATAGTTCCCTATCAATCGGGAACGTAACAATTGATCGCGAGTCGCGGGTAATAGATAGTAAGAGATTTTTTACAATACAAAGAATAATTATTACAATTTGTTACTTTTATATAAAAGTAACAAATTGTAATAATTATAGTTTAGTTTGTTAAATATCTATTTCTATTTGTTAATTTTCTCTTTGTTATAAGTATTTTTAAAACATGTAGATACACCTGAAAAGGTTAAATTTAGTTGTTCTGTCTATGAAGAAAGCAAATGTATCTGCAAATTTTTACCTAAATTTATGTCTACAATAAATTCATTTTATTTCAGTCGTATTTCAACAGTATTACTTTTTAACACACTGCCTGTCATTAAAATAAAGAGTGCATTATGCAGTAAGCGCTTTTGTTATTTTCTGTTTAGTGTTCCTGTTTTAATAGTATTCCTTTTTGGAAGAACTGAGCCGAATTGAAATATCGTTAAAATAATAAAATATTGTTAAATTAATGTTCGATTTTCCATACATTTTTCTTTACCGACCGAGTGACCGAACAATTTGAATGGGGGAAGAAGAAAAAGACCCGGCAAGAATAGATAAGATACAATTTTCATTTTTGGACATTAGTTTATAAGTTAATTCGGTGTTAAGTATAGGAATGTGAGGAAAATTATAACACAAAACTAGAAAAAATAATGTCATTTATTTTTCCTCTAAAATTTTTAGAAAAGGTCTCTCTGGCCTGTATTTATGTTGACTGTATTTATTTTCCTTTTTCATTGTCACATCTATACACATTTTGCTAGTTTTCGTTTAATAGTGCACATAGATATAATTTCAAAATGTTATACCTATAAATAACACTGGTTCTTATTATCTATGAAAACTGAAGAAAAATATAAAGTAGGTTCTATTTTTAAAACATTATGCCGATTAAAATGGCTCTCATCATCATCACCAGCCCTTTTTATGGCCCCGTTGCTGAAACGCGGGCCTGCCCTATCGATAAACGATAGGACGGGCCTTATTATAAAATGGCTCTACTATAATACATGATTAAGATAAAAATACGACTAGAATTTCTCTTCCCGGAACGAACATACCTAACTACTAAACAAAAGAACGCGAAACGATCTCCGACAAAGAGAAATTAGCCTTTGCAAAAAACATTGCGTCTACCCGCAATTAGTAGATAATGTCAAGTGCATCTCGAGAGTGCCACCGCAAATTGGCACTTAACACTATCACTTGACGTGCCATTTTACCTTGATCTCAATTGTGCGGTAATGTCAAAGCTCATGACTTTCAAGTTACAGCGATAGCTAAGGTATCAATCAATCAAATCCACTCTTTTATACTTGATTCCGAGACAATGACTATATTATTTCATGGCATTTAACGAGGCATGTAGAAAAAATGCTAATAATAGGCGAGGCGAGCGCGCATAACATGGTGATAGAAGAGTCATTGACATATAAGTACAGTTGGCGTCAAATATGCGGTACCAATTTTAAAACACAAACACTTAGCGGTGTGTAGAACAGAATTCTCACCACCCCCATCTCCACAAGGGGACTAAGGGTAAACATGAGTGATCATCTAACAATATACATGTGTGTTAATTGTGCATGGATTGTGACGACAATTGTATTCCGCTCTGCCGCTTAGTAAAATATTTCCGATATACTAGGAGCAATGCATGCATGAAGACATTAACGAGATTGGATGAAGCGAAAGAAGTATGTAAGGATCGTAGCAAGTGGAAAGAAGTGATCTCTGACTACCCCTGTGGGAGAAAGGCGTGATGTATGTAGATATAATAGATGCCTTTTCAAAGAGATGAAAGCTTTTTTGGCAGTAGAATTTTAGGTATAACCGTGGAAGGACGTAGAAGAAGAGTTAGACCAAGGAAGAGATGGATGGATTGCGTAAAGGAGGATCGTGATGGTGAGAGAACTGGATGAGAAATTGGTGAAAAGAAAGGATGAAGAAAACATGTTGTGCCTAGAGCGGGATATGAGGACAAGAATAAAAAGATTATGCCTTTAATATATGCCCTTGATTATACCAGGAACGTAGAATAGCGGGCAATCTCCCTTTCCCCCGAATACAGAAACGCTACTCAAATTTTAAGCACTGCTTATAAAGTTATGTAGACAATAGCACGTTTGAGTCCTGGACACGTAGCCACTTGGCTACGTGTCCAGGACTCAAACGTGGAGTAGCGGATCTGTATTCCGGGGCTAGTCAACTATTACGACATCCCAAGGGTGAGTTTTTTTTCGCTCCCAGTCCGGGGGCTGCAGTCTCGACATACATAGCGATCGATGTGACTTCCTATCGATCGTTAAGTTTAGCGTAAAAAATCGATATTTGAATTGTCGAGACTACGAAATGTCGATATATCTTATTGTTATGAATTTATTAATCGAAAACGATCGATAAATAATCATTATGTATGTCGAGACTGCAGCCCCAGACGGCCTAGCTAAGTGGCTCATATATACTCGACACATAGAAAACAAAAGTATGAAACTGACCTATTTGTATGACGTCAGTTTCATACATTTTGTATTCTGTCCGTGCGATAAATTGGCCACTTGGCTAGAGGGGCATCATGGAAGAAGATCGCAGAATAGAAACAAACGGTCACAATTCAAGATTTTAATGTATTAAGTTGTTATAGATGAAAATGTTATAAGTGTAATATTTAGAAAAACTTGCTTATTTTAGCAATAGCTCAGTATGTCACTTATGTAACACGGCTTCAGGCAGCACTCGTCCACGAGGCCCGAGTCGCTCTTAGACTCGTCCCTTTCCAGAGACTTCGGCAGTGCGGCCTTGGGACGACTGTTCCACGGCCACTTGGTGACGTGGTCACCGTACTGGACACCTGGCGGAACGGAAGGGGAAGTGTTAGAATCGTCACCATCACCACATTCATCATTATCATCACATTTATCACCTTCACCTTCATCATCATCATCATCATCACCTTCATCACCATGACCTTCATCGTGTTCATTTTAATATGCCCACTGCTGGGCCACAGGCCCTCCCTATGGTTAGATGGAAGAATGTAGGGAGAGTGGGCCGTTTGTAACCCACCCAGCTGGCCCATTGCGATTTGATGGATATGTATGTACGACTGCTGATGCAGACGGGACCAACGATGACAAGCCCACTAAGGGTATTTAAAAAAACAGCAAAATAATCACGTTTGCTGTACGGGGAGCCCTTAAATATTTATTTTATTCTTTTTTTTTGTATTTGTTGTTGGCAACAGAAATAAATCATCTGTGAAAATTTCGACTGCCTAACTAACATGGTTAATGAGATATACAGCCTGGAGACAGACGGACGAACGGACAGCGGATTCTTACTGTAGGGTCCCGCTTTATCCTTTGGATACGGAACTCTAAAAACGGTATACCGTCGTAAACATACTTAGGAACAAAACACATAACAGTCGCTTCGTCTCTTTTTGTAGGTGTATAAGATACAACATTATAGTAACGCCGATAGTGACGATACAATGTAGCCGGAGTATTGCCTTTGTCTGCACCACACAAGGCTATTGTTCCAAATGCAGCAATCAGTCGCATTATTGTTATTCAACTGCAATTGGAAATGACATGACATGAGTCACCATTTGAACTTTAATATCTCTTCCTACCTCTTACATGATGGTAGTACATTGGGCAAATGAATAGAGTCAGTAAAAAAGTATATCTTCCTAAAAATTACATGTATCATAATGAGATATATATACATACATACTTACATAATAAATCACGCCTATTTATCCCCGAAGGGGAAGGCAAAGGTGAATTAACACCGACTTTTCACCAATTAAGTTAGGTCCCATGTAGCTTATTGCCATAATTATATCAGGCACATAAACCGCAGTATATTGCTTGCTAGGTGGTATGAGAGGAGGAGAGAGAGGAGGAGAGAGCGGAGGAGAGGCTGCTGCCAATTACCCATAGCTATCTATACTATTAGTCGCCTTGCACGACACCCACGGGAGAGGTGGGGGTGGTGACAATTGTATTTTGCTCTGCCGTCACCACTGCAGTAATGACATAAGACACTAAATTAAAATCAGTACCTGATGTAAGGGAGGTAAGGTAAGCTTATGTGACAAGGCAAAGTTGTGATCATTTTTTTTCTTTTTCTGAGTTCGCTAGCGACTTGCATAGCGCGCTTGGCCTGCGATTGCGTAAACTAAGCAATAATCGCTGAGGCTGGTCATCGGATGAGTGACCAAAAATTATATTATCTCGAGTTCCTCCGTGCTTCGGAAGGCACGTTAAGCCGTTGGTCCCGGCTACATCTGCAGTCGTTAACACCCACCAACCCGCACTGGGCCAGCGTGGTGGGTTATGGTATGGCCCAATGCTACCTAAATGCGTCGGTCCGTAACACACAAAATTCGCTTCCGTCGCGCCCGTTAATATATTAGCTTTCAATGAAACAAAAAACATACAATACATTAAATAAATACTCTGCCGCACTCAGAGACGTCAAATAACGGTAATGAGTACTTAATGTCAACAAATGACAATTCAAAACGATTCGCTGTTTGCCGGGTCTATGGTCTAGATTTAAATGAGATTTTTCGACATTAAGTACTCATTAAAGTTATTTGACGTCTCTGAGTGCGGCAGGACTGTCAATAATGGTGCAAAGTAACTATTTTCCAATACGCAAGACGAGAGGTGGCAACTTTAGTTCCTGCCTGCCTCCTTAAGGGCGCAGACAATAAGCCTGACGAGAATATATCAATTTTTATGATCATTTTGAAGTTTAACATTTTATAAATAGATTTATTCTCCGTTTGTCTAGGACAGTATAACCGCTCTAGGCCGGCTTCCCCTACATAGGTTAGGCCTGTGTATCCCAGGAGCCAAAAGTGCACCCATATTTCGCTATTTCGGGTCCCATGTAATAGGGGAAGCTATATCTACTGGGATCGTTAATCGCATAGCGGTGTATCAAGCACGCCCCCTCCCCATTTCTTCATATTTTATTACAAGCAGAGTGAGCTAGGAAGTGGTGACAATTTTATTCTGCTCTAACGTCACCGAATATCACATAAGATACCGCATTGCCATCCGCCAGGCCATACGCATAATTACAGCACTTATTCAATTCAATAAACGGCTTAAAGCAAAAAGTAATAATATTAGTAAATTTCCGCAGAAGAGTACAACAAAATAAGGAAGTCGCTAAGTGCTTAAATAATAACTTAATTCAATAAACATTCATTAAAATTATCACGATGATCTTGACCACGAAATCCAACTCACCTTTATCATAGGCTTCAATGGCACTGTCCAATTGGTCGGATGGATTGTCACCCATTTCGTAGCTGCCATAGCAATGAAGCATCCGGGCGTGGGCTAACATTCTGCCGCAAATCACTCTCGGCGTCTCAGCGGGGGTGCTGGCCGAATGGTGGCACATGAGCACCACTAACGGGAACAACCACAGAATACGCATCTGAAAAATAGAAACAACATACATACATACATCACGCCTATATCCCCAAAGGGGTAGACAGAGGTGAACTAGCACCTACGTTTCGCCAATTATGTTAGGTCCCATGTATTAGATGGCGAGCCTAATGCCATTTATCGGGCACAAAAGTCGCAGTACATGGCTAGGTGGTATAAGAGGAACGCTGCTGCCCATTCCTCATCACTAATTTATCCTTAGAAACAAACGTTCGTTATTTTTCCGTGCTGGACTGGGAGCGAAAAAATAACGTAGATTATGCCGGCCCCGACTCAACCCAGGAGTGCCTTAAAGTCGATTACCCGGTGTAAAAGCACCTTGAGGCACCTGAATAGTGGAGAGGAAACCATCAGCAATAACATACCCAAAGAGGATTACTATCATTGGACAGGCGACCGGCTGTCTGATACCAACCCTCAGGCTTCGGTTTGCCATCACCTTCAGCAGTCAAAACGGCAGAAAAAAGAAAAACATAAACTGTCCTTTAATAAAACAATCCAATCGTTCGAGGAGCTCGATGATACAGGGCTTAGCGCGCTCAGCCTGCGATTAAGTAAACTAAGCAGAGTTCACTAAGGTTGTTCATAGGATGGGTGACCAAAAGTGTTAGATAGTTATCTCTAACGTGCTTTGGATTCGAGTCGCTATTACTTACTGTTAATGAATAATAATAAAAGCCAAATAAAGTGAAGAAAAATTAAATATTAGTCGTAGAAATTGCTCTCTTTCCCGTTTTTATCGCATAGCAATAAAGCTTCCTCAGAGATATTGCATAATGTCAATGAGGTAGGTATACAGGTTCAAGCATTTCCTTACGACAGACGGGTCAAAAGGCTACTTTATAAATAACTCGAAACAACTCTCCCGTCCACTTGAACCTATCGTATAAAACAAAATCAGGTATTGCACGCATGCTTAGATAATAATTCCTGTTCCTTTGTGTCAGTTGCAAAGTGAGAGCACGAGAATTTTAGTCGTGCGTGTAGATTCAAATGTTTGACATAAAATGGCTTTTTACCGAATGGAAAATGTTGCGTACTTTTTGTGCCGTTAATAGCACAATAGGTGCCACTTTAGCTCTACGGTTTTAAAGGCGAAAGTCGTCTGGAGAAACTTCACAGTTTTGCCAGGTATACCATGACATTCTGTTGATTGTACCCACAGTTCAAATGCGTTAGATACGCGCTTTATCCATATTCCTTATTTAAAAAATGGTAAAATAACATTTCACTCGTCACGAACACATCAATTGTGTGATTCTATGTCTCGCAGGCCTTTGACGCCATCTTGATGAAACGCACCATCTTAAACATTAGGTACTGTGCCTACAAAATGGCTGACATTACGCCCTTCACCACGTAACTTAAAGAACCTATTGCATACAATATTATCCATTATCTAATAGGTTTGGAAATAGAATACAATAATTGTTTTACATTGTAGAGTTAAGTTTTAAACTAATAATATATTTAATAAGTATAAGGGATTATCTAATAATAAATGCTGTATACATAATTATATGCAATTTAAAAAAAAACTAGACTAAAATGGTAAAAGAAAATTTAATCGAAACGGAACTGATAATGGGTACAGACTGATGTAATTTACAAAAAATAGTTATAAATATTTAATTGAAAAATTAATCGCACATCATTGTGGTCGTCGGGCCTTGAGCCAAGCGTGAGCTGTGCATAAAAATTAGAACAAAAGCGCAGCGGTGCGAGTGCAGCGGAAGTTAGTTAGATTTAATAAAATGTTTCCTCCCTCAACAAGTCAACGCAGAGTCCGTTTCATATAGTGAATCATAGTCGTCGGATACAGATTCAAAAAGTGTTCTTTATCACGATTTAAAAAAAGGAACAACGTCAGTTCCATCACACGAATTTTAAAAACAGAACACCATGAACTTAAAGAGGTTTTTATCAGGTTCTGGGGGGTCTGTGAGGTGGTCAATCTACTCGTATATTATAATATATTCTATAATATCTCAAATTTAGAACGAATGTTGACAGTTTAAAACTGTCAATTTCGTTGTAAAATGGAATGATTAAGGTGACATTGTGAATGTTTAGGATGCATCGTCATGGCGTTATCTATAGCTTTTCCCACTCTAAGTGGGGTCGGCACAACTCTTTCTCTTCAATCAGAAGTGATGTCAGCATGAGGGATTTCATGCTATCATTCAAATCCTTTCTTCCTCATAATATCATCTTTTACAAAATCGATCCATCGTTTCTTCGGTCTTTCTCTCCTCTTTATTCTAGCTTAATCCACATCCATACTTAATATACGTCTAGCTACGTGTTACGTAGCTAGACGTATATCATCCCTCCTCATCAGATGCCCGTACCACGCTAACCTGGTTGCTCCTCAATTTTTCTATCACAGGCGCCACTCTCAGACAAGGAAGTGGGATTTTCCGTACGGGTAGCGGGCGGAAAAGTCCACTTTATGCTCAGGTGTGACATAAAAAAATTAGAATTTTGTGTTACGCAGCCGGCGTCAACAGCAATCACTGTGCTATCGCTTTGCGGGTGTGATCGACTTGATTTTTTTTTTTATATTTACAATTTATATCAATAAGTAAATTGATATTCAATAATCCCAAAATTGTCCCATCTTAAAAATTGTAATAAAAAAAAAACAATAAATAACATTGAATTAATAAAAAACATTTCCTAAGTTCACTATTTGCAAACTTACTTCGTACATAAACGAAGTATTTTAAATTTGCACAGGCAACTTTAATATTTAAAAAAATGTTCACAATGAAAATACAGATGAATTGAGAACCAACATTCGCAGCATTCTTCCTCGGAAAAGAGATCTGATAATATTTTAAATTGATATTCTTAAAAATATTAACCATCTAGCAAATGCGAGAACTCTAATATATTCGCTTTGGTCAAAGAAGATGGAAATGGAATTCCAAATTGATCTAAACAGACTCACCTCTGGATCAGTTATTGTCTGCTCAAAACCGATGTGGAACTGCCTTGCAAGCCCGAAGCCCGGCACCCTACTGGCAGAGAATAGGCGCACTGGTCTTTTTGCTGAATCAGATAAATATCCGCGAACTTTGCACTAATAATATAATAAACAACAAGTGTGTGCAGAACTAGGGATGTTCATATCGATTCCACGCTGGCAATTTGATATCGATGTTCGACCACCTAACTACTTTGATTCAAATCTCTTATTAATTAGGTGATTTTGGGCACCGGCTAATTTATGACCTACTAAACTAAACATGTACAAATTTAGTTTTTTTTTTACGAAATTACTTATGATTTTTATTTATACGGACAAAGTGCCTTAAGATTGATGCACTTTTTATTTTCAAAGAAAATTAGTCACAAAATGTCGATAAATGATGTTTTGTATAATGTCTTTTTTGGAATTTGAAAATAATTTATTATTATCCTCTCTCACTCCCACTAAATCCCGAGATAAAACAAACTGTCAAGTGGTGGAGAGAGATTATTTCCAGGTACAGTGCTACCTACAGATGGACCAATATCGTAAAAGCTGACGAAGCTATTGAAGAGCAGAGCCTCCTGGCACATGTATTTTTTACTTAAAAGGAGACTCTGACCACTAGTTGTTTAATAAATGTATTTTAAGGTAAATACATATTTTTGATTTTTTTTTGATCTGAAGGAGTCCATAATTTTTAGTGCTAATATCGATATTTCCGCGCATGAACGACCAGTAATGCTAAAATCGATTTTTGTGTGAACGTCCCAATTTTCCGTTTTAATTCAAATCAATAAATTCTAAAAACTTGACTTGCCAGTTTTCATTGCCTTATAAGAAAAAGAAGCGAGGTTTTGGGCGGAATGATACTTTAAATGTGGTTTCGCTTAGTATTTTATAGTTTGTAAAATAAGGGATGATTCCTATGACAGCAAGCAACAAATACAAAACTGCTTTAACTGCCGCACTCAGAGACGTCAAATAACGTTAATGAGTACTTAACGTCAAAAAATAACAATTCAAAACTAGTCGCTATTCTTGCCGGGTCTATGGTCTAGATTTGAATCAAAATTTTTGACATTAAATACTCATTAAAGTTAAGTTAAGACAGTCAGATTTTTTTTCGTTAATTCAAAAATTGTTTCAGAGTGGATTTTGTGCAGTATTTTGATGCTGATGCATCCGTGTTGATGGGCAATTATGCAGAATTATTGAAAATAAGTCTTGTTATGTGTTTGATGTTGAGAATTTTATAGTAGTTTTCACCACTTCATCATCATCAACTCTGTTACCATTCAATTCGCGCCAAGCACTCCCTAGATGCGTTAAAATGTGTGACACCCATATTTTAACGTAAAATTCATTTCATTTACATATTCATTTCACTCACACATCCATTCAAAGGAAAGCAGAATAAATATACTGAAGGGAGAATAAATATACTAAAAAAATACAGGGAGAATAAAAAAAAGTTGGGATGGTGACAGCCCGCTGTGACTGGTCGATGCACTGCCAAGCACCTACCTACCTACCTAAGTATCTACCCGCCTAGACTTCGTTCCACAATAGAAGTCCCTCATATAACATTATTTTCGCTCTTAATGCTAAGAGTTAAAGTAGGGTTTAAACCAAGCTACTCCTTTCATGCAACTTAACCTATATCATCTGACCAATCAGCGCCCCTACAAAGTCACTGAACTAATATACAGGACGTACGATTTTATCGACTCGATGGCATGGTAGTTAGAAAAAATATTTTTTTTCAATTGTTTTAGCCCTTCTTTATCATATTTTTATAGGCTTTATACAAAAGATAATTTGATTGTTTCGTATAATCTAAGGTATTGTTGAGTATAGAACAGTCTTTAATAACAGTATTTCACATTGGCCGTGTGGTGACGGCAGAGTAGAATACAATTGTCACCACCCCAAATCTCTCCCGTGGGTCATACAAGGCGACTAAGGATAAATCAGTGATGAGGAATCGGCAGCAGTGTTCCTTTTATACCAACTAGCAAAGTACTACGACTTTTGTGCCCGATAAATGGCAATAGGCTTGCCACCTATTACATGGGACCTAACATAATTGGCGAAACGTGGGTGCTAGTTCACCTCTGCCTACCCCTTCGGGGATATAGGCGTGATTTATGCATGCATGCATTTCACATTGCACTTATTGTGAACATCCTTGTATTTATGATTTCATTTTTATTTGAACATTATAAAAAATAATGTTAGATAAAATATTACAAGGAAAAAAGAGTAAGAAAAATACACTTGTAATAAAAATAATAAAATGGAACAAACTGGTAATATTAGTGTAACATATTATATTGGTTATTACGAAAACCATTCGTCACCATTTATTCCATCAGTCATGGTCTAGTTTTTCGAGCATCCACACATTTTCACCGAAGCAAAAACAAGTTACCAACTATTCGATTTTAATATTAACATTATATAATTTTTTTTAATTAGCCGCGTGGTGACGGCAGAGTAGAATACAATTGTCACAATCCCAAATCTCTCCCGTGGGTGTCGTACAAGGCGACTAAGGATAAATCAGTGATGAGGAATGGGCAGCAGCGTTCCTCTTATACTACCGCCCTGACAATGTACTGCGACTTTTGTGCCCGATAAATGGCAATAGGCTCGCCACCTATTACATGGGACCTAACCTAATTGGCGAAACGTGGGTGCTAGTTCACCTCCCGCATCAAAACCATAATTTTTCGAAATAATTTTTCTAACCACCAAAATCTTTGTACAAGTTGCCAAGTTATGCGTTCCTGGTGCAATATCTAAGAACGGCAACAGGGCTCGTCCCATTTTAAATGGGAGCTGACATTATGTTGGTGTTATAAGTACACTCCTGTCCACTTCTTTGGGAAAAAGGCGCTATTTTTTCTAATCCTTGTCTCACAGTTTTTGTCAGCAAACTCCACCGAAGAGGCTTGACCGTTTTTTATGAAAATTGCTGGTGCAAATCAAGGTTTTCTGGGTCAGCTAGTATGTAAAAAAAGAAATCAGCTAGTGGAGTATGTAAACAAGAAAAGACAAAAACTCCTCTACTGAGTTGTGACATCGATTTGTCCTAATGCAACCCATCTCTATTCCCTTCTAAGAAGCCCAAGTGCTGATTAAGCATAACAGTTGTAACATGAACTCGCATCCAGATCCTTATTATGCAAAAAAAAATTATATAACTCTAGTTAGTTATATATCTATAGCGCTACCGTGTAGTTGAGACCTCTACTTCGGCTTATGGATTTGGTCTTAGTTCTATTTATTTATGTATTTTCCATTTTAACTGTAGTTCTGTCATTTCTTTTTCTTTAATTTTTTTCTTCATTTCTGTCATTCTATCATTTAGTATTTTAGTCCAATTATTGGTACAGACATCACCATCATTTTTCTTCCCTGTTCCCAGTATTCTGGGTTGGGCGCAGTAAGTTCCTTCTTCTATTCATATCGGTCCTTTTCCATTCATATCAGTCAAACATCTATCCACTCCTTTTTGATTTGTATTATCCATGAAACTAGAAAGGTGCTAGCTATGATTGAATGTATTCAAAAACTGACCGAAAGGATGTCGAGAGACCGATGAACAGAAAGAGTGATTGGAATAACATTCCAACCCATACTGCTCTAGGTTTTGGCTTAGGTTTCCTGGTTTTGGGAGTTTGCCCTCAACCATTCGGGTGCCCCAATGTGCTAGACCAGGCATTCTCCCTTTGTCAAGTTTTACGAAACTCTGGGACGAGTCGGGGCTGTCACATTCTAAGTTATTTTTTGCTCCAATGCCATCACTGAAAACTTGGAAAATTGGTGAATACATAGAACGACAATTACAAATTATTAAACTCAGACCTAACCCAAATTAGATGCGAGTGTAAGTAATTTCTAATTGTTAAAGGTACTTGCGTTATGGATACTAGATGATGATACTAGGACAAATTATTTCATACATTTACATAAATAAATCATGCCTATATCCCCGAAGGGGTAGGCAGAGGTGAACTAGCACCCATGTTTCGCCAATTATGTTAGGTCCCATGTAATAGGTGGCAAGGCGAGCCTGTTGCCATTTATCGGGCACAAATGTCGCAGTACATTGCTATTGCTAGGTGGTATAAGAGGAACGCTGCTGCCCATTCCTCGTGATTGATTTATCCTTAGTGGCCTTGTACGATACCCACGGGAGAAATTTGGGGTGGCCACAATTATATCCTACCCTGCCGTCACCACCCGGCAAATTATTTCTATACATATCAAACATAAACAGATAAAAATCCATGACTCGGAAACAAAATGTCTGTGTTCATCACAAAATTTGCCCCTACCAGGGGGACCTCTTGGCCAATAGCCAGCGAACTGACCATTCGACCAAGCCGGCCGTCAATTATAATATCCAGAATAAGAAGATTTCCACAGTGGAGTTCTCTGTTAAGTGGCCGCGCCTAAGTATTTTCATTTAACCTCTAGGTATGTCTGTGTTACTTTGTATTACAATGCACTTGCTCTTTTTCATTTTGTATGAGTACGCAGAAATGCTATATAATTACTGTTTTCAACTTGCTGACCCGGCATACATTGTTTTGCCCTTACCACAAGCTAGGGGTAAAAAAAATAGACTACGGCCAATTGTCAGACCTACCAAATATACTACACAAACATACATACATACAAAATCACGCCTATATCCCCGAAGGTGTAAGCAGAGGTCAAGTAGCGCCCACGTTTCGCCAATTATGTTAGGTCCCATGTAATAGTTAGGTGGCGAGCCTATTGCCAAACAAACAAACACAACTACACAAACAATTTCATTAAAATCGGTTAAGCAGTTTTGGAGGAGTTCGATCAAATCATCATCATTGGCATAGCACCTTTACGGTGTGATGGATGATATGAATCAAAAGGAATTGGATAGCTTGATGACTTCCAGCTCGATAACTTCTATCGATCCCGATATGAATGGAGGAGAAAACACATAACAGACAGACTGGGAACAGGGAAGGGAGAAGAAGAAGGAAGTCGCTTTGTACGACACCCAACACCCTTCCCATCCGAGGGTGTCTCTGATGTTTCAATATTGAATATTTCTCAACGTCTAAGTGCTGCGTAAGAATTGTTAGAACAATTACCGATTATTTGCACTTTCTCATATGATTTTATGTTACTTTATGTTACGTGAGGAGCTGTCAATGACGCAGTGACCTGTGATTTCGTTAACCAAGAAAAGTTCGCTAAGGCTGGTCATTGGATGGGTGACCAGAAGTTTTTTTTCGAGGTCCTCCATCTGCATCTGCAGTTGTTAATACCCACCAATCCGCACTGGCCAACGTGGCGCACTGGGCCAACGTGGTGGGTTATCGCCCATTCTCCCTACATTATATTCTTCCATCCATGGCGATCCTCAGCATTGAGGACATTATAAATGGCTGGCGAAAATGATAATGACATATTTTAATAAATTTATTTTTTAATGTTAAATCATACCATTTAGTAAACAGGAACTAAAACTCCCGCTTATTTTTTTTTTATAATAGCTTTTATTAACGTATGCTGTCCATATTCCTTTTTTCATACCGTTGGTCGATGTTGTTTAAGTAATTGCAATATTTTTTGGGTTATATTTTAATCAAATTTATTTTTCTTCTCATTTTAAATCTCTACTCAAAGGCGTTTCCAACCCACCTAATATTCTGTTACATATTGAACACAGTTACATTTTGAGCTTTTAATTGCGAGTCTGTAGATGCATTGTGCAATTGCAACAATGAGGCTATTATTGTCACGAATCAAAGGGGGCTCAGACGATAATGAGTGTCGGTGGCTGATACACTTAGCTTTAACCAACACCGGAACAATACATCCGACTGTGTCATATTACTGAATGCACGCAGGCCACCCCTATGTTATCACAGACAGACATAATTATTGTAAGCTTCATAATTAGCAAGTGCATGCTTCGCTTCTTTGAAATGTACAAAACTGCATATTACTATTATTACTATTTTTAAAGTTAAACTGCCGCACTCAGAGACAACGTCAATTAACGTTAATGAGTAGGTGTACTTAATGTCAAAAATGTCAATTTAAATATTTTCTTGCTGGGTCTATGGTCTATTTTTTTTGTACTATGTACTCATTAAAGTTAAATGACGTCTCCCACCTCAGATAGAGGTGGGTACCTAAGACGCAGACCTCAGTCAAGCGTCATTATGTTAGTGTTGTAGATCCGGATGACAAAAACTTTCTGGTGATTCCGCAAGTGTTGAGGAAACGGGCTTTTTGTAGTAAATATGTAATTTTTGTGAGTGTATCTTGAGTCGAATTGCTAAGTTGTGATATGCATACAATACATACATAATTCCCGCGCCATTATCCCCGAAGGGGTTTGGGGTAGGCAGAGGTGAACTAGCACCCACGTTGTTGTGATATTATAATAAGAAAAAATACTAAATAAAAATAAATAAATATATTTATTAAAAGATTTTATTATAATTAATTATGAAAATTGTTATATAGTGGTAATTTAGACGATCACGTCAATATTTTCATTTATGCTAGATTTTGCATAATTTGTCGAGATCTAATTATTCGAATAAGCCGCCGAAATTGTCTTTTCGAATGCGATACTTGCAGTGAGCATTCCGCCACCTCCAGTTAGTTAAATAAAACACACAGTAATAATAAAACTTCAATTATTATTCGGGTACAGCATATGCACATAACATAATAATCAGAACACAATTATTATAAGTAAGTAGAATATATGTATAACAAAAGAAATCGCACTAACTCTAAACAACATCAAATAAATAACATGCATCCTTTCATTACCTACACAATTAAATAAAGAAAATTCGCACAGTCCATCGCTTTTTCAAGACTACTCATAAGTGTTAAAATCGCTTACTCAAGATTAGATTATCTATAAAGGTCTGCGCTTACGTAACGGGAAAACACCCCGGACGGGACGTGGACGTTGCCTCCCTTTTACAAAAATATCCGTCGGTGTCTTCGTGACATAATATGCCACACGGGGCTTTGTGTACGAGAGAGGCCCGTCCACGTCCCGTCAGACCTTTATTCGCTTATTTAGGATTGACTTGGTGTCAATAAGGGTGTTTATTGACAAACACGGCGCCGTGGCCGCGAGCGCCTTGCTTCACCCACCCCGGCGGCGGCTTCGGGATAGGCACCCACTCCTTGAGCACCGAGGGGCCCCACACCCGCTTCCACACGGCCACGTACACCCGCTTCGGCTGCCACGTCTTCACCCATCGCGGCCGCCAGGTGAGCTTCTTCTTCCAGAAGCCGTGCGACGTCGGCTCTACGTGGTGGTGGGAGTGCGAGGAGCGTTCGCTGAAAACAATAAAGGCATGACGAAAGATTTTGAAATTCTCTTCCGTAGTGTACGTACACATTTACTATTTACGAAAAAACCTTTCGGTAATAAACTAACGTTTAACTAAGTTTATAGCCTTTTTTTTACCTATTGCAAATACTTCTTAGAACAGTAACTTTTTGGGCAATTCTTGACGCCACTTTTCTTTGAGTATCCTCTTTCTAGTTAAAACATTGTATTTTAATAATTATATTATTAGAGCAGCTCGTCAGCACAGTGTTTTAGCGCGCACGGCCTGCTATTACGTAAACGATGCAATGTTCGCTATGCAATATCGCAATCGGTCAATTGATTGGTAACCAAAAATTTACTGCTTCAAAAGCACGCTGCTGATCCCGGCGAACCGCGGGTGGTAATTTACCTCTGCCTACCCTTTCGGGGACAAATAGGGGTGACCTATGGATGTATGTACTTACATCACAGGATCTGCAGCTGGCTGTGCTGCTATTGTGACAGCCTCTGCTGCCTGTTCTACATTCACCGAAGCGGGGTTAATATCCCCATTTTGACCTGTCACTTCATACACTGTCACCAACACGAAAACTCCTATGACAATCTGTAACAATCCATACAACATTATTTTTCACTATCACCATAGTCATAATTATAAAAATAGACAAAATGTTTGGCATCACTGACCGCGATTTTCATTATTGTTTTTTAATCGATTAAAACGGTGGCAAAAGCTTGTTACACAAATTTGTACTGGTGATACATTTGAACTATAAAGCCTTATATACGGAAAAGCCATTTAAAAAAATTGTCAGGGGCGCCCAACTGCACTTCCTTGGGCCGTACGCAGGTTTTATTGTTCTACGTTGAAAGGTACAAATTAGAAAGAATAATACAGGATATTATATGAATTAACTAGGTGTCTTAGGTACTATTAGTTAGTTGACAATAACAATATTGTATTGTATAGTTGTTTGTTGTTTATAACATTAAAAATATAATCAGAAAATTTTTGTGAAATATTATTTTTCACATTGGGACAAACAGGTTTTCGTAAATTTCCTGACTTTATTTTCTTTGTCATTATTCATGTACCTTTTTAAACCAATGCCCTTAGACAAAAAAACTGCAAAATAAAATAAAGTCAAAATTAAAAAATCGTTTCCCTTTAGGACAAAATAATAAAGGAGATGTTCTAAAATGTATGGAGTCTGGTCATAATATATTTGTACAGTTATTCAAAACGTAGGCAATAATTTATAAAACAGTTCTTAAGTGTTCAATTCCTATTTTTAAGCTTTGTTTTTCGGCTTGTTGTACTTATGTTTAGGCTTTTATTGTAACGCAACAGCCTAGCCTACCGTCATAGCGGAAGGAGGAAGTCACTTTATAACATTGACGTATACGTATTTTATTTTACATTAGATGGGTATAGACGTATGTGATTTTAATGTTTTTTATTTGTTAAAAACTATACATTATTTATATTTATTTCCAATTTTCTCAGAATGATTTATTTGTTCTCAATTTTTTTTAAATAATGTACAAATACATGGGCCATTTTGGCACATCTCCTTTCTCTTACTTAAATTAAATTTGCTTGTGTAATATCCTTGTCCATTTTTCAAACCAATGCGGCCCACTACTTGACCACTGCTGGTGGATCAATCAAACAATAAATTAGGATGCGACCGACACCTGCGCATCTGATCGCGCCGCCCCGCATGTCAATTATTTTGCACCGCATCGCGACGTAACGTTACGCCCGGTGGCTGTATGATATCAACTTTATGTAACGAAGAAAGTGACATAGTGCATGCACCACGTAAAATTACGCGAGCATACATACACACGGGACTTTATGGGCGTGCTCAAAAGGCCGTATTAATTAGCTGGTTTACATCATTAAATAGGTAATTGGTTGTCACACTGAAACCAGACTGAGCGTGGTTGCGTTTCTTTTTTATTTTATTGTGCAGACTTTATTTCAATTCCATTGCCAATGAACTTTTAGTCAAACGAATAGAATACCAAAGTATGAAACTGACGTATTACGGAGTAGGTAAACAAGATGGCGACTGTCTTGTCAAATGTCAGAGAAGCTGTCAAAAAATTACATTTATATTCTATTCGTTCGACAGCTGAACAGTAGTTACTCATCCAGCATCGCCATGGATGGCTTGATGGAAGGCCAAAACTGAAATACTCTTAAGTACTTATTACATGCTTCAAGATGTGTACATATCGGCGTTAACTAATGGTCACTAATTCGGATGCCTCGACAGCCGTGAACACCCACCAACCAGCCATAAGGCATCCTTATCTTAATTAACCTAAACTGTAGATAAATAATGCGTTATATTGTAAGCAGGTATGTTACTGTTCACAATCTTTCGACAGTTTGCAATGACGCGTGGTAAACATTATTTATATGATCTAACGGTAGTCGGTATTTACAATTTTACTGTACCTATTTACAATTAATAGGTAGTTAAGTACCTAAAAAATTAACCAACTTTAACTGTTACTCTATGGACAAATTCAAATTGTTACAAACAAAAAATGCAGAGTATTCAGTTACCTACTGCGTTTTTCAATAGCACGGCAGATTAGTTTCCAATATAATTTCTTGTTTTTAATCAATATACGGTGTGACATTGGCAGTTTTAAATAACACAAACATTGTACCTACACATTCAGTCCTAAGTAAATAAAAACTAACTAATCATTAAATTTTTACTTTATGAACCAATCTTTGTGAACCAGAAATTTCTGGATAATTTTTTTTCCTTTTGGTAAAATGTCTTTCTACTAAGCTAACAATGTTCTTAATGCAAAACATTGCATGTTTGATGTTGCGTTCCAGTTAATTCTTGGATGTACCTATGCAAGATTAGATTTCAACTGTAGATATCCTAACTTGGAAAATATAAAGAAAAGCAACTTACATTATTTTGAAAAACAGTCGGCGATGCTGGTTCGATTCCCGTTCCATGAATGAGGTACCTACCTAATCATCTATATTTTTCAACATTCTCTATCTCTACCCTTAAAAAGAGAAGAAAAGTTTTGGAAAATTATTGCCCTGAATCGAAGCCGCGTCCTCCGCCATCCGAGCAGCTGCCTAAACCACTTAGCCAACCAGGACCAACATCCTGGTAAAATAATAAAACTCTGTTTTCTTTTTTTACTTATAATAATTTTAAATCATTACATATTGTCTCTCAATCGATATTGAATAATGATAAATAAATAAAACGGTTAGTCACTCGTTCACTCAAACACCAACAAATTACTATGAACCTCGAAAAATTCTTGACTTAGGTCAAGAATATTTATAATCATCATCGCCCTGCCCTTATCCCATCCTATTTGGGGTCGGCGCAGTATGTCCTCTTTTTCCATTCTCTTCTGTCAATCGTCATCTCCTCATTCAAATCCATCACCTTCATCAAGAATATTTATAATATATTAATATTTTTAATGGCTTTCTGAGAGATTCAATATTAGGCGCCTACACATATTTATTAGCAAAGTTGCCCCGCAGTTAATTGTGTCATAGAAAAATATATAAGTATTCAAATAGTCCTGCCATAAGTTTGGTTGGCCTTACTTATCGGACTACTCCGAACAAGATAGTGCAACTACCCTATTGATGATTACTTGCCAGTTTTGTGGAATAACATCCCAAGACTTATACAAGGGATACTATGCCAAAACTACATAGTAAGTGCTACGATGACCGCGATAACATTTAAAGATTTATAATAGAGTTTTATTAGCAGAACGATCCGACCGAACGATGAATATAATTGATGAATAGGTTCGAGTACTTATTCTATCTCCAGCCCCCGTAGCACGGGACGTGGACACATCTCCTTCGGGGGAAAGAAAATCTTTTCCTCTCGCTCTCACTCCCACTAAATCCCGAGACAAAACACTGTCAAGAGGTGGAGAGAGACTTGTTCACGTCCCCGTGCTAGGCCCGCAGAACTCTTGTTTTATGTCTATTATATTTTATTGGTAGATGCCACTTCTAAAAATCATTCTATAGTTTAGATAGACTTCTGAGAAACTATCCTAGACCTCTAACACATTTAAATGTTCAACATAGATTTTAGGCAATATTGGCTGTATGGGTTAGCTAGCCTTGCGTTTCATCGTCTAAAATAGATAGCAACAATTGACAGTGACAGACAATCTGTCAAATTAGTTGTGCAAAAGTGCAGTGCAATACAATTTTTTTTTTAAATAAATAGTGATTTTTAACTTTTTAAACTCGATTATTTAAAGCCAAATGTATGACTTTATTCTCGTGTTCGTGTATCTTTGTTTTTATTTCGTTTTAGTTCTTGGTCTTTGTGTTTTTTTTGAGGCATTCCTAAGAATGCACAATCTCACTAACATACGCCAAGTTCTTTACTTTTAAAAAGCTACTAAAATATTACTTTCAAAAAGATCGTAATAATATTTATTTGCATTTAAGCCTGATGGCATAATGAACCGATAATAATCATAATATTCATAATACATCAGTCAGAAGTGTTTCAAGAAGTATTTCAGTAATACTTCCTTTACAGCTGTTATAGTTTTACATTATTGTGTACATCATACATGAATTAAATTTTAAATGCCCGCATAGGCCCCTCTTTCTTTTTTTAAAATCAGTTTAATAATTGTAATAAGGTTCTACAGCTCGTAATGCAACCACTTATATCGCCTATCGGTAAGTCAATAACTTATTTTTACCATTAACACAGTAAGAAGTAAACTTCCGAGTTGTTTTTCCGACAGTCAGACAACTCTCAATGCAATTTTTGCTCTAAATTTTTAAATGAAAGAGTCCCCTTCTGCCAATGTCGAATATTATTTTAGATGTGATTTATTAACCAGGAAAAGAAGCCTAAATTTAATAATGTTTAAAATGAGTCATGTCTTTTGTTCTAATTATTTTGTAAGTTTTCCTTACTGGTGATGATCACTTAAAGGTTGTAATTGTTGTACATGGGAACACTTAATCTTAGGGTTTGAACTGTTTTCATAGAGATAACATAAATTTGTATTGTTTTTTAAATTACATTACAAAATAGCTTTAGAGGATGGTGACCCATAAACGGATATGCTGCCTAAAGTGGGTACTCTCGTGTACGTTTATTTATTATTCATTTTAGGAATGGGCATTTTCTATGAGTCATATTTACTGCTTTCTTGAGATGACTTGTGAAAATTGAAATCATCATCTGTACTTCTAGTGTAAGTTTGTACATAAAACATTTGAGTTTTCAACTCAGTTTTCATACAAATTTAGTTAAAAACGCAAATGTGACAGTTACAGTTGCTTTCTTAAAAACTTATATTAGGGGAAGGTACTGTCTCAATTGCCTCTATGGAAAGTATTATATAATAATACACCAGCATACCCACTTTAGGCAGCATGCCCGATTTTGGCCCCATTCCCCTATACACACTCCAGCCCAGCCTCAAGAAACGATAATAATATCTTTGAACATAGACAGCTAGCAATTTTTATAGTTGTCTATTAATATGGTTCATGTACTAACATTTTTATACAATTTAAAGCAAAAAAATAATAATATTACTTAGTATAGGCAAGACAAGACTATAAAAGATTTTAGTGGTTAGAAAAAGAATTTCGAAAAATTATGATCTTGAGGCGGGAATCGAACCCGCGTCCGCTGCTATCCGGGCAGGTGCCTGACCGCTCGGCCACCCAAGATACTTATTAATTTGCCTCAAGATCATAATTTTTCGAAATTCTTTTTCTAACCACTAAAATCTTTGTACTAATTTTTCTAACATTTATATAATGTTAAAATTAAAATCAAAAAGACTATAAAACTTCAATTTTACATTACTGTGACTTTATGGTGAATGATTGTCTTTTTAGTAATATCAGGACAAAGAAGGTCTGAAATATTTTTTAGGGCCGTGGATATTCTAAAGAAGAAATATTAGTATGTTAGAATGGTGACTCGCTGGCAAATAAGAGTCAATTATTCTCTATTTGCATTTATAATACACAATTACCTATTTCTACAATTGCCTTGTATGTTTCCCAAATAGATAAAATGTAACACCAGCATCCTAGATCCTTAATTTGGGGTCGGTGAAGTATGAATGGGATTTATAAAATATTTTATAGATCTTTTATTGAAATAGGAATTGTATTTTTTACTTTAGATTTTTTATTTGAAAAATTAAATTGAAGTCTTTTAACATGTTTTTCATTGCAGGCCAGACAGTAGATTTGTTCAAAAAACATGCAAAAGTATCTAAATATTTTATCATATTAATCAATAAGAAAATCTCTCACCTTTTTATCACCCCTCGAATTTTCTTACAATCTTAGTTAAAAGAACAATAGAATTTTCAATTACTCATATTCTAATGATAACTGAATTCCAAAAAGGTCTTAAAAACAATATTACAATTAAGAATTAAGACACAGTATCCTAAGATATTATTGTGGTTGACTTAACCACAATCAGTGGTTTTGTCTTCAATATTTTGCCATTATGAGATCCTGCATTGAAACTAATGCGAGCAGTGACTTCCTTTTCAGAGCGCATTAAAAATTATTAATTATTGATTAGGAAGCGATAGGGAATACGCCCAGCTTTCAGCTCGTCACTGATTAGTGACACCGCGTTACACGCAACGCGAATTGAGCTTTATGTCGAAGTTAATAAGACGTGTGACCGTGATGCGGCGCAGGCGCAGATGCGACGTCATTTACTCTAACGTCTAACTTTATTTAGCTGGCGTGTCATTCGTCGCGGAACCAATGTTTATTGTCAATATAAAATGACAATGTCGGATAACGTGCCTACTCAGTCGGTGAGCAGCTTACAATGGTGGAAATACAGCTTATCGGAATGTCTAGTAATTATTTGTTTACTTTGTTCGTTAAACGTAAATAAGTAGTCGGCCCGCCGGTTAACGACATGCCAATCGTTATTGAAAGTTCACTCGATACAGATTCAATTCATAATAAATTGTCTGAAGCAATTTGAAATCACAAAAAAAAACCCTTTTATACAGTAATCGGGTACATTGTGCGGTTTACCTAATTTTGATCAATTGATCGATATTTCCGGCGGTCCAGTGGTCGATCTATTTGGTGTCAAATCGTCAGCGAGCAACAATGTTTTCAGATCATGAGTCGCGGCACAATTCGCACAGGAGTGACAGTGTCCAGGAGGAGAGGTCAGGAGAAGATACGCCGCTTCTTCGGAGGTTCCCTGCCGTCACCGCGCAGAGGAGTCCCGTCACCACCGCCATAGTCACCCTCCTGCTAATCATATTGCTGTCGGGGGTCATCATTGGGATTTACCTCTTGATTCTACAGAGTAGGGCAGGTGAGTTTAGTCAATATTACTTTACTTGCATTTTATTTATTTACTAGATGTCCAGGAAAATGCTGTTTCGTATTTATCACCTGGGTGTATAAAAATAATATCCTATGACCTTCTACCTACCAAATCTATACAATAAATTTTAATAAAAATCGATCAAGCCGCTTCGAAGAAGTTCTTTAACAAACACTCTGACAGGTCTCTAAAAAATCTTATCTAATTAATGTAACTTGAGTATGAAAAAGTTTCGTAAAACCGATTCTAGATTACACAAACTAAATGCGAATTTCAATATAAAACCAAGTAGATACCTGAATAAATTTCCTTATTAAGTTATTGTTTCCTTTGATAAAGAGCAAGGTAATGCCCAAGTTGAATGTCCACGTAGAACACGGCAAAACAATGTCCTTGTTTTCTTTACAATACCTACTGACTCTTGCAAGTTCCAATTGTTAATTATTATCCAAATATATTAATCTTAAACACTCATCCAGAGATTCAAAAATAATTATATATTTCTATACCTAAGCTAAGACATTTTGAAAACGTTTTCTAATTATTCCAAGTTACACTGAGCTGCAGAGAAAACGGAGTAACAATAACGATTTATTTTTAGTATACTATTTAGTGTTTAAACAGACTAAATCAATCGCCAAAAAAAATTCAAAGCATTCTACAACTTTTCTTTTTGTTATTAAACATATGGCTCTTTAACACAATAAATAAAGGACCTCAAAAACTAATTGAAGACATTCTCCCCCGAATTCAGAAACGCTATTCAAAGTTTGAGTCCCGCTTAACATTTAAGTATTGTCAAAATTGACGTTTTTCCATACAAATTCTGACAGGTAGTGTCCACTTAACTTTTTAAGCAGTCCCCTAAATTTGAGTAGCGTTTCTGTATTCGGGGGTCTGTGTTCTAAATATATGACAGTAACCCCCGAATACAGAAACGCTACTCAAAGTTTAAACCCTGCTTAACATTTAAGTATTGTCAAAATCGACGTTTTTCCATACAAATTCTGACAGGTATTGTCCACTTAACTTTTCAAGCTGTGCTTAAAATTTGAGTAGCGTGTCTGTATTCGGGGGTAAGACTTACTGTTGCAGGAGTCCAATTTTGATATACATGTATCTCTTTTATTTGAATAAGCGAATTGCGAGTGTGAGTTATATTTTTTACACTTTTCCTAAAATTGGTGCAATGTTATTTTCTAATAGCCCGTTGGCCTATTGGTGTTCCGGTGTGCAATCGCGAAAGCTAACGAATAAATCTATGTACATATTCTGTGAAACAATATGATCTTTTCCGTCCGCATTTGTGGGTTAAAAATAAAAATATTCTTTATTCATATTATTCCTCATCACTAGCCCTTTATGTCGTCACTGCAAGGGCACAGGCCTTCCCTATGGATGGGAGAATATCGGGAGATTTATTCGTATTATTATAAGATATCATTACATAAGCTCGAGAATCATCAAAGAAGTACGTTAAACATGATGATTATAAAATAAAATACATTTACTTTACATGATTACAAGCAATTTTTTCTTTGTTTGACTTTGATTAGGGACATCTCATGAAATATTTATTTATTTTTAATAGACTTAAAATGTACAAAAAATTGAGATAGGCGCCTTTTGCTCTGGGGCTGGGGTACATTTCTAAGTACCTAACTCGCGCATTCTCATGTTTATTGACATCTTTCATTGCGTATAAAAGCCGACAGATACATTACCTACATTATTGGTAGTAAACTAATCCGTACTTCAGTCAAAAGTGCTGGTGATGGTGATGATGACTTCCATTACAGATCACCTTACCTCAAAGAAAGATAGCCACCCACCGCTTTCGTTGCAGAGAACATCCTTCCGCCCGTGGAGACGCCTCTGCGGCTGGTCAGCCGGTCGCAGTGGGACCGTCGCGCCGTGCCCAACCTCTCCCTGTCCCCCCGCCGGGCTAGCCAGGTGATCGTGGTGCAGACCGACAGCCCACAGTGCCACAGCACCGCCGCCTGCTCGCAGCTACTGCTCAGGATGCAGGTGCCAAATCTTTTAAACTAGTATGTTGTCAAAATAATAATAGCCATCATTCATCATTCCTGAGCTTGAGAATGATTAGGCTATAACCTGTCTGCCATGCTGGCCTGTGAGCGAAAAAATAACGTAGAATGTGCCAGCCCTGACTCAACCCAGGGCTGTTCAAATTGAAAATTTTCTTTTTGTGTTGGAGAGTCCATTTATTGAGGAACGTTATAGGCTATATAACATCACGCTACGACCAATACGAGCTGAGCATCATTGAAAAATGTTGCACAAACGGGGGAAAATACCCCTTAATTGTGTGAGTTGGGGCTGGCGCATTCAGGTTAAGTAAATAAAATGTTATTTCTTCGCTCCCAGAGTCCAGACCAGCATGGAAGCAATGTGAATCATTATTTTAGTACTTATCAGTTTTATTTCTCTACAAACATTCTAATAAATACCATCTGCCTGATGAGAGTCGCAATACGCTAAAATCCTACATAAACTACGAGCGATTGATAAACTCGTGCCAGATAATGAATACCATTTGCTTAGTCGTAATTATATGCTATTATTACGACGGAAACAAACATACCCGGCTCGAAACTGAAGCTATTTAGCTCTGTGATGACAATCACTTAATATTCGTTCGTTACAGATTATACGATAAGAATAGGAAAGTTGTTTTTTGGGGGACCCCGCTATCTGTTTGTACCTTTTTTTGAGAATTTGGTTGCGGTCAGTCCAGCTCGGTTAGTATTACCACCGAAAGAGGCCATTTATCGCGTGGAACTGTCAAACATGATATTTGACAGTTCAAAGCGATAAATTGATGGCTATATCATATCGTGTTTTGGTGGTCATGCTAGCCAAGCAGTCTTTACATTTTGTAAAATACATACTTACAAATCACGCCTATACAGGCAAAAGTGAATTAACATCCACTTTTTGCCAATTGACAACATTTCATTTTTCAACATACCTTTATTATGGTGTTATATGAAATTAAACCGAAAATGAAGACACCCATATTTTTTTTTTCTTTTGAATTCCGTCGTTTTCATACAAAAATCATGATTGAAATACAGGTCGTTCTAAACAGACGTAAGCGCCAAATGACGTCACAATCGTGGACAAATGGCGAAATCACTCTTGACGCAAAAAATAAAAATAAACAAAAGATCACTTGTCAAAATTGGCGAACTGGCGTTTCCGGTGTCGAAATATAAACATTTTATCTGAAATGTTTGAAATCAATTTAAAGTAAAATACGTTTTAAATTAAAGATTAAGAAGGATTTTAGTTTTTTGCAACTTTATTAATGTTAATTTCGTCGATGACAATTAATGACACTGGATTTGATTTATGACTGACGTCTGTTATTATGTCTATGATAACTTTTTTATTCTTCCTTCTAGGAAGGCAAACGTTTTAATTCATACATCCACGACCGTGACGTCATCGCATGTTTTTTACATTTTATTTTTTTTTCTCTGTAATTAAGTAATACAAATATTTTCGAAGTCAGGATTGGAAAATAAAGAAACGGTATTTATGTTTTGGGGGGTTGTCATTTTTGAAATGTTATTAATTAGATTAGGTCCCTGCTAGGTTATTATATTAGGCTATTAGATTAGGTGCTGGGCTCGTAATTCGCAATAGGTACCATTATTGCCATGTGGTATAAAAGGAACGCTGCTGCCCATTACTCATCGCTATCTTTACCCTTGACCAACGCGGGTTGGTGGGTATTAACGATTGCAGATGCAGCCGGGACCAACGGCTTAACATGCCTTAAGAAACACGGAGGAACTCGAGATAGTACATTTTTGATCAATCATCCAATGAACGGCCCTAGCGAACATTGCTTGGTTTACGCAATCGCAGGCCAAGCGCGCTATGCCACTGTGCTACTCGGGTGTTGCAAACTCCAAGATAATTAATGTATTGTGTCCTGTGCAATGTAACTGACACCGGATTACAATTGATTCACGGTCAAGCGGTACCCAGATAGGGTTACGAGTACATCTTCAAGACCTAGGTCCATGATCAAGTGTTCTTTGTGGTCGTTTGCCCTCTAGTGTGGATACGCAGCAATGTAAACCATACGTTGGAGTGAAACACGCACGTTTTTCAATTAATTGCAGTTTTAACAAACTCTTTGACCAAATTAGCTATCGCGTTGATGTTTACCATGCTTCCTAAGGGAGTTTGCGTAGATCATTTTTGAAATACCCTCAATATTAAATCGAGGACGGGGGTTCGATTCCTAAGTCTATAATTTTTCTATAGCCACAATTTTTTTACATAAAAGTAACACCCTAACCAAATAGTTGGCCCAAAGGCCATCTATTTGGTTGGGGTGTTTTTTTATGTAATTGTCTTTGCAGTTATCATTTTCATATCAACTGTTCCATACTAGTTCATGTAAGGTTGACAAACTTATAACAAAGTAAATTTTATCAGTTGACACACGGGAGTAAATTAAAAACCCTTTGTTTCCTTATTAAAAGTGCAGAGGAAGTGTAATAGTCAGCTCCACTGAATAATACACGTTAACTTTGACCGTTACAAAAGAGAATTTGTAAATGGCAATATGCAATCGCCATGTTGTTTCCGTAATACGTCAGTTTGGTACACTTGTATTCTATTCGTTCGAATAGATCGGGCACTTGCCTAGAGGGGCTGTAGTGGTCCTGGGCTGTAGCCAAGTGGCAATCGTTTCATAACGATAACGTGTCGAAGTTCGTCACGATCGGCCATATTACTTTGGTATCTACAGCGTCTTAGCTTGCGCTACCAACATAACTAGGAACTTACGAAGACGATTTTGGTCACGTGATTTCACGACGACTTACGTCAAATCCCGTACATTTTACTTTATCTAACTTCGTTATCTTTGTCGGTATGTTACTTTGTCTAGGCCCCCAGTTCTCTTACTGTAGCACTCAGAGACGTCAATTAACGTTAATGAGTACTTGATGACAAAAAATTACAATTATTCAAAACTAATGGTCGCTATTCTTGCCTTGGGTCAAATTTTGACATTAACTGCCGCACTCAGAGACGTCAAATAACTATAATGAGTACTAAATGTCAGAAAATCTCATTTAAATCTAGACCATAGACCCGGCAAACATAGCGACTAGTTTTGAATTGTCATTTTTTAACATTAAGTACTCATTAAAGTTATTTGACGTCTCTGAGTGCGGCAGTAAGTAATAAATCAATAAAGTTAATATTTAACTGCCGCACTCAGAAACATCAATTAACTTAAATGAGTACTTAATGTCAATTAATTTCATTTAAATTTGGACCATACACCTGGCAAGAATAGCGAATAGTTTTGAACTGTAATTTTTTGACATTGAGTACTCATTATCGTTATTTGACGTCTCTGACTGCGGCAGTAAGAAGCGGATCATTTAACAGAGGTGTTATTTTTTCTACTTCTCAGAAGAGGTTCGACTCCGGGTCGCGCCCATTGCCGTACAACTTTCTGATATCGTCCGACGGGCAAACTTACGAGGCGCTCGGCTGGCGGAGACAGTCGCCCCTGTTCCCCAGGCTTACCACGTCCGCTCTGGTCTTGGCGTTTATTGGTAAGTGCCCATCGTGAATAGGGATAATGACATTAACAAAAAATCATTGAATAAATGATGATTTATAACAATAATAATTTAGGATAAGGAGATTCGTTAAAAACCTCAGATTGGTATAGGTATTTCTGCAATCCGTCATATTCAGTCAAACGCCGCATGACATCACGATTTCATCAAAGTAATTTTTACGAAATCGTGACGTCACACAGATGCCATAGCTATTTTGGCGTTATGGCGGAAAATCCAAAATATGGTGTAGTTTTTCAAATTTGCAAAGACGTTAACTCCTTAACATGGAGTCGCCGTGCGGGTGCCGGGCCAGGTCCTAGTGTGGGAGGGGGGGGGGGCGGGTAAGGACCCTTCACAACTATCTTCCTGCCCTTATCCCGCTCTAATCTCCCTATATTCTTCCTGTTCCTGTTACTGTTTTCCATGGTGATGATGAAGTGAAATAATCATTCCATTGTTTATCCAATGAGTGCACAGTAGTAGTTCATGGTGCCAATGAATCATTGAAAGTAGTGAATTTAAATTCAATTAATGAGGTGTGAGCCGAGGTGACATTTGAATGACTAAAATATTGTAGACAATTTAATTGTTTTGATCAACAATTGGTGCAGGGTGATTCATACTATCCGTATAGTCTGCCGGAGGTTCTGATTGATGAGCGCACATGAGTTTGACTAATATTGATAGCATTGTCTGGGTTAATATAGTAATTAAGTTAAGACGTCATCTTTTACGTTTGCCGTAGATAATAATTGCAGAGACACATCACGTAATTCGTCACTCATCTCTTAAGGTGCTGCCTCGCGAATCAACATTTTCAATAAAGATTTACCTACACCTATTTTTCATTCTACTATTGTACTGGTTTTCAAATATGTCAGAGTTGACTAATCACTGAATTAATTGATAATAGCCAAAACACGAATGGCAACAATTTTCTCGATAGAAATAAAATCCAAAGATGACCAAATTCTACATTCAAACGGACGATAATTTAAAACGTAATCTCAAGTTTACTAGTTTGGCAACTAAACTATTTCAATTATTCTCTTAGGAGATTTTTTTATAAAATGATTAAGGTACCCCCGAATACAGAAATGCAACTCAAAGTTCGAGTCCTGGTTAACATTTTAAGTATTGTCAATATTTACGTTTTCCCATACAAATTTTGTCAGCTTAACTTTATAAACAATGCTCAAAATTTGAGTAGCGTTTCTGTATTCGGGTTAGTATTTTAATAAACAAATAATTTCCAATTTATCGTTTCCGTTACGCCGGCGCACGCTAGGGCATCCAGACTATAATTTTTCTTACTTTATCTAAATTATTAAAATTTTCATTGTAATAGGTAATTCTTTATATATTAATAATTTATTTTCCCCTTCCGGCGCATCTTTATATTTGCGTCGTCCTATTGGGACGAGTTCTTCAACGTCGAAGGTCAAGTTAACAAGGCTCCTGTGACCAGCGAGCGTGCAATCAGGTCAAATTAACCCTGGTTTACACGGCCGATAGGAAGTGGCGCCACTCAAGTGGAAATGCGGTAAACGTTGGTTAATGTTGAATGTGCAATGCTGCAAATAACTGACGAACATGCGTGGTGGTTGCGGCCGATTAGCCAATGCCAAGTTCTGTTCTGGGTTTTTTTTCTATACCCGCCCGCTGCCCGGCTAGCATGACCACCCAGACACGATATGATATAGCCATTTATCGCGTTGAACTTACAAAAATCATTGGATTTTCGACAGTTCAAAGCGATAAATCTTTGTGATATAGCCTTAGAGGCTTATTCAATTACCCAATTCAGGCTTATTCAACTGTTAAAATCCAATGTTTTTGGGCTGTTCAACGCGATAAATGGCTATTATACCATAACGTGTTTCGGTGGTCATGCTAGCTGGGCTGGTTTTTATTTTCCAACCACCAAAATTTTATAATACGTGTAGGTCGATTAGCCAACACCGGGTTTTATATTAATTTTTTCAATGATACATGTTATCACTTTAATAATACGTTTTGTCAATTTAATAATACATGTCATTGCTTTAATAATACATATAAGAGGGACGCTGCTACCCATTACTCGACATCGTTGTAAACTAATACCACCAAATACAGAAACGTTACTCAAATCTTGAGCACTGCTTATAAAGTTTAATGGACAATACCTGTCAGAATTTGTATGGGTAAACGTCAATTTTAACAATATACTTAAATGTTTGAGTAGCGTTTCTGATATTCGGGGGTTAGTCGCCTTGTCACGACACCCCTTCGAGATAAGGGGGTGGTGACAATTATTGTCTTCTTCCTCCTGCCCTTATCCCGCTCTAGGCGGGGTCGGCACAACATGTTTTCTTCTTCCACTCCTCCTCTATCCTTCACCAATTTCTCACCCACCCCTCTCGCTATCATATCCCCCTTTACACAATCCATCCAACTTTTCTTTGGTCTTCCTCTCCTTCTACGTCCTTCCACATTCATCCTACTACGTACTGCCAACATAGTTTTCGTCTCTTCGCATAACATGACCAAACCATCGAAATCTATCACTCCGCAGTCTCTCAGTCACTGGCGCCACTTTCAAACTTCCCCTGATATATGGTGACAATTATTGTATTCGGCTAATTTCCAGGTAACTTCACGGAGAACCCGCCGTCGCCGGCCCAGCTGCTGGAGGCGAAGAACTTCTTCGCAGAGTCCGTCAGCCGGCAGTACCTGAACTCCAAGTACACAATATTGGGGAAGAACACGAAGCACTCGCCGAAGCACCTCTTCGCCAGTTTGGAGGCACTGCCGCAGTGGAGGAAAGAGTTGTCGGACTATGTTTGATCACTCGTGTCGTGAGATTTTATCACCACTACCACAACACTCGAGTGTGTCGTCCGCAAAGTACCTACGTCACACTAATTTCGTGAATTTTTTACCCCTCCCCCGTCCTTGTCACAGTCGGTCACATTTGTAGGAACCCCACGGCATTCAGCACACGGCTCTTTTAACGGATTGAACTCACGTAAATTTATGTGTTTGGTTTCGTCATTATTCGACGAACTATCCATTTCCAGTCTCTCCCCTTGACCACGGCCAGTGTAAATGTATCGAAATATGCAGTTAAATAATAACTATGCCATAAACCTTAACATATGCTAGTTGAATCCTTTCAAGTTGTTTTATTTCAGCTCGAAAAATATTAGCACCATAAGTTGCCTTTAGACGCCAAGTGAAATTTTAAATCTACTGACAATTTACATTTATTTGTCTTTCGAATTTATTGACAATTTACGAGTTGCTATTTATCAAGGCGAAGGACTGATAACAGCGCACAAGGTGTAGTACATATTTGTTAATTCTTTTCTATTAAAATACATATAATAGTCGTAAAATAGTAGACATTTTGAATATCTTATCGACGTAAACTGCCAAATGAATTGAATTTTGGTCATAGGGTTTAGAGAATGAAGGAATGTAGTACTTCGTTATATTTATTATTGATATTATTTTAAATATTAAAAATACCAAGCTAATTGAATTAAAAACAAATTGGATGTAATATTATTGTAGTGACTTAAAATTGTGCTTGTGATAGAAATGAGGCTAAATGCACACGTCCTTTGTGTTATAGTAACTGTGAAGGTAACCATTAAAACTACTTTTGGTATAACAATTGAAGTTTGAGCAATAGTCAATCCCAAATAAAGATATATTATCTTGATGTAATGTTGGAGTATACATTATTATCTCCAACTTAGTAATTTCGTTACTGTTACTTTTTAATATTATCATTTTGTATCAATGCACCTTCTATTTGTTGATCGCCATTTTAAATTATGGTCCGCCATTTTAATTTAACTCGAGAAATTAAACGTAACGAAGTTAAATGAAACGGGCGACGTTTAATTTTATGACTTTTTATTAAACCTCGTTCACTCTCGCGAGAGTAATATGGATGATGATCATTTCAATGTATTTTGACTCTGCAGTATGACCACTGCTCTGAAATGGATTGTGCAAGATTATTTCGTATAACCTCAAAATTGTTTGAAGACGAATTCACAAGAAATATTAGCTACTTGTAGGTGTGTATGTTAAAAAACAATTACATAATGTATGACTTTTTTTAGTCCATGCTTTCCGATTGGATGTCTTAGTGAGATCTTCAAACGGTTTTGAGAATACTCGTTGTCGTTGATGAAACCAAACGTGTACCTATGTTTGAATTTGTCATGTGCGATAGTGTGTAAAAAAATTATTTCATTTTTATCTAAGTAACCAATCGCAACTTAGCTTTATTAGATCTGTTATTATGGTTATGGCAATTTTCAAAGCCTTCCGTTACTAAAATCGATTTTAAGCCGACTTCATAATAGGAGGAGTTTCTCAATTCGTCTGTATTTTTTTATGTTTGTTAGTATGCTTTCTATCCAAATACTTGCATAATATATTAAACACTATTATGATAATTTGAAACTTTATAATAATTTGATACCTTTATTTAATTTGTGATAAGTTCTAATATAATGCGGTGCGTCACCTAGTCTTTAAGTACATATATAAACCAATATGGTCATTCTTTATTATTTATTCTTATTAATTTCAAATGTTTTGCAATAGCGATTTTTATATACCGTTATGAATGTTGTGTATGCTTGTTGCGAATATGTGGTTAGGTGTAGATTTATTTGTATGAAATTGTTTGTGAGTAGTTGCGTTAGAAATGCCTTATTCGGTTTTATTTATGGGTTAAGGTGGCATAGCCGAATGTGGGAAGCTGGGAATAGGATAGGAGTTGAATAGGAATTAGGATAGGATGGGATGGGAGTGACACTAATGTTTAATCAATTCAACGATTATTATGGGAATCACATTCCTTGAAGCATTTTGATCGATTGATAATGATCTTTTTTTATTAGTGCACCATCAGACATATAATAAAACCTTGTGTGATTGCAGTTGCAAATGTGTAGTGTAATTTTCGTTGGTCATCTCTACTGCCACGGATGCAATGTCATTAAACCAAATTGCTACTGCTTCAGAATCAACTTTTCTGGTGTTTATGTATATGAATATGTGTTGGCGTTTCTTCTTTTGTGTCCAATGAAACATTCTTATTTCTCTATTAGACAAAACAACACTTGTCTATTAAAACTTTTTCAGTTTTCTCTTTTTCTTTATTACAGATCCATTTCTTATCTCTCCATTCCATGGTGTTTCTATATGTGCATTATTTTCTGTAACTGTAATTTATTTTCTAATAGTAATAATTAGATTATATGGTTAATGGACATCTCAATATTTGTAATGTAATGTATAATAACATAGTCATGTGTAATGGCAAATAATAATCTATCTACCTTAGAGACGTTCGGGGAATGCAATGATTTTATTAATTAATTTTACAAGGACGATGCGTCACTTCCAATTGATATATTTACATATCAGACGCCATATTATTTATAATTATATTCTTAAAGAAGGCGTAATTTAAGTATACAATTAATTATGAAGCGTATAAGTTTGAATGAAACTTATTTAATATAGTGAAACATATTTAAATATGTCGTAAAAGTCTTGTATTGTATAACTTTAACCGTGTGTCAATTTGGGAAGGAGTTGATAACAAACAACCAAAGACAATTTTTATTTATGATTTTCGTTTTTATAAGTCAAGGGTAAGTTATTTAAGTAAGAGAAGTGACGAGCGCTGTAAGTTATCTCCTGCCTATGGGAGGACTGAGTTTTTAATTTTCTTTAAGGCTGTTTTAGACATCACTTGTATGTAACCGTCAACATAATCTATTAAAGTCCCCTTCTTCGTATGTAGTCATTTTTATAAATATTAAAACAATAGTAGTAAGGCGTGTTATTCAAATAATAATAATGTAGATCTGTGATACTCAATGTTAATCGAATATATTCTTATCTTCTTTAAGGGAAGTTTTATGAACTGAAAAGCTGTGTAGGGCCTGTGTAAGCCGAATAAAAAGCCTCTAAATAAAAAGATAGTTTGCATTTTTTCTCCCTTAGTTTTGAACCTTGTTACAAAACAGCAAAGTTCAAATTGTGTCCACTGTTTTACCAGGATTAGTATAACATCAGGCTGTGCAGTTTCTTAGGGGATAGATGAGATAATGTCATCTATATGTTTATTATACCTGTTACTAAGAATATACTATACGGCTCTAGCCTTCTTCCGAGACGGTATCGTACCCGAATGAACATAAATTTGTATTATAAAAAATTTAACAGCCAGTAAAGTGCAATTTCTGAACTGAATCTGTCTTGTATGACAGTATGGAATATATTTTATATGAATTAGAAAGCTTTCTCGATTGACTTATTTTCCTTTTGACCCGTTGGCCCTTTCCTCGGTATTTTTTTATATTTTAGTATTATTTATTTTGTCGGCTTGCTTGGTTAGTTTCGCTGCTGTTCAAGAGGTCCCGGGTTTGAATCCTTGTAGGGGAGAATGTTTGTGTCGTGAACACAGATATTTGTTTTTGAATCATGGTCATATCTATGTTTTTAATAGTATGTATAATCCGTCATCTAGTATCGATAACACAAGTCTTACTGCCGCGCTCCAAAACGTCAAATAACGTTAATGAGTACATAACGTCAAAAAATGACAATTCAAAACTAGTCGCTATTCTTGCCGGGTCTATGGTCTAGATTTGAATGAAAATTTTTGACATCAAATACTCATTGAAGTTAATAGACGTCTCCGAGTGCGGCAGTTAGTGTTTATGCTACTTACTTTCGGCTAGATGGTAGGTGTCAGTGTAAGAAATATTATTATTATTTCACACATTGAATTAATTCATTTGGAAAGTCAATAAAAATATTTTAAATTGAAATACTTAGTAATGTAAAACAAACTTAATTTTATTCAATTCGTTATTGCACACAGCAATTATTGTAACATTAACAACCTTAACTAGGTGCTATGAAAAAAGGTACATGTAGACTAAACATAGATTATACATATAAGTAAAAACATACGTACATAGTACCTAAATACAGAGGTACATTATTTTTATTGGTACAGCTATGGTCTTTAAGATCAGGTACACAGAGATTATTACTACATTACAAGGCTGTAATGTAGAAAAAGTCCTGTATAAGAATTGTCAACAATATAATTTTTTTGCGCCAATAATAATTTCCTCATTTTTGGTTTGCATTAGATAAACAGATTTTACAAGCATATTTTTTTTACCATAGAATGCAATCAAATGATAATTAAATTTTGTCGACAACTATAAAGTTTAATGACACAATGAACTCAAATCATTCTTTTCCTAATGCTTTTTGTCATGAATTATGAATATTACTACATACTTACATATAAAAAGTAAGGTAAACATTGAAACTACTGTAAAAAAAATGATGAGATTGAATTGAAACGATTTTGTTCAAGCATAGAAAATACCATTGAAATAAAGCCCCAACGAAAGTACTGGAAAATTACATTTGCTTTTGTAAACATTGTAGAATCTGTCTGCCTTCATAGGTCCATTTGTTCATAGCTACGGTACATCAGTCGTGATTAACTTTAGTTCTATTTTCAATGTGATTAGTGAGTTTCTACAGATAATAAAACTAAATATATCTAGTATTTACAAATTAAGTAATACGTATCGTAGACACTGATATCACAATTTCATTCGGGAGATTTGTATAACAATAACCTAAGTCTCGCCACCAATCAGCTTCTTTGTTACAAAGCCTTAAGTGAAACGCTTAACGAGCTGCCGCCTGTACCTTGGTAATCCGCAAACATATCTAACATTAAGAAAATAACTAATCGGTTCTATTTCAATAACCTCTATTCATTAGTAATCGCTGTGTAGATTTCCTTCTAGAGTAAGAAGATCTAGGTACGCAAAGTAGAGCGGTGTCCTATTCTAACTGAATAGAGTTTGTATAATATTATTTATCACTAAAACGCAAGGTGCATATAGATAAATTCATTGCAATATAAATACTAGAAAGGTCCTTATTTATGGGGTCAGTAGACGATCAAAATTGCTTGCCAAGCATGCTTGATGAAGCTTGAATCAACACATATAATATAAATTAAAACTTTATTTACTTCACAACGAGATACAAGTTTTATTGCTAGAATTCCGAATTGCCCCGCTGCGACCCGAATCGGTGTGAATTGACCTAATAAGGACTGAGACTGACTGAGTGGAGGTTACTGAAATAGCCCGTTTACCCCCGAATACAGAAACGCTACTCAAATTTTGACCTCTGCTTATAAAGTTAAGTAGACCTGACAGAATTTGTATGGAAAAACGTCAATTTTAAAAATAATACCTACTTAAATCTAATGGGATTTCCGAGACGGTCAATCTCGTTCATTTTCCGTGTGTTTCTGTGTTCTCTTGCTAGGTCAAACAGACATAAAAAAGATCTGTTTGACCTAACAACAGAACAGAAACACATAGAAAATGAACGAGCTAGACTCAAGCTGATTGACCGTCTCGGAAGCCCATTAAGCAAGACTCAAACATTGAGTAGCATTTCTCTATTCGTGGGTAGTTCAGTATTGCACAGGAGTCACGATCAATCTATCTCCAGTTTCCTGAAGCTCCCTTCGACAGACACCAAATCCCCCGGTGTACCGTTCCTTCCTCGCGAAGAGGTGATACCTCGCGCGCTCAGGATCTCCATCTCGTCTAGGGCCATCACCTTCTTCCTCTGGTCACCCAGCAGTTGCTTGGTGAAGCTAATCATCTCTTGCATGGGTATCTCCCCGCCGAATATAGACGGGAGACACTCGCGGTCTATGGTCTTGTGCAGTTGCTTCAGGGTTGTGTGGAACTGGGGGAGTGGAAAGTAATTATTGTTTTTATTACAAAGATTTTGGTGGTTAGAAAAAGAATTTCGAAAAATTATGATCTTGAGGCGGGAATCGAACCCACGTCCGCTGCTATCCGGGCAGGTGCCTGACCGCTCGGCCACCCAAGACACTATAAGTGTACCAAAATCTTTGTACTAATTTTTCTAACATTTATTTAATGTTAAAATTAAAAATCGAATATTATTTTTATGCTAGACATGGGAAGCTTAGAACGGGAATTAACGCGATTAAGTAGGTATTTACCAAAAATTTAAATGTGACCACGGTCAGTCCGCCTGTGACCACGGTCGGTGCAACCCGGCTGAAACGTCATGCATTAAAAAAGGTAAACAGGTACATACTACATCTTCTTCATCTCCCTGACCTGTTCCCAGTCTATCTGGGGTCGGCGCAGTATGTTTCCTCTCCCATTCATATCGGTCAGTACATTCAGTACAACAGTACCAATACATACTACATAATCGCGTTAATTCCCGTTCTAACCTATATTGCTCATGCAACGCGAAAGTTTAATAGTCATTAGGGAAGCTCTTGCCCTTCATCTCACCTGATAGTAAGTGACGATGAGGGCCGAAGATTGAATCGAGCTTCACCTGGAACTCTCAACCACCGAGGGACTGGCTTTCTTATCACAAATTGTCGGAACACAATAATGCTGTTAACGTTTAACACATAAGTCGAGAGAGAGAGGAGCTCAGTGGCTTAACGCACTGCACTGCGATCGCGTAAACTGAGCAATGATCGCTAACGCCGGACTTTTGATGGGTTACCAAAAAAATATTATGTCGAGCTCCTTCGTACTTCGGAGGGCGAGCCGTTGGTCCCGGCTGCACCAACATGCGTCAACACAAACCCGCACTGGGCCAGCGTGGTGGGTTGTGGCCCATTCTCCTTATAGGTAGGTATTCTTCGATCCATTCTATATGGAAGGCCTGTGTCCCAGCAGTGGGGACATTAAAGGGCCTACAATGATGAGGTATGGAGTAGGATTGGAATAATTATAATATTTTTATACTAGTTGGAGAAGCTCTTGGCCTAAATCTCTCACCTGTTTGTAAGTGATGATAAGGGCCGAAGATCTAATCAAGCATCCACTAGTGATGGCTTGATGACATCTGACCGATATTAATGTTAAGAGCATCCCTATTCCCAGCATCCTTTCTTAGGAATTTATGAGCAACCCAATAAAATACAAATCTTCATCACATACCCACATAAACGTGTTTTATAACGGAACTAGAACCTAGGATGGATCGGTCACGGTTACTTACCACATGAGCCTCGTGGGTATTCAAATTGTAATGAACTTAATTAGCATAGGTACTAGTGATATTATGCTTCACCGGCCATGCATTGAGGGACAATTACAAATATCTATATCTTGGCTAGGTAACTGGCGAAACCAGTTATGAATCCGTGTTGTGCGTACTGTTGTAGGTACCTTTTCATGACACAATTTGCAAATTTAAGTCTTAGCCCTGCGTTTAAAGGTGGAGTGGTATTTTATTAATCCAATTTAAACATGCCGTGACGGCATAGAAAAATACAATTCCCGGCGATTAGCAATAGGCTCTCCCCTTTTAGGTGCACGGGACCTAAAGTGAAACACCTTTGCCTACCCGCTAGGGAGAAAGGCGCATAAATCACGCCATTGATAAGAGATAGATTGCAATATATTGCTAGGAGTCTGTTACACAATCGACAAGTAAGTACTGAGTAGCTTACTTATCAGATCATTTGAGTTTTAGGGCCTGTTTCACAATCGACAAGTAAGTACTAAGTAGCCTACTTCACAGATCATTTGAAAGTTGTAATATGAAATATATGTCAATTGAACTGCAAAGTAAGCTACTTCGGACTTACTTGTCGATTGTGAAACAGGCCCTAAATATGAAATAAATGTCAATTGAACTACCAAGTTAGCTAATCAGAACTTGTCGATTGTGAAACAGGCCCTAGGTGGTATAAGGTGTAAGAGGAACGCTGCTACGTTTCCCTCGTACGATACCCGCGGGAGTAGGGAGGGGGGGCTGGTGACAATTGTACGCTGCTCTGTCACAACACGGCTATCAAACTTAAATTAATAGGTACTTACGTATAGCCTCTCAGCCATTTTTGGTGACACTTTGCTTTTGGCGAAATCTATGATGTATTTGATGGCGGCAGGTATATTGATCAGGTGAAACTCTTTATGCCGCATAGGTAGCGATTGCTGGAATAAAAATAAATTAAATCTACACATGTAGGTATTCAAATTAAATACAGATTAAAACCTACAACAGCATCATCAAATAAAAGCACTTTTGGTGAGCATTGACATCGAAGTACCTCGGTACGGTCAACGGCATTTCACTAAAACTTTATGATTATGTTATGGCGACTGATTTTGGTAAGATATTGGCAGCTAACTAAGCGCACTTGAGAAAAGTTCTACCACCAACCAATTATCATCATCATCATACAACATATCCAAAAATTATTCAAATCGGACTACCTTTACGGGGTAAACAGTGTACTAAAATTTACAGCTTCACAATCTCACAATACTTTATATGGTTGCTACAATTTGAACCTTAACGAATTGTCATAAGGCTAAGCCAATGAAGGAGCGCTTGGCCTGCGATTGCGTATACTAAGCAATGTCAATGGCCAAAAATGTATTATCTCGAGTTCCTCCGTGCTTCGGAATGCACGCTAAAGCCGTTGGTCCGGCTGCATATACACATACATACATGCATAAATCACGCCTATATCTCCGTGGGGTAGGCAGAGGTGAACTAGCACCCACGTTTCGCCAATTATGTTAGGTCCCATGTAATAGGTGGCGAGCCTATTGCCATTTATCGGACACAAAAGTCGCAGTATATTGCTATTGCTAGGTGGTATAAGAGGAACGCTGCTGCCCATTCCTCATCACTGATTTATCCTTAGTCGCCTTCTACGACACCCACGGGAGAGATTTGGGGTGGTGACAATTGTATTCTACTCTGCCGTCACCACACGGCTCTATTTGCATGCGGCTGCATTTGCAGTCATTAATACCCACCACCCCGCACTGGGCCAGCGTGGTGGGTTATGGCCCATTCTCCCTGTATTCTTCAATCCACATGGAAGGCCCGTGCCCCAGCAGTGGGGACAATAAAGGGCTGGGAATGATGATGGTGATGATGATTACTACCATGAACCGGCGTACTGAAGTTGTAAAAGTAACACTGAATGATCTATACGGTCGAAACATTTGCAATAATCAGTAAAGATCACGTCAATCTGTCGACCGTCATTTCGGATCAATATTAGCATATAGCTACCTTTTTTTAAAATTATTGTCCGAATGAATACAAAATCGTGCACTGTCCCATAGAGAGTTAACGAGGAGGTTGAAACTACGCACCTCCCCCCACTTCATGAGCCTTGCGAAGTCGCTCGGGTTCCACGCGGCGACATGCGCGCCGGTCACCCCTCCGCCATCGCCCACGTGCGTGTACCCACATATTTGGTCCAGGGGATTCATTTCACTCACACATCCATTCATACGAATACAGATCATATAAATACGAAAGACATGGAAGTATGGGCTAGACCCTTTGCCTTCCCTAAAAATATAGGGAGAATTTAACAACAAGAAAACTAGACCCTTTGCCTTTCCTTAAAATAAAATAAAAACACAAAAATATAAAACTACGCACCTCCCCCCACTTCATGAGCCTTGCGAAGTCGCTCGGGTTCCAAGCGGTGACATGCGCGCCGGTCACCCCTCCGCCGTCGCCCACGTGCGTGAACCCGCATATCTGATCCAGCGGGTCCTCGAGAAGGCTCTCGTAGATCATCGTGTGCACGCGGCACATGTCCCAACAGGTCAGCTTGGTGGCGTTGAACTTGCCTGTGTGACAAGGGGGAAACTAGTAGAATCTCCTTCTTCTCCCTGCAGGGTCGGCGCCGCGTATGTTTCCTCTTCCATTCATATCGGTCAGACGTCATCAAGCCATCCACTCCTTTTGGATTCATGTCATCCATCACACCGGAAAGGTGCTAGTGATGAATGTATAGAGACGGAACTGACCATGTCGAGAGACCGATGAACGGTACAATAATTACATAGAACAAAGAAAATGATCAATGCATCATCAAAAAAAGCTGTAATTTCAATTTATTTCACATTATTATCTTTTCGATAATGGTTCCGTAGTAATATAGGAAAGTACATACATACATACATAAATCACGCCTATATCCCCGAAGGGGTAGGCAGAGGTGAACTAGCACCCACATTTCGCCAATTATGTTAGGTCCCATGTAATAGGTGGCGAGCCTATTGCCATATATCGGGCACAAAAGTGTCGCAGTACATTGCTAGGTGGTATAAGAGGAACGCTGCTGCCCATCCCTCATCACTGATTTATCCTTAGGATTTATCTATAGGAAAGTGAAGTGTTAAAAATTGTTAACCAATTCAATATGTACCTATGTGACCTTTTGTTTCTTTTGAATAATAAATTGTGGCTAGAAAGAGTTCGAAAATTGTATTATTACGACTTGATGCGGGAAAATAATTGTAATCTTGATTCTTAAATTTTTGACCTTTTTCTAACCACGATTTTCTTTGTAATATTTTTCCTACCATTTATCAGATAGGTAGGTATAAGTAATTTTCAAATAGCTTACATTGGTACAGTTTCCTCGTTACCCATCAAGGTTTGCACAAAACAATCATTTCAAAATATTAACACGGCGAAGCAATCAAACAAACAAACAAACACAATTGACTAACAAGACGAACGGAACAATTGTCGCATGACGACATTCAAAGGTGACAGTTTCCACGCAACATCTATACCTACGTATGCAAATGCGACAATTAACAAGATTGACTCGTTAAAGCAAACACAGACAATCGCCGACAAGCCCAAATTTCGCATGGCAACAAACTAAATTGACGCGTTAGCCAACAGCACATACCTACAGTAAGTACCAAATTCGCGTAACGCCAGCATTAACATACAGTACAGTTGGTTTTGTAACGGATATAGGTATGCCTACATACGCAGCTACAGTTTCGAAATAAAGAAAAAAATCTTACTCATGTTGTAAACGATGACGCGCCGACCCCTCCTGTCCCGCACCGGCGATACAGCGACGTACCTTGAAGTTGGGAAACGGTTTTGAAATTAAACCAAACAGAAAACTCATGGCGTGCGTGTTAGATAACATAGAAATTGGCTGAGGTCACGGCCGGAGCGATCTTCAACTCGTGAGATTCGTGACGTAAGAGCTTGTGGGAACACAAAACTGCGAATTGGGGCGATCAAACTACACTTAGATTACGCAGGGCGGCGAAAATACCAACCCGCACTGGGCCAACGTTATGGCCCAATCCATAGGCAAGGCCCGTGCCCCAGCAGAGATAGATTAATATTATAGATTAATAATATATTATTGATAGTGACTCGATGAATATTTACTTTATAGTTAGTAGAGGAGCTCGCTAGCGCAGTGGCACAGCGATCGGCCTGTGATTGCGTAAACTAAGCAAGGCCGGTCATTCGATGGGTGACCAAAAATGTATTATCTCGAGTTCCTCTATACCTACTTCAGAAGGCACGTTAAGCCGTTGGTCCCGGCTGCATTTGCAGTCATAAGTGATGATGATGATGAGTTATTTTTAATATATTTTCACGGATTTGGATCGGACGTAGTGCGTATAAATAACCGCTCTTAAGAACTAACGGCCGCAGTCGCTTTTCCGATTATCATTCCGAGATATTATCTCATCAAGATTAAGTTTTCAATTCAAGAACACACTAGATTTCCACTAAGCAATTATTATTACCCGCAATTGATCATTTCCTGCAGTTTCGAATCTTCGCAGTCCATCTTCACGAACACCTCTGGGTAGTACTTGCGCAGGTTCAAGTATTTGAGCAACGTCTGTTGAGCCATCGGGATGCTGTATTTCTTGTGCCGCAGAAACCTCAGCAGGAACGATTCGTCTGGGTACAATAGGAACCAATATAGACCAATGTAATTATACCAATGGCTTCATCGTTGGTTTGTATGCTGTGGTGGGAGCGAGGGGTATACCAGCTAAATCCCTATATTCATTACTAGAGACCTAGCTTGGCTTGTCGAGAGCTTTCGTAAGTTCTACACTGGACCGTGTGTCTAAGGCGGCTATCGCGGAATCTTATCAAATGTGGCTGGGCAGAGAGAGAAGTCTGTATGGTGAAGGTGAGTATTGACTAGTTGTGAAGAAGCCCCGTAAACTTACACTTGGGTCACAATCCCAAGCGCCGCCACTGAATTCCCTCTCTGCAACACTATGGACCCGGCACCCGCACGGTGAACCCATGGAATGCTAAGAGTTAACGTCTGTCATACATATATAATTAACCCTTTACAGGCTAGTGGTAAATTCTGTCCATGCTGGTCTGGAAGCGAAAAATAAAGTATAATAAGGCCACCCCCGACCCATCCCATGCGTGTCGTAAAATGCGACTAAGGTAGGTTGCCCGGTGTAGACCAAGGAGCATCTTGGGGCACTCAATTAATGGTAGAGGGCAACACTTTTGGAACTAGATCCAATGAACATGTAAGTTTATAACAATTGCTCGTTGGACTCTATGTTTTACGTAAAACAGGGTAAGGTTAAGCTTCCCTTGAAACGGACTTGGAGACAAAGCCTTCTCCTTACCTTGTCGAACGTTCCTGATGTCGTTGTTCTGTTGGATCCACTCCCTCATCATCTGCAACGCCTGCTCCCTCGTCGCGGGTGTCTCCCTGAGTTCCTTAGCGGTCTCCGCTGCTATGCTCTGCACCGTCCGCCCCGGCTTGCCCCTGTCCGCTTTCTCGCTTATGATGTTCCATGTTGTCGTCACTGTTAGCAATACGCTCGCGGTCGTCATGGCGATCTGCGGTGTTGGGATCTGGAACTGAAGCCTTTATTTCAAGAGGTGATTCTTTTCGATCGTCTATGCTAGTGTCCTGTTTTAAAACGGTTCACCTCACCTACCCCTTCGGGGATATAGGCGTGGTTAATGTATGTGTGTGTACGTAAAGGCATAGACACAACTTGTTACTAAGCTACGCGGTCTAAATGATGCCTATCGATATTTAAAGATTTATGTCGCGTGACTGAGTGTTCGTGTCTGAAGGGAAAATGAAATCAAACACGTAAGTACCTACACGATTTCAGCACTCTGCAACATTATATTTTCCTTTTGGTAGATACATAGGTAGGTATTCTTAATTAGCAATTTTCGATCTTATTTTCAATTACAAAGGTAACTTAATTTTGTATCTAGACAAGACTTAGGTGCTTGTTGAAATATATGTATTATCATAACGTGTCGTGTTACAAATACAATATCAAATTTATAATTTTGATATATATTTTCTGCAATTCTGGACAAATTATTATTTATCAGCTTCGATGATCAATAAATAATTTATCTGTCTACCAGTCAGTTTCTTAATATTAGATTTCACGTTGCGTGCACTCATTTCGCTATGATGTGTGCCCATGACAAAACCTCGTGATGAACAAGTTATGGGCAATAACGCGAACTTTGACGGTTTGCCAATATAAATATTTTCGCTTTTCAACACTCCAACATTTTTAGGGTTCCGTCCCTGGAAAATGGAGCGTTATACTTAGACATCCATGTCCGTCAGTTCGATTGTCTGTCACCAAGCTGTATCTCATGGACCGTGATAGTTAGACAGTTGAAATTTTCATAGACGATGTATTTTCTGTTGACGCTATAGCAACAAATACTAATAAACAGAATAAAATAAATATTTAACGGGCCCTTTTACAACAGATATGCTTAATGGCTTATAGATATACAACATGTAATTGAATATTTCAATTACAGGTTGTATGCTTGCTAATTATGTACCTACTCAAGAAAGCAGATAAAATAAATAAAAATTTTCCCCCAGTTTTTTATAGATAATTAATGGTACGGAACCCGTCGTGCGCAAGTCCGACTCGCCCTTGGCCGGTTTCCAACGGATGTAACTTAAGAAACGGGTCCAAAATGTGCCCAGTGCGATTTCAAAAGAGTATAATTAAATAAATGGCGATTCCACCTGACAAAGCCATTGTAAGTAAATTGTTTTTCTTTTTTGTGTTACTTGCGCCATCCCTACGGAGTACCTTAACTATTCAATGCGGTCCTTTGCTTACGAATTCAAAGCGTAATGGAGAATTTGGTACCTTCCTTCTTGCGTACATAGGTACCTATGTTACAACAGTTTTTTGGTGTCGAAATCCGCTAATGGCGCGCCTTGGCATTGATTAACGAGTTTTTCATGATGAGCATTACGGGGTTACACAATTAATAGGATAATCTGTGTAATGCGATTACAGTATAGCGCGAATTATATCATAATAACCGTGAGTTCGTTGTTCCATCCGCGGTACTTAGCCAGTCATCAGTCGCAATGAAAAGTCGTTCTAAGATTTGTCTACATTCTTTATTATTAGTCATCTAGCATTAACAGCCGTGCTCAGAGATGTAATTTTAAAGTAAAGGGTTCCTTATTAGCGAGTTTTTCGTTAATTCAAAACTAGTCGCTATTCTTGCCTATGGCCTAGATTTAAATGAACATTTTTTTGTAATAAGTACAACTCATTAACGTTAATTGACGACTCTGAGAGCTGCACTCAGAGACGTCAAATCAACCTAAATGAGCACCTATTTCATGTCAAAAAATGACAATTTAAAACTAGTCACTATTCTTGCCAAGGTGTAAATATGGTCTACATTTAAATGAGTTTTTTTTGTAATTAAGCAGGACTCATTACCGTTAATTGCAGCAGTAAGAGTATCTAATCTTTATGCGATTGAACAGAAACACAGAACTCAATTATTATTATCTCTTATTTCCAACTGACTCCGAACGGCACTAGGCAAAAATTTGGCCACTTCTCCAAGAATTTGCACGGTGGCCGCAGACCATTTGTGTGGTGGGCCGAACGCCCTCGGGTGCACGACTAAAGCCGCGAAACCTTGCATAACCTCCACTTTACAGTGTTCCAACTTCCCTATCACCAAAGCGGCCTCCCTGTACGCGGCCGGGTGAATCCTTTCAATCTCGCTCTGGTTAAACGCGCAAAGTATCTGCCGGAGCGCCACCAAGTCATAGTACGTGTAATCCTCCGGCTCTTTCGACGCGAAATCTTCCCGTACCCGCTCAGCTAACGCGGAGAGCTGGGCTTCGTCCAGACCGTAATTCAGTCCGAAGTTCTGTACGACGTCAATGTCGCTAAAGGTCATGTTTGCGTAGTCGTCAGGCGAGAGCGCCGGCGTGACCCAGCGGAGGAGCGTGAGCGTAGAATCTGGAACGTTCGACACACCGCCGTAGAAGGTCACGACGGATTGCCAAATGTACTCCGCTTCCTGTTGCCCCAACCGCTCCTTGCCTAAGTGAGCAAGGCAATGCACAACCTCCTTCGGTTGGACCGTTTGCAAATCCGACAATGTCATCTTCTGGCTTTCCGGCAGCTCTAGGATTTCGTCACACGTCAAACCGTGCACGAAAAAAATATGGCACAGAAACGCCACAATCGTAATCATTGTGCCCGATCTCTTGGAAAAGTAGACCGCGCACCTTTAACCGTCAGTGTCGAAAGCTGGACTAGGCATTTTAATTTCAAGAGCAGTTTCCGTTCGTGATTGATTAATCTCATTCTTAATTCAGTAGTCTATTGAGTGAAAGGTGCGCCATAGGGAGTTGTTTAACGATAGGTAGGTACCTACATCTTGTGTTGGTGTCTGTAGTGTCTCAAGGGAATGAATTAATTTAGTTATTTTCTTTTAAATCGTAACAAATTCTTGATAAACTGCTTAACTAACCAGTGTATTTATTAGGTACTTATATTTTTTTTATTTTCATTTTATTTTAACTTTTGTATATTATTATTTTTGTATATTATCTAGGGGGATTTGTGGAATAAGCCCTCTTGTAGTATAAGAAAATTCTGCACCGACCCTAAACGAACTGGTAGCAGGGGGTAGTAGTAAGAACACGACTTTACTTGATATGATAGGTGTGAATGTAAGAAATATTAAATTTAACTCAAGACATCATGATGACGCAGTGGAAATGACGAATGCGATACCATGACGACTTCGTCATTATATCCAATGACTAGTATTCTAAAGTAAATTGAAAATAGTAGGAATTTAGATTTTATCTTCGAAGGTGCTACACGTTCTCTGTAAAGTGACAATTCTGTCTTGTTGGAACAATTGCAATAATTAATTTGTTTATAATTTAGGACTTAAGTGGCTACCATACAGTATTCTTATACAATTAAACCTAGATCTTTATCGTTAATTAAACCATGCAGGTTCATAGTTTATCTAACTAAAGCATTTAAATAGCCTTTGAAGGCGTTTCAAGTAAAAAATAGGCCTTCAAAAGCTATTTAATAAAATAAACTCATATCCACCTAAAACAAAACAATTTTAAATAAATATTTATACGTATAGCGGAGTTCTTGAAATCTAAGAGTTAGAACTTCCTTGTCAACAAATAATTTACCATTATTATGTATATTACATATACTCATACTAACTGGTGTATTTTAAGACCTATTAAAATGATTCTCGTGTTTTAATGACACGTAAAGCCACTCACTCGGTATTAATTTCTCCATGCCAATTGATGACAGTTCATATTTTAAAATGTCGATTAGGTAAGTAAACTAAAGTATTAACAAATCAGTTATAATTTACAGTATCCCTGTCTCAATACCACTTTAATTACGACAGTCAGTAGGTAACTAGCTCTGCCCGCGACTTCGTTCGCGTGGATTAAACTATTTATGGTTAGTTAAGGTGTGTCAATCTTGAAACTTTCGTCGCTGACATTTTTCAACCATAGCCTTCCTCGATTAATGGACTATCCAACACAAAAATAATTCCATTCGATTTCAACTTTAACATTATATAAATGTTAGAAAAATTAGTACAAAGAATTTCGAAAAATTATGGTCTTTCCCGCCTCAAGACCATAAATTTTCGAAATTCTTTTTCTAATCACCAAAATCTTTGAACAAATTTTTCTAACATTTATATAATGTTAAAGTTTTTTCAATCCGTAGTTTCTGAGATTAGCGCATCCAACCAAACAAAAAAACTCCTCAGCTTCATAATATTATAATATATAGTATAGATATTATTATGAGAAATGTAACAAAACCAGGAGACACGGCAATTACCTCGTTAATCAAAAAAGCCGTTACAAGGCACTGTCCATAAAATAACCAACGGATACGATTTGCGTAAGTGAAGTGTTCCCTAACACCGCTTCAGGACGTGGTGTGAGTAAACCGAAGTTTAACATTGACAAACAGCGATTGCCGAAGTCAATATAAAGCGGTTGATTACTGTGTTTTTAATTAAAATTTCAATGACTGTTGCCAAATTGCTCGCGCAACGATATGCAGTACTTAGTAGGTACTAATATAACTGAACAATATTTGGTCGACCTGAAATTTTTGCCGACGTATTTAATATTTCATGATTTCAGCCCCCCCTAAGGGTGGGTAGGGGAGACCCCTATCCTATCATGACAGTAGGATTGGGTAACAGATGTTTGTGGTGTGGCTATGTTATCTGATAGTAAGTAAAAGTATAGTAATTAAATTCTCGAAATATTTTGCTCAAAAAATATCTAAAAATTCAATCAAACCTATTTATCATTAGATACTTACAACTCTGAATCCCTAAAGGGGTATGGCTTGAATCGTATAGCAATAGATAGGTTCTTTCTAGAGAGAAAGAAGTTATTGAGAGGTCACATTTTGAATTGTTGTCCGATTCGAGATATCGGCTTATTTATATGTGTTTTTTCTATGCAACTCACGGTCGCCATCTTGATTTTTTGTCGCATAGGTACCTGAGTTATAAGACTGGAGAGATCTATTGATCTCAAACTCTTAAGTATTTTTGCTATATTCGTCAAACGTCTGAACTGATTTTAATGATTTAGGTCTTAAATGAAAGGTATAGAATTAATGTATGGACGAATTACGACGTTTGACGAATATAACAAATATTTATTTTAGAATAAATATTAAGCTTTATTGCATAAAATATACAATTGGCGAACTTAACACTATACAGAATTCTCTACCAGTTAACCAGTGAAAAACAATGAAAAATATTCTAAAATATTCTTAGAGATGTAATCACAGAATGATTTAATATTCAAGGTAGGCGTACTCCGATCGGACACCAAATCAGGACAAGCGCCATACCAATTCGTGTTCTATGAGTGCATACCTTTCTAACGATATATGACATATCTATTGGATCCTAGACCAGAGTCCCTACATTTGTGCCCATACCCCTTTCTTTTTACATGCGCAATGATACCACTGTCGCAAAGTAATCAATTTTGTTATAAGTAATTTTAAATAGTAACAGTAATTACAGTATTACCTAACTGTCTCCGTGGTTTGCCCACCGGAATTAAGATTACGAGGTCCCGTCCCGGCTTCGATTTTCAGGAGTGTATTCAGGTGAGATGAAAGCTAAGAGCTTATTTGCTGTCGAGCATAAAAAAAAGCTCTTGCACACAATTCATTCATAACGTTCCACAATATGCAAGACAAGATAGCCTTTGTAGGTCAGCAATGAGTTTTTGCTTTGTCGAAAGCAACTCCAATCATAAATATTGAATCTATGGCAAATGATGCAATTAAGGCAGATGTGATTGGTCGACGAATGTCGTTAAACAACTGACAGGCAATTTGGTATTTGACAAATCAAACGATCGCGGTGACGGTATTGATGTAATAACTTAAACTATCTATCGCTTATCTCATCATTGATACTGATTCGTATCTGATCCTCTTTCGTAGCGTAACTATAAGTTATGATCAAATAATAAGCTAAGCTCTGAAATGCAATCGCTGAGAGCTGCTAGACCAACTAGTTTCATCTGTGGAGACGCCATACTTCTCCGGATAGCACAAGGATAGGATAGGGTGGGATAAGGGCAGGGTGATAATGATAACATACCTCATGGTGATATGCCCTTCGGTCTATGTATAGGAATTATTTTAAAGGAGTGAGCCCGCTATAGCCAATATGCCCAGTTTAAGACGCCTTCCTATTCTAAAAAACAATGTAAAATAAACGCTGTTGATACAGTAAACAGAATCAATTCGCACACGACGTCTAATAGCTTGTCAAATTTGACCAACGATGAAAAAAACAATGCAAACATAATATGGCCGTGGATCAATACTTACTTAGGTGCTAATAAGGCTCAATTTACACCACAGCGGAATGGAATGGAAGCGAATTTTTGCCACGAAATTTTGTACATAGCTTAATGAACTTTATTTTAATTTAATAGCATATAAAATAAATACGAGGGTAAAAAGATCGCGCGTATTCTGGCGAATCCTCGCGCATTATCGAAAAATTCGCCTAGCGACTGTCGGTACTGTCTGTGTGTATGTTATTTAATTGAAATAAAGTTCGCTATGCACAATTTCGATGCAAAAAGTTGCTTCCATTCCATTGCGTAGCGGTGTAAAATAAGCCTAAGAGATGTTTACACATCTAAGTCGCTAATGACTAGGAACAGAACATATAATAGCAATTGATTCTAAATTCTCAACCTGTCTGATTGTTTGCCTTGCGATGTCATAGCCTCAGTGTTATTGTAAGTAATAAATATTTATAATAAACTACTTATTGATTACGTTGCTGAGGTTATTGTTATCATAGGATAGACATTTATCCTATATTAGCTACTAGGTACAGTCAACGGCACTACAGACTGCCCAAAACTGTCAAATTTCTTCAATCGGTTGTCAACCTTAACTGAAATTTTGAAATTTTGCCATTTTGTGGTAGTGTCACGTGCTGTTGACTGTACGTAAGTTGTAAAAATGCACCAGTTTAAACCACAAGACGTAGCCCACTTATTGTCTATTGGGCACGCAAACCTAATACCATCTATGGGCCATATATGTTATATATACCCGCGACATGGAATCCAAAAACATTGGCGAAACGTGGATGTTAATCCACCTCTCCCTTCCTGTAATATTCTGGGAGGAAATTTTACAGAAAATAAAAATTAAACAATTTCGATATTTGAATAACACGAATCAACATAGTAATTAATGTTTTACCTTTATCTTTAATTTTTACCTTGTGGTATAAAAAATTAGGCTACGACCTATTAGTATTCTCAGACCTACCAAAATACATTAAAAAAGTTATAATAATCGGTAGAGCCGTTTCGGGGAGTTCGATAACAAACACAGTGACACGAGATTTTTATATTATTATCAGAAGATGTTTGGATGGGTATTGGGTATAGTATATTACCTATTAAGGATGTGCTTTATTTCTGTGTACATGTTGTATGTATGTTTGTAAATCAAACTTTATAGCGAGGGCCAGCTTTTGTCTATCGTGCGGTCAGCGTTAAGGAAATGAACTCTTATAAACACGGGTACGCAACATTTGAAAATGTATGCGGAACGAATCGTGTGCAAACAAACACACGGACGGACGAGTTGTTGTTCGACAGTTAGCCGGTATTTTTAATTTTCAAAAATGCCAAATTGCGTAGTGCCAGTCTATATACTCCAGCCATTGGAGAGACATACAAAATGTAAACAATTGCGTGGATAAAATAAGACACCAGCCCGGCTAACATGATCACCCAAACACGATATGATATGACATTTATCGCGTTGAACTTACAAAAATCATTGGATTTTAACGCGATAAATGGCTCTATCATATCGTGTTTCGGTGGTCATGCTAGCCGGGCAACAACCCCCCCGGGTTGTTTAAGAAAAGTGTATTTTAAAATGCACCTTTCGAAAAGCATGAAAAATTTTAGCTATTAAAAAATCATAACGATAAGCTACTTTGAAAAATTGTGATTAGCACACATTTTTATTTTTGTAATTTCTCTTAAAAGACATCAAGATTGTTTAAATTTTGTTACGTTTTATTGGCTGGAGTATATCTCTCTCTTATGGTTAAGTTAAAATTAAAGTAAGGTTAAAGGTACGCGGTAAACGTACTCAATTACTTAATCATTTTACAGATTGCAATTATTATGTTGCTACTCGCCTCCTTTAATAATACTCCAAACGCACTTACTTACACGTACGTAAATAATTAGATACATACCTGCAACAATTATTTATCTACCTATCATTAATGATACAAGGCAATGAAATAACAAGTAATAGTTAGTTGAAGAACAGTGGAAGCCGACTAGGTTTTTAGGACAATTTAATGATTAACTGCCGCACTCAGAGACGTCAAGTAACTTTAATGAGAATTTAATGTCAAAAATTTTCATTCAAATCTAGACCAAGGACATATTTTGACGTTAAGTACTCATTAACGTTATTTGACGTCTCTGAGTGCGGCAGTTAGAGGAGTTACTTTGCCTTTGTGTGGTGACATACAATTTTTACCACCCCCGTCTGTCCCGCGTTTGTCGTACAAGACGACTAAGAATAAAGACAATCTATTCTTGCCGGGTCTATTGTCTAGATTTAAATGACATTTTTTGGCATTAGGTACTCATTAAAGTGAATCGACGTCTCTGATTGCGGCAGTAAGAAAGCATGGGTAGTGTGTGTTTAGGGGTGTGCGTTATTTCTGTTACACGTCACCAAAACACTTTGATAAAAGACTTTCAATTTGACAAATGCTAAAAAAATTACGTCTCTCAAAGACTCAAAGTAAGAAATATTACTTCACTGAAACAACTGAGGTCAAGTTAAGTTCATACAATTTATAATAAGAGTTCCGCAAGTTGCGAAATTACGAAAACGTGTGGTACGAATTAATTTAATGCAATGTGTTACTTAGGCAGAAAATGGAGCAAGTACAATCTATACTTAATATTATAAAGCTGAAGAGTTTGTTTGTTTGTTTGGTTGGTTGAATTATTTTTGTGTTGGATAGTCCATTTATTGAGGAAGGCTATTATAGGCTATTTAGTAATATACGGTGATTTACGTGTCTGATAGATGGCAATAAGCTCACCACAAAAAGCATTCGAGTGTCTCTTCCTTTTGTGAAGGCAGTGATAAGTAGACTTACACCTTAAGCCACAGATAACTCTTACAGATTAACAATTTCCAGTTCATTAATCACAAAAGCAGGTGTACGAACATTTAAAAAAGATTTCGCCATCATGTTCTACTCGGTGAACGGACAGTGTTGAAAAACAGTAGCACAGACTCCATGACAGATCGGAGTTACAGATTGGTTTTGTTAAAAAATAATTAAAAATAGATGATTAAGTTTGGTTGTTATACTCCCACCAGCGGTGGAGTCCCACATATAGAGTCTGAAGTTTTCGACAAATGATTAACCTCCGAATACAGAAACGCTACTCAACTCAATTTTAGAGCACTACCATTTTTTAACAGCAATAAGATTTGACAACGAACATCAAAAACTCATATTATACAATCTTCTTCTGCCTGCCCTGTCCCCGGTCTATCTGGGGTCGGCAAAGTAAGTTTCTCTTCAACTCATTGGGGTAAACGTCATCAAGCCACCCAATCCTTTTTGATTTATATCATCCATCACACCGGAAAGGTGCTAGTGATGAATGTCTGTATAGAAAAGAGACGGAACGGACCATATCGAGAGATCGATGAACGGAGAGAGTGTTTGGGATAACAACATTCCAATCTATACTGCTCAAGGTTTTGGCTTAGGTTTTACAGCCGGCCGCCTGCCTGACACCAACCCTCTTTGGGTAAGCTGTTGTTGGTGGTTTGCCCTCCACCATTCGTGTGCCCTGGTGCTTAAGGTCTACACCGGGACATCTCCTGGTGAGTCTAGGCTGGCACATTCTACGTAATGTATTCGCTCCCAGGCAAGCATGGAAGACACTTACATAAACAACATTAATCGGCGGCAGACTATTGAGATCATTTAGTTTAGAAAGACGGGTACGATGCCAACGAAACTACTGGACCGTTAAGGATTACAATGAAATTCGCAGACATTTCTGGGAGCCGTTATATCAGCACAGTGAGTAAGCATTTACTCAAAAACTGAACAGCGCACTCTTACTTAACATCTCTGACCCTGATCTCAAAGCAGCGATATTATTTCGGATTGTTATTAGAGTAGTTACGTTATGTAAAAAGGTTCTCGTGGTACCTACACAATGTTCTAAATTGCAAAGCACATAGCTGCATTGTGTACTCATGTATTAGTTTCGCTTAGTGATACCACAATGCGGAGTTTTAATTAGTGGGTGTACAAAGCTTTGGATTTGGAATGAGATTATGATTAGTTGTTTAGATTGATTAGATACAAGTCTAGCTACTGGGAATTTGAATTTGTAACTTTGTCTGTATGTAATCTTCAAATAACATAGCGCACCTATTCGACAAGAGCAAATTCTTGATTTTTGTCCTAATAGTGTGTTATCATGTTATTGGTGTGAATGGACCTATAGTCAGTTACATGTAAGAGTGACGTGTAGGTGAGTCTCTTGGCGTAAATAAGTAAAGGTTTCTTAAAAGAGCGGAAATAATGTTCTCTTGGAACAAGGGCAGGGAGAAGAAGTGGGTGGAACTTTACTTCTCCTTTGAGGATACCCAGGCGTGATTGACATATATATTAATATATATTATTAATATTGTAAATACAATTGTTCTACGTATAATTAAAATTATTTCATTAACTTTGTACTACCACCATCGAACAGACAAATAATAAAATGGAGTGGAATTAGTGATATGCCGCGATTTTATATGTCCAAATATGGTATATAGAGGTTTGCATAATTATCACATGGGCATATAATTTATGCCCATGTGATAATTATCAGCCGTGTGGTGAAGGCAGAGTAGAATACAATTATTGTCACCACCCCAAAGCTCTCCCGTGGGTGTCGTACAAGACGACTAAGGATAAATCAGTGATGAGGAATGGGCAGCAGCGTTCCTCTTATACCATCTAGCTATGTACCTACTGCGACTTTTGCGCCCGATAAATGGCAATAGGCTCGCCACCTATTACATGGGACCTAACATAATTGGCGAAACGTGGGTGCTAGTTCACCTCTGCCTACCCCTTCGGGGAAATTGGCGTGATTTATGTATGTATGCATATATTTTATGCCGTGTGGTGACGGCAGAGCAGAATATAATAATTATTGTCACAACCCCAAACCTCTCCCGCGGTTATCGTACAAGGCGACTAAGGGTTAAAACAGTGATGAGGAATGGACAGCAGCTTATACTACCTAAGCACTAGCTAGTACCTACTAGCAATGCACTGCGATTTCGTGCCCGATAGATGGCAATAGTTTCGCCACCTATTACAGGAGACCTAACATAATTGGCGAAACGTGGGTGTTCATTGACCTCTGCCTACCCCTTCGGGAATATAGGCGTGATTTATTTATGTAAGTACCTACTATTTAGATTTTTGGCTTTCAACTTTACGCACGATTGCCATAATTCATACTTGGTTTTCAACGAATGTAAACCACTGTTACACTTTGATAGCCCGTCGTTTTAACAATAACAATATCTTATAAAGTACGTGACATTATTGTCTTGGAGACGATGCGTTGATAGTTTTTGGTTTTATCTCACGAGAATATTGCAATCTTCCTTACGTTACTTCCTTACGTTACTTCTGTAAGCCTTTAAAATTACATTCAATATAAATTTATAGTTGCCTTAAAATGTATAATACTTTTAGGGATTCTCATGATAACAGGCTAATAAACCTATTTTAACTTTTCACTTTTAATAATTACCTATACGATTCGTAATAAGCTTTCATAATACGCCTTCTATGCTGGCCATGGAAAAAAACTTTGAAAAAAAATTAATTTTTTTTTATCTGTGTAGACTTATTTAAGCTTAGATTTCAGAGTCAAAGTGTATTTGAAAAATATGTTCTTTGAAAAATTAAATATGCTCCTTATAAATATGGCCTTCATCTCACCCGATGGTAGGTAAATGACGACAAGGGCTCAAGGAACCTTCAGTCACAGATGAGCTGGCTATCTTATCACAAATTGCCGGGACACAATAATGCTGTTAACTAGCTAGTAGCTAGCCAGACTGACTTGAAAAGCTCCTACCACCAACCAAACAGGCCAATTTGTACTCCCCTGGGGACCAAACCCGGGACCTCGGGATCTAATACCGGCGGTTCTACTTTTGTTGATAAAGCTTTTTGGCTTAACTATGAAGGCAGTATTTACTTATCAGTACTGCTCAAGAACTGAAACATGATGCAATCATAAGTTGATAAACACTTCAGTCCTTACAATAATAATTTCTAGGTACAATACGGTGGCTTCAATAATATAATTACTGTACTGGTAGCTGTCGTTAGAAAGAGAGGCCATCTAAAATGTTCACCTAGTTACGATACTGACCGTATGTAACATATTAAACAATTAGGTAGTATGTACATATATTAAACGTAAGCCAAAACCTAGTGCAGTATGGATTTGAATGTTGTGATCCCAATCAGTCTCTCCGTCGATCGATATCGCGACATTTCCTTTGCGTCTCTTTTCTATACATTCATCACTAGTACCTTTCCGGTTTGATGGATGAAATGAATCTAAGGTTGATGTCGTCTGACCGATATGAATGGAAGAGGCAACATTCTGCGGCGACCCCATACAAACTGGGAACATGGCAGGAAGAAGAAGAAAAAGAATGTCTACCTATTAAATATATACATACATACATAAATCACGCCTATATCCCCGAAGGGGTAGGCAGAGGTGAACTAGCACCCACGTTTCACCAACCATGTTAGGTCGTAGTCATTTATCGGGCACAAAAGTCACAGTACATTTCTATTGCTAGGTGGTATAAGGGGAACGCTGCTGCCCATTCCTCATCACTAATCCATCCTTAGTCGCCTTGTACGACACCCACGGGAGAGATTTGGGGTGGTGACAATTGTATTCTACTCTGCCGTCACCACACGGCCAAAAGCTTCCACACTAGTTATTGAGAGTATACTTATACCTACCCCATACAAAATTTGAAGTCGTTATATTTTACGATAAGGTACATTTTTGACACGCTCATATCTAGGTTCACACGCGATGAGAAGGCTTAGTATGTACTCTCCTTTTTTGTGTAATTTAAGTACCAACATAAGTTGCGTTTAATAGTTATGATGACTTGATTGCACAAGTGCCAATATAAAATCCACATTGCCAAATAATCGTCGGACATATCTTAGATAAATAGGTTACATAACTACAAAACTGCCTACATAGAAGGAAAACGTAAGAGATAATTTGAAATTTACGAACTATAGGCCATTCGGTCAAGTGACTTGATTTGGCGGTGAAAGAATTGACTGCGGCTTGTAGCCATTTAACTGATACGTAGGTACTACCTAATCGATATGGATGAAATCTTTTCGTATTGTTATTTATCACGTTAAATATAATATCAGCCTTAAATTAATATTTAAATAACGAAGCGTAAAACGAAATATTATAATGAAATTATAAAAGTGATCATTTTGTCTTTTTTCAACGACACAAGCGGGTTCATTTTTGGAATTATTAGGTACGAGTAGGTATATAGGTAGATACCTAAGTACCTTTTTTTTGACGGAGTGGAATGCATTTACGCACCGATATGATCGAGTCAGGAATACGCCACTGAACCACTCCAGTGTCCCTCCAGCCCTACCTACTGGCGGGGAGAGTCTGGGATCTGCCGCGAGGCAATTCACCAGTCTCTCCCCAAAGTAGGTAAGTACCTACCTATATTATAGATACTTATATCGATTTCGGGGTCAACTTTACAATGGCATATTTTCATGTCTTTTGTTTTACATAGGCCGTGTGGTGACAGCAGAGTAGAATACAATTGTTACAATTGTCACCGCCCCAAATCTCTCCCGTGGGTGTCGTACAAGGCGACTAAGGATAAATCAGTGATGAGGAATGGGCATCAGCGTTCCTCTTATACCACAGTCCTGGCAATGTACTGCGACTTTTGTGCCCGATAAATGACAATAGGCTCGCCACCTATTACATGGGACTTAACATAATTGGCGAAACGCGGGTGCTAGTTCAGCTCTGCCCACCCCTTCGGGGATATGGACGTGATTTATGTATGTATGTATGTTGTTTTACATAACTAATATCAAGAATACTGAACTGAAAACATCCCAAGGGACGAATCGCAGACTAAATAAATTTGAAACACAAAACGAAGCGACTTTTACTATCTTCATCCTTCATTTCTTAAGTAATAGTAAATTTACATTACCTACGTGACAATTGTTAAATTCCACATTTAATCACTAAAGAAAGTGGATACATTTTTCTGAATGAATGAGTTTGATAACAAAGTCTGTAAGTAGCAAAAAGTATAACTAGTAGATATTAAATATATCATAGATTACTATCCCCCGAATACAGAAACGCTTATCAAATTTGGGGCACTGCTTAAAAAGTTAAGTGGACATTACCTGTCAGAATTTGTAGGTATGGAAAAATGACAACTTTGATTAGGGTGGGTCATCCCTATTATAGAGAAAATATACCTAGGTACTTGGTAGAAAATATTTCTCTAGTTTTTTTAGAACAGGAAATAATTAAACAATCACAAAGTTAATGAACATTGGGTAGGTATTATAATGAAAAAAAAATTTAAAATCATTTCCGCTTATTTTTTTAAACTCGTTGATTATTTCACTAGATAAGAATCATAAAATTGACAAATTGTAAAAATAATAATTCACCTAGAACTCTACTCTACTTAATAAGTTGGTATGAAAAAAAATCACCATCTTTTACCATGCATTGAATATTTTCGAAATCCACTAAGCCTACCTACATTATATGTACATAGTAGTAGGTTATGTAGGCTACACACAGAGCAAAATATTTTCGGGGAGAGAAAAAAAAACTACAGCCATGCAGCTTACCTCGACAAACGTAGCGCGTCGCTCAAAGCCGCGGTGTAGCGTAGCGTCCGAGACGGCGCGCAGGCGCGTAGTGTGGCGCCGAAACTCCTGCGCACACCAAAACAATAAATTTGCAACAGCGACCGACGCATTGACACAGCACAAGGTAACTTAAAGGCCATTACAGGAGGCGCCTTAACAATATACTATATGTCACACCTGACCATAAAGTGGACTTTTTCGCCCGCTACGCGTACGGAAAATCCTGGTGATAAAAAACTATGATTAGGTACCTCGGGTGATAAAAAGGCCTCAGATCGTATATTTATCGCTCTTGCCTTCGACTCGGGCATCAATTACTTGTGACAAAGAATATCTCAACATTCTTTTGTTTTATCGCCCCCGGTATACAGGACGGCCCACGGCCATGCCACACGGAGGGAAAGTATATTAAATATTGAACGTAGGATATTTTACTAAAAGAAGACATCGTTTTATTTTTAATAATAAGTAGAACTGCATTCACAGATTTTTTTAAAATCGCCTACCTAAACCGGGAATCGAACCCGCCAAATGTGATAGAAAAATTACATGTATTTTATAATAGCGTTTGAAAGGGCTACTCATAAGCATTATTTTTTCCTAAATAACCTAGCATATTAAATGAAACTAAGATCATAAGATTTTTCATTTTATTTAAAAAAAAAATAATTTAACAAATGCTCAAAATGTGATCCATTCGGTTGTATACAAATTCTCACTCTTTTGATAATTTCTCTCCCTGTCGATTTACTTATTTTTGCATGGTGGATGTTTGAAATAATACGTCTAAGTTCATTTTGTAACTCCTGCACACTGTTGTACCGGTTCCTGTAAACCAAATCTTTTACATAACCCCATAAAAAAAAATCAAGTGGGGTTAGATCTGGGGATCTCGGTGGCCATCTAATTTGTCCAAAGAGTTTAGAGTTCCTTCGTAAAAATGTATTAAGAGAACCCGGTTACTTACAATCCCACACCAACAGTTGAAAGAAAAACGCACTTAATCATTAGTCTCGCGGATTCGTAAGGGATTCTGTCTGGACCAAATGCGATTATTACGCCGGTTGTACATACCGTTGTTACTAAAGTTTGACTCGTCTGACCAAATAATGGTGTTCAAAAAATTTTGATCCTCAAGGATGAGTCTCTCGATATGTTGGCAGAAATTAAATCGTCTTTCAGCATCTCCCGGCCGTAATTTTTGCACTGATCGCCCTTCAACATAACTTTTAAACTTGTATTTTTTCAGAACGCGATGTATTCTACTCTTTGAAAGTCCAATTTCTTCTTCACCTTCCCTCACTGAACTCTTCGGGTACGCTTCAAAGTAAATCAGAATGTTGAGTTCATCATCGCTGACGTTTATTATCTGCTGCTGTGATTGCTGTAAGCGATGATCAAAACGTCCTAAATTTGTTAAATTATCCACCATTCTTTTCAACACATATCGAGATGGTGTGCGTCTATCGGGATATCTTTCGCGGTACCACCGCAAAGCTAATGAAATGTATTTGTGATTTAAAAAGTATGCTTCTATTAAATCCAAATTATTTTGGTACGCCATGGTAAGTAAATTAACACAAAAATTGCTAATAAACGAAAATAAAACTCACAATAAACAAAAGAACAGACGCTTGAAAATTTACGTGTTCCATTTTCGAATTATTTATTTTTACTAATATCAGCCAGTTGCATGGTAATTGTGAGCTCATGAAGAAATGCATACAAGTACCTACTACACTTCATGTATCGCTTTATTATTATCATGTACTTACACCACGGAAATCTCGTATCTCAAGTGGGTATAGGTCTTTGAAATGATAATGTTAATTGTTGGAAGCATGGCCAAGTCAGAGGAAATTTCCCTGAACAAAATTTTAAATAGAATGAAAAATTTTATGATCTTAGTTTCATTTAATATGCTAGGTTATTTAGGAAAAAATAATGCTTATGAGTAGCCCTTTCAAACGCTATTATAAAATACAAGTAATTTTTCTATCACATTTGGCGGGTTCGATTCCCGGTTGAGGTAGGCGATTTTTAAAAAATCTGTGAATGCAGTTCTACTTATTATTAAAAATAAAACGATGTCTTCTTTTAGTAAAATATCCTACGTTCAATATTTAATATACTTTCCCTCCGTGTGGCATGGCCGTGGGACGCCCTGTATAATGTGACCCTATTATACCAGTAAGCAGGCCTAGCACGGGACGTAGAGCAAATCACCTAAAAGAAAATATTTTCCACTCGCTCTAAATCCCGGGACAACATCACTGACAAGTGGTTGAGAATTTGAAACAGCGACCGACGCATTGACACAGCACAAGGTAACTTAAAGGTCTTCTATGCTGGCCGGGAGCCAATTAACGTAGAATGGGCCAGCCCCGACTCGTCCCAATGTGTGTCGTAAAAGTCGACCAAGGGAGATTGCCCGGTGTAGACCAATAAGCACCTTGGTGCACCCGAATGGCGGAGGGCAAACCACCAACAACAGCTACCCAAAGAGGGTTGGTGTCAGGCACGCCGGCTGTAAAACCTAAGCGAAAACCTTGAACAGTATGAATAGGATCGCATATTTATTTATCGCTGTCACTCCAATCACTCTCTCCGTTCATCGGTCTCTCGACATAGTCCGTTGTCTGTTTTATATTTCATTACCTTTCCGGTGATATGAATATGAATCAAAAGCGAGTGGATGGCTTGATGACGTCTGACCGATATGAATGGAAGAGGAAACATACTGCGCCGACCCCAGATAGACTGGGAACAGAGCAGGGAGAAGAAGGTAGCAAAGGTCCTTTTTTATATTCTCTTGACACTACCAGTAGGCCTAGCTAGCACGGGACGTGGAGAAAATCTCCTAGGGCAAAATAAAATACTTTCCACTTGCTATAACTCCCACTACCTAAATCCCCAGACAAAATCACTGTAAAGTGGTGGAGAGACAGGGGTAGGCAAAGTGAATTAACACCCACGTTTCGCCTATTATGTTAGGTGCCATGTAATAGGTATCTATTTTATTATACTAGTCGTCGCCCGCAGCTTCGCTCCCGTCAATGTCGGTTACTAAATAGCCTATATCCTTGCTCGATAAATGGACTATCCAACAAAAAGGAATGTTTGAATTTGATTCGTAGTTCCTAAGATTAGCGCGTTTAACCAACCAACCAATCAATCAAACAAACTCAGCTTCTTCAGCTTTATAATATTAGTACAGAAGAGGTAAGACTACTTTAGATTTAGGAATGCGATACCAGCACTAATGTAAACAAAGTAGCTAGTAAATATGTGCTTTATTATAATAAAATAACCCAACAACAATAATAATAATTCAACTACAAGAAAGACTAATAAAACTAAACAATAATAACAACGGACGACACGACTCAGATACAATACAACTGACCATAAAGTGAACTTTTCCGCCCGCTACGCGTACCAAAAATCCCACTTCCTGGTCAGGGCGTGACATAAAACTATGATCTTACCTCGGGCGATAAAACACAAACCTCAGATCGCATATTTATCGCCCTTGGTATATAATCTTCTATTTATTTATTCCATGATCTAAGTCGATAAAGTTAACAAAATAAATGAACATAAAATGTTACCTAGGAGTGTCGTTCGATGTTGTCTTTAACAATACATGAAAAATATATAGGTACTATATTAATATTCTAGTCAAATACATACACTTATAAACATACAAAAAATTATATCTACCTACTTGATTGCATTAAAAAAACATCCACATAAACCCATTAACAATGCCATTAATCTATAAGAGTCAATATAACTATTATATCTTCAATTATTTGCACTACCTAAGTAATTATAATTAAGTGTGTCTGAGCAAAAGTTCAATCTGGCGATATTTAAAAGTAGCTGATTGGGACTTACATTTTGTCGAGTTTTGGGAATATGGTAGAAATGTGAAGTAAATGTAGCTGCACCAGCACTTTTGACTGGCCAACTTTTGAAAGTGGTCTATGAGAAAAAAGTTTGGGAACCTCCTCTATTGGATCTCAATGGTAAATATTGCCCAGAACTAAATTATGCAGACTAGTTTTCATTAAAACCGATACTTATAATTGTGTAATCAATCAAAGAAACTGACATATCTGAACCACTCTAGGTAAACTAAACTCTATATCTTTAAACATATCGTAATTAGATAAACACAATATGATTGTAACATTATATATATAATTTTTGTAAAGTCACATTCAGGATATCTGTTTTTTCATATAACAATTTTAAATAAGATAAACTACTATAACGAATTAGTGCAACTGTTTCATATAATAAATTTGGCTACAATGAAAAAACAATATGTCTATATATCATATATCAATAATAATTGATTAACATTATAAGAACTTTCATGTAGGTATATAACAAGAAATTGTTCAGTGACTATGATATAGTTACATAATATTAGTTTATACCTCACATATTATTACACTAAATTACATATTAGTTACATATAGTCTGTTTTTGTATCGGTAAACAATCTTGTTGCATCTTTTTATGGAAAATGTATAATCATCACTATCATCTGCCCCTTAATGTCCTCACTGCTGGGGCAAAAGCCTAGCATATGGAAGAATAAAGGGAGAATAGGCCATAGCCCACCATGCTGGCTCGGTGCGGGTTGGTGGAAAGCCAGCGGAAACTTTAATACAAGCAATATTTAAGCCAATTTATATGGCAACTTATATGTAGATAATGATTTTAAAGATCACAGTAAAAATTGCTTTACAATTTACATAATCTGATAGGTGACGCTTTTCGTGTAAGCTAAAAGTAATCTTAAGCAAGAAATGTGTAGTTTTAAAATGCTTTGGGAAAACTGAATTCTTTTATATTACTGTAGTTAGTTATTACATTTCAGAATTACTATTTCAACTTCTTATTATAATAATATCGCTCACAGTTACAAATAAATTAAAATTAGGTATTGTTTGTTTGTAGAAAAAAATAAATATTAAGCTCTACTCTAGTCTATATAATATACATCTATGAATACAGCAGTACATGGCAACATAATAAAATCTTTAATTAGTTACACAAACATTTGTACATAGATATATTTGTTATAATGTTTATGAATGGATAAAGTGGACATTATATGAAATTGACTGAGGGACGTCCATAGGATTTGGAAGAATATAAAAAATTATAACTAGAGTTTGCTCCACAAAAGAAGTCCCTCAAATAACATTATTTTAGCTCTTATTGCGAAGACTTAAGGTTTTAGCCAAGGGACTTCTTTCGTGGAGCAAACTCTACTATCATTTACGTATTACCTACACAGACAACAACATGGCGACCGCCGCGTCGTGTCAAATGTCAGATGTCAGAGAAGTTGTCAAAATATAACATTTGTATTCTATTTGTTCGAATAGATAGATTAGCTTGTCTAAGCCTCCAGGAGACCTTGCTTTCAAGATAGACAAGCAAATATTTTATTCTACTACGCGAAGTCCTATTATGGAGAGAAGATAGAGAGAGAGAGAGGGAGATATAAGAAAAAAATAAGAGACAGTGGTGATTTTCTTTAAGGTGCGATTTTACAAAGACCAATTTGAATAGAGACCTCAAAAAGTTGGAAATGGAATTGATTGGTTTACTTTTAAAAGTGATTTATCACTTGTAAAATTTTGCAGAATGAATACAGACAGAATGCATAATATATACTTACTTTTAAAAACTGACTAACTGTTTTTCTATGTTCAGTACTGTTTTCACATCTTGCGAAAAAATTGAAAGACATTTATTCTTCTCTTGTTGTTGCATTGAATGCATCTTTGAAACCCAATGCATTTCCTTAAACGAACTAAAAATAACGTTTGTAAGCTAGTAGAGGCAAACTTCCATATAAAATATAACGAGTGAAAATTTCTATTTAGAAGAATATAATAATTATTATTAAACAAGTTTTCAAAGATGAATAAACAAGTTAATTGAATTATTAGTCCACCTTATGTGCTAGGTTGTGAATCTATTTCCTGTGTTTTTTTTTATTTACAATTATTTATTAATTATGTCAGTCAGTCACGGGTTGGTTGTCAGAATACAGTCAACCCATTAAGACCTCTTGTAACACTATTATTCTTAGATCCAAACATTTTTATTTAATTTACTAAACTTCATATTATTTTAAACAACAATTAATTTGTATTAATGATCGGCAAATTCATAGGATCAAAATCGATCCCGAAATACCTTGAGTAATTATTTTGCTATTGTTGATATCTTTTCATTTTGCGCTCTAACTTATCCATTTTCTTCTTTCTCCTCTCGTCATGCTCTTGATCTTCGGGCGCTTCTTGGAAGAACCATGGGCCCAGGAAGTTCTTCCAAGTCAGCCAACAAACTCTCAGTGGTATGAACAGCAATAACAGCCAGAAATAGTTAGAGAACACACAAAGCACGTGTGTAATAGACGTCAAGATGACAACATCCTTGACATGCCTGAAACAGAAGACAGTTTTCTCATAAATTCCATATAATTTCTGACAAAAGGCACCAAATTTATAATAATAGGTTCTGGTGTATCAAATAGGAACAACCAATGTGTATACATAATATACATAATATAATATAATGAATAAATAAAATGTTTATTTAGGCTTTCATCTTAGTGTTATTAAAACTAGTTAAGTTGCAATATAACAAAATACTAATCCAAAAACTTACTCGCCCATTCCTCCTTCCATATTCAGATCCAGTCCGGGGTCAATCAATTGCATATTATCTGAATACTTGGGTGTGCTGAAGGTTTTCATTGCTATGAAGCAACCAGCATTTATTGCAATCATGAACAAGTTCAATACCTGTAGTAAAAAGGTTACAATTAAATGACAATTTAAAAAAAAACTAAACATGTCCACTGCCAGACAGACAAGCAATTGATTAGGGTAAGTACTTACAATAGTCCAGCCTGTGATGCTGTCATAATACAATGCAAATAGTACTGCAATGTGGAATAATCCTGCTCCTAGTGCCATGTTACGATAGAAGTTCACGGTTGCAGAGTTTTCTAGTAGAATTTGTTTCGCACCTTTGGTAGGAGTTTTTCCTTTCTGGGGCTAAAAATATTTATAATTTATTTTTATGTACACAGGATAGATAACTATTAAAACAAAGATATATGCACTTAATAAATTATTACAGAATTGAATGCCTGAATTACAATCTAAAGGTTTTCGAGAAAGCAAATGAATATAATCATTAAATCATTATTGTAGGTCAATTTTGTGGTTATAGCCCATTCTCCCTATATTCTCCACCCATAGTGAAGGCCTGTGCCTCAGCAGTGGGGAAGTTAAAGGGCTGTTGATGATGATTTATAAATTTCATTTGTCAAAATATTATTAGATAATCAAATAAATAAGCAACTAGCAAGCCAATCTTTTAATTATTATAAGATTGGCTTGATCACTGTTTTAAATTCAGTACATCTCTTTCTATCAGACTACAAACCAAATATTCCATTACCAAGCCCTTCTATGGTCCCATTGCTGGTGAACAGGCCTTCCCTATGATTGGAGGAATACAGAGATAATGGGCCATAACTCACCACGCCGACCCATTGCGGTTTAGTAGGCAAAATTAAAACTTAGTACTTTTTAAACTGAATTTTCAATCTATCACACTTACCGCCATAGTTGTTACTACTTTCTTAGGAGTACCAATCTAACTCAACAAATTTACAATGTGAAACTTGAACTTTTATGCAATATAATAAACAGTAGGAAAGAACTAAAATTATTCCACGTAGTACTACTTTTGTTTTTTAAGTATTTCTATTGCATTGCTATTGATTAAGGCTAATTATACGCTTGAGTCTGGATCTGCAGAGTTTGAATTTGGTTGAATTGAAAATTTTTGATTGAGCTGCAAAATGTCAAAATAGTGATATGTCACTTTACATGTGGCAGTTCGTTCGGAAAAGATGGAAGGCAGTCGTCACGTCAGTAGTTACGATTGTGAAACCTTGATAAATAATTAAATGTTTTACGAACTAATAGGGATATATGATAATATGGAGATACTGAGGGCATTTCAACAACTTGAACTTATTATTAAAATGCTATGTAGGTACTAGTAATAATAGTACATAATGGCTGACTCAGCTAATAATAATAAATAAAAATCATTCCGAAAAGAAAAGTACCTCTTAGTCGAACTATCACAATTATGATGATGAAAGGTAGGTATTTCAAATTTGCCCTACCCTTTCAGGGAAAATCAGTCGTCGCTTATGAAACAAATGCATTGCAGAAACGGCTAATTCTGAAGATAAAAAGGAATAATTGTTGCTCATGACTAGAAAAGTATGTCGAGAAGACAGAAACACAGTGATTGATCTTGATCTTGACCATTATCGATTGTTGATTTTATATAATAACGTATTTATGATGTTACGTTAAGCTCGTAAACAATGCATCCCTTTGCGTTCTATAAAATTAAAGTCGTCTAACTGTCACTGTCACATTGCAAGAATTTTATTTAGAGTCTGTGAAAATTCGGAAATCGTCATTAAAATTTGAGGTTAGCAAAATTTTATTTTAATTATAGACTAAAGTTAGTATTAAACTATTAAGTAGCATTTAATTATGATCAAGCTACGTTTGTAAGGACAGTCTTTACCTAACAGATAAGCACATGCCTATGTTTCTTAGAAGTTTTACTTGATTGTATTGTCTTATTCCTTACATCCAAAATAATATTGATTTATTTGAGTTCTACATGCTACATACCTATGTAATTATGCAGAAAGATACAATTTAAACTAATAATACCGTCTCATACAATGGCAATAAAGCTTAGAGATGTTAGACCGACAGAAAAATGTTACATAATGATAGATACAAAGAGCCATTCATTTTGTTTCAGAGAATGGAAATTAAAAACTTGTCATTAAAATTTGTTTGAAAGTGCTTGAATTTCGGACAATATTTTATCAATACAAGTTGTTTTCCTTTGCTCTCATTACTGATTGTGATTTTAATTGTTTCAGTTTTATGGCGATCATAAAGTTCCTCAAAAGGAACTTTGTGTCTATAACTTTCCCTGCGGTTTCACTCTCACTCATATATTTGGACTGGAGTTATACCAGGAAGTGGAAAGCCCTCACAAAGCAGAATTAAAATGGCTATCTTTGGTATTACGGCCAAGTACGCTTGGTTTGCTGTTCCACTCACTGGATTTTTCATTGGCAAGTACCTGGATGACCAGGAAACCCTCAGGATGACAAACTTCAGGGACAAGTCTCACTTATTCGGTGGTCTAGTGAAAGAAGGCGACCCACCCAGCTGGCCTTGAATAATTAAATGTAGCCATAATTCAGCTGAACATAGTGTTTCACGTTCACTTACTTCACTCATGTATTTCAAACGTTGAATCAACTTGTGTTGTAGTAGTTCCAAAACCTAAAATATCTATGTAATAATGACATACTTAATAAAAATGTGTCTTTAAGTCTCAGTTTTATTTATGTTAATACGAATCTGTAAGCTTTGCAGAAATATTTCGAGGGTATTCTAGCAGAATTGAATAAGTGTCAAATATTATGTCATTATGAGAAAAACTTAATAAAAAATTTTGAATGTTCATATTGAAACCGCTAGATAACGGTTTGCATAGAAAATAATACAGGTTTCCCAGATAAAAAAAGCAGAATAAATTATGCCCCGTATACATAACTATAATTTCTTACAATTTTGCACTTATTTGATTCAGCCAGGATTTATAAAACCCTCGATTTATAAAATTACAATGTTCTTTTTGCCATAGAGTACCACACTATTATGAAGGGAGCCCACAAGCCAGTTCCAAATAGAAAAGCGAAGATTATTGTTGTTAGGTACCTGAAAAAAGAAAAAAATTTTGCTTATTGCAAATTTTGTATGTTTCATACATCTTATATTGAGATTGGTAAAGTGGATGCAATGAGTAAAAGGCAGTGTTACTCTTATAGCGGCTAACAATATACTTGAATATACAGCAATTTATGAGCCCAATACATGGCAATAGGCATATTACACGGGACCTATCCTAATTGGCAAAACCTGTGTGTTGATTCACCTCTGTCTACCCTTTCGGGAACATAGGCATGACTTATGTCTGCATGTAAACATCTTTTATAAGATTTAGGTGCTTTGTTAAAAACTTAACCTTACTTCGACTGGGAACTGGAGAAAAATAGGAGGAGATACTAGTATCTTGTCTTGTTCCTATGTGATCCTTTATTTAATAAGATGTCTGTAGCGGTACTAAGCCAGGAAGCTATTTGACAACCTGAACTGAAGCGATGAATATGTTAATAGGTTTTCATGGTTATCATTACTAGCCCTTTATTGTCCCCATTGCTAGGGCACGGGGCTTCCCTATGGATGGTAGAATACAGGCCCATAACCGCAATGGCCCAGTGCATATTGGTGGGTTTTTAATAGGTGCTAAGAAATATTTTAAGGCATAAATATTTTAACCCTTTACAGGACAAATGCATGCATTTTTTACGTTATTTGTCAACCATATATTACAAATCACTAAGGCAGGTACAAATTATGGTGGCAACTATTGTACCGCTGCCTGTAAAGAGTTAAGTTGTTTCACCAATGCTGTTGACGAGCTGTGGGGTTAATATGTAAGCCGTTTGCAGTTGCTTTCGTCTACTTGTCTCTCTCATTCATTAAGAATAATAGCAAAGTGTGAGAGTGACGGGTAGACCAAAGCAACTGAAATCGGTTTACATAATACGGGGTCTGGTAACCAATTAACGCGTAGCAAAGCAAATCTTATGGGTAACTTTATAAGTCATGATTTCCAGGCTAGGCGAAATTTTATGCAAAGCGAGGGTAGCTCAATTTTATTTCTGTAGACTTCTCTCGCGAGAAGGCGCTAAGCGCAGTGGCAAAGCGCGCTTAGACTGCGATTGCATAAACTAAGTAATGTTCGCCAAGGCCGGTCATGGATGGGTGACCAAAAATTTATAATCTCGAGTTCCTCCGTGCTTCAGAAGGAGCGTTAAGCCGTTAGTCCCGGCTGCATCTGCAGTCGTTAATACCCGCAAATCTGCACTGGGCCAGTGTGGTGGGTTAAGGCCCATTCTCCCTATATTCTTCCATCCAATGGCCTGTGCACTGGGGCACTCCTGGGAGTAGGGAGATTAAAGAATTGGTGATAACAATTTATTTCTGTAGCTGTGCGTGGTTATATTTTTATTACCTACTTTTAAAATATTTATAGGAGGTGGGTAGGTAGTCCCGAGTGAATGAAATTAGTAGAAACATACATACACCTACATAAATCACGCCAATATCCCCGAAGGTGAGGCAGAGGTGAATTAACACCCACTTTTCGCCAGTTAAGTAAGGCCCCATGGGTGGTGGGTAGGTGGTGGGTAGGTGGAGAGCCTTTGCCATCTATGGAGCACATGGCATAAATCACAGTATCTATATTGCTAGGTGGTATAAGAGGAATGCTGCTGCCCATTAGCTACTCATTGCTGTCTTTATCCTTAGTTGCCTTGTACGATACTCACGGGATATTTTATATTTTAAAATTACCTAGTACCTAGTAAGTAATAATCTGGCGGTGCCAAGCAGGCAGCAGGTTTTAAAGGCGTAAAAGTAAAACCTAAGCCAAAACCTTGAGCAGCATGGATTGGAATATTGATCAATTTTGTCATCCCAATTCACTCTCACCGTTCATCGATCTCTCGACATGGTCATTTCCGTCTCTTTTTTATTCATTCCTTCATCACCATGAACCTTTCCAGTGTGATGAATGATATGAATCAAAAGAGAGTGGGTGGCTTGATGAGGTCTGACCGATATTCAATGGCAGAGAGCACATTCTCCGTCGACCCCAGATAGAAAGGGCATGGAGAAGAAGAAGAAGAAAAATCTAACCGAGAAGTTACCCTGAACGGCATATTGTCAAAAGGCTGTAATGGTCCATCGTGGTGCGAGTAGCGTTGTTGAAGACGAATTATTCCTTGTTGCCCTCTAGCTTTCGTTATCAATGCTCCGAATCGAGCAGCTCCTGATACTAAAGCTCGAGCACTCCACATCATGTTAATGATATTATGCTGATTCAAATATTTCAATAGAATTATTGGGTCAAGCTATTATTCCAATCTCGAATCAATACAATACTTTCCAAGTTATGGCCAAAGAGAATACAATACTATTGTCAGCAAACTGACATATGTAAGGCGCCTTTTTGTAGCTCAAAGTAAACTAAAGAGGTCGCATGGGTTCTTTCACTGACCTTACTGCCGCACTCAGAGACGTCAATTAACTTTAATGAGTATTTAATGTGAATTTTTTTTATTCAAATCTAGACCATAGACTCGGCAAGAATAGCGACTAGTTTTGAATTGTCATTTATTGACGTTAAGTACTCATTAACGTTATTTGACGTCTCTGAGTGCGGCAGTTAGTATAAATTATATAAGTGGCTCATTAGTTAAACGAAATAGGTATATTGGTGGTTAGAAAAAGAATAGAATTTCGGCAAGTTAATTAGTGTCTTGGTTGGCCGAGCGGCCAGGCACCTGCCCGGATAGCAGCGGACGCGGGTTCGATTCCCGCATCAACACCATAATTTTTCGATATTCTTTTTCTAACCACCAAAATCTTTGTACTAATTTTTCTAACATTTATATAAAGTTAAAATTAAAATCGAATAGAAATTGGTATTAACCTATATGCTCATTGTTCCGATGAATCTTATGAGGTACCTAGGTATAGTTCTTTTGGTATAAGATGAGCTTTGCATTTGTGAGTGCACACGGATAGTGTAAAGCGAGATGAGGCGCTCGCTGCGTCCGACAATTATCAATACTCAGCCTCGCACTTTCCTTTGTACTGCTAGCAGCTACGTATATTAATAATATTTCCCGTTTTAATTAGGTATTAGTGACATTTTTGAACCCATTGAAATAATAAATAAATATATTTATATTTGAAATAAAACAACTTTTACGGATTAGACTCGCGTATATTTAGATGTTTGGCATTATTATTTATCCCGACGTTTCGATCACTTTACAGCGGCCGTGGTCACGGGTGACATAAAGTGATCACCCGTGACCACGGCCGCTGTAAAGTGATCGAAACGTCGGGATAAATAATAATGCCAAACATCTAAATATACGCGAGTCTAATCCGTAAAAGTTGTTTTATTTCAAATGTGTAGTGCTCGTGCAAATATAAGAGAACATTATAAATATATTTATACTCACACCTATCATCTATCCCAAAGTAAGTAGCCTAAGCACTTGTGTTATGGATACTAGATGACGGACATATTTTTAGTATAATTATGTATATAAATGTTGAAAATATACTACATAAACATATACACAACCATGACTCGGAAACAAACATTTGTGGTCATCACAATGTTTGCCCCTACCAGGATTCGAACCCGGGACCTCTCGGCCAATACCCAGCAATCTGAGCATTCGACCAAGACGGCCGTATATAAAATATATGGGCAATGATTCTGACCATGCAGTAAAAGAAGAAAAAGCATTCGATGGCCGCGACGCCGCTACTGATGGTTTTACGGAGCGCTACATCATCGCACAGGCTCTGATATGTCATCAGATGAGAGTGAAGATAAAGATAGTGAAGATTCAATGACCGATGTAGAAGAGTTATAATTTTTTTTTAATAAGTTATAAATTGATATGGATATAAATTGAGTTTTACCAGACTGTGGTGAAGCCGGAGGATGGTTAAGTGTTCGATTTGTGTGTATGTCCGTTCTTATATACGCTTGTTACTACTCAATGACTTGCTTTTAATAAAAAATATTTATTATTTTCTTTTAAAATATTTAATTATATTATTTTTTCACTAACCCTGCTTTTGCGATCACACACACCAGAAGCTCATCTTATGCCATAAGAACTATACCTAACTACTTGAGCGGAGTGTACTTTCTATACCTACACTTTCAGAAACATTGATCTATATTGCCTCATATAAATTGATCTATATTGCATCCTATAAAAAAGAAACATCATTGAGTATTTTTTTTTTATTTAAATAAATATGCATGCTATCTAGCCATTCTAAACAATATCAGTCAGCAGTTTTATTTTGTATTGTTCTTGCTTTGTACCGCTAGATGGCAATGTACCAAAAATAAGTTCACAACCACCCGGTAGATGGCACTACTATGTAAGTTTTTAACGAAACCATTCTTCTCTCTGAGGGTGTCCGCTCTGTAGGTACGGGGTGAATAGATACAATTTGGAACTGTACTCGTCCGACGAAAAACGGAGGAGGTTACTCAATTCTTAGCGGAATGGTTTTTTAAATGTTAGACCACGCAAAACTCCGTCACTTATGGACCGAATTTGATAATTCTTTTTTTGTTGAAAAGTTTATACTCCGACAGTGGTACCATGATAAGAAAAACCAGCATCTGGTGGTGGAATCCTGGAGAAATCCAGGGGAACTTTCGAAAATTGTAAAGACGGCTAGTGTGTTTGATAATATTTTAAATAGGTTATATAAACCACTACATAATGATGAAGATCTGGATTCGATCTGATGATGGAACTGAAAGACAGTCGAGGGAACTCGTAAACTATTTATAGCAGTTACCTTGTGTTTGGGCTTGATTGATTTGTTGACGAGAGCTTTACACCTACATAGAAACATAAGGTTGCTACCGTCCCCGATGATGAAGACCAAGCACAGTTAAGAGAACTACTCGGTGGTTTACAGTAGCTGACTTGTAATTGGGCTTGATTAATATGTATGATGAGCCTTACAACCACAAAAAAAAGGTAAAAATAAATATTTTTTTACAAAAAATAACCAAAAAAATAACATAACAAAAACTCTCGTATATCTAAAATCACTGAAAAACGAAAAATAAACTTGTTACAATTTGACAATTCTTCTGTAAATCTAAATAACTGTTGATTTAAATAAAGAACCTATTATTGTAATGTGTGCTACGTATCTACCAATGTCTTTGAAGTCGGTGCCATTCACGTTCCGTTCAGGCGAGTATGTCACAATCGAGGAATAGTGTGAACAGTGAATGTGATATTGCGGGGGCGCAGGTAAGACCTTATGACATATTTGCCTTGGCAGCGACTTTAAAGAGTTCGGTAGGTGCGTGTAGCACGACTAATATCAACTTCTCACGACTACGGCTGACGAGTTAAATTGAAGTCACGCACGACTACTATCGACGGAATGATATAGAGGTCACAACTACCTACTATCGACTCCTCGGGAGTCTCAAGGCAGTCATGACTACAGGTGACTGAGTGAAATTGAAGTCACGACTACTATCGACTTCTCACGACAACAGCAGACTGCATGCAGTCAGAACTCACAACTAACATTGAATATCGCGCGAAGTTGATGCTTTAGATATAAGTAGGTAGTCAGTTAAGTCAGTAGGTAATATCGGGTTGACATGAAAAATGACGATGACCACGTTATGTTATGTTGATACTAATATCGCAAACAACTGCTATCAATAGATAATACTTAAATCATAACTACATACAAATATCATCGTTAGTAGGCTTTAATATACGGTTGATATTACTGTAACAAATATCTAGGTAGTCAATAGAATAGGGGATTCTGAGGAAAATAAGGGAACGACATTTCATTTGTTTTTATTCATTTCCAAATACAATAACATCTATACAATGGTAATTCTACGACTAAATGATTTCATTATATTGACACATGCATTAAAATTAATTAAATAATAATAAAAATATTTTAAACAAAAAATCATATTGAAAACAAAATAAGCATTTACTGCACATTTTTGCAATGTGTACTGGAATGCAGCTTTAATTACAACATCACATTTGGGTAACTATAGAGTTAAAGAGGTAATGTTAGGCACCACCATGAGACACTAGTCTTTTCGCACTTTTACAAATACGGGGTTTACAGTAAGTGAAAAGCTTCAGTATGGCAATACTATCCTTGTTACAAGTAAATAAAATATTTAGGAGCAATCAGACTGCGCATACGCTGTTACATAATTTAAACTGTTAATTTAATTTTTAAGAGTTTTCTTAAAATTCTTCTATCACATTTTTTCACATTTGGTACAATTTATTAAATAGGATTGTTAAAAAAACAAAGCTGCTGATTTTTTTGAATTCAATCTATAACTATTATTTGTAAATTAATAAATCACACTTTTACGTTTCACGTCTCACAGTCTGATAAAAAATTAAATATACATAATTAAATATGAAGGCGTACCTATTAGTTTATTTTTGTAGGCAGTCATTAAAAATATATAATAATTATAATATAGGTAGGTACAAAAATGAACCACTTTAATTTTTAACTATGCTAGTTTATCGGTACTAGAACGATTGCACTTTTTTCTTTAAATAAATCTAATATTTATATATACAATTCTCACAAATCATTCACTGATTTCATTTAAAATATTGATTAACGTTTTTGGTATTCATGAAAAAACTAATTACATGCGTGGTTTTATTTAAAATCACCAAAGTAACCAAACATAGTGAGACTGGCGTTCAGAAGTAGTCGTCATGTTAAGATATCATAATATAGTGTTTCTAACCAATCCCTTTAGCCAAGTGGCAAATCTATTCGAACGCATTGAATACATGTAAATTTTTTGACAAACTAACTCTTACATTTGATACGACGATCGCCGGTCGCCATTTTGTTGTCTCTGTAATACGTCAGTCTCATACATTTATATTCTATTCGTTCGAATAGATTGGCTATTGTGTAGAAGGACTTTTTCTATACAGGCATATGTTTTATGATGTATTGACACAGTTTTACTATGATAAAAACGATTCAAGTCAAAATTCAAGTTGAAAATGAAATATACGGTACACATACTGGTTGTTCCTATCAGGAACTTTCCTCGGCATGTTTCTTTTAAAAAACTTGTCTTTACTTTTTTCCATCACTAGCTGTTTTTCTAGTGAATCTAGTGTGATGGATGATTGATATGAGTAAAAAGAAGAGGAAACATACTGCGCCGACCCCAGATAGATTGAGAAAAGGGTAGAAGATGAAGAAAATGTGTGTAATCCTACACTCAGTCGTCTGGAACTGTTAGAGTATTGTCGGATTTATACGATTTCACTGATGAAATGATGACAGAGAAAAAATTTGGGCAGATATATTGAAAAGACTAAAAAATTAATAAAAAAATCGATAACTTGAAGAATGTCGAAATATTTTTGAAATCACAATTTTTAAGACACCATAACATTATGATGGTCATATTTATAATTATAATACGTAAATTGGATACCTATTTTTTCTTAAACTCGTGACGATGATTGTTCTCATTTTAATTTACACAAAAATATTCATTCTTTTTTCCTAAAATATTTATTGATAAAAATAGAAAACACCCACAATTACGTAGTTAGGTAAGAGAATTTGTTTAAAATTTGAAATTAATTATTTTCCTCATTTTAAATAACATTTGAGGTAAGTATCTAAACGGATCGTAATGACCATCGATATAGTAAAAAATGATTCAATGAAGAAAAGTAAGATTAATTTTTATTTATTGAATGTGAATGCAATGTCGGTCTATTTGAATCTAAAATATGTTCAGTCAATACTTATGCAGTCGAGTATCTAATTAAGCAAAGAAAATTGACTAAGACAAAATAAAACAATAATTTAATAATTATCTGAATGAAACAACAAAAAAAAACACAAAATAACAATGATAAAAATGACTTTCAAATTGAGACTACTCGCTGTATTTCCACCGTGACATTGAACTCCAATCTTCATCTTACATTAGTTAAAATTTATTTTACATGTACTAATACTGAGTATAATATCACCAATAATTTTTTTCCTGGCGAACGTTTTTTTGAGTACCGAATATTTCCCGTGATTAATTTTGCAATAACTATCAATAAAGAAATTAAATTACCAACCAATCACGACGAAAATAAGGAGAAAGTTCATAAAAATTAAACAATTATTGCAAAACTAAGAGACAGACATGAAAATATTCGTTAATTTTTTTCATAATATTAATAGTACGAATAAAATTTCATTATTTCGATATCCTAAATAAATAATTCTACTTATTTAATGAGTATCTATTATTTACATCATTCATTGATAAAAGACTAGTCTTACGGTTCACATGCGAATGTTACCAAACTTGGCATCACTGTCATTTTTTCTTTTTTATAAAACACCTGTGATTTCGTTATCACGCGATTATATCAGTAACCACTTGCGGTAACCGTTCAAAGAATATGCTCATGCACTGGACTGTTATTTTGACAAAAAATAAAACATTTCCATTATTTTATAAATAGAATAAATAACGGACGAGTGCATGAACAACTCAAAAAGGAGCAGTGCGTCGAGTAAAAATGTTTAAAATATCAATGGAAAGTGGTGCTGGGTAAACTTTTTGATTGTACCGACTCGAAACAAGATACCAGCTAGGGGAATGGAGCCCAAAGCGGGCATGCTGGCTAGACCGGCTACTCTCGTGTATAATATAGGTATTAATTGCTCCCTTGAGGGGATATGTAGAGAGCAATGTCACATTTGCCTCCTTGGGTGTATGAAAGTATGAATTATATTACAAAGAAAAATAGTTTACAAAAATTTGGAAAAATTAAAGTCTTGAAGCGGGAAACGAATCCGCATCCTCCGTATTCCGGTCAGGCCTATAATACCACTCGGCAAGACTATAATTTTTCTAATTGTCTAACCTATTTTTTATTAAAAAATTATAATTAATCAATTTTATACCCAACAGTATCCGCTTTAAGCAGCAAACCCGCTTTAGGCGACCTCCCCCTAACTGTGTGGACAAGAGGTTGTTAAAAAATTGTCGGGTCACAGTCACGTATAAAATATCATGGGTATACGATACGACGCACTGCCCCAAAAGCTCTTAACCAAAGATTGCGCTTATACTGGTCATGCGTAGTGGGGGTAGGACCCCAGGTGTGACGTCACGTGCGGCGGCGCCATCGAGTGGGGCGAGTACAGGTTGCTCCCCCCACCGCCCCAGTTGCCCCATGACGCCGAGGGGAATATTGAGGCTGGAACAACGAAATCTGAACTCAGGTAATACATTCGGCAACGGAACTGCCGAAGGACTTTTGTCACGGTGTATAACTGCCTTTATACCTCAAAAATTCACCACCCGAATACTGAAACGCTGCTCATAGTTTGAGTCCTGCTAAACATTTACGTAGTGTCAAAATTATTGACGTTTTACCATACAAATTCTGAAAGCAGCAGTGCTCAAAATTTGGGTTGCGTTTCAGTATTCGGGAATGAAAATTGAATAAGTTTAACATTATAACATTATAATGTACACTTAACACATACATTTAAATATTGCTGTATGTGTTAAGGATTCAATCCAGAACAAATCTACTACAACAAGACACTGAAATTGTAAAGAATTTAACAAATAATGACAGGTATAAGGGCAGCATAATATGAAACATTAAAAAAATGCTTAATTATGTGATAGATAAATGAAATTATTTAGGCTACTTTTCGCGAGGCGTACTCAATCAAGACAAATAAAATTAAATATTTATTATAAACTAAAACCTGGAAAAAAATCACATTTCAACTCTCTGTGTAAAGTAAGTAGGTACAAAATCAAAAAAAGGTAATTTGGTTTAAAACATGATCCAATAGAATCCATAATTGAACAAAAGTAGTCATAAAATAATAATCACTCGCACTAAAACATTTAGATAGATAAAAAACGTACCATCAAAATAATTTTTAAAACTATATTTTCAATGAAACTTGTGTTATGTCACCCCCTGACCAGGAAGCGGGATGTTCCGTACATGGCATTTTCCACCCACTCAGGTCAGGTGACATTAAATTGTGTACTTACTTCGGGCGGTAAAAAAGGAAGCGTCAGATCGCATATTATTCAAATACTTGCGATTCTTAGTTTTAACGCCCTTAGTAATGTAGCCACAGGACAACCTTGTCGCTAAGAAGAGGCTCTGAAAAGAGCCGTTTTAGCAAGGACACCTCTGTCGCCAAGGAAGAGGCTCTGAAAAGAGCCGTTTTATTGGACATAGTCCCAATTCTACTCCTAAAGAACACGAAGACTATTAATTACTACCTACGCTTCCCTCCAAACTGGATCACGTCGGGGTCACCAGTTTGGAGGGAAAGGGGAAGCGTAGGTAGTAATTAATAGTCTTCGTGTTCTTCAGGAGTGGAATTGGGACTATGTCCAATAAAACGTCTCTTTTCAGAGCCTCTTCCTTGGCGACAGAGGTGTCCTTGCTAAAACGGCTCTTTTCAGAGCCTCTTCTTAGCGACAAGGTTGTCCTGTGGCTACAGTGCTCCCCCTAAAATTGTACCATGACACCGCAGCGTAGACGTTAATAAACTTCTACCTCTCCGAGTAGGCTGGGGCTCTTCAGGTTATTTATTTATTATTTATGATTCAGGCGTGATTTATTCATGAAATATATTTATTAGTATTTGCTTTTCATGCGTGGGCGCACTGTTTTATTTTCCTCGAGGAGATTTTCTCCACGCCCCGTGTAACGGGGCCTGCGGGCCTAGCACGGGGACGTGGACAAATCTCTCTACACCAATTGTCTCGGGATTTAGTGGGAGTTAGAACGATAGGAAAAATTTCTTTCCCCCGAGGAGATGTATCCATGTCCCGTGCTACGGGGCATGTGAAGTAGAGCTAATGGACAATGACAAACAGACAAAATTTTGTAAGTGACGTTGTCAAACTTTATTTTTTGGACCGAGTACCGTGGTTTTTTGGTATTTTTGTGTGTACGGGTTCATCAGAACGACGGCTTATCAATGCTAAAATGTCATATTATTTTAACACTAATTAAGGTTTACGAATTTTATAAAAGGTTTATTAGACCTAATGGGAATTGTAACTAATTAGTGTTTTAAACCTCTTTTAGAGGATGTTTATGATTATGACTGTAACTGCCGCACTCAGAGACGTCAAATAACGTAAATCAGTACATAACGTCAAAAAATGACAATTCAAAACTAGTCGCTATTCTTGCCGGGTCTATGGTCTAGATTTGAATAAAAATTTTTGACATTAAATAGTCATTAAAGTTAATTGACGTCTCTGAGTGCGGCAGTAAGATTATAAAGATTCACAACAGTATCGCATACGAAAGAACGCGTCTTAGAATTTACTTCTTTGTTGTATTACAATACAGGATATTATAATACAGATATTATAATATAATAGAAGATAAAGGATATTATAAAACAGGTAAGAAGCCAATTGGTTCTGTAACAGTGGTCCTTTAAAATACCAACTCAGTGGATACATACTAGCAATGTATCCATTAAACCAAGAGTAAGCCACTGACTACATCCCAGTTGAAGGAGAGCGCCAATATTTGATCAACCAAATGTACACATTAGCCCAAAATGCAGATCATGTTCTGCCGGCGCGCTGAGAAACTGACCCGTATTTCGACGGGCTACGGGCGATTTTCGGTTGAGTGCGCGCTGAGAGGGGTGAATATCAACACCTCTAGGAATGTTTTACCAGATGCAAATGACGTCTCGTTTGGGTCAATTTGTATTGCTGGCTTTTTTACAGCGTTACTTTGATAAGCCTAACGTAATTTTGTGTTCATTTAACATCTATTATGTTAATAAAGGCGTTATATTGCAATTATTTTCTTTCAGTAAATATCAAAATAATGTAAATTTGACAAATTGGGCTGCAAAAAAACAGTGCAGTACCAAGTAATATTCTGCGGAAACAGTTGATTATAAGTACATTTATTACCAAGGGCGTTAAAACAAAGAATGTCTCAGATCGCAAGTTTAAATAAAAATATTGACGTCTAAGCTGAAGGCGAGGCCGTTTAAAATGCAATCTGAGGCTTTTTTTACCGACGGAGGTAAGCACAAATTTTTGTATCTCCCTTGCCAAGAAAGTGGCATTTTCAGTTCTGGTCAGTGTGCCAAAAATTATTTTGATAATACGTCTATTATCTGATTAATAAAGGTTATGTTACACATAATCATTCGCCGAGAGCGCGCGCGCTTCTATCGTTTTACCTGTCGAAGTCGGCATGGCGGCGTGAGGGGACATGAAAGAGGACAGCTTCGCCGAGTGGTGGTACGAGCTCATGAACAAGTCGCTCTGGTACTTGTAGGCTGGGTCGCTGGCCGCTGGCTGCGTGGCCGCCGCCAGCCCTTGGAAATCGAACTTGTACGCATACCTCTTCCCGTGCACTTTGGTCATAATGTTTTTGTCGTAGTAGTATCTGCACAAACACCGGCAAAGTTAGACAACGGTCAAGGGTCTACTGCACGTCATGAGGGCAGTCGCGAGACAGTAGAACAAACAGTAGGACTGCAAAATTGGGTACATTATTGGCGAGTAATGGCCGGGTGTATGCGTAAGCTACGTCCCGAGTCACAGCGTTTCGCTCCAGTTCCGCGCCGCTCTCAATACGGACACGGACAGGTTCAAAGAAGTCGAGTATTTGTTTCGAACGCGGCGGATCCCGCTTGCGCGATGCGCCGTGACTCAATACGTGTCGAGCGGGGGCAGAGAAGCCAAGCGGGGAGGTAAGCACTCGGCCTAGCCAACAAAACGTAGTTCTACTGACTCTCTGTGACGGAAAACACTGTCTCGCCACTGCCACCACGTGCAGAAGACCCATTAGAACAGTGCGAAAGAGCAACAGCTAGCCAGGAATTCGCCGAGGCCACTCGCACAGCGGAAACGGGTACCCGACAGTTCGCTTCGCACCGCGGTCGCGTTACCTCAGTGCCCTGCTCAGCTTGTCGTAGTTCATGTTGGGTTTGGACTTCCTTTCGCCCCACCGGCGGGCCACCTCGTCGGGGTCAGTGAGTTTGAACTCCCCGTTGGTGCCCTCCCACGTGATGCAGCCGGCGTTGCTGGAGTCGCTCAGCAGCTCCAAGAGAAACTGCCACAGCTGGATCTGGCCGGACCCTGGAAAGCGGTCGCGGTGCACGTTAACGTACTTATATTTATTATACACGTAGTGATTGTCTTCCATGCTGGTCTGGAAGCGAAAAAAGGGGGAGATGGTATCTCCCCGAGGGAGATATACTGCCGCGGAGAGCCTCACAGGGCGCTGAGCCGAGGACCGCGCCTTTAGAGGCCTGCCGCTCCAAGCTCCGACTCGTAGCGAGCGCTCTCTGGGAGGATTTCTCTATAGTATGCACCTCTCAGGGGGAGATGGCATCTCCCTGAGGGAGACATATTGCCAGGGAGAGCCTCAGAGGGCGCTACGTATCGGAGCTTGGAGCGGCAGGCTTGAGCTTGAGGGCAAGGTCTTCGCCTTATCAGCATCTTTCGTATTTGATGGATTATATGAAACAAAAAGGAGTGGATGGCTTGATGAAGTCAGACGGATATTAACGGAAGAGGAAACATACTGCGCCGACCCCAGATAAACAACAGGGGACAGGGCTGGAGGAAGAAAGATACTTAACATAAGTACATAACATTAACTAAGATACGTACAGATGTTGAGGACCAAACTCCTTGCATTATATTTATAAGCTTAGTTTTATGTTTTTAGGAAGAAGAAAAGCTAGAATAATTACGTAACGACGATCTATTAAGCTCAGCGTTATCGACTGTGGTTAACACCACACCATGCCAAGCAATTACTGCAAGGCTGAAGTTAGTAATTGCTCCAGTATAGACGGGAGAAGCTTTAATAGGTACGAGTTATAAAGTTACTTGTGGACCCCGTATCACGTAGTTGCGCGGCTGCTGAGATAAGAAAGTAAAAACGTTGAATACAGTTCAATACATACATAAATCACGACTATGTAGGCAGAGGTGAACTAGCACCCATGTCTCGCCAACTATGTCAAGTCCCATGTAATAGCTGGGCTAGCCTATTGCCATTTATCGGGCACAAAAGTCGCAGTACATTGCCAGGTGGTATATGATCTATTCGACCAAAGAAGTTTGTGGTTGGGAAAAGTTCAAAAAAATATTTTTCGTTAAGTATATTAAATTATTTTATTTAAAAATTAAAATTATTATTAAATCTACGTGACGACATCAAAATTATCGATTTAAATATTGATCTGATCAAGAGCTGGTTTTAATTCCATATTCGTAACAATACCATGTAGTTCAGGCTGTCTGGACAAATCTTCAAAATAGCTTACATTTAAGTAGGTCCATAGGGCATTTTATGTGACGGCTAAACACTCTTATTTCAGAATTTGTGACGCTACAGAATCTTAGAAAATCAAACGAATGACGTTAAGTAACGCATATTCCCGTTCAGCCAATTTCATCGCTTGCTTTTCAAAGGGAAACTGAGTGGGCACTACAGAGAGATAATTATCACTGCCAGCACGGGACGTGGACAAAATCTCTCTCCACCACAACAGTGTTTTGTCTCGGCATTTAGTGGGAGTTGGAGCGAGAGGAAATCATTTTTTTTCCCCGAGGAGATTTTGTCCACGTGCCGTTCTACGGGGGCTGGCTGGATGAAGCCTTTTAAGCGCATTTCCACTTTGCCTGTAAATGTATTCAGTCGAAACTCATTAAGCCGGTTACTGCCGCATTTAGAGACGTCAATTAACGTTAATGAGTACTTATTACAGAAAAAAGACAATTCAAAACTAGTCGCTGTTCTTGCCGGTTCTATGGTCCAGTTTTGATTGACTTTTTTTTGTAATAAGCACTCATTCAAGTTCCGTGACGTCTTTGAGTGCGGCACATAATGATTAAGTATTGTCATTTCTAGTTCTAATAATTTGTCACTAAAGGCATATGCTAATAATAATATTATAATTTAATTTTGTGTTACCTATATCTCACTGCTGTTCCACAGGCTAGCATGGAAGACATCCATGCTTGCCTTGGAGTGAAATAATACAAAATATCGGTTGAAAAACAGAAATCTTGCGATTCGATTTGAATGTCAATGTGGAGAGCCCGCTATCGCTAGCGAGATAAACAAAAAAATTGGTCTCTACATCTCGGTAAAAGGCCCACATTTGTCTCCGCACTTTCCTCAAAACACCATTGTAACCCAGCTACTCGTATGTTTGTGTAGTCGAACACGGTCGCTTCTAACGCCCCACATATGTGTTACTTACACTTGCTCCAGCCAGTTGTTCGGATCTGTGACGGGTCGGATCACGTCGCAATATTGGCGAGGCTTGTTCGCGGCTCACTCGTGTGTAACGGCCCTTAGGGAAGCGAACCCGCGGTTGACACGGCCGTGTGCACAGTTCACAATCTTTTTTTCTTGTTAGGTGTCGCATAAACTTGTTCTTCTTTGTCTAACATCGCCTTGCTAGCCCAAAGTAGATCAAATCAAAGTACCTATCTTTATAGCGATACCCAGGTTACATCGTTGTTAAAGTAATACATACATACATCAATAAATCACGCCTATATCCCCGAAGGGGTAGGCAGAGGTGAACTAGCACCCACGTTTCGCCAATTATGTTAGGCCCCATGCAATAGGTGGCGAGCCTATTGCCATATATCGGGCACAAAAGTCGCAGTACATTGCTATTGCTAGGTGGTATTAGAGGAACGCTGCTGCCCATTCCTCATTATTGATTTATCCTTAGTCGCCTCGTACGACACCCACAGGAGAGATTTGGGGTGGTGACAATTGTATTCTACTCTGCCGTCACCACACGGCTTTTAAACGCAACACGCTGATAAAGTAATAATTGAGTAAATTAGCTGACCTGGCACACTTTGTTTTGCTCTTGTCACCTAGATGTATAAAAATAGCCTACTACCTTCACAAATATTCTCAGACCTATCAATTGGACAGAAAAAAAATTATAAAAATCTAAATTTTATTGTATGCATATATAATTGTTTATTTTCTACCACAATACCATAAAAATATAACAAACCTATCAAGGTAGATTGCTGTCGGTACTAAGATAAAACCTTGTATTTGCTTTCCAATGTACTTGAACGAATAGAATACAAATGTATGAAACCGACGCACGTATTACAGAGAAAGCATCATGGCGACCGTAGTGTCAAAATTAATAAAAGTTGTCAAAAATCGATACGTGTATTCTAATCGTTCGAATAGATTGGCCTCTAAAGTGTATTTTTCGATTACTAAAATGATAATATCACCTGTGTTGTCTGTGTTTTGCAATTCTAAAATAGGTTTGTGCGACCACTATCGTAACTTAACGATAAATCAAAGGACAAGGCATAGATAATACACAAAATTACCGACATTTTGAAAGCTATAATCGATTAGCAGAGACTGTCGATAGAGATGACGCTGTACCAGGGAAGGAGAAATTAGGAATGTTTAATTTTTCTATAAGACGGCCAAAACCACTTGTATCCACCACTAAAGAAAAACGGCCTCTGTAATAAGCACAGTTTAGGTATAGACTAGTGTTTTGTCTCTTTTCCTCGCATTCAAAATCATGTTTTGAGACGAAGACAGAACGCGAAATAACTATTCCATGTTTTGCATATTTGCACTCGTCAATTTAGTATGCGAGATAAAGAAACACTAGTCTAGGCCGCTGTAGAAACGGACGATATAAAACAATAAGTAACTATGGAAAAAACCGAGACAGCGTGTAGGGTCGAGGGTGAACGGAGAGAGCGTGACCCCCGTGATTTATTCGGGGAATACACGTCACAATGTTTGTACCGATCTCGCATCACTTGACCCATTGTCCTCACGGCTCATCGGTTTTATGACTCACAATTAATGCCTTGATCGGCAAAATATTGTGCCGTGGGCCATTAAAGCTGGGGGCCCCTAATTTGGCCTTTTGCGAGAAAGCGAGCGTGCTTGCTCGACTTGCGATCCGCTCATGCTTGGCGTATCGTAGATTTTTGCTCAACGTTTCTGCTACATCACTATCGCCGATTTGAGTGACCGACGTGGCTGTTGCGGAATTATTTTTAATTCAAACTAAAATTACTTTTTTGAAATATGGGTTTACATTCGATGTTAAATTTTATAAAGGTTTCACCATTGATCCTTTTAGGGCACTGAAATAGTAAATGGTATTAAGCTTAAATAATGCTATTTTAATTTTACCTAATTTAAACTACTATACGAGTTGTTATAAAATAATAATGTATAAGAAACACAAGTAATACATTTTTACATATTGAGACACGGTTTTAAAATTTTAAATACTATCTAAATGCAAATTAACTTTAATTGTTATTTTGAGTATTCAAAAACTTGCTGTTTTTATTATTTATTTTTCATTTCATTCGGCTTTAGATTTGGGAAGCTTATTGTAGATTTTGATGACACTAGTGTGGGTGCCAGAGCTATTTAGGTTAAGGTTAGATATACTTATTGTTTTCTGTACGTACCTATTCTTTATTAATTGACAATAACATTAATGCATAATTTCGATTTAGTGTAAATTTCTTACGTTACATCATCCATCACTTTGAGACATAATTTCGCTAATTACCCTAATAAAAAAAATACACGCAGCCAAGACTCCTTTGGGGAGTTATCAAACTGTACAAGCTCCGCACGTGATTAAGCTCAATACGCTGTTGCGAAGGTAATTGTAATCACAACAATTTTTAACAATTATTTACGCATTTTCTCACAGTAGCCATAAATCGCGTGCACTCTGCACCCCAGATATTACGCCGAGTCAAGCGACAGGTAACTTGCGCTAGGTGCGGCCGTGTGAACCATTTTTAATAATCAACAATTAGGGCTGCCACGTGCCCGTAATTGTCTTAGCTCGCCGACCCTACCACCTGGCGTTCTGCAGTTCGATTCTGAGTCGTACCTCCTTACACTTAAGAGCTAACAATTAGAGCATTCATTAGAGCTCGTTTTAGCCAATCTGAATTCTGTGACGTAGACAATAGAGCTTTTAATGTTTTAGTGCTAGGTCATCGTGGCGCCCGCGCCGCTTTCTGTCTGCCAGAGAGATTTATTAGTAGTAAATTACAAGGTTTGGTTTAAAGGTGAAAAAGTTGAGGGTGGTTTAATGTCTACGGGAGCGTTTTGGACAATAGACAGAGAAGGGAAAACTCTGAAAATGTAATTGTTATTAATGTATGTGAATGGGTGTAGTGGTGATTGAAAGGAATAATTTGATAAGCTGTGCTATCTACTGGTTGTATTGTTGATGTATATTTTTTAATTAAATATGGCTTTTAGAGATTCAATCTATTCTGTTTTTATTTAATTATTTATAAGCCGTGTACTTCCACTACATATTAAGCCAAGGAAATAGCGGAATATGACAGTAAAAGTAAAACAACTTTAATTTTCATAATTTAAAATAGTTTTTCTTGTGCCCGATATTGTTTATAGTAAAAGCACTACATATTTCATTTTTAAAATTTCCAAGTTTTTATTATTATTTACCTTAGAACCTTTAGCTTTTAAGAGATCCCTTTTACCATTACTCTTTACTTTCTAGTGCGATGTGTTTCTTTAGAGATTTATGTTGTTTATTTTTATACGATAGCATTAATTATATTATTAAAGTTGATTATAGCCTTTAGTAACAATGTTCACTTAAAATTTCTCTCCCACAGTTACTTACCTAACAAGATAATTATTCGCAAATTAGGTCCACTGTACGTTCCTATAAATCCAAATCTAGTTAGTATAAGTATGGAAAAGGTACTAACAGTTAGAGAAATAGTAATAAATAACTTTTACGGCCGTCTAATTCGAATATAACAACCAAACAGTTCGTTAAGAATCAATTCGGAGAAACGCAAATTGATATCTTAATACCGATATAATTTTGGCAATTTACACAAATCTACGTGCCGTTAAGTGGCCCGCCCTCACCCTATTAACATTTTGACTTGCACGGGCCAGGGGGTCGATCTCAGACAGATAAAATACGCAATACACATAAATTCGTGACGTGGCACTCGTTCCCACACGAATAAGTGGTGTTATCAGCGCCATCTAGCGTTGCGTGCCGCGTAACCGTTTATTGTAGCAATTCCGAGTCGGAATTGACAACTCTGCGTGTATCACCATGTACAAGAATAAGAACACTCCGTACAAAGTTGTGCAATTACAATAATATTTGGCAAACAATTAATAAGAGCAGATTGTGAAGCCGTAAATTTTAGTACAAAGAGCGATAACATATTTCACCCCGTAAACATAGTCCAATTTCAATAATTTTTGGATATGTTGTAAATATAATATAAAACTAGTATTGCACAAAATATTGCGTTATCGATAACAACTTAAGTTATTAACTTAAGTTATCGATAACAACTCCCCTAAAGAAAATGTATTCACTTCAACATCCTCTTTAATTGCCAATCCCATAACCAGATCGAGATTTTTTTAAACTCTCTGATTATTATTTCATCAACAGTCCTTTAAAGTCCCTACTGCTGAGGCATAGGCCTTCGCTATATATGGGAGAACATAGTAAAAAGGGGGCAGGCCCTTTACGGATTGGGGGATAACCAACTGCGGAAGTAGCCGCGTTCAAGGGAAATGAACTTTGAGAGAGTTTGAATGAGATCGACACCACAGTATAGATACTAGATCAAAAGCCAACAGTCACTGCCAATGGTTAAAAGTAGTGTCTTGTCACCACTCCCATCTCTTCAGCGGGTCGTTCAAGGCGACTGAAATGAGTAATGCCTCTTAACTCGGCTTAATTAACTCTTAAGCCACCTAGAAATATATTGCAATTTCCGTGCCCGATAAATAGCTACAGGCTAGTCTAGTAATTGGCGACACCTGGGTGCTAATTCACTTCTGCCTACCCCTTCGGGGAATAAACGTGATATATGTATGTATATAAATAAGTATACCTACTGTTTTTATGACGCTGTAGTTATGTCGGCTGTAATTATGCGCGAAGACCATTTTCCCAATATCCAATAAAGTATAGTAGATACAAAATATATGGCATGATTTACCGACACGCACTAGATCCCATTCACTTGATTTCGCTGACAAGATTAGATATAGACGTCTCTTTTCTACGTCTATAGATACGAAATGTCGAACAAATACCTATCACTTTCATATTTTATAAATAGCCAAACTATTTATTATTTTTGTTTGTAATCTTTATATTACTTTATAATATATAGCTAACATAAACGTAGTGTATTATATATTCTTTGCACGTGTAATCCACGTTTCTCAGTGTTATTGCTTTCACATGCGGGCTGGAAGAGATCTTTAGAATTAAGCATCCCCTTTATAATAATAAAAATGATGCTTCCGAAAATAATCATTGAATTAATAAATTGCATTGGCAGTGACCAACACCCAAGACTATTTCAGTTAATTATTGTTATACTTTGTATTTTATAAACGTCAGAATTCCATATTTGCTACGGCGCTTAAAAAATCAACAGTAGAGTCCTTTTTCGACTAAATTTAATCCAGATTACCTTCTTCACTTAAAAACCCTCGCAGGAGTGTAGGTGCATTACCCAGTATTTTATTGCTTACTGAGGTCAGTCACGCACACACAATAGACAGAAATGATGTCATCTGAAGTACCTACTCGCGTCATGTGCGAACACTTTCAAATACTATATTTTTACTTAAGCAGTGATGAATGTAGAGAAAACAATCTTTATTTATTTAATAATTTTCTTGTATGTACACAAATAATACAAAAAATCCATCATTAATAATTAAATTAATATTTTTTACACTCACACCTATCATGTAGCCCAAAGTAAGTAGCCTAAGCACTTGTGTTATGGATACTAGATGACGGACATATTTTTAATATAATGATGTATATAAACGTTGAAAATATACTACATAAACATATACACACAACCATGACTCGGAAACAAACATTTGTGGCATCACAAAGTTTTCCCCTACCAGGATTCGAACCCGGGACCTCTTGGCCAATACCCAGCAATCTGAGCATTTGACCAAGGCGGCCGTCTAATCAATAATCAATTAATATATATTAATTATAATAGTATGGCTACGTGGATTAACTATGCTATCATTTATTATAATTTATAACTTAGATCCGTAGTATGAAAATGTTTGGCCAGACGCCATCTCATAGGGAAACAATTAAATCTGAGCATGGCCGATTTTTGTTTGAAATAGTCAACTGTCATCATTTAATTGTTTACCAATTGGGGTAAGTAGCCAGATAAAACATTTTTTACACGAGACTGTCCGTTTTAGGCAGTGTCTACCTACTTTTGAGTGCCTTCACCTAATTTATTTTTATCCCCCATCTAATGATCAGCCTTAGTGTACCCACGTGCTAATTTTTTATTGATCATCGATAACAGCATTTTTAAAATTACTCAACGCTATCAAAAGTCGATTAGTCGAATATCCTTACACAGATTAGGTCAGTTTGATGCCCGCTCTATTCGGATAACCCGAGACTAAGGGTGCTTTTCCACCAGAGTTGTGCGAGGATGCGTTGCGAGGAATGTGTTTGAGGAGAACCAATAGAATCACTCCACTTTCCTAGGCTCGCTCAGAACAGTTTTGTTGGAAAAGGGTTTTACCACACGTTGACACAGGCAAAGCGAAGCGAGGTTTTTGTATATACTATACAAGTCGCTTCTTAAAGATACAACTCAAAATGGCGTTCCTGCAACAGTGAGTCTCCCCCGAATACATAAACGCTACTCAAATTTTCACCACTGCTTTTACAGTTAAGTGGATAATACCTGTCCGAATTTGTATGGAAAAACGTCAATTTTGACAATACTTAAATGTCAAGTTACTCAAACTTTGAGTAGCGTTTCTGTATTCGGGAGATATTGTCATATTTTAAGAACACACAACGTTTCTAAGTATTGTTTGATCTCCTATTGTATTAACCGACCGAAGTATTGACGTGTTGCGAGGTTTGCGAATTCGATTTCGTGTTCTATACCTGCTAGGATAGGACACGAAATCGTGAGAGACATTTTTCTCACACATTATTTTTGTTTTGTACAGCACATCTTCACATCCTTGCACGACACATTTTCCTTGCACATCTCCGGTGGAAAAGCACCCTTAGGATAACCGGGTGCTAAGCTAAGACCAAGGGGCTATTATCGTGATCTCGCGTGTTAGTTCACCCCATTTCCCTGTGACTACACCCTCCCTGCGACGGGTTCGGTGGACTGAATTTCGACTCACACTTATTCCTTGACCGTTGGGCTAGAATTGCGTTATATCGGGACTTTTCGTTGCGCTATTTTTAGGCCAACGAAGGTGAAGATATATTGTGGCTTCAATTAAGATTGCAATACATCAAAAATCACGCCTTTATCACACGGGTTTTCGGTATCTAGCGTCTTGACGATTCATAAGTGTATTGTAATCATACCAGATATGAATAAATGAATTTTGACTTTGACTTTATACCCGAAGAGTTAGGCAGAGGTGAATTAACACCCAGTTTTCGCCAATTAAGCTGGGTCCCATGTAGATAATATCGCATTATATTGCTAGGTGATACAAGAGAGGAATGTTGCTGCCAATCACTCATTGCTGACGCTCATTGCTGTATCCTAATTGGCGAAACGTGGGTATTGATTCTCTGCCTACCCCTTTGAGAAATTGGAAAAATCTGATGTGACTTTTTAGGCAGTATCACTTCTTTCACAGCCAGAACAATTGTTTGCAACGACACCGTTAATGTGTTTATTGGAAATAAATGTTTATTCCACTTACCTGAATTTGCTAGCCGACTGCTCGTAGGGCCGAACATCTGATATGGATCTGGAAGAAAGAAAAAGTCGGTATTATTTCTTATATTCGTTTTTTTCACCTAAAAAATGCACAGTGTGATGACGGCAGAGCAGAATACAATTGTCACAACCCGGATATAGACATGATTTATGTATGCATATTACTGGCTGAGAGGCGTTTACAGTATCTACCGGGTTTTCCGGGGATGGCGAAGACCTTGTTCTCAAGACTTCGATCTTAAATTCAATCGAGCACAGGGAGAGGATTTTTCCACAGCAACCCACTCCCAGCCCCCGCAGCGCGGGATGTAGTAATCCCGAGAGAAAACACTGTTAAGCGGTAGAGGGAGATTTTGTCCATGACCCCGGGGAGATGGCACAGGGCGTTACGAATCGGAGCTTTCTTGTATTTGTGAAACAATGATACGGACTATAGAGAAGTTACAGGCTATGGATGGATAATAATAATTTGCCATGATAAATAATAAATTGTTTATAACTTATGTCTTGTTTCTTACGAACTATACAACCGATATAAATGCACATGGTTATATGAAGAAACAAGTACCTATGCGAAGAGGAGGATACGTGGAATTACCAGGAGTCTGACATTTGCAAAATGGCCTTTAAACAATAGGAAAGTCTTATAAGGTACTACCACGTACCATGCTACAAGATGATTATGAGACTGAGCTCAGCACCACGTACCATGCTACAAGATGCTTATAAGACTGAGCTCAGCACCACGTACCATGCTACAAGATGACTATAGGACTGAGCTCAGCACCTTCGATCATATAACCTTACCACACCAGCTCCATAAGTTAACAGGCAGATAACCCAGACATCGTAAAGATAACGGTAGCCATGACAACCTCGCCAACAACAGTGGCCGACCGAAAAAATCAAGATACATTGCATAGATTGCATTACAAGTAGTCGTAATAGTAGTGGGGTAGCTGTCTGTATTACCATAGATAAGCCCGCTTGTCTGTCCGAGCTGTAGGCGCGAACGTGGTACAATTTCAGTTAGGCCTGCCTAACGTGCCTAGCCATGGGGCAAACGATACAACGTGTCTATCCAACGAATACTATTTTTTGACAACTACTCTTTTGACAGCCGTGTGGTGACGGCAGACTAGAATACAATTGTCACCACCCCAAATCCCTCCCGTGGGTGTCGTACAAGGCGACTAAGGATAAATCAGTGATGAGGAATGGGCAGCAGCGTTCCTCTTGTACCATCTAGCTATGTACCTACTTAGCTAGATGATACAAAGCTAGATGGTACAAGGCGACTTTTGTGCCCGATAAATGGCAATAGGCTCGCCACATGGGACCTAACATAACTGGCGAAAAGTGGGTGCTAGTTCCGAGTCTGAGTTTTTAACAAATTAAAATAGGTTGCATGACAATTTCGGCACCATGGAGGTAGAAATAAATATGTATAATGATGTTTTGAATTCACAAACTCATTGCACACGATATTCTAAATTCAAATTTACTTTAACCTCTAGAGGTTAAAAACGACTTTTGCACTCAGATATCGAAGAGCAAAAACGCTTTTTCCGAGATGGTGGGATGAAAAATATTTATACTATATTACTTTTATACCAACGTCATGATTGTTACCAATTCTCTTACTCAAAGTCAAAGTCAAAATTCATTTATTCATATCTGTTATGATTACAATACACTTATGAATCGTCAAGACTAGATACCGAAAACCCGTGTGTCCAAGAGCCTCAAGATGCTCAATAATATACTTGCAGCAACAACACTGCTGTGAATTTTCTCTCTTTCTCCAACTGTTTCAATAAAGTGTGACCGTCGCGTCCCTTCTCTCAGAGCTGCTGCGTCAATCGAAGAGCCGTGACCACAATTAAAACCTCACCACATAAAAACCCCGCATAATGCCAGCGCTCTTATGCAAATCAATGTAATAACTGTAGCTGCATTCAAATTGAGACAAAGCGCCCCAACTGTAGGCGCCTTTGTTAATTCAAAGCAGCGACTGTAGACGCCACTTCATAGCTCTTGGACCATAAAGCAGCCCCCTGTGTAACTAATTCGGTCCCTGATTCGAATATACAGGAGCCGCGGAGACAATTTGACCCTTAGACGCTCTGTTTTAACGTCTTCATTGGCTTGAAATGGAAATTTTACAGTGAAGAGGTTTTTTTTTATTGTTTTACCGAATACTGTCGCCGATAATGCCATGGTAATTAATTTCTTTTCGAATTTAAGAAAATTTAAAAGCTTGATAGTAGATTAACTATTTACCATATTAAAGAGCCAAGTTGAACATTTAGCCGTATAGCAATGAAAGCAGACTAGAGCAGACTACAATCCTCCTCCTGGTAGTTTACGAACGGATGGTGTAGCTTATAACGTTAAATATTGGAAACTGTTTTTCTTTTCGTTTCCAGTGTTTAACGTTATTTCTTTCACGATTCATGAGTGTATGTTATCATACCTTATATGAATAAACCATATTTTCATTCATTTTCATAGGTGTGATGACTATAATTTGAAAAACTATATCACGCTGTTTTTACTTTACCCAAAATAAATTATATTTTTGAAAAAAACTTTGATGATTTTGATAGAATAATCATGTTTTGATTAATTTATATAAATTGTGATCTTCAATTCACTATCTATATAGATAGTGAATTGTCAAAACAGTGTTAACGAAAATGTGACGACACGCGGCGTTTGACTAAATATTATGGCAGCTTACTAAGTTTCTTATTATAAATCAAATTATTTAATCAATAAAATTATTTCAGTGATTCTTTGTTAGTGTCATCATCCCTATTATCACCACCCCCAATCTCACGGGTGTCGTTAAAGGCGTAGAGACAGCTTAATGAACAGGACCATATACTACGAATTATGGATGGCAATAGGCTAGGGACCTAAAATAGCTAGCTGAATGTGGGTGTTAATACACCTCAACCCACTTTTGTCTCATGAGTCCTTATATTGTGACGTCTTTATAAATTAATTTGAATGAATTTTTTAAATTATTTTGTAGTGTTAGTTCGCCAGTCTTTTTAGTAAATAAATGAATGTGCTACAACAACCGCACGTGCTATTTTTACGAGAGACCGGGTGTTACTCGAGCACAACAAAAATAAAACGCTGAAATGTTGTAATAAAGCAATTTCCATTTCATTTGGCATTCGAACAGCATATAAACATACACACGGAAACGCGAGGTGATGTTAAACTGCGAGAAGGCTGTTAATAGTGCATGAAATGAAAATTTTAATAAGTCTCGGCCGTTTCCTGGTTATTATTTAGCTAGACATTTTTCACGTGCGCTAAAAATGAAAATTGCTTTCAGAATTTGTGTCAGCCATTTTGAAGCGATAGCCGGATAGTTTACTGTTGTACACGAGCAAGCTTAGATTTGAATTTTCTAGGATTTGAAATTCGCAGCACAGAGAATTATTGTTATGATTTTTATTTTAACATTATACTTATAAATAACTAGTGGTCGCCCGAAGCTTCGCTCGCGTTAATGTCGGTTGTTATATAACCTTCAGCCTTCCTCAATAAATAGACTATCCAACACAAAAACAATTTTTCAATTTTAACCAGAAGTTTCTAAGATTAGCGCGTTTAACCAACCAACCAAACATTCAAACTCTTCAGCTTTATTATATTAGTAGAGATAATAATAATAAAACTACAAGCAAGTGGCAAGCACAAACTGTACACATTATCTCAATAGTCATCTCAACGACAGGAGTGGTGCCACACAGTTTACAAAAGACTACTCAATACTACAAAAAGCCAGCACTTGCAGAATCACCAGAAAGTTTTTATCATTCGGATCTTCGATCATCTACAACCTAGATGATCGAAGATCCGGATCTATAACACTAAACACTATGACGCTTGAGGCTTGACGACTGAGGTCCATGTCCATTTGACAAATGCCTCTACCTGAGTGGGGAGTAGTTGGAGATTGATTAATCTTTAAAGCCGGATTCAGAAGAGTGTAACGTGTAATGTAATCTAACGTATAATGTAACACGAATTCTACGTTAACGTAGCGTACACTTCATGTTACATTCTATGTGACGTAGAATTCGTGTAACATTATACGTCAGATTACATTACACGATTCATTCGTTTGGATCCGGCTTAAAATCGTCAAACTTTATACAAATCAAATATCTTAGTTTTTTTTAACTTAAAACACCTAATTCAGGAAACGGCAGATAGACCTTTAATGTTCATATAAACATCCTTAAAATGTTACGTGCTCTTCATGTTACCATTGAATTGGGCCACATGAAGTTATGCCATGCTTCCATGTTTGTAGCATGTTTTACGTGCTTGGCATTTTAAAAGTTCTACACTTCTGAGTAGCCTGTCGCTCCCGTGAATGCAATGAAAAGTTGTCGTGTTTCCGCGACTCTGGGTGTAAGCGAGCTAGGTCTTGATTTATAGACTTGTTACCAAGCCTGCTAGCCACTGCTAATTAGAAGTTAGTTATGCAGCTTAGTCACCTATTTCAACACCTATTGCAAAACCTTTTATATTGTATTTTTCCTCAAAGGTCTAGAAATTACTAGTATCTATTAATGTAGTTATATCGATTAACGAAGTGGCAATTATTACATAATATGAAGTATTATAGAGTCAATGTTATGTCAATTTTAAATTGTTTGAAAATACGTATATTACAAGGAAAATAAAGTCAGGAAATTTTCGAAAAAATAATTGTCACTATGCGGATATGCCTATAAGTGGTATAGGAATATCCGCATTGCAGAAGACGCGGGTTCGATTCACGCATCAGGACAAATATTTTTCGAAATTTTTCTGACTTTATTTTATTTTTATTATTTTTTCTAATATTTACCTATAAATAACGGTCAAACAAAAATCAAATCATGACTTATTATAAGATCCTTACGATCACTCTCCAACCCACTATAAACCTAAACCCAACCGTCCATCAACTCAAAACTTCGAAGACACCTACAATGTGTTCTAATAGCTGTAACTCTTTTAACACAAGCCGACCCTCTTGAAAGGGAGTTGTGAATCACACTTACTCAGCAGCTACACGTTCCGAATCAGAAAATATTCACAATAAATGTTAAATCGAGGGTGGTTAAATGGGCTTCTGTGGGGCGCGGTCCAATCCAGGCGATTATGATAGATGACTCGAGGTCGGGCCTCGGTGACGGCGGGTGCACCGTTGACATGACAGTCTAAAATGTTTTAGGTGTATTTGAAGACAAAACGGCACTAACGCGTACCTGACTCGGTGACAGTGCCTGCCAACGAGCGCTTGTAAAGGTCCGTTTTTTTCATGTTGTAATTTAAGAAACCAGTAACATATTTTATATGCATAAAACACCAAGGAACTTAGTGATAAAATGGAGACTGAAGGTAGTTTTAAGTTTTTCGAATAATATGTAAATAGAAGGTAGTTTTATCTTTTTCCCATTACCTAAAGAGGGTTAGTGTCAGGCAGGGCCCGGCTGTAAAACCTAAGTCAAAACCTTGAGATTGATATAAATGGAAGAGGAAACATACTGCGCCGACCTCAGATAGACAGGGCAGGAAGAAGACGAAGTATTAACTTTTAGATCTAAAACAACATGCTCATAATCGCCGCTTGAACAGAACACGAGGGAAACCGAATGCAATCCGTAAATGTGGTTACGAACACCTGAAACGAAGTTATGACCGTTTGATCCGTCAAATAAAATTGTCCAAACCGATTACGTTTTCCATTTGCCGGCAAATTGGCGGGGCGCGCCGTTCTGTTTCTCGTATAGATTGCCCTGTGATATTATTTCGATGGTGATCATCTGTTAGCGGTTTTGTTCGGGGAACAAACAAACAAACAGCGATTTGGGTAGGAGCCCGGGTTGGAAAGAGTTTATAGGAAGTATAACAGTCTGTGACGCTTTCCCTTGGGAAAATAAAATATTTTCCTCTCGCTCCAACTGACCCTAAATACTAAAACAACGTTGGTGGAGTCCATGTCCCGTGCTAGGCCTGCTGTAGCAGCAGCAATCCCTAGAGACCATGCACCTGAGTGTGCAAAAATGGCAGCGAGTTCAAGTATCTACGTGCTTGACGAATGAACTGAATTAATTATTATTTTGTGCCAAGTTATTCTAAATCATAACGAAACTCAAACACAAAACATTCACTGCCATACTTTATGTATAGCATTTAAGACGAGACAAACCATAATGTGTATTTGTTGGGGAGTTAGCAATCTATCTCCGGCAGTCTCATCGGTTTCCGACTGTTCCTCGTTGAATTGATTGGTTTCATTTACGAGAGGTTCCGCCAGATCAGCTACGAAGTGTAATTATAATAGTAATACTCTTCAACCGTGTTATAGGAATACTCACGTCTTGTGTTGCAAAGAAGGCGAAACCTATGGATTTTGCAAAATTAAGACTATTGATATCTTCGTTTATGCCGATGTTCTACTGGGAGAGAATAGAATTTCATACATACTCGTACATAACTATACAATTGTACCAAGAACCAGCCCAAACAAATGATTATACGACTTCTGCTATAAGGGATTAGTAGACAAAGTTGAGTATAGCCAATCAAATGATTGAAAGTTTTATCATTTAATTTTTGATTTAATTTTTAATAAAAAGCTGTGATGCATAAGTGGCAATTGTCTGGCTTGTACACTTCCAATTTTTTTAATTTGTGATTACCATTGATCATCAAAGCCAATCCTTAAAGATTCGTAAATACTATGCAAGAGCAGAGGGTTTACCCTGGAAGATTATTACGTTCGTTCGAGTCTTTGCGTCTTTGTCGCTCTTATTTCAACACGCAGTGGCGTGAGATTGACGGATAGATGTGAGATAATCGTTCGGAAGTTAGAGTAGACCACCTAATTTTAAATGGATGCCGGAAAAAAAACTCTCCATTGGCTGAATTGAAAGCAATGAAAAACAAAAGACGGTGTCCGGAAGATGGCTGACTTACAGGGTTCATTTCTGTGGCAGACTTCACCAATATTCAAATAGCAGCGAAATTATGACATCATAAACAATGATAATAAATTTAATTTTCAAACGCCACTCCCTTTCCATTTTGGACTCGGTAGGGTGCTAACTGGAAGAGTAATGAATGGAATTATGTGTTTGTGTGTAGCTATAAAACGATAATATTTGTGCAAGGGTATTTTGAAAATGATTTTGATGCTCTAGAAAATTAACAGATTGTATGTATTGATGGTGTTTAATGGACGGATTGGGATATGACGAATCGGTAGGATTTGGAGGTACCACTGGTCTAGAAGAATATGATATTATCGTCCATAATCAGAGACCTCAATTAACGTTAATGAGTACTTAATACAAAAAAATTGTCATTTAAATCGGGACCATAGACCTGGTAAGAATAGCGACTAGTTTTGATATAACGAAAAGCACGCCAAGGAACCCTTTAATTTAAAGTCATATCTCTGAGTACGGCAACAGTTCTAACTACAAAGCAATATTCTAAATTATGAACTTGTATCAAACCAGCAAGGTTGAATTTTCCATAAGCTACGCGTTCAAAAGATAATCTTAAGTCATTAAATGCAACGGGTGTCCGAAATGATCGACATTATTGATCATTTTCCCACCGCGTCATAATTGGCATACAAATTTGCTCTTTGACGCCGCATCGCACCACGGCAGTGATTTGGCCTTTGTGCGTCACGCATTCACTCCTTCGACCCGCCACCCTAAGCCTCCCCACCGACACCCGAAACAGCACCCAACTCCGACGCACTTAGACACAATTTCCTTTGGCCATCTCCCAGCGATCCCGATAGCCGATTATGGATTTTGAACTGTTGCAATAGGAGCGATTTTTCCGAAAAAACTCGCTGCTACCGGGAGTCGTCAAACGATAATAGGCTGTTTGGCTTGCACGCAAGGTTTGATTTCCAATTCGCGTGCGCTAGATGCCATCGTCGTTAAGATTAGTGTTGGTAATCGGCAAGTAATTACTACAGAAAGGCTAACACGCCGAGGTTCATTTGGCGGCAGAAATCAGAAGGGTTTGCTCGAGTAGTGGGCATTTGGATCGCAGTGATTCAGTTAAGAACAAACATGAGCGAGTTTATTGAGGTCCCACGCCCTAATGAAGTGGCGGAGGGTTGATAAGACAAAGAGGGTTCTATACGGCCGTATGAAGACTAAAAATGTCCATATCTCCATATCTTATAAACATTGACAGCAACATATTTAATATCCAATGTCTTCTTCGAGAATTGGGGCTTTTTTGCTTGAATAACAGCTGAATAGACGGTTACTCAGGCGTTATTCAGCTTGTGATCTTGATGGTTGCGCTTACTCAATCTTTATTCAGCAAGTCCATGTTATAATACTTGGGTTTCTAATGAAGAAATTTCCATAATGGAGCAAGTGTTGTGTTGGCTGCGGAGCAGAGCACAAATTGGTATAAAACTGCCACGAGTGTCGTACAAGGCGACTAAGGGCTATAAATATGACGAGGAATACTGCAATTAAACTGCCCGGATGATTGTAAATAGACTTGGCCCCGTTATATGGGAATGAATATATTTATTGGAGAAATGTGGGTCTCGCTTACCTCTGTCCCTTACGTATGTCTTACTCTACCTCTTCGGGTATAACCGACGTGATTTATCCAGGTATATGTATATGTAGAATTGGGGAATACCCACCAATCAGGACTGGGCCGTTCTTCTTATATTCTTTCATACGGAAGGCTTACACACCCGCAGTAGGGACATTAATGGGCTGGTGATGATGATGATGATGACAACTGATTAACGAATTGACAACTGTTGCAACTGAGATCGATCTGACAAAATTGTCACCTATTCAGGAGCATTTATACAAGTTTTTTGTACAACGTGGCCTTCAGAGAAAATGTATTTAAAAGAGTTTTCGACTGGCAGTCCTATTTTAGTATACCAGCACAACTACAACGTTAGGGTCCGCGTTATAACGGCATTCCATGCCAACAAAACGCTCCCGGACAAACAGCACAGATATGAAATCCATTGTGCCACACTAGAAGGAGCATTTTGCTGACAGTTTGATGGAACCTTGTTTACTGAAAGGGACGCCTATCCCAACACTATGAATACTTTATAGTTAAAAAGCTGTATAAACTGAATAAAGCTTTTCATAGACGGTTACTCATAGACTACAAGGCTGTCGAGAATGGATTTGGTTCGGTGGGTATTTTAGATTTTATTTCGATAGTGATAATGTTTCATTTTATGTGCCCTCGAAAATAGCCAGTTTGGAGTGTGTCGAATAATAATTGTTACTTGGAGCTTCTTCGTGACTTTGAGAAGTTCTGGTCGTTTTTACATTTTGCTTCTGACTAAACAGTTATTGTAGATTTCCTCTTTCTATCTTATTAACAGGTTATCGGGGATCGGTGCTGTATGTTTCCTGATCAATTTATATGGGTCAGACACCATCGCTTGACATACGACTATACGACCGACTGCCTGACATTAAGCTCCTTTGGGTAAACTAATTATTGTAGACTTATTGTGAATGGAAGAAGCGAAAGAAGTATGTAAGGATAGTAGCAAGTGTAAAGATGTGATCTCTGCCAATCCCTGAGGGAGAAAGGCGTGACGTTTTTCTGTATGTATGTGTGTATTATTGATTATTGAGATATAAATATGCATCGCACCTGTGTGGCGTATGTCTTTGTTTGTCCGTCTCTGTATGCATCACGGAAGACAGGAGGATCTCCGCCAAAAGAGGCGGTTAACAAGAGAATTATGACCACGCGAACAATGCGTCGCGGCTATTCGAGGCCATAAAATAATAATAAGAACATAATTAATCGATCTCAGTTCATTACGTTCCCCTCCGGCGATCACGGGACCCCATTCCAACGGAGATAGCCTCGGGAGTTATTTTGGCATTTCTATTGGTTAAGACGTATGATTAGCCCGTAATGGCCCCGTGATTCGGATAGAATACAGGATTATTGGGTTCCCTTGATGGCAATATAGTTGTAATGGACAGTGTGCCGTGAGGCAGAAGTTCGTTTTGGAAATGTCACGGAGACTAAGATAATACATTTTTGGTCACCTGTCCCACGACCGGCCTTAGCGAACATTTAATTCGCAATCGCAGACCGAGTGCGTTATGCCACTGCGCTCTCGAGCTCCTCTATAGGGTGCTAGTGATGAATAAACTCATTAAAATTGCACAAAATCTTATAAATTAATTTTGAATCAGGTGTCCCGGATTCGATCCCCTGGGGAGTAAAAATTTGTATCTACTCGGTGTGGTTGGTGGTAGGACTTCTTTCAAGTCTGCCTGGCTAGCTATCACGATCTTATCAAGATCTGTGGTAATAATAATAATAATGTTAACAGCATTATTATATTCCGACAATTGTGATAAGATAGCCGGTGATTCCCTGAGTACCTCGGTCACCGAGGCCTCCAGCCCCTCTGTGGTTGAGGGTTCTAGGTGAAGCTCGATTCCATTTTCGGCCCTCATCGTCACTTGCCATCAGGTGAGATGAAGGGCAAGACATTCACTGTCTAAAATAAAAATAAAAAATCAGAGCAAAGACCATTAAAACCGCCACCCTTAACTGTCGACAGAGAACACAAAGAGAGGTGTATCCATGACGTGTCAGGCTGTCACCAGGTCAATTAGGACGTCACCTGTCGAACCATGACTGACGTGACCTCACGTCACAGCATTGTTTGACTGGGCCCGCCCGTGGTTTAAAGACAATGGGCAAACAGGGGTGGAACAAAAGGGAACACTGAGTAGAATTAAAAAGGACCGACGCTAATCGATTTGCTGTTATTTGTTAAATTGTTGCTACTTAATAAACGTCTTGGTTCGAATGTTTTTTCGTCATCAATTGAGTAAGATTTAAAGAAAAGGCGCCCTTATGGCTTGTACGACACCCGCGGGTGATATGGGGGTTGTGAGAATTGTATTCTGCTCTGCCATCAACAAAATTAATTGGAACAGTCCAATCAGAAAACCCGGTAAAGATCCATAACCAAGTTCTTAAGATAAGATCGGATAGGGATATTTAATATGTATCGATCTCACTCCATTTTTAGGATCGCATATATTGTTTATATTTAGTTTGGGAGGAGTAAATAACAAATCGCTCATTTAATACAAAAGGGAAACGCTAATCAAAAAATACTCAAAAACATATCAATAATGTTTACTATTATTGTATTTGAGCTCACAACAATTAAACTAAGAGTGCTTTTTATTTAATAACATAATCGGTACATTAGTTTGTTAGCCTACAAAACGCGTCCCGTCAAGTTTGACCCAAAAAATATCAATCCCAGCCTACCTGGCACGCTTGCTTAAGTTAAAACAATATTGTTCCGTTGTGTTTGCGGAGCGCACTGGGCAAATAGGGGCAGGAAAAAAAGGTGGCAACTAAGGTGGAACGACACGCGACAAAGTCAAGATCACGCCGGTTTTCACTTTTGCCTGTGCCTTAAACGCCTCACGATTTTTATTTAAAATTCATGTGAGGTGGTGACGTAATTAGTTCTACACCATGTACCTAAAGGTATCGACTATAAAAGTCCTGAGAACATTTTAGAGCGTGATAATTAGTGTTCATGATTAGCACTGTAACTATGTTGTAAGCGTTTTTAGAACCCCAAATAGGCCCTAGTTTTATTACTGATTTATTCTATAAACGTTAGATAAAGGCTCTCATGGTGATAAATCAGCTCTGTAGTTGAAACCTAAAAGTGTCGAGAAACACTGTTTGGTCCTGAAATAGAGCTGGCTGCAGCTTTTATGTCACACATTTGCACTATAAAAGTAACCAAAACATTTTTATGACATTATTTTGATATTTTTTATCAAACTTTTTCAATCATTTTATTCGTGTTGTGATGTATCGTGAATGTTCTCGAAAAAACAAATATTAGTAGCCAACGTTGTAATTCGCCATTGTTACTTATTATAACATGTTATAACACAGCCAAGATTTTAGCCGAACCAAGGAAACTATTTCTTAAGATGTGATAATCTACATTATCTTGATAGTACACTACCCCAGCCACGGGGATAAGAGGCAGTCCTTTAGGTGTGTAAATTGTAAATCAATTTACATACATAAATCGCGCCATTTATTTAATGTTAATCAAATTATATTTATATCAAACTACTTAAACATTTTAGACTACCGAGATAGCAAGATGACGGATTTCGACCTTCAATAGCTCTCTTCGTGGGTCGAGGTTTTGAACAATTTACTGCACTGTAACAAAGTTGGTTGAAATATTCAATTGTAAACAAAACTCAGCTGACGTTCCTGTATTGTCGCTTAGCGAAAGCCTATATGAACTGAATGTGCCACAAGATGATTAGGTCCACGATTTAATTTTAAAACTGTGTTTTGGGCAAATAAACTGATTAGTGGCAACTTTGTGGGCAGATTGGACTTTTTGAAAGTAGAAAGTTCAATAATGTGCCCTATAATGTTACTTCAGAGTAACGTTAATGCAGCTGTTCGTATTATATAAAAAATGTCGTTCTTTATTGCAAAGAAAATAAGGTCGAACATTTTCGAAAAAATATTTGATCTGATGCGTCAACGTTTTTTATTATCATTGTTCAAGGATTATGAGGTTAGAAGATGCTCATCTTTCTGCCCAGACTATCTGGGATCAGCGTAGTATGTTTCCTCTACTATTTAAATCGATGCAATTATCGAGCCGTAATAATGGCCGTGTGGTGACGGCAGAGTAGAATACAATTGTCACCACCCCAAACCTCTCCCGTGGGTGTCGTAGAAGGCGACTAAGGATAAATCAGTGATGAGGAATGGGCAGCAGCATTCCTCTTATACCTACCAACTAGCAAAGTACTGCGACTTTTGTGCCCGATAAATGGCAATAGGCTTGCCACCTATTACATGGGACCTAGCCTAATTGGCGAAGCGTGGGTGCTAGTTCACCTCTGCCTACCCCTTCGGGGATATTGGCGTGAATTATGTATGTATGTTTGTATGTATGTATGTATGTATGCAATTATCGAGCCATCCTCGCCCTCTTAATTCATAATCATCTCATTATTATAAAACATGAAATAAAGTAGTCATATTTTAAAACTGACGTTGTCACTTTTATTTGTTGAACGAAAGACAGACTTGGCGTCAATTTTAAACCATGACTAACTTCAGTCCAAAGTAGTCTTTACATACATACATAAATCACGCCTATATCCCAGAAGGGGTAGGCAGAGGTGAACTAGCACCCACGTTTCGCCAATTATGTTAAGTCCCATGTAATAGGTGGCGAGCCTATTGCCATTTATCGGGCACAAAAGTCGCAGTGCATTGCTGGGTGGTATAAGAGGAACGCTGCTGCCCATTCCTCATCACTGATTTATCCTTAGTAGTTTTTAGTCTCCTAATAAAGGAGAAAATGGCTAAACTAGAACTAATATGGGCTGCTTAATACCTCAAAACATTCCATTAACATAGATAGATACGAAAAGTACACTCAAACTGCCATTATTCAAATGAGTTTGAGTAACACCTGACCTGAAAAACTTCATTGTAACACACCGCAAGTATTCATAATCTTGCATTCCTTGCGTTTGCATGTCGCGGAGCCATTCGTTCTTGGTTGCGTCATTCGTTCACTACGCGACGACAAGAGATTGCGTGTTTTTCTCGTAGTCGACACATTCATCCTTTTTTGCCTCTATTAATATTTCAGGACATTTTCAGAATACATTTTGAATTACCTACCTAAATATATCTTCTTAAGGAAATGTCAACGGGCCAACATTACAAGGATAAGCTTATAGGCTTGGCTCATAGTTCCCAGAATTATACCAATAGGTAAAACTGAGTAATTCTAAACATTTTAAGGCTTCCTTTTGAAGCCTCTAAGTTGAATTTTACAAATTCAATCGTCTCACCATTAAAAAATGGATTTTATTAAGCATACATCAGCGCTTAATGTTTTTTATTTGTTATAAAGACATAACTTTATTTACAGAAAAAGCATGAAAAATAAAATACAATAAATGGAACCAATTATTGTCGATGTTCAATAAATAAAAAAATCAGATAATAAGGTAAGTCATTGCAAGATTATTTACCGCCGTTCTGTTTGTAAATTGCTAATTTCGGAGCTTTTATATCGAAGTCGTTGGGTTTTGGTCTCGCATGTCACCCGCCATTCATTCAAGATTTCGCCGTTCGTTCACAATGTCACCATTCGTTCACTGAGTAACAATATGCATAATAACTAATTTTGAAAAACTACACAATGTTTTTCTTACGTGTCTACTTTACCCTAAATAAATTATATTTTTGAATAATGCCATTTAAAATTTCCGCCAAAACGCCGAAATAGCAATGGCGTCTGTGTGACGTCACTATTCCGTAAAAAGGCCAGTTTCTACATGAAACTAGTGAATTTGATTGGCAAATAAAATGTCAAAATGGAAATAACTAAATAATGAAGTCACGCGGGGTTTTAGCAAAATGGCGGATTGCTAACTTTTGTACTTTTATTTTTATAAAATAAATATCAATCACAAGTTTAATCTGATAACAAGTGACTATTAACGAATCTCCTTATCCTAAAGTATTATTATATCAGCGATTCTTTGTTAGTGTCACCATCTCTATTCAAGTAATAAACACAATGCAGATGTGTTTGGAGACACCCTAGCCACGTGCTACTTTTGGACAGATTTGAAATGCATTGAAATAAATACAGTTGCATCGCCACTGATGCGAAGACAAGCCCCGTTGCAATATTGTAATTTTAAAATACTATACGAGTGTCGGCGGAGTTGGGTCACATATTGTTTTGAGATAAGAGCACGCGTCATTGGAACTGACTTAATTAAATGATGGAGTTGTATCTGCGAATTTAAGATTTCACATTATAAAATAATTTAATTAAGTAAACTAGTTTAATTAAACTAGCGCAAACAAAAAGAGATCAGAAAAAATCGATAATTTGTATTGACTTATTTATCTTGAGTTCCTCCGTGCTTAGGAAAGCACGTTAAGCTGTTGGTCCCTGCTGCATCGGCAGTGTTAATAATAACTCACTAATCCACAATGGGTCAGCGTGGTGGGGTCACGGCCAAGTTTAGATAGATCCGATCCAGGATTTCAACAAGATTGCACGCTAAGAAACTGACATCCAAGATTTTAAACGTCGAAATCTGGAATTTGGTGGAATTCTAATTTTACGCAAAGAATGTGTCTGTTAACCAAATAATTAATGTACGTTTTTTATGTTTCCACTGCTGGGGCACTGGCCTTTCGTATGGATAAAGAATATAGGGAGATAGGAAGAATGGGCCATGTCCTATCACACACACCCAGTGTGGAGTGGTGGGAATTAATTACTGCAAATACAGTCGGCTTAAAGCGCCTTTCGAATCACAGAGGAACTCAAGATAATACATTTTTGGACAGTGATGTGTAATGGACAGTAGCGTTCTCCTTACACCACCTAGTAATATACTGCGATTCACGCATCCGATAGATGGCAATAGGCTCGGTATCCAACCTACTGTTAATTCACCTCTGACTACCCCTTCGGGGATAAAAGCCCATAGGTACACATGACTGTGAATTGGCGAGAAGCGAATTCGCAACGCAAAAATCTGCGATGCGATAAGGTGCGGCAACGCGGTGAAACAAAGACGAATAGAATTGAAGGAATGCGCTATATTCTTGCGATGCGGTGGGCGAGCTCGCAGTTTGGACAGATTTGAACAGTAAAGCAGATTTGCAGGTTTCATTAATTTATTCAATCTTTATTGTACAATAAACAAATTGAGGTGTCTTGGGTGGCCGAGCGGTCAGGCACCTGCCCGGATAGCAGCGGACGCGGGTTCGATTCCCGCCTCAAGACCATAATTTTTCGAAATTCTTTTTCTAACCACCAAAATCTTACTAATAAACAAATTGTTACAAATGGCAGACTTAATGCTTAAAGCATTCTCTCCCAGTCAACCACAAATTTTAAAAATACACATTTGTCTGCGCCATGAGAAAATAAAACTACTTACCTAAAAATTAAAATTACCACAAAAAATTAAAATATACCAGTAACACATATTTTCATAAATATACACACACTTTACAAATATATACCTAAAATAAGTAAGCTATATACATATACATATAAATAAGCTACTGATGTCAGTTTAGAGAATTTAGATAAAAATCATGAGCCAATCCCTTAAATTCAAACCGATTAGGTGCTCTACGGATATACAGAGGTAGATCATTCCACAGTCGCGTAGCAGTTTTCTGTACAGGGACTAAATAGGCGTGATTGTGTAAGTGTGAAGTGTTATAGTCCGACAGGTTCGTGCGCGACCTTCCTGCGGTATGAGACGGTGGCGGGGACGAGGCACTCTGAATGTTTAACGGGGGTGGGTGATGCGTGGACGAACGAATGTCACGGAGACACGGACGGAGCTTTTTGTACGAGAGACGTCCCGTCCGGGGTGTTTTCCCGTTACGTATGCTCAGACCTTAATCTATCCAGAACTCACCTATCGATTGCGAAACAGGCCCTTAAGGTTGTAAACGTTCTCTGACCGCGATCGCATGTAGGTGCGCTTTTTCGTCGGCAATGGCGCATTACCGGGGTGTTGTATTGAAGAGCTCGGAGCCAGGGTCAGCCTTGTCGCCGCTGTCACTTCTCGATTTCATTAGATAATATTGGCTCAGCGGCGGTGTTTGCGCTCGTGTCAGCCGCGTGCCGGGTCATGTTTCGTCTCGGGGGGGCAGTTTCGCGTGTCAGCCTTAGTGCGCGGTCAAACAGACCGGATCGGTGGTGATTTTTCTCCATTTACACATCGGAGGAGCGCGATAGTCGATAGCTTCGTTTGGCTATATAAAAATATAATAAATAAATATGATAACTAATATGATAAGATAGAATATAATAGGATATGTAATATATTGAAATATTTTATGACATCTTTCATTAACTCATAACTTCATGTAAAGGGAGGAAGAAACTTGCTGAGTTTCTTGCCCGTTCTTCTCAGAACAAGGCCTCCTGGTAGTTTACGAACGGATGGTGTAGCTTATAACGTTAAATATTGGAAACTGTTTTTCTTTTCGTTTCCAGTGTTTAACGTTATTTCTTTCACGATTCATGAGTGTATGTAATCATACCTTATATGAATAAACCATATTTTCATTTTCATATATTCCGACAACTTCGTGCGCGACCGACCTGCGGTATGAGACGGTGGCGGGGACGGGGCACTCTAGATGTAAGCGGGGGCGCGTGATGCGGGGAGGAGGGAAAACATGTCACACAGGGCTTTTTGTACGAGAGAGGCCAGGGCACTACCGCCTAACTCGATTGCTAAAACAAAAGCTATAGGTTATGACGTCATGCTGTCATTTCGCACCAAATGTACCTAAACCATTAGCGATAGCTTTGGACGAATGATCACCGAATGATTTTGTATGAATTGGGCACAAAATCCGTGCCGCCTAAAAATACAGGATGGCTGCTATAGCCGTAAGCAGTGCATTGTTAGGCGGTAGGCCCCCAGGTCCACGACCCGTCCGGGGTGTTTTCCCGTTACGTATGCTCGGACCTTTACTTGGCAAATCATTTAACAGTTGTAATATTAAATAATTATGTCAAAATATGATGTGCCAAGTGTAAGCTATTCAGAATTTGAAAAAAAAAATCATAAATTTGAATAGCTTTTCTGTTTTCGGGGGTAAAATTACAAATACACATATTTTAAATACACTTAAGTATGATTTATATTACTGCACCTAAATATTACAACTATACCTACATATGCCGTGTGGTGACGGCAGAGTAGAATAGAATTGTCACCACCCCAAATCTCTCCCGTGGGTGTCGTACAAGGCGACTAAAGATAAATCAGGGACGAGGAATGGGCAGCAGCGTTCCTCTTATACCACCTAGCAATGTACTGCGAATTGCAACTTTTGTGCTCGATAAATGGCAATAGGCTTGCCACCGATTATATAGGATTCGGCGAAACCTGGGTGCTAGTTCATCTCTGACTACCCCTTCGGGGATATAGACGTGATTTATGTATGTAGGTATACCTACATAAACAACCATGACTAGGGAACAAACATCACAGAATAAGCCCCTACCAGGATTCCCCTACCAAATGGGGAATCCTGTTCCCCTACCAAGCTCAGGACCTCTTGGCCGACAGTCAGCGATTTGACCATTTGACCAAACCGACCGTCATACATACACAAATCACGCCTATATTGTAGGCAGAGGTTAATCAACGCCTACTTTTCGCCAATTAAGTTAGGTTCCATGTGGTGGCGAGCCTATTCCTTTCTATCGGGCACAGAAATTGCTAGGTGATTTATGAGGAATGTTGCTGCCCATTAGGTACTCATCGCATAATGAACTACAGTAAACATTATTTCTGAAATAAATGAATTATTATTATTATATTCTAAATTCTTCTAGCTCATTTTTTATTTCATCATGAAATAATAAATGTCTTAAAATTTAAAACATTTTAGTTCATGGGTCTCTCGACATGGTCCGTTCAGTCTCTTTTCTATACATTCATTCATCACTAGCACCTTTACGGTGGGATGGATGATATGAATCAAAAGGGAGTGGATGGCTTGATGACGTCTGACATATGAATGGAAGAGGAAACATACTGCGCCGACCCCAGATAGACTGGGAACAGGGCAGGAAGAAGAAGAAGTGTGTGTCTCAGAGGAAGACGGTTTCGAATATTTAACGTTATAAGATATTATAGCATCGCCTGCGTTGTCCAGTGATTCGCCAACTGGAATTAGATCCATCAATGTTCCGGGTTCGATCGGTAGGGGAGTACAAATTTGTAGTCAATTTGTTTGGTGATAAGACATTTTTCAAGGCCAACTAACTAGCTACCAGTATCTGCCTACCTCTGCCTACCCCTTCGGGGATATAGGCGTATGTAATATTTATCACACACGAAACAAAAGTAGCAGCTGCGGTTATTGAGGCGGACTATTGTATGATTATTGTATTATCTATGATGTCATAGAAATGTAAGTGCATACTCTGTGGTCATTCGACTAATACAAGATGGAGAATAAAAGTTAAATAATAAATTAAATGTTTTATTACAAATAATACATGGTGTCAGGTGTAAAAATTAAGGAAAAATAAATAATGGAGTACAATCTACCAAAGGAAATCTGTGGGGAGGGAGATGTGGCTTCCAACTGGAATATATTTAAAAAACAAATACAAAATTTTATGATAGCGAAGGAGCTCGAAGAAAAAAGTGAGAGAGTAAAAATTGCTATCTTACTTAATTGCATTGGAATAGAAGGAAACAAGATTTATGAAACATTTTTAGATCATGAAAAAACAAGCTTTGAAAAAGTGTTGATAAAATTCGATCAATATTTTGTACCAAGAAAAAACGTGGTGGTCAATAGGTACCAATTTTTTAAAAGAGACCAAATTGAAACGGAAAAATTTGATGCTTTTCTGACAGAGCTGAAGTTGCTGGCAGATAAATGTGAGTTTGGTGATCAATTAGATTCACTAATTCGAGATAGAATTATAATAGGTGTAAAAGATCAAGTATTACAAGAAAGGTTATTAAGAGAAAATAATATAAATCTTGAGAAAACAATAGAAATATGCAGAGTTTTTGAAATCAGCAAGAAGGAAGTTGAATTGATACAAAGGGAGAAAAATTCAGAAGCAATAGATTTTGTTAATGTCAAGAAGAATGTTATGGAAAAGAAAAAATCATGGAAATTTAATTGTAATAAACGTGGAAAATTTCATGGCATTAATGAATGCCCTGCATTTGGACAAAAGTGCAAAAATTGTGGTAAATTTAATCATTTTCAGTCGAAGTGTTATGGTATAAATAAAAAGAAAGATAGACAAAATGTTCAGGAGATTAATGAAGAAGAAAATTGCCAAGACAGTCAACTTTTACACATTGATTCGATGTTCAGCAAAGAGAATCAAAATAGGAAGGTATGGATGCAAACACTTGGCATTGATGGAATGTCAATTGATTTTAAAATAGACACGGGTGCAGATGTCAATGTTCTTCCATTCCATTATTATAAAAAGTTACCAATAAAATATACTATAAAACCCAACAATAATAAGTTGACTGCATTTGGTGGATTTATCATAGAACCGTTAGGGACAGTTCAACTAGATTGCGAAGTTAAAGGACAAATATTTAAACAACTTATTTTTGTGATTGTGCTAGGTGATTGCATTCCTATTTTAGGACGAGAGTCAAGTGTACAGTTGAAGTTGATTCAAAGGATGGACGAGGTGAAATTAGATGACTCGGAGGTTTGTAAATTTTTATCAACATATCATGATATATTTTCCGGGATTGGCAAATTACCATTTGAATATACTATTAAATTGAAAGGTGATGCTATACCTGTAGTGAAGCCGGTACGAAGAGTACCAGAGATATTAAAACCGAGACTTAAAGAAGCACTTAACAATTTAGAATTAAATAAAATTATTTCAAAAGTATCAGAACCTACGAATTGGGTGAATGATTTAATTATTATTGAAAAACCTAATGGATCTTTGAGACTTTGTTTGTGTCCTTTACAACTTAACAAGTATATAATGAGGGAACATTATAATATTCCAACTGTTAATGATTTAACTGCAAACCTATCGGGGATGAAATATTTTACTGTGGTTGACATGAAAGATGGATTCCATCAGATATGTCTTTCTGAGGAGTCCACGTGGCTTTGCACATTCAATACACCTTTTGGCCGATATAAATTTAACAGGTTACCCTTTGGTCTTTGTTCTAGCCCAGAAATATTCCAGAGGGAGAATACTAAAATATTTGGAGACATTAAAGGGGTACAAATATACTACGATGATTTAATTATAGCGACAAAGACCAGAGAGGAACATGAGGAGGCAATAAAATTTGTTATGGAGAGAGCTCGAAAATATAATGTTAAGTTTAACTCAAATAAAGTGCAATATAAAGTAAGTAAGGTTTCATATTTGGGTTTCATTTTTTCTCAGGAAGGTATTACTCCAGATCAATCTCATGTAAAATCAATTCTCAATATACAAGAACCAACTAATAAAAAATCTCTACAGAAGTTCCTGGGTGTGGTGACCTTTCTCCATAAATTTATTCCAAATTTTTCTAAAGTCGCTGCCCCCTTAAGATTATTATTGAAAAAAGATTATAAATGGAAATGGAATTCAGAACAAACAAAAGCATTTCATGAATTAAAAAGATTAGTTAGTCATGCACCAACATTAGGTTTCTTTGATCCACATAAACACATTACTATTCAAACAGATGCCAGCAAAGATGGGTTGGGAGCTTGTCTTATGCAATCAGGTAGACCAGTTGCATTTGTCTCCCGAAGTTTAACTCCTGCAGAGGTTAATTACAGTATGATTGAAAAGGAATTATTAGGTGTATGTTTCGCTGTTTCTAAATTCCACCAATTTGTGTATGGCCATAACTTTAAGGTAGAAACGGATCACAAACCGTTAGTAAATATTATAGGTAAAGAATTACATAAATCAACTAACAGAATTCAGAGACTTTTATTAAAATTACTTAAGTATACTTTCACAGTTCATTACATCCCAGGAAAACTTATGTATATTTCAGATTTCTTGTCTAGAAATTATATAACAGATAAAGTCAAAGATGATCCAGATATGTTAGATATTGTACATACAGTTTCGTTAGAGGAGTACCTTCCTGTGAGTAAATGTAAATTAGAAATTATTAAAAATGAGACCAGTAAAGATGTTATTTTAACCCAGGTTATTAAGTATTTAAATACGGGTTGGCAGGAATATTGCAAAAATAATTCAGAATTACATCATTATTACAAGCTAAAGGATAATTTAATTGTAAAAAATAATATTTTGTTCTATGACGATAAGCTGGTTGTTCCCAAAACTCTGTATTTAGATATGTTAAAACAGATTCACGGTAATGCACATTTGGGTATAGATAAGTGTAAAAAACGAGCTAGAAAATTATTGTATTGGATAAATATGTCAAAAATGATAGAAAATTATGTTAAAAAATGTCAATTATGTGAAAAATATCAGTCGGGAAACCCTAAAGAAACCTTAATTAGTCATGAGATACCTAAAATACCTTTTTTAAAATTAGGGCTAGACATAGCAGAAAATAATGGAAAATTCTATTTAATTACTGTCGATTATTTTTCTAAATGGTTTGATGTATTACCTATATTGAATAAATCTATTGAGCAAATAACATTGAAGCTAGTTGAGTTGTTTTCTATACATGGGCTTCCTAAAGTGCTTGTGTGTGATAATAGTCCATTTAACTCACTGTCTATGAAACAATTTTGTAAAGAAAGAAATATTGACATAATACATTCATCTCCATATCACCCTAAATCTAATGGGCTTGCTGAGAAATCAGTTGGCATTGCTAAAAAAATATTAAAGAAATCTAATAATTTATTTGAGTTCTATGATGCATTGTTAGAATACAGAGTTACACCAGTAGCGGGTACTGATTTTTCGCCAAGTCAAATGCTAATGGGGAGGCTGTTGAGATCAAAGCTACCTACAGTGAGAAATCACTTGAATCCTAAAGTTGTTATAAATAATGCATATAATCAGCAAATTAATAAAAGAAATTATAATGAATATTACTATAATAAGAATGCATCCCCTAGCAAAGAATTTAATCCTGGAGATGATGTAGTTGTAAGAAATCCAATTTCTAAGTTATGGGAAACAGGTAAAATTGTAAAAAAGTTAGAAAAACCCAGGTCTTATCAGGTAAGAAATTCACAAGGAAAGATAGTAGAAAGAAATTCTATATTTTTAAAGCACTCTTCAAATACTTATAAACTAAATAGTAAGGTAGGCTTAAATGATTGTGATAATGATATGTGTAAGGTAAAGGATACAAATTTAAAATCTCCTTTAAATGTTAATGATAATTTAAATAATGAGCAACAAGATTTAACTTCTTCTTTATCATTGCCTGAGCATGTAAACATGACAAAAGCTGGTAGAATTGTCAAGAAACCAGCATGGTTAAAAGATTATGATGTAAGTTGATTATAATAGATTAAAATAGCTTGTGGAGGAGATGTATGATTATTGTATTATCTATGATGTCATAGAAATGTAAGTGCATACTCTGTGGTCATTCGACTAATACAAGATGGAGAATAAAAGTTAAATAATAAATTAAATGTTTTATTACAAATAATACAACTATTGCGTTGTTTGTATTCTGCATCAGCCCACATCAACATAATAATATATCACTCACCTTCCCAATCTCTCCAGCGACTTAGGACTTAGGGTAAAGACAGCTGACTGCCGCACTCAGAGACGTCAAATAACGTTAATGAGTACTTAACGTCAAAAAATGACAATTCAAAACCAGTCGCTATTCTTGCCGGGTCTATGGTCTAGATTTAATTGAGTTTTTTGACTTTAGGTACTCATTTAAGTTAATTGACGTCTCTGAGTGCGGCAGTTAGCTGTATTGTAAAAAGATATTATTATATTATATATTCCTTATAAGATTCCTTTTCTCTTAAGCTTTACCAAGATTGGAACCAATAAAAACAGAAAGTCTGGTAAGCCTTGCACGACTAATAACTGGTAAAGTTTAAGTTTTCAACTTCGAACAGAGAAGACAAAGCAAGACAAAGCTTTGCAGACAGAGAGTAAAATTAAATGCGAACAGCGGAAACCATCTGATTTAAATAGAAATCAGTCTAATTGCCGCACCCAGAGACGTCAAATAACGTTAATGAGTACTTAACGTCAAAAAATGACAATTCGCAAAACTATTCGCTATTCTTGCCGGGTCTAAGGTCTAGATTTGAATGAAAATTTTTGACATTAAATACTCATTAAAGTTAATTGACGTCCCTGATTGCGGCAGTTAGGGCTTGTTTCACAATCGACAAGTAAGTTCTGAGTAGCTTACTTCGGAGATCATTTGACAGTATCAATTGTAATATCGAATATATGTCAATTGAACTGCCAAGTAAGTACTACGTAACTACTTAGAACATACATGTCGATTGTGAAACAGGCCCTAAGTATTAAGACTATCACATATAACGAAGATACTATAAAATAAACTTCGACGTATCGCTCAACGTACTATTCACCGGACCACCCCACACAATATTATCTAACAATCTTGTGTCACAGTGTTTGTTAAAGGACTCCTCAGAAAGGCTTGACCAATTGTTAAGTAATTATGATTTAGTGTATATTAAGTAGGTCTGAGATTAGGTCGTAGGCACAGATACATCTATAATCTGTGGTCTTAGGTTATTTTTATAGCCCTAGGCTACAAACGCAAAACAACGTTTGCTGGTGCAGATATGATATATATTTTACCTTAAGATACCGGCCGATATGCGAAAGAAATTTTAACGTGCCAACGACAACTTCAGTGTGTATTTGGTATGTCTGAAAATAGGTTGTTAGTCAACTCAGCTAGTTCTATTAGACGCTATAATACATATTTTATTCGCTGTGTGTGACTCGCTTTAAGCTTAGACTTCTGCAACTCATACTCAGTGTACACAAGTTACGTATTAAACAAACTTTGTGCAGCCATTTTGACAGCCCTTGCAGGCGCCATTTTGTGGTGACGAGTTTATTAAAAGCGCGACGCGGAACGCAGTCTTGCTGAAAATCCTTTGTGGACGCTACGTCCACCCGGGGCGCTAACGCGACTTATGCAAGCTTTCGTTCTAGTAGTATAGCGACAATTTGCTTTTCTGCAGCCCCTCTACAGACAAGAGCCAATCTATTCGAACGAATTGAAAACAAGTGTATGAAACTGACGTTTTACAGAGAATAAATGATAGTGACCGTCGTGTGACGGCAGAGTAGAATACAAATATTGTCACCACCCCAAATCTCTCCCGTGGGTGTCGTACAAGGCGACACAGGATAAATCAGTGACGAGGAATGGGCAGCAGCGTTCCTCTTATAACACCTAGAAATAGTACTGCGTCTTTTGTGCCCGATTAATGGCTATAGGGTCGCCACCTATTACATGGGACCTAAAATAATTGGCGAAACGTGGGAGCTAGTTTACCTCTGCCTACCCCTTCGGGGATATAGGCGTGATTTGTGTATGTATGACCGTCGTGTCAAACGTAAAACGTAGTCCTATGTGGCGAGCCTATTTCCATCTATCGGTCACCTCAATCGCTTAAATGTATGTGTGGTATCTGCCATTTTGTCAGCGCTGTCTTAACTGTGAGTCGCTTTGTATGACACCAGCGGGAGAGATATAGGGGTCATCAATAACACAATGAGCCGTTGGCTTACAGCGCGAAGTTGAATGGTTAGAGTATTTTCAGCAAGTTAACGAATGCCCTGGTTGGCCGAGTGGTATAAGCATCCGTCCGGATTGCCGAAGACGCGAGTTCGAATAAATAAAAAAAATATATCTGATTAAATAATAATATTTTCTTTGTAATTACAATGAGTTATAGTGTTTCAGCCACACATTTATTATTAATATTTCAATTGTTGTGTTGTTATTCTATTTTTCAGTCAACGCGCCATTTTGTTTAGCTAATTACACACGAAGAGAGGTTGATTGAGAAGCGTCCGTGAGTGCGTGTTAATCGCTACTGTGACTCTGGAGGAATTAAGGGAGCCGTTGCTAAAACAGTCACGTAGCTCGGAGGAAACTCTTCACCAAATCGAGCTTAGGGGAATTGGGGTGCTCTCCTAAGAAAGGTAAGCGGACGGTAGAAGTAATCAAGTGGTCGTAAACAGAACTGAATTGATTAATATCTTTACTTACAAAAGTAAAAAGTGTATTTGGGTCTGGGAAATGTTAAACGGGAAATGTTAAATTGTGTCGTGTCAAAGTTAATATTTATTACTGCAGATTTTATTTTACTTATTACAAATATTTATGAAAAAATTGAAAAATACGTACTTATTTGTTTAAAGTATTATATGTAAAATTTTGTATTTGATTTGTCCCGTAGGTATTCTAGGTTTTGTATATGTTTTTTGAAACATTGAAACTTAATTATTAATGTAAAATATTCATTCTAAAATAAAACGTTGAATACACCAGTTTTTTTTTTTGTAAAAGAGAACCAATCTTGAAAATATTTTTTCTACGACACCTACAGAACGCAACATAACATTTCTAACAAATCCACTGTATTCAACAAAAAGTACCTATTTAATTAAACCACGCAACCAGAACAAATTAAAATGCAAAAACGCGCAAGATTTGACGTACACATTTTTTTTTAAAACAGATTCTCAAAATCCGTTGCGGAACAACAATAAGCGTGTAATAAAAATGGAACACATTTAAATTTAAATATAATAACAGGGATTCCGCAAAAAAATGCTCTTTTTTTCTGTAGGCCCTAGAACGGGACGTGGACAAAATCTCCCTCTACCGCTTGACAGTGTTTTATCTCGGGATTCAGTGTGAGTATGAGCGAGAGGAGAATATTTTATTTTCCCCTAAGAGATTTTGTCCACGGGGGCCGGTGGCCAGTGGAGGGCGACATCGGATTGGCCCGCCCCGAGGTTAACTGACCGTGGTGGACAAACACTCGTTGTTTGTGGACCGCTCCTGGCTGGAATCAGTTCGTTAGATGGACGGAGATGTTCGAATTTGGAATGGCGATTGCCTCCATGATTCTGTTTGTAAACGATTTTAGGCATCGACTGTTTCACAGACTTCGAGTTCGACAGACAAATAAACGGTCGTTTTTAAATTTCCCCGAGAACTGTCAAACGTCTGTTCGGTGTTCACAGCTTATTGAATCAAATGGGAAAATTTTATGTTACCAACTCGCATTTATTATTTGAATTTGATTTAAAAGTTTATTATATAAAAATATCCTAATAAGTGTTAGAAAAAATATTACACAAAAATTGGTGGTTGAAACAAACTAAACTTTTTCTCGCCACGATTTTCTTTGAAAAATCAATGTTGAACATATTAAAAAATTAATTCTAATTTTTGTTCTTGTAGTTTGTGTATTTGGTTAGTGGTAAGAAGAATAAATAAATAAGTATTTACCTGGCTGACGCAGATGAGTGTGCGCGTCGAGGGTCGATTTCGACATGGCTGATAACGAATTGGTGCCATAGCCTGAAACAAAAGAATAAAGATTTAAACAATTGTTCACAACATCAACTAATTTAATTTCGATACTAGTAAAAAAAGAGGAGCTCGCTACCGCAGTGGAATAGCGCGCTTGGCCTGCGATTTCGTAAACTAAGCAATGTTCGCTAAGGCCGGTCGTTGGATGGGTGGCCAAAAATTTATTATCTCAGTTTCCTCCGTGCTTCGGAAGGCCTTAAAACTAGAAGACTATAGATCCGGCAAGAATAGTGACTAGTTTTGAATTGACATTTTCTTCTAATAAGTAGATAACGTTAATTAAAGTCTCTGAGTGGGGCAGTAAGACTGTTTATTTATATTTAGCGAGTCTTTGTTCAGAGTTTTTTTGTTTTTTCCGAGGCTAAGCAACTTTACGAAAAGCACACCATCGGATGGGTCGCACACAGCATTATTTCGTCAATAGGGAAGGCCAATTCATAGCGATGGGTACGTCAAACCCCCTACCTATTGTATTACGTTTTCAAGTATAAATGTTTTTCCCCAAAAATTAATACCGTCTCTCCATCGAGACACAAATAACAAATTGTCCCTATTGTCTTCAAAAGCTTATATAAAACAATCACTCATCAATATCCAATGGCCAAGGACAAAGAGACGGCAAATTACTGATTTTTTCAATCTCTCTGAGCAGACGTAGTAATAATGCCATTATTGTAGGGCCAGACTGTGTTTTTGCACCCGACACATTTTCGACCTTATTGAATGCTAATACCAATATGTGTCGGGCGAGGATCGCCTGTGGGCAGAAATGGGGAGAGAGTACGGGGTTTGATTAAAAAAAATGACGGTCGCCGTTCGCTTTTTGTCGAACGGCTGACTGCTGCTGTGTATTTCTTATCAGATGGGTAATTTTAATTTTGTATCTTGTACCAGCTTCGTCTGTGCCCATTGAAGCATGTGCTTGTAACAACAGCAATCCTAAGATTCAATCACAGATCACTAAGAGAGACCACAGATCACTAAGAGAGATGGATTCAATCTAGCTGTAACGCCGTGTGGTGACGGCAGAGTAGAATACAATTATTGTCACCACCCCAAATCTCTCCCGTGGGTGTCGTACAAGGCGATTAAGGATAAATCAGTGATAAGGAATGGGTAGCAGCGTTCCCTCTTATACCACCCTGCAATGTACTGCGACTTTTGTATATACCCGATAAATGGCAATAGGCTCGCCACATTTTACATGGGACCTGACATAGTTGGCAAAACGTGGGTGCTAGATCACCTCTGCCTACCCCTTCGGGGATATAGGCGTGATTTATGTATGTGTGTATTATAAATAATCTGTGTATAAGTCAATTATTATATAATTAAATAAATTGTGACTTGCGCCATTTTATCATAGACCTATTTTTCACTATCATCGAGCTAGCAAGGTAATTTAATATTATTAAATTAGCTTGCATTCTACGTCATCATCGCCACCATCATCTTCCTATCACGTACCCAGGGCTTACCACAAACCACTGGAAAGGCTTGTATTTAAAATCCGATTTCGATTTCAAATCGTCTAACATAGGCTAAACAGGCAAATAATACCTCCGCACCGTTGGTTTTTGACATTTTACCGTACCAATGGAAAGAAGAACTGTCAAAAACTGATGGTTATCTTTAAATCGCTTATTTGACGTGTTGGTGAACTCAAGCCTTTGAAATGTTTAACTCAATAGCTAGTTCACAAAGCAAGGCACTCTTTCTCCGAAAAGCACCTAGCCCCTTACAAAACAGAAAAATCACAATCACCCCGACACTGGAGCGTAAGACATGGAATCAAAAATACACCCGAAATCAAAAGAGTTTTCGCAGTGCTACCCCGCGCCTAACTATGCGTGAAATCCCATTGCGAGCATCAAAGAGAATGTAATCTGCACACAAAAACAATCCTTTAGTTGTGCGGAGATAAAATTGAAAATTAGACTTCACACGTCGACGCCAGGGGTCGTAAGGAGCGGCCAATGATATCTCCGCGGCAGAAGTGCTAATTATAAAACAATTTGCAGGAAACATGGAGGGTTCGTGATTGTAAAAGGATTAGCTGGTGGACCGCCGCGGGTGCTTGTTAAACGACAAAGAGCGTGGATTTAGTTAGACGATGTTTTTCTGCAGCGTCATCAGGCGTCTGACTGTTTTTGGTCAGGAGCGACGGAGCTTTGCTGTCTGTCCAATACATTTTAAAGGCTCCACACAAAAGGATAAGCTCAGGAGTTTAATAACGATGACATCAATATTTTTATTCTCCCTGCCCTGTTCCCAGTCTATCTGGGGCGGCGCAGTAAGTTTCCTCTTCCATTCATATCGGTCAAATGTGATCAAGTCATTCACTGCCTTTTGATTCATATCGTTCAACACACTGTAAAGGTGCTAGTGATGAATGAATGTAGAGAAAAGAGACGGAAAAGACCAAGCTGAAAGTCCGATGAACGGAGAGAGTAATTGGGATGACAACATTCCAATAGATGCTGCTCAAGGTGTTAGCAGGTAGTAGGCAATGGTAGTATCAGTCAGTCAGCTGAGGGACGCTGTTGGGCATAGGCCTCCAAAGATTCCATTCTCCAAACCGATCGGTACTGCGCTGCCCGCTTCCAGCGGCTTCCCGTGACCTTTACCAGATCGCCGATCCACCTTGTGGGAGGTTAACGTTGCGTCTCTTGGCTGTCATTCAAAATCCATCTCCATCCTCCATCCTCCTCAAAATGTGCCCTGCCAACTGCCACTTAGTGTCCACAATTCTTCGGGCTATGTCGGTGACCTTATTCTCCAGCGGATCTCATTATTTTTGATTGATCAAGCAGGGAAACAGCGAGAATAGCCCTCTCCATTGCTCTTTAAGTGACTTACTTTGAGCCATCTTATGAGCCAAGTTTCAGTTCTATATCTCATCACAGGTCAGGCACGTAGACCGCAGTATTCTGCTAGGGAATGCTACTGCCTTACTCATAGGTGTCTTAACTCTTCAGCCGAGTCCCACACACGCCAGCCGTCTAGCTAGCGGCTGATATGGTGCGTAAATGCATTCCACTCCGTCAAAAAAAGTGTCTTAACTCTTAGTCGCCTTGTAAGCACCCGCGGGTGAGATTGGGTGATAATTGTAGTTACAATTGTATTATTCAGTCATGCTCAATTGTACCAATTGAATAAATCTTTAGTCTTAAATCTTTAGTCTCCCATTTTCTATAGCTGTTCTGTTTTCATAGAAAGCCAAAACGCGTCTCCCTGCACTCCCGTTCTAGCACGCTATGTCATCAATGTACACCTACCCGCTTTTCCACACCTAGGGCGGCCAGGCCACATTTTTTATCTGTGTTCTATTTTCAAAGACAGCCAAAACGCATCTCCCTACGGTCCCGTTCTAGCGCGCTATGTCCTCAATGTACACCTACCCGCTTTTTCACAGCTAGGGCGTCGAGGCCCTTGCCAAGTCCACGCATGGCTCTCCTTTGATGCAGCTTAATGACATATCTGAGTTGCGGTCGTTCTATCGACGCTTAGGGTCGGTAGGCGTCGCCGGGGGTTTGCTTAGAAACTCCATTGTTATTGCGGTGTCAAGCGAACTGTGAACCTTAATCCTCGCAGACACCATTGCTTGTTTAGAGGTCGAATTGCGAAGTGTAATTGCAAACAGTTTCTTTATTGCGTTTTTACGATGCTACTACCACATGAGTGAATAAACGGAACAGAGAATAAACTTGCTGCTAGGCGAAACTGGAAAAACCGGTATCGCACGAACAGTCAGTTGAGAAGTATTTACTCTGTTCCGTTTATTTACTCTTGTGCTATTCCCGCTAAATATTAGTATGTTATCTGTTCATAGCATGTCGCGTCATATCTGCTCTGTAAATTGAACTGAGAACACTATAGTTGACATTGTATATTATTAAGATACTGTCTTGTATTGCATTTATAGAGGATCTCTTTAGCGCAGTGGCATAGCGCGCTTGGCCTGCGATTGCTTAAACTAAACAATGTCGCTCAGGCCGGTCATAGTATGGGTGACCAAAAATGTATTATCTCGAGTTCCTCCGTGCTTCTTAAGGAACGTTGTGCCGTTGGTCCTGGATGCATCTGCAGTCGTTAATTACCACCAACCCGCACTGGGCCAGCGTGGTGGGTTATGGCCCAATCTCCCCATATTCTTCCATCCATTGGGAAGGCCCGTGACCGTGCAATGGGGACATTAAAAGGGCTGGTGATGAAGATGATTGAGTTTTTGATGGGCATTAAGCAATCAGGCGGCTACTAGGCAAGCATTTTAACTTGCTTTTCATTAGATTTTCCGGTGTTTTCATTATTAAAACTCTTTATTGCTATGCTTGATAAAAAATGACAAATTTAGTTACGGTATACAGTTTGCAAGGGTGGACTTATCTCCAAAAGAGATCAACGTTTGTACATCTAAAGAAAACGACTTAGCAGAATCCAGAAGCATTATCTATTTAAACATGGAAACCGGTAAACGGATAGTGCTTTTATAAGACGCGTGCACGTATCCCGTTACGGTTGATCGATGCTCGAGCGATAGTTTAGCGATGTCCTGTCTCACTGTCGGAGTGAGGCAAAGGCGTCTGGGAGTTGAATCTGTTGGCATTGGATTTCGGTGACATTGAATAACATCTAACGCTGTCAAATGACAAAAAAAAAAATACATCAGAGAGATTGAGATACTTAAGTAGGTACATTGTAAGTTAAAACAGAAAACATATACCTTCATAAATAGGCCTAATGTAATGACAATCGATTGAAGAAATTTGACAGCTTTAGGTAGTCTGAAGAGCCGTTGACTGTACAAGAGAAATGCTGCTTCCCAAATAAGAAATCCCTTCTTTACCCTTAGTCGCCTTGTAAGACACCCACTGTACTCTCACCACAAAAAACACATTTAAAATGTATATATAGATAAGGAAATTATATCGTGATACTTCTTTAATCTGATAATGATATGGCATTTGAAATCCGTCCATGCTAGCATGGGAACTCAGTGCCTCGAAAAAGTCGACTAAGGGAAATTGCCGGGTATAGACAAATAAGCATCTTGGAGTACCCGAATGGGGAAAGGCAAACTATCAGCAACAGCATACCCAAAGAAGGTTGGTGTCAGGCAGGCGGTAGACCATTAGCTAAAACCTTGAGCAGTATTTATTGGAATGTTGTCAACCCAATCATTCTCTTTGTTCGTCAATCTTTAGACTGGACACTTTTCTCTGGTCCTTTGGTTTCTCTGGTTGTGTCCAAAAATGGTTTATCCTATTCGTTAACAATTGAAATATGAATTGTAGAGAAGATGATGATGTGGCATGAGTCTTCAGAGACTAGAACCGACATTTTAAATGAATTTGTACCATTTATTAATATGGGTTCTTTAATTTGTATTAGTGAATCTTTTAATTCATGAAACGTTCATATATTTTGGCAGACAGAGACGTGATATTATTATATGGACATGTGATTCATGCTCTCATTGATAGAGCATCAATAGAATACTTAATTTCCGATCTCGAAAGTCATAATAAAACAAATTTCGAAAAATTATGATCTTGAGGCGGGCATCGAACCCGCGTCCGCTGCTTTTTCTAACCACCAAAATCTTCGTACTAATTTTTCTAACATTTATTTAATGTTAAAATTAAAATCGAATAGTCATAATAAAAATTTCCAACTAACAGTCCAATTAAATTACAGTCTCTATTGTTTGCTATCGACAGAAAAAGTTGGTGTTTCAACAAAGGCGGACTTATTAGGCGGACGATGAAAAATTTCGATGCGCATTGGAACAGATAAATACGCGACGACGCCAACATGAAAACAGAAATTAAAACAACAACTCGGAACACAACAAAATGCCGGGGCTCACATTTTAAATTACGCCACTCGGCACGCTACGAATATAGCTATCTCATTTTCGCTCCGTGGAACGCAAAACAATGGGGTGCTCACGGTTTTTCCCCCGTCAGCTGTCCCTGTCGCTCTTGGGCTGTTTGTGGGTGAGCGAAGGGTGCGGATGATCGGGACAAGTGGCACTTTCAGCTAATTTTCGGAGCCGCCGCTGGTCGCGTTTTAGCCCGAGGCCCGGGTGTGGATTTTGGAGCCTTACAACTTAAGCCTCTTAAGTTGTAGATATATATCGTTCTGTCTCCGTTCAATGTGGCTTCGAAATGAAAACAGAGGATGTATTTCGACGGCCGGTTTGGTCGAATCGAATCGAGTACAATAGAAAAAGACTAACCCAAAGAAGGCTGTAGGCCTAACACTAAGTCCTTAAATGTTTGTGTGGTAAATACAGAAGCTATGTTCCCGAGTCATGGTCGTTTATAATTGTTGAAGTAGACTATTTTTAATACGTATTAATATTCATTACTTAAATGCTTAGGTTACAGAGAAAAAAATCTTTATATAGTTCAACTCGATTAATTTTAATTCTAATTAGACCTTATAAAGTAGGTAAATTATGTTTTATTTGCACGTCTCAACCTACGACAGCAGGTTTAGAGGAGCTTCACTTTTAGAAAATCGCGTACAGTAGCATTTTACTGGAATCTAACATAGCCTGGGGACTGTTATACTTCAGTAATAATCTTGTGCCGTGTGGTGACGCTAGAGCAGAATACAATTGTCACCACCGCAAATCTCTGCCGCGGGTGTCGTACAAGGCGACTACGGAAACAGTGATGGGCAATGGGCATCAGCGTTCCTTTTATACCACCTAGCAATGTACTGCAACTTTCGTGCCTGATAAATGGCAATTGGCTCGCCACCTATTATTACTATATAGGACTTAACATAATTGGTGAAACATGGGTGTTAATTCAACTATGCCTACCCCTTCGCGAATATAGGCGTGATTTTCTAAGCTAAGTAATTAGTCATATTGTAATAGACTAAACCCAAATTATTAAAAAAATGAAAACCGTTACAGACTAAAAATATAACAAAACAAGTGAAACGTTCCATTAACAGTTTAACGCGTTATTGATAACACGTTTTTTAACTAACAGTGACTTCGTACGGAGGCTCGTTCACAAATCGCAAAATAATAAGTGTGCCGTTTGAATAATTAATTCGTTAACGCGCCACTTGGTTAATGAACGTTTAGTTTGTAATGGAGTTTAGATATTTAAAGTCGCGCGCTGTGATTATGAGGGAGGCAATGTCAAACAAGGGGTCAACCGTGAGGGTGCTATTCTGAAGTCCACCAACGTTCCTTCAAGCAACGATAGAAAATCGAAATGTCTCAAAAATTAGACATTTCAGTTTTATTAAAAGAATATATTTCTCTTATATAAATGTTGAGAGCAGATGAAACGCTAGATATGGGTTATGTTAGACTTTGACGTAAAAACGAGACAACATTGTTTGTTCATGCATACAATGAACACACAATAAGTCCAATGGAAGAATATCCAGGAATTATTGCGTTAATAACCAATAACTTTCAATTATTTTTCAAAAATATTTTTTTATTAATGCTTCTAAAGAAATCTTTTAAACGGTTTTGATTCGTAAAAGCAACCAAGGAAAGACAAAACAATGAAGATCAATCTAAAGAAAGCCTTTAAAGACATGCTTTATTATAGATTTTATGTAAAATTTTTTGTAAGTTGATTTCTAACCCAATATTTCGTAGATCTTCGTGAACATTGTTCTGCGTAAAGAGCATTGGTAACCGTAGTATCCGTAGTGCTGTCTACGCCGTAGCAGCTGTGGAACGAATCCCACGTAACGCATTACTGCTTTTGAGATTCATAAGAATTCCTAATTTTCTACTGTAATATAGAAGAGAGAAGAGAAGATTACAATTGTCACCACCCCTTTCTCTCACAGTTGTCGTACAGTAAGAATTATTAATATAACCAGGAACTGGTGCACCATATAGCAAATTACTGCGGTTAAAGTGAATGGAAATAGGTTCGCCCTCTCAATAGATGTGGAAATGTTGGTGTTTAAACACTTCCACGAAAAGATAATCCCCGGAGAAAGGCGAGATTTATGGATGTGTATGTATGGATGTATGATCTACGAATCTCCGGTATTACCAGCAACATTATCTAGTGGTAGAATCGTGCACGAACATTATCGAGTGGTTGTATAATATGACCAGTGCTAATATTATAGCCACTGGGGTGCGGCGGGTAAATCGTTCGTGGCGATCGTCTGGGGACGGTGTCGTGCGACCCCAGGGTGGTATGACTTACCCCAGTGGGGCGGCGAGTGCAGACCTATTATGGGACTAATTGACGCGATTCATATTGCGAGATGCTTAATAGTTTTATAATATACGGCTTACAGGATTCTGGGAACAAGTTCCGCGTCTTACATACCTACAATATGATTATTATTATTAAAGTAACAATTTTCTCAAGCGCTTTCTTAAGTTTTGTAATTGCATTAATTTGGACGAAATGATTTGATGTACATTTTTACTAAAAAAAAAATCCTTAATCTTAATTATAACTAAACGCAAAATAAGAAAAAAGGTGATATTTTTATGAATATTAACGATTTAGTTTTGATAGTGAAAGTGTATGGTCACGCTTATGACCAACAGAATCAATTTCACAAAGAAGAAAAAGTGGTGTTTTGTATATCAATAATTTTATATAAAAAACGTGTGTGCTAGTTTCACCTCTGCCTGCATATAGGCGTGATTTATGTATGTATGTATTATATAAATAATTATCATGATTCCGTAATACAAGCACTTAATTGGGTAAGATTATAGATGTGATTGTAAGTAATATTATTAGATGTAAAAAAAAACAAATTCCACATAAAACATATTTAAGTTTGAAAACGTTATTTTCTCATATAAAAAGCTAGTCACAAACGTCTCTAGAAGTTGACATATTTCATAACTAGACATAATAACGAAATTGTTTCGCGAATAGTGCAAACCGAAAATTACATCGCTACAAATACACGAAAGACCGAAGCGCGACGCGGCGACAATGGCACGAAGCGAAGCGAAGCGTTATACGCGATAAAATGCCCTCTCCCCCCCCCCCCGTGGGGCGATATCATCAAAATATTGCATCACTTCGCGAAATATTGTAAACGTCAATCAAAGAATTAAGTGGTTATTGTTGGGCACGCGGCGGGCGCGTGACGGACGCGTGACGGACGCGTGACGCGTTGCGCCGTCTATTGTTTTGATTTTGTCGCGTGACGGACGCCACTTTTTAGCGTATTGCGCTTTTCGACTTGTACGCAATTCAGTTAGCGTTCGGTTCTTGAACGGTGTAACTTACAAAATTGCAATGCTCATCGTCTCCATCACCAGCCCTTTAATGTCCTCACTGCTGGGGCACGGGCCTTCGCTATGTCTGGAAGAATATAGAGGCATAACCTACCACGCTGGCCCTGTGCGGGTTGGTGGGCATTAACGACTGCAGATGCAGCCGGGACCAACGGCTTAACGTGCCTTCCGAAGCACGGAGGAACTTGAGATAATAAATTTTTGGTCACCCATCCAATGACCGGCTTAGCGAATATTGCTTAGTTTACGCAATCGCAGGTCAAGCGCGCTATGCCACTGCGCTAGCGAGCTCCTTCTCAATATCTTTGACATTTAATTTTTACCACTTCCGATGTGTAGTGGTTCGCCCATTGGAATTAGATCTGGAGGTCCCGGTTCGGACCCCAGGGGAGCTCAAATTTGGAATCGGTTTGGTTGGTAGTACAACTTTTTTCAAGTCCATCTCGCTAGCTAGCACCATCTTCTTCCTGCCTATGTTCCAAGTTTATCTGGGTTTTGCGTGGTCTATTTCCTCTTCCATTTTTATCGGTCAGACGTAAGCCGCATCCATTCTTTTTTTGATTACAATCATCCATCACACAGGAAAGGTGCTAGTGATGAATGAATGTATATGAAAGAGACAGAAAGGGCCATGTCGAAAGACCGATGAATGGAAAGAGTGATTGGGACGACAACTTTCCAGTCCATACTGCTCAAGGTTTTTGCTTAGGTTTTGGGTATGCTGTTGTTGGTGGTTTGCTCTTGCTTATTTGTCTGCATTGGGCTATCACCCTTAGTCGACTTTTATGACACCAAAGAGATGGAGCTGGCACTTTCAATCTTATTTTTCGCTCCGAAGGCCTCACTCATAGAATCAGTACTCAATATAATATCTTTATAGCTAAATCATAATGCACAAATAATGTGCTCAGGTATTATTAGACTAGAGCATGATGATGGATAGAGCAAGAGGACGGACGCCTTTTGTTGTGTAATCAAAATATTTTATTTTAACTAATTTTTATAGTTCGGGGTAAAAAAAAACTCTTTTCACTCACCCTGTGTACCCTGTGAGGTGGCGTGCGATGACCATGTACTTTTGTAGGAGGCATCTGGAATCAAAAGATCAACGTTAATCACGTTAAATTAACTGGAACAGCCCTTCTAGAAAAGTGGGTAATTATCCAAACGGATAGAAAACAAATTATCGGTCTAATTATCAGAGTTCGTAACTCCTTTTGGATAAAATAGGTACAGGAGCCAGTAAAAAAAAAATTTCATCATTGAGAGTAATATTAGGTACAACGTAATGAGTGGGGAGAGACTGGTGAATTGCCGCGAGGCAGATCCCAGACTTTCCCCTCGTACAGGGCTAGGCGGAACACCGGAGTGGTTTAGTGGGTAGTGCTGGCCGCTTCGTGCCTTGGCGAGTCCCACACACGCCAGTCGCCTAGCTAGCGGCTGGTATGGTGCTTTAAAGCATTTCACTCCGAGAAAAAAAAAAAAGGTACAACGTAATGATAAATTTAAAAGTCTGAATTAAATTTTAAAGCTTTTTTTTGGTAATATTCTAATTATATTATGTTAGTAAAAATCGACACGAAATGGCATAACAAGACTAATTTTTGGAGTTACGAGCTCTAATAATTAGACAGGCGACATGTAAATTTTTTGCAGCTTTTCTTTTGACACGACGGCCGGCATGTTGTTTCCTCTGTAATACGTATGATTCATACATTTGAATTCTATTCTTCGTATAGATTGGCTAGAGAGGTTGGAGTTTGTGTGGAACATATTTGTAATAAGCACAATTTAATCCGTAATATAAAATACATAGGAAAAACAAAATGATGAACACAGACGTTTACTCCCGTCTCAAGTCATTATTGTTAATGTTTGTTGTAGGTATTAGCCTTGTTCCAATGTTTATACATCAATAATTGTACTATGCGTATAATAATAAATATTTTTACACTCACACCTATCATCTAGCCCGAAGTAAGTAGCCTAAGCACTTGTGTTATGGATACTAGATGACGGACATATTTTCAATATAATTATGTATATAAATGTTGAAAATATACTACATAAACATATACACAACCATGACTCGAAAACAAACATTTGTGGTCATTACAAAGTTTACCCCTACCAGGATTCGAACCCGGGACCTCTTGGCCAATACCCAGCAATCTGGTATTCAATCAACCAAGGCTACTATATTCCTTCATTTAGTTTCTAAAACCCAAGCACTTATGCTGCTTACTTTAGCCTAGCTAGATGATAGGTAAACTATAGGTAGGATAGGAAAGAAATCTTTTATTTTGTGCTTGACAATTGTTTTAAATAAACACGAAGCGTTTTCTATAAAACAGTTGTTTGTGGAAATGGAGTATTTTCAAGCACATTACATAAGTTGAAGTAAGTTGCCGTCATCACGAAGTCCTAATAGAGTGGAACGACTGTAGCATTCACGATTACAAGAATCAAAGCCCCGCCCCAACGAGACACGTCTTTTTACTTCACTTTAGTTACTTATTTATTTAATTATGTATAAGGACACTAGCAGTGCAGGCATTAATACATGGAATAAAATTAATAGAATTTGAAAATAATTTAATGGATATGTTGCAGCCATAATCAACGATAGATTCAAGTAACAAATTTTTTATGTCAAATTATACTTTGAAATTCATTTTGATTAGAAAAATAAACAGTACAAAATATACGTATATATATTAGTTATCATTTTTTGTTTCAAAAACATTTTTTTTTCATGACGTCTAATCTATTCACGCTGTAGAAGTTTCTCTAAAAAAATTCTCCAAACGCATTACCAATTCAAAACACCAATGGAGAAGTTCACCAAATTGTTTTCCGGCAAAATATTCACTTCGGGATAAATATTTATTTATGCTTCAAAATCGTTCGCTCTCCAAGAGTTCGAAAAGTTCGGAAGGTGTGCTTAAGGGGATGATAGCACCTATCTACTCGACCCGAATGGGGAGGTGTGTTATGTCGAAGAGTTACATACTCACTTTTGAACTTTCGCGTTGCATGAACAATATAGGTTAGAACGTCTGTGACCACGATCGGTGCGACCCGGCCGAAACGTCAGGCATTAAAAAAGGTAAATACTAAATGCGTTAATTCCTGTTCTAACCTAAACTTACACGATACTTTCCCCAATGGGATATTTACAAATACCTACAGCATCATAATAAGCTCCGCCGTGTGGTGACGGCAGAGTAGAATACAATTGTCACCACCCCAAATCTCTCCCGTGGGTGTCGTACAAGGCGACTAATGATAAATCAGTGATGAGGAATGGGTAGCAGCGTTCCTCTTATACCACCTAGCAATGTACTGCGACTTTTGTGCCCGATAAATGGCAATAGGCTCGCCACCTATTACATGGGACCTAACATAGTTGGCGAATCGTGGGTGCTAGTTCACCTCTGCCTACCCCTTCGGGGATATAGGCGTGATTGTATGTATGTATGTATGTGTGGTGACGGCAGAGTAGAATACAATTGTAGCCACCGTAACTCCCGCGTAGAGTAGGCGGCGACTGCCTAGAAATACTGCGACTCTCGCGCCTGTTAGATGGTAATGGGCTCGCCACCTATGTCATTGGACCTAACATAAGCTAAACTTGGATGTTTTATTCACCCCTCCCTACCCCTTCGGTGGTAAATTAGAGGAACGCATCGCTAATTAACCCTTGTCGCCTTGTACGACACCCACGGGAGAAATTGTGGGTTTAAAGACGGCAAATTATAAAATACCGTTATATTATAGTCTATCGCAAGATTTGAAGAGATACGTTATTATCTGTTCATTTACTTGTGTTCCTTATGTACCTAAACCTGGATATGCTAGCTAGGACTCGTTTGAATGGTTAAGTAATAAGTAAGTTCGAATAGATTTTACCACTTGTCTAGAGATGCTGTGTTATCTATTCGACTGTGATGGCGCCCATATAAATAGTATTCTATCATGTCCTGGTGATAATTTCGTTAGTGTTCGTCCGACTTACTGTATCCATTATGCGCGTCTTTCCCCTACACCTGGTCTTAAGATACTTGACGAAATTTGGAGGCTAATACACTTCTGTTATATCTACACAGGTTCGTTATTCATTGTTAGTTAGTAACAACAATGAGCACAACATAATGCCTTATTCAAATGTGCCGTAGTTTTAATAAGTGGCTAACATCTGTAGACCCTTCTTTCTCGTTCGGAAACCCTTTTTGTAGTTTTTACAGAAACATCACCAATAGCAGTGAATTTCTTTTTAGTTACTGCGACGTAATATTATTATTTTTTATTTTAGTATGTTTATAATGGTGTTGTGGCGTTAATTATTCTATTATCATTTATTTTATTATGTTTATATTAATGTTGTTACATTTTTATTATACTTTGGGATATACCTACTTACTTCCGTTTGTAACCATGTATAATTTAATTTCTTTTTTTTACGAGCCTGTTAGATCCCACTGCTAAGCAAACTAGGCCTCAACTCCAATTTCATTTATGTTATAAGTATTTATTGACTATGCTATTTTCGACTGTTGGAGTTCCAGCCTAAATATACATCCTCTGACAATTGTATTTCAATAATTTATAAATATTTAATTTTCTTTCGAAGCTTCAAATCCTATGAACGACTAAAATATTTAAAACAGATGAAAACCTACCTATATACGTTTTGAATTAATTTGCATAATTACAGTTGTTCCGTTCTCGCTTTCGAGTGTCTGACGCGTTTCAAGTCGAATGTCAAGGGATAAACGCTCTCCACGCCCTCGAATCTTGGTGTCATAATAAGGACCATGATTGCTCGTTGCGTGGCATTCAACGGCGCCATGTTTCGTAATTAAAGGGAGTGCAAGGAGGTTTTTAGCTTTTACTGGTTTGCAAGAGGGACGCAATGATATTCTTTTGTTTTGGTTTTTTTGCTGGCTTGCATTGGCTAGTAATATTTTTTGAGTTTTTTATTTGAAAACTGTCACGTAAATATTTTTTGAATATTCTTTATTGAATAGACAGTTTCAGTGACGATTTTTGTGTGTGAATGTTTGCATGTTTAAGCATCACTCTCTCTCTCTGCTGTTTGAGTGAGGCTAAGCTTTCCATCACAGCTAATAGCGACTTGTTATTTAATGCGAAATATTTCCATATATCGCTTCTTGAGTATAGAGTCACAAATTAGATTTGAAAACATTTTTTACTTACAAAAATAAGTCTTAATGCATTACTTTTTGGTTTCACAATGTTTCGAAGTATTTGTTTAGTTGAAACGATTTCATATTTAAATGACTGAAATTATTTATTTTTATTTGTCTTTTACCGTAACAACGCACAGTTTTTATTTCACTAACTTTTATAGCTTGCAATAGTGCACAATCACAAATTAGTATTATTCGTTTTTATTACTAAAACCACAAATTAAATAATTATATAAAAGAAGGAACACTGCACATGTTATACACTAAGCACTTTTGGATAGGAACGCTAATATTTTAGGATAACTGTATTATGTATCTTATTGTTTTTGTAACCATTGTGTTAAAGACATTTCAAAGACAATTTTGCACGGAAAAACAGCTGTAAAACTCTAACACACACACACACTGCACATCACTGTTAGGAAAAGAACATTATAGCTATACTACAGCCATTTTATAGAGCGGCAACATGTAAACAATTTTGATTAGTTTCTTTATTCACTTAATGCATTTAAAAATAATAACGGTCTATTATGAAATACACCGTCCACCTTAGAATATCAAAACGATGAGCTACGAAAAAATAGGTATCACACATTTTCGTATTTGAAAATAAAAAAAATATTGTTTACATTTTGCCTCTCGCCACAACGGCCGGAGTACAGTACAGAAAAAACAAGAGATATTCACCCGCAAACAGCATAGAGAAGTTCGTAAAGGTGCCCGACCGACTCAGGTAGTCGGCGGAGCTTTTGATATCGAGCATTGCGTCACGGCGTCGCGTACCGCATCACGGACCGGGACGTGCGCTCCGTGGGACGGCGCCGGGACACTCCGGGGCCGGGGCGGGCCCCCGGGCGCCACGCCCCCTCGCCCCCACCCGGCCGGGCCAACCCCGGCTCGCCCCGACGGCCCCCCGCCAATCGCGCGACACTCCTGCTAATCTTTATCTCGGAAAAATAAACAGGGCGGCCCCGCGTAATGAGAGCGCCCGTAATCAGCCGCTTTGTGAGCCGACGCGTCGATTTCTCGATACCCCACGCCGCTATCGAGCGATACTGCCTTCGCGTTGAAGGCGTACCGATCCAAAGTGCTGCAAGTCGACTTACGACGTTTTGCAAGGTTTCGCCTTGATAGGGTTTCGTTTAAAAATTGTTAATAGGGATGATGGCACTAACAGAGAATCACTGAAATAATGATTTATAGTAATAATTAGGCTCTGGAGATGGCGCTGGCGTACCGACCCAAAGTACTGCAAATCGACTTACGACGTTTTGCAATGTTTCGCCTTGATAGGGTTTCATATAAAAATTGTTGATGGTTGAGATTTATAATAATAATTTAGGATAAGGAGTTTCGTTAAAACTTGTTCTCACTTGTTATTGACATTTATTTTATTGTGTTATGTGAATGAGGAGATGACGAGTGACAGAAGAGAATGGAAAAAGAGGACATACTGCGCCGACCCCAAATAGTATGGGATAAGGGCAGGGCGATGATGATGATGATGATGATTGACATTTATTTTATAAAAATAAAAATACAAAACTTAGCAATCCTCCATATTTGGTGAAACGCCACGTCAATTCACCATTTCATCATAGTCATTTTTACGAAATCGTGACGTCACACAGACGCCACTGTTTTGGCGGAAATGTTACAAAAATTACAAAAATATAATTTATTTTGTGTAAAGTAGACACGTAAAAACAACGTGGTGTAGTTTTTCAAAATTAGTCATCATGTAGGTATTAGGTATAGGTATGTAGGTTATTATTATCTCGGCAATACAAGTTAACGGCAATCTTTCTTACCAAATTATTAAAAAAAAAATACTTGGCTGTGTAATAGATATAATAATAATAAATAAATAATAATAAATGTTTATTTCTGTTTAAATACATATATAACAACAGTGACCGAAGTCCCCTTTTAAGCTTAATTGCTTGTGTCAGGGGTCAACGCTCTTCCATACAAAATAGAAGTAACAGTTAACAGTAGCCTAATCGAAGACAATATAAGTAATAATAATTATAGCTATGTATGTGTGTGTGTGTGTGTGTGTGTGTGTGTGTGTGTGTGTGTGTGTGTGTGTGTGCGTGTCCGTGTGTGTGTGCGTGTCCGTGTGCGTGTGTGTGTAAGTCTATGTTTGTCCTTGCACTTGACTTTTGCCTATTCTACACAAACAAGCAATGCCTCAATTTCTTCGTAGTTTTTATTTTGAAGCCAATTCTGTAATAAAATTTTACAATCGTGGTAGTTTTTGCTGTAAATGTCAATTTCATTATTGACTGCCTTGTACAGCGACACTGACCGAGCAATATATTGCAAGGAGGCGAAATAGGTTTTATATTTAGGGGTGGTTATTTTTGGTCTTCTTCTTGCAGCATTTGTGGGGTCGTACACCATGCTCCTGTGTTTTCTAAGGACTGTTTGCATAATATATAATTTCCTAACTGTGGCAAGGCGACTAAGTTTGTACAGAGAATCAGTTGGGAACCCTCGTTTTTTAAAATACATAACTTTTATCAGACTTCTCTGAGCTCGTTCTACCGCTAGAAAACGTGTTTTCGCAGCACCACCCCAGATAGGTATACAGTAAATTAGTACAGATTGAGCAAGTGATACATATATGTAATTCAGAAGGTTCCTATCGACGTCTGTAGGTACTACATGACGTAATGTCTTAAAAATCCATAAGAGTTTACGCATTCTTTGAGTAATGTGTTCCAGACATGGGAACCATGAAAGTCTCTGGTCTACAAGTACGCCCAAGTACTTAGTGTGTGCCACTTTGTGTATGATGGGGCATTGACAGGTCTGTCTCAGCGTACCAGGGTAACATTGGTGTATTCTCACCACAAAGCTAGAATCAGGCTGCGCATTGTCGTAAATACTGAAGCTTATATAATTACTTTTTGCTGTGTTAAATGTGAGGAGGTTGCTACGGAGCCAAGAGTCCACCCGTTCTAACCCTCTCTCTGTGTTCTGCCTAGCATCTTCCCAATTTTCACCAGTAAACACAATAGCTGTGTCGTCCGCATAGGAAAAGATCTTGGCATTTTTAATATTCATATCACACAAGTCATTTATGTAAATCAAGAAGAGAGTAGGGCCAAGAACACTTCCCTGCGGAACTCCAAAGGTTACATCCAAACTTTCACTGGTATAGGCCCCCAGCCTAACCACTTGCTTCCTGCTTGTTAAGTAGTCTGTAAGAAGATTTAATGGAATTCCTCTGATACCAATAGCTTCCATTTTGCGCACAAGGATGGGGAGAGAGACAGTATCAAAGGCCTTTGTTAAATCTAGGAATACTGCCATGCATTTATTATGGTTATCTACTTCCTGAACTACCAGCGAACTCAATGCTGCTACAGTATCCTCGGAAGACTTACCCTGCCTGAATCCAAACTGTGAAGATGATAGGATATCATATTTGCTAAGATAAGTAGTAAGCCTCGAGTTTATTATTTTCTCAAGTATCTTGGAGATCGCTGGTAGTACCGATATAGGTCTGTAGTTATTTACATCATCTCTATCCCCAGCCTTGTGAACAGGTGTAATAATAGACTGTTTTAAAGGAGCTGGGAAAACTCCTGTACTAAAGCAGAGATTTGCAAGATGAGTTATGATGGGTACGACTTCCAATTTTGCAAGTTTTAGAAAATTGACTGGAATATTGTCCCAGCCTGGAGCACTATTACTCTTTAAGTTACACATAATATTATCCACTTCTTCACAATCCGTAGGTAAAAGAACAAATGAGTTAGGCCGCGAGGGCAAGTTCCGCAGATAGGTTGCAGTGGCAGTTTTACCAGGTTTTATTCGGCCAGCAAGTTGTTTGCCAATATTTACGAAATAATTATTAATGAAGTTCGCTGAATCAATAGGATTTGATTTAATGTTTAGCAGTTCTGTATTTCCACTGTTTTCAATCTTATTATAGGTTATCATCTTAACATTTTTCCACAGTTGTTTATTGTTTTTGACAGAACTTGCTATTAGATCTCTCTCATAATTTCTTTTTAGTTTTTTTATTAGTTTATTACAGTAGTTTCTGTACCGCCGAAAAGTTATAAGTGCTATTTCATTGTATGGCTCACTGCGCACTTTTTTTTGTAAGCTATTGCGGTTTCTTATACAGCGTAACACACCGGGTGATATCCAAGGTTTCAAAATTCTAATTTTTTTTGGTATATTCTTGGTATATTCTTACAGTATGTTCTTTTAGTGTTTGAGTTATATGGAATATCAATTTATCGATTACCACCCTTGGGTCTTTACATAATAGTAACTCTGCCATGTTTTGATGTTTTAAATGTTTTAAAGCTTCATCGAAATTAATAGAAATTTTTGTTTTACAAGGTTTTAAGTGCGATTTAATTTTAGAGAGCGAGAGAATCGTAGCAAAGTGATCAGTACATGTAGTGTGTAAGACCACTACAACCGCTTTAAACTTAATTTTGTTTATATTTAGCATTATGTGGTCTAAACAATTCTTCCCTCTCGTGGGGATCGTATGGCCAGCAAGTATACCGTGATTTGCCAACATGTCTAGATAACTCAGGCGGTTTCTTAACTCGTGGGGTGGCTCATCAGGTTTCGGAGCTATATTTATATTGATATCACCTGTAACGAGAATATTTTTTGCCGTGTGTAGAGTATTTAAATGTGTGTCCAAGGAATCAATAAATGAATCAGCATTGGTATTTGACGGAGACCTATAGATACAGATGACTATTTTATTTAGTATGTCCAGCTGAAGGCATGACGCATGTGTTAAGCGAATCTCTTTTATGTTGTGTTTTAAGGTGGTTTTTACATATATGACAACTCCGTCGTTCTGATTTAGCCGATTCTTTGTGAAGTAGGAACTGTAGTTACATAGTACAGGCACAGGTATATATGAATATGTGTACCTAACCATTGAATCCATAAAATTATTAGCCTAAAATCTAAAATGTGGTTTTCAAACGATACAGTGTGTTGGTTTGAATCAGCTGAGCAGAATAAGGCCCAATATTGTAAAACGTCACAAGTAGACTTACAGCGTTTTTGACCGGCACGACAGTCGGTGGAAAGCGGTTTTCATTAAGCGTCTATTGGCCGAGCGCTTCAGGCGCTCGTTTGGCTGTGGGCCTGTTTTTTTTTCTGTTATTGTCTTTTTTTTTTCACGTCCCGCATTCCGCGGACAATGCGAACTGCGCTATTGTGCCCGGCTTTTTTTTATACATTGCCGCCGTGCATCCTCTTCCTATCTTGATAATTGTCCATATAATTGGTTGGATTTAGGCATACTGTGCGCGGGATTCCGCGTCCGATATTTTTCGAGTCAGCTGCGTTTCGGAATGCCCGCTTTGTGTAAACAATTGACCCGCTGTTTGGGGAAGAGCTGGATTTTATGTAGATAATTTATTTCAGGTCCTGTGTCGATGTAGACATAGTCGCTATAAATAGATGATTCAAATGAATAATCTGTCTACAGCTACCTCTATTCTGTGTAAGAATGACAGTCTAAGAATGCATATGGAATTGTTAATTACAACTAAAGTTTACGAAATATCTTTTACCACAATATAACCTAAAGTTGTTAATGTCTCTTACATACAGGAAATTTTCGAATTACATGAAGAATGTTTTAATTGCGGGCCAGTCACACAACGGCGACTATAAGAAGGCATTTCAAACTTTCCTGCTTAAATAGTTCAATAATTAAGAATACCACACAAACTTGAAGCTATACAATGCATGTATAGTACATTATTTTTTCTTTTCTTGCTCAAAAAGTCAGTCATTCAAGATATTATTAGGTATTTCTGTTTGTCTGTTAGAACGAACGATTTATAGTTAGACATAGATACAAATAAGAAAAATAATGTAACACCTAATTCAGATCCGTGTAATAGGGGCGAGCCTGTTGCTATCTAACGGGAATGTAACTCGCAGTTACCGTACCACTACCACCTAGCAATATATTGAAGGAACACTGCTGCCTATTCCTCTTACTGCCGCACTCAGAGACGTCAATTAACTTTAATGTGTATTTAATGTCAAAAATTTTCATTCAAATCTAGACCCGGCAAGAATAGCGACTACTATTGAATTGTTATTTTTTGACGTTAAGTACTCATTAACGTTATTTGACGTCTCTGAGTGCGGCAGTTAGCTGTCTTTACCCTAAGTCCTAAGTCGCTGGAGAGATTGGGAAGGTGAGTGATATATTATTATGTTGATGTGGGCTGATGCAGAATACAAACAACGCAATAGTCCGCCTCAATAACCGCAGCTGCTACTTTTGTTTCGTGTGTGATAAATATTACATACATACATACATAAATCACGCCTATATCCCCGAAGGGGTAGGCAGAGGTGAACTAGCACCAACATTTCGCCAATTATGTTAGGTCCCATGTAATAGGTGGCGAGCCTATTGCCATATATCGGGCACAAAAGTGTCGCAGTAGGTGGTATAAGAGGAACGCTGCTGCCCATTCCTCATCACTGATTTATCCTTAGTCGCCTTGTACGACACCCACGGGAGAGATTTGGGGCGGTGACAATTGTATTCTACTCTGCCGTCACCACACGGCGGTGATAAATATTGATTTATTGAAATCAACTTATTTCAGTAACACCTTTGCACTGACCCTGATATTATGCTGACAATGTACTCGATTTTCGAACAGTAACTTAAGCATGTTTATGAGAGCAAGGTTATTACTAAAAATATGTCTCAATAAATCGGCATATTGAATTGAATCTTGAAGATACTGGTAGCTAGTTAGGTGGCCTTGAAAAATGTCTTATCACCAAACAAATTGACTACAAATTTGTACTCCCCTACCGATCGAACCCGGAACATTGATGGATCTAATTCCGGTTGGCGAATCACTGGACAACGCAGGCGATGCTATAATATCTTATAACGTTAAATATTCGAAACCGTCTTCCCCTGAGACACACACTTCTTCTTCTTCCTGCCCTGTTCCCAGTCTATTTGGGGTCGGCGCAGTGTTTCCTCTTCCATTCATATGTCAGACGTCATCAAGCCATCCACTCCCTTTTGATTCATATCATCCGTCACACCGTAAAGGTGCTAGTGATGAATGAATGTATAGAAAAGAGACTGAACGGACCATGTCGAGAGACCCATGAACGGAGAGAGTGATTAGAATGACAACATTCCAATCCATACTGCTCAAGGTTTTGGCTTAGGTTTTACAGCCGGCCGCCTGCCTGACACCAACCCTCTTTGGGTACGCTGTTGTTGGTGGTTTGCCCTCCACCATTCGGGTGCCCCAAGGTGCTTATTGGTTTACACCGGGCCATCTCCCTTTTACGACACCCATGGGATGAGTTGGGGCTGGCCTATTCTACGTTATTTGTTCGCTCCCAGGCCAGCATAGATCCTCTGAGACACACACGTTTCCAATAATTAACGTTATTTCTTTGACTATTTAGGAGTGTATGTAATTGTCCTTAAATGAATAAAACATTTTTTATTTTATCAATTTTATTAATATGTTGTATCGACAATACCCACTTTAGGCAGTAGGTATACCAGATTTGGTCACCGGTTAACAAAAGGGGCCTCAGGAAAATGTTATACTGTTCTACAAAACTACAAACGAGGTAACTAGTTTTCATTAGATATATTTTGCCCTTTCAGTATGTATAGTTAGCTATTACTATACATACTGAAAGAGCTATTTTACGTCACTACAAAATATGAAATTTTCTCAACCGACTTGCTGATTTACAACAATCAAGCTAAGGTTGACAATCGATTGAAGTTTGACAGTTTTGGCTAGTGTGAATTGCTGGTGACCTTAAGCAAGATTCCACCAGTGTGCTGAGCTGTGCGGCACCGCGAAAGAGCATATAAATACGCTGTGCCGCACAGTTCAAAGTCCCATATAGGTGGCGAGCCAATTGCCATTTATCGAGCACAAAAGGTGCAGTACATTGCTAGGTGGTATAAGAAGAACGCTGCTGCCCATTCCTACTCATTGATTTATCCTTAGTCGGCTTGTACGACAGCCACGGGATATTTGGGATGGTGACAGTTGTATTCTACTCTGCCGTCACCATACGGCACCATACCATCACCATAGTTCAGCAAACTGGTGGGATCCCGCCTTTACAGTTCCTACGTCATAACAAGTCGCATGTCTGTGGCGCCCGAGTAGAAGGTGGGCTGGTGGCGATTAATCTGATTTATGTGACCGGCTGGAGAGCTCACGTGCCACGCTTCGTATCCGTCACCGGCTCAGCTGTGGACAGCGTGACGAATGGAAGGAGACGCCTAATTAAGTGCAACTAGTGTATTTATTTAACATTAAAGAAGGTTTGGTTGTTGGTAGGACTTTTTTTAAGCCCGGCTGGCTAACTACCGCCATATTATCAAAAACCTGTCGCCAAAATAATAATAGTATTTAACATAATATTAGTTTCTGTGGTTAAGGGTTCTATATGAAGCTCGATTCCATGTTCGGGTCTTATCATCACTTACCATCAGGTTGGATGAAGGACAAGAGCTTCCCTGTCCAGCATGAAAAAATACTTTGATTCATACATACAGGTACGTGACACCTTTCTCCCACAGGGGTAGGCAGAGATCACTTATTTCCACTTGGTGGGTATTAACGACTGCAGATGCAGCCGGGACCAACGGTTTAACGTATCTCCCGAAGCACGGAGGAGCTCGCGATAATACATTTTTGGTCACCCATCCAAAACATTGCTTAGTTTACGCAATCACAGACCGAGCACGCTTTGCCACTGCGCTAGTGAGCTCTTTTAAAGCAGGAAGCAAATATAAAAAGAGAATATGTGTCAACGGGATATATCAAAATATGTATGTATCACTATATGTATCCATCGCATCTGAAATTGAAATCAATCACTTTCAACCACTGGATCTATCACATTTTAAATATTTAAATGTATCTGCTTGTCTCTGCGATTTAAATGAAACGAAGTTACATACATACTTAAACAAGTCACATCTATTAATAGTGTTTCTACACTGTGCATGTAGCTTGCGCATGTTGAAGCACTTGCGCAGTTGCATCGTGTAAAGTTTACACGGTGCATATAATCTCATCATCATCATCATCCGGGTCATCCGCCTGATGGCGGGCTGCGGGCATCGAGCGGTAGCTCATGGCCCGGGCTGATGCCCTCACTCAGGGGACATCAGTCCCCCGGTGGTCTGAGCCGCAGTCTAAGACGGCGGGGCTCCCATCCGGGCATATAATCTGTGCAAGTGCTTCACAGCCAGGGGGTTACATAGACTCCGGCACGGGCGGTAAAAAAAGTCTCAAATACTTGCGATTCGAGACATTAATTTTGATTTTTCCGGCCTTGGTAATAGATGTGCTATTCTATCAATTTCTGTACAGCCACACATACAGGTAGGCAGAGGTGAACTAACACGGCTTATTTATTTTTATGTTTTCTCAATATTGGCTTATCGCAATTATTGGACAAGTGTTTGCCGCGTGGTGACGGCAGAGTAGAATACAATTGTCACCACCCCAAATCCCTCCAGTGAGTGTCGTAAAAGGCGACTAAGGATTAATCAGTGTTGAGGAATGGGCAGCCGCGTTCCTCTTATACTACCTAGCAAGCAATGTACTGCGACTTTTGTACCCGATAAATGGCAATAGGCTCGCCACCTATTACATAGGACCTAACATAATTGGCGAAACGTGGGCGCTAGTTCACCTCTGCCTACCCCTTCGGGGGTAAAGGCGTGATTTATGTATGTATGTATAAAAATAAATTGACGCCACTTTACTTTCTATCGTTGATCGAAAACGTGATTCCAATTCAATTGGAATGGAGGTAAACATTATAATCATTTAAGTACCTGCAGAAAAGTTTGACTGTGTTGGAAACTAATCTCTTTGGTGTAGATATTAAGCCTCCTTTCTATTTAATCTACGCGCTTTTATTTCGTTTCAATTCGTACCCGTATGTTTTTTTAACCATATTTATAATTACCATATTTCCTGTCGTAGCGAAGTACTCTCATAGTACCTACGGCCAAGCTACGATGTGCTACGAAATTTTACTATGCTTGTAAGTATGTACATTATTGTTACAATGGTTTTTTATCTTGTCCTGTCTTTTATTTTGTAATGTCGTTTTTAATATTTACAGCAAAAGACATCAAGAAGAACAAAAATGCATACGTACATATGTCACACCTTTCTCCCACAGGGGTAGGCAGAGATCACTTCTTTACTTTTGCTACGATCCTTAAAAACTTGTTTCGCTTCATACAATCTCATCAATGTACTCGTGAATGCCCTTAGGTCTCGCGTACTCTTGACCTGTAGGCCTATTCGCTAACTTTTTTTGACACTTGAGAGTGAACTATTTACTGATCCATTACTACTTTACTATAGCGCTATTGTGACACTTGTCCTGTGAAAACAGTAATCGATAACTAAATAAGTTTCGTTTCTCCATTCACTTCCGACTTAAAAATCCTTTTTGTCACTCTCCTTTCACTCATGTCTTTTATTAATATTTATTCTGTAATTAAACTGTTAGGAATTTTCAGCTCAATCCTGAAAGCGTGCAACAAAGCACCCACAACTTAACACCAAAACTAAAAAATGCAACCTTTCATTCCATCTGCGGAACTCTAAGACTGCTTCCAACCGTTTAAAACGAAACTAAACATTTTTCATTGGAAATATTTTCAATATTAAACAGACTGCCGATTGGAATCTCCTCAAATAACAAGGAGAAGGGCGGGAATCAGAGTTAATTCGAGTCTTAACACCTCGAGGCTAGAATACGCGCGAGCATGTGTGCGTGCCGCACGCCTGTGTGGGTGAGCCATGATCGATGCTGCGCGACGTTGCCGCCCCGCTCGTTTCCGGTGGCGCGACGTTGCCAGCGCTCGCTTAGGCGGGCGGCAAACTCAGTTTGTGGATTAAGCCTTTTTGTACTATCTGCTGTAAGCTGTCTATGTCGAGCGAGTGTTTTAATGGAGGCGGGATTGGTTCTCGGCTCAGTACAGTTTGTCTATTGATCGTTTGATGATGTGGAAATGTCCTGTGTGAGATGTGTTATGGTTTACAGGTGTCTTTTTCTGTTTTGGTTTGGTCCCGTTGAAAGAATTCATGAAATGACAATGACAAAAAGGATTTACACGACTGAAGTGAATGGAGAAATGGGACGGGAAAGGCCTAGGCGGATCTTTCACAATCAAATTGAAAGTCTATTAAAAAGAGCCAGGTCAAGAGTACCCGAAACCGATGGGCATACAGTCATGAAGACATTAATGAGATTGGATGAAGCGAAAGAAGTATGTAAGGATCGTAGCAAGTGGAAAGAAGTGATCTCTGCCTGCTCGTGTGGGAGAAAGGCGTATGTATCTAATATGATATGTATGTTTTTCTGTTTTTCTAAACCCGACAATGATATCCGATGTGCAAAGACGGTGTTACCGACGGCCACACTGCCTTTTATTACACTTGACATAGCTCTTGAACAATTTTGGCAAAACTAAATAAACGTTCTTTGACAATGAAGTACAATTTTAAGCTTATTATTTTTAATTTTTAATGGTGATGTTATGTGTAAACGTGTGATGTGTGATTTCTTTCTGTATCTCAAATAAACTTGAAAAAATATATAACTCTTTTTATAGTGTTAATGGCCTTTTTAGTAGGTAAGACAACACTGTTTCTACATAAGAATTTTAACATACTGCTTTCAGAGCTCAAACGAAATAAGTTGTTGAGCGCTAACTTTCCCAAATGGTCCTAGACCAAGTAGTTTTACTCACTAAAGACACAATGCACTTAAGGCTTGACGCCCACAGGCGTTGCATTCGCTTGCAACGCCTGTGGGCGTCAAGTTTTGGCACAACTGTCTCTCATTAACAAGTCACGGGTCCCAGGCGTTTGCTTTGTTTTGTGCAAGCAAACGTTAGGCTACATACATACACGCCTATATCCCGCCTATATCCCAAAAGTGGTAGGCAGAGGTGAACTAGCACCCATGTTTCGCCAATTATGTTAGATCCCATGTAATAGGTGGCGAGCCTATTGCCATTTATCGGCCACAAAAGTCGCAGTACACTTCTAGGTGGTATAAGAGGAACGCTGCTGCTCATTCCTCATCACTGATTTAGCCTTAGTCGCCTTGTACGACACCCACGGGAGAGATTTGGGGTGGTGACAATTGTATTCTAATCTAGGCTACGCTATTATGTATTTCCAACTCAAATCGAAAGCTCAAACAAAATTTTTTACAAGTATTCGAATCCGGCCTTTGCGAGCTTGGGTGTTTCGCAAAAGGTAACGGGAAATATATATGCATTGTGTTCCACATTCTTGGCAATCTGATGTTTTACACCGAGTCAAGACAATGGGGCACTCACATTCTCAACAATCTAATTTGATTCCCCTAACAAAAAGTATAATTTAATACCCAGGTATCCCAGACATATCTCCATCATCACCACCATCACCAGCCCTTTTAATATCGCCACAGGCCTTCCCTATAGTTGGAAGAATATAGGGAGAATGGGCATAACCACAGATATATTGATATAATCTAATCTATAATCTATAAGGCATAACCAATCACGCTTGCCAGGGCGGGTTGGTGGGCATTATCGACTGCAGATGCAGCCGCAAACAGCTCAACGTGCCTTCCGGAGCACGAAGGAACGCGAGCTAATACAATTTTGGTCACACACCCAATGACCGGCCTTAGCGAACGTTGCTTCCTGCCGCACTCAGAGACGTCAAATAACTTTAATAAGTACTTAATGTCAAAAATTTTCATTTAAATTTAGACCAAAGACCTGACAAGAATAGAGACTAGTTTTGAATTGTCATTTTCTGACATTCTGAAATTGACGTCTCTGAGTGCGGCAGTTAGTTTTGACTTTTTATTTTAGACAGGGAAGCTTGCCCTTCATCTCACCTGATGGTAAGTGACGATAAAGACCAAAGATGGAATCGAGCTTCACCTGGAACCCTCAACCACGAGGGGCTGGCTATCTTATTACACATTGTCGGAACAAATAATGCTGTAACGTTATTATTATGGCGACAGATTTTGATAAGATGGTGGTAGCTAGCCAGGCGGACTTCAAAGAAGTCCTACCACCAACCAAACCGAGCACAAAGTTGTGCCCCCCTGGGGATCGAACCCGGGACCTCTGGATCTTCATTCCGGTGGGCGAACCTAGACCACGGAGGCGGTTTACGCAATCGCAGGCCGAGCGCGCTATGCCAATGCGCTAGCGAGCTCCCCATCGGTAATTCCTCCAGCGGGCTTAGTACGGGAACGTGGACAATTCTCTCTCCACCACTTGACAGTGTTTTGTCTCGAGATTGAGTGGGAGTTGGAACGAGAGGAAAAGATTTTCTTTCCCCTGGAGGAGATGTGTCCACGTCCCGTGCTCCTGGGGCAGATGTTACAAGTCTGTCCACCCACCGAGCCATATTGAATCGTAGTGTCGATCCAACCCAAATCTCTGGAGATATCCTTCTAGGGAGATATGTGCCGTCCTATTATTATTTAATTAAATCTTAGAACTCTAGTAAGATATTACTTCAAAATGCAAAATCTTAACTCTTTGGCGTCCGATTAAGTCGAATGATCAGATCGCTGGCTGTTAGCCAAGAGGAGGTCCTGGATTCGAATCCTGGTAGAGGCAAATTTTGTGATGAGCACAGATATTAATGTGCCGATTCAAGGTTGTTTATTTAATTAAATATTTATCATCACGGTTTCCTTCTAATCTGTTCTTTCTCTTCCCGGTAGTTAGTAGAGGAATTTTGAATCGAATTAGCAAAGACTACAATAATACATTCATACATAAATCACGCCTTGGTAGGCAGAGGTGAATAATTAACCCCCACCTTTCGCCAATTATCAGTTCCCATGTTATTGCCAATTGCCATTTATTGTGCACAAAAATCGAGAAAGATATAGCAAAATTTTTATAACATACTCGCGCACGCGACTTATCCAATTACATTTTTAATTTCGCATACCACCCGGCGTCTGACAGCCGTAATATCCAAAGCAAATGCCTACCTGTGTTGTCTGTACCCTCGAATATATGAAATTAAGCGCCGTGAAATGTCTGTTACAGACGCTCCAGAGGCATATATTACCAGCTATGTTTGTTTACGTTCCAGCGGGCCTTATCCGCACTTAATTTAAAATTAATACAGCGCTGAAGGCGAACAGGAAATGAGCTTAGAGCCGTGAGGAAGGGGAGAGGGGAGAAGGGGGGGGGGAGCATTCGAATTAGTACGGCTCGTCGATATAACTCGATAACCGATGCCTATTCGCGAAAATGGCTGTTGCGTCGCTCGCTCCGTCGTCGGTTCGAATTGGTATTTTTAGATCGCTTGCCGCTTTTTTCTGACACAAGCTTTTGTAACTTTTTTGTCGTGCAGTTTTAACTAATTGAGCTGACGTAATTGGCTTCGAAGGAAAGAGAAACAGAATAATAATTAACTTTGTAAACGGCCTCTTTGGCTTTCGTTGGTTGTGTTAGGTAGACAGTGGCAAAAGTGTGCTTTTTTAAATGTAATATTTTTCCACTGATTCGTAATGAAAAGAATCTTGAGATCGAGCTTTTTTATCGTGCTATAGTTGTTAAGTAATCAAGTTATAATAAATAAGTAACATTGAATTGTTACCTGTAATAGTGTGATAAGTAGATAGGGACAAATCAATTTGAAAATGTGGGTTTTTCAATGTATTTTTAACTGCACCTTAACCAAGATTATTTTGAGAACGAGCTGTCTCCATTATTAAGAAACTTCAATAAACATAACGCACGATGTTTTAAGATAATTAAACATGGGACCTAACATAATTGGCGCAACGTGGTTATTCTGTTAAATCTGTTCCTACCCATACGGGGATTGGAGGCGTCATTTATGTATGTATTTATTTAAGTATGTATTTATCTATACTAATATTATAAAGCTAAAGAGTTTGTTTGGTTGGTTGAACGCGCTAATCTCAGGATCTACTGGCTCAAATTGAAAAATCTTTTTTGTGTTGGATAGTCCATTCATTAAAGAAGGCTTATAATAACCGAAATTAATGCGAGAGAAGCCGCGGGGCACCACTAGTTAGGGATCAGGTCGCACGCGAAGTGCAAAAAGGAACGTTCCTTTTCCTCCAGCAATTCTGCAGAAAGGCGGTTTTCATTGAAAAAGTTTCCGCCCCGAGTTAACTTTAATTAGTTCAGTCGAGGCGGTGTGCGCTTCGGAGGCGGCTCGCGACACGCTTTGGATCAAGGAATTATGACTATTTAAAATGGCATCGCGACGACTGTGTAGCTACAGGGGGAGGGGGCGCGAAACGGGCAGTTTCGTCTTTGAAATACTTAAATAAAAAAAGGGAAATACGAAGATTTTGGGGTTAGAAAAAGAATTTCGAAAAATTATGATCTTGAGGCGGGAATCGAACCCGCGTCCGCTGCTATCCGGGCAGGTGCCTGACCGCTCGGCCACCCAAGACACTCATTCTTCAAAATCTTCGACACAAAATCTTTGTACTAATTTTTCTAACATTTATATAATGTTAAAATTAAAATCGAATAGGGAAATACAAGTCAAAATGTCAAACTAATTTATATATATTTTCTTCGGGCATATAGGCAGAGCCTTAGAATATCTATATTCTAAGAGCAGAGCAGAATTAGGCAGAGGTGAATTTAAAACAAATAAAGTGGGGAGAGGTGAATCATAAACAACCACTTTTCGCCAATTAGGTTTGGTCCCATATGTACATTTAAGTCGAACTCAATTAAATTTAATTTGAACGCTAATAAATTTAATTTAATTTCATTTCATTTCATTTCATTTCATTTCATTTCATTTCATTTCATTTCATTTCATTTCATTTCATTTTATTTTATTTTATTTCATTTCATTTCATTTCATTTCATTTCATATATAGGTGGCGAGCATATTGCCATTTTTTGGGCACAGAAATCGCAGTACATTGCTAGGTGGCATAAGAAGAACGCTGTTGCTCATTGCTGTCTTAACCCTTAGTCGCCTTTTACGACATCCACGGGAGAGATGGGGGTGGTGACCATTGTCTGATCTGCCGTCGTCACCAGCCCAAATACCATGACACGGAAATATTTTCAAAAATATAGATATGCATACCCCAACGTCTGCTTCCTAAATATTTCTTTTTGTCCTATTGTGTAGATGAACTTTAAATTAAACAATAACGACTTTATGTTGCGGTCACTTATCCAATGGCCGGCCTCAGTGAACATTAAATACTTCGTTTACAAAACCGCAGTCAGAGACGTCAATTAACGTTCATTAGTACTACTTAAAGTACAGCCCCGTCCCCGTCCTGTCCACGTCCCGTCTGGGGGTTTTTTCCCGTTACGTATGTAGAGACCTTCATACAAAAAATTTCAATTCAAAACCTAATTATTGCCAGGTCTGTGGTCTATTTTTGATGGACATATTTTTTGTATTTTAGTACCCATTAAAGTTAATTGACGTCTCTGAGTTCGGCAGTGACAATGCAAAATAATGCGATAGTTAAGGAACTCTGTAACAATACCAGAGTGCCTGCACTAACTTTCCTAGCATTGTGTTTCGCACAATATCCACATTATTGCGAATTGTCACCAAGTTTTGAAGCTACCTCACGTAGTTTAGCTTCACGTTGTTATTCGAGTGCGGTCGATGGGTATAATTATTGGAATTTGAACGGTACCGCGAGAAGTCAAAAATTATAATATTGGGAATCGAACCCGCATCCTCTGCGATCCAGGCAGACGCCTATAGGTAACACTCGGCCACCCAATCCAAGACGTTTTTCAAGACAAACTTTTTCTACTCATAAACATAGATTAAACGTAGATTTTCTGTTGTGCTTGATTATAAAGTTTAATTGAAACTCAAGTCAAGCAGCTTGAACATAGACGAACACATGCTACTTAATATAAGCTATGGCTTGAACAAGCCGACAGCCGACAGCGAACACTATCAAAACGTCACGCCAGAACGTCCCGTCAAGAAAAAAATACAAAATCACATCAAGAGCGTTTCAAACTCAATAATGCTTGACTTAAGCATCGAGCGAGCGTTGTAGACGCTCGAAATGCTTGAAGCAAGTTACAATCTACAAGCTTGACGTCAAGCTGCTTGACCGTCCGCTTACAAAGAAAAAGGATTTCGAATCGGCCCAAGAATTAGCTGAAAAACTGTCACCGGTGCAGGCGCGTCCGCGATGATTTACACGCGGGCACAATGGCGGGCGCTAATCATATTATCAGCGAGTAGATTAGCGGTAGGAAGATATAAAGGGTCCATTGTGTGGCGGCGGAATCCCCCCGCCGGCGGCGGCGGAAATGGCGGCGGGGAGCGGTGACAGCACCATCCGGCGAGGTGAAGTCGGCGGCGGCGCTAGGGACGCGCGCCTCTAATCGATTGCCTGATCGATACCTACGCGATAAATCGATTCCACTCGAATCGAATGGTTATTCTAACTAAGTGTTACAGTTGCTACTATACCTTTTTACAATTACTTAGGATGCGCTCTGTGACATTATCAACACTAGTTTTTTTAACGTCCCCACTGCTGGGGCTGAGAATGGGCCATAACCCACCACGTATTGACGACTGCAGATGCAGCTAAACGTGCCTTCCGAAACACGGAGGAGGTCGCGATGGTAAATTTTGGTCATCCAACCAATGACCGGCCTTAGCGAACATTGTTTAGTTTACGCAATCACAGTACGAGCGCGCTACCTATGCTAGCGAGCTCTTTGACAGCAGGAAGAAAAAGAGCATATTATATGTGTCAACGGGATATATCAAAATATATATGAATATGACAGCTGTCATGCATATCATCCTACGGTGAAAAGACTTTAAAATTATTATAGTTCTTCAAGACATTTTAGTTTATGATATTATAGTGGAGAAATTAGTATAGTTATCATTAGCTTTCTTATACTTAGGCGTAGGCGGATCTTTCATTATTAAATTGAAAGTCTGTTAAAAAGGGCCGTGTCCAGAGTACCCAAAACCATGAAGACTTCAATGAGGTTGGATGAAGCGAAATAAGGTAAGGATCGCAGCAAGACACAACTTTAATTGACTCTTTATGTATGAGTAACTTTGAAACCTGGTAGTTCTGGTAGTTCACTTTATTTTGGCTTTGAAGTTTCGAGCCCAGCTCGCGAATTAAATTTTATATTATTAGCGAGAACAATTTTTAATTGACTTGAATTGAATATTTCAATAGGAGCTTAGTAGACCCATTGAACGATCGACAACTTCCCATCCCTAGCGCTCAGTCGTCGCCCGACCATTGTCCCGTAAGCACCTATCCGGGGGCGACCCACTTTCAGGGAGTCTCCGCTATTGGCCAGCGGATTGGCTGACGAATTGCGCAGTTTCCTACACGCCGCCGGCTTCCGAATTATGCAGTGTCTTCTGCTTAGAGTACTGTATGCTAATGCGCGCCGTGGGTTTTACACTTCTTAGGGCCGATTTCACCGCAGAATTAAACGCGATCAGTTGAAGTTGAACTCGTTTTATGCCCTAAATTGAGCTCCGCTACATAGTTTGCATTAATCAAAACAAAGTTTTATTAAACTCGTTTCTTTGAGAGACAGTGAAATCGGCCCTTAGTGTTCTCAGAGGAGCTCGCTAGCGCATTGGCATAGTTCGCTTGGCCTGCGATTACGTAAACTAAGCTATATTCGCTAAGGCCAGTCATTGGATGGGTGACCAAAAATTTATTATCTAGAGTTCCTTCGTGCTTCTGAAGACACTTTAAGCCGTTGGTCCCGGTTGCTCTGTCGACTACAGATTAATACCCACCGACCCGCACTGGGCCAGCGTGGTGGGTTAAGGCCCAATCTCCCTATATTCTTCCATCCATAGCGAAGGCAGTGGGAACATTAAAGGGCTGGTGACGATGATGATGATCATGAGTGTTCTCAGTATGTATGCCGTATGCATCCAGATCGCTGGGCAAAGGCCACCACAGAGTGGTCACCTCAGGATGGTGAAAGGCGTCGAGATCGACCTAGAAAGAGGTGGAGAGACGATCTGGAGGCATGCTGCAAAACATGGACGGAATTGGTTCGGGATCGCTCGAGATGGAGGGCTGCGGGGGAGGCCTTTGCCCAGCAGTGGGATCTTATAGACTAATAAAAAAAAAAGTGTTCTCAGTACTATCGCAATGGCTACTCCAGGGCTGTCGCTCTTTTAGTTTTCTTTATTGGAGTCAATGTGAATTGATTTTTATTGAAACACAAGTGGTTGTCCGCGGCTTCGCTCGCGTTAATGTCTAGCCTAGAGCCTTCGTCTGTAAATGGACTATCCAACACAAAAAGAGTTTCTCAATTCGAATAGTTTCAGTAGTTTCAGAGATTAGAGCGTTCAACTGAACAAACAAACAAACTCTTCAGTTCTAATATTAGTATACATTATTTATGAATGTAAGAAAAATTGATACAAATAAAATAAATGGTGTCAATTTTTTTTTTTCCCTGGATTCGGGTTGTTTCATTATTGGGAGTTAAGATTTTTCATGCCGTTTTTCGTTTTCAGCCGTGTGGTGACGGCAGAGCGGAATACAATTTGTCACCACCCCTATCTCTCCCGTGGGTGTCGTGCAAGGCGACTAAGAGTAAAGACAGTGATGAGTAATGGGCAGCAGCATTCCTCTTATACCACCTAGCAATATACTTAGTTGTCGAAACGTCCGTGGTGATTCACCTCTGCCTATCCCTTTGGGAATAGTGGTTTATGTGTGCGTGTATTTTTTAAGTCAGCATCGAACCTGAAATTTCTTCCCCGAAGAAACAAATTTGGTAAACTATCCCAAGCAAGGGTTTTCCGCAAAGAAGTTGGGAATTTTCTTCGTATGAGTTGCCATGTCTGACAATATTCCGCTGGTCTACGGTCTTAAGTCCTGTAGGCCTAACACGGGCCGTGGACAAAATCTCTCTACACACCACTCGACAGTGGATTGTCTCGGTATTTAGTGGGAATCAGAGCGAGAGGAAAATATTTTCTTTTTACCGAGGAGATTTTCTCTACCAGCATTGAGAGAGAATTTTCTTTGTACGAGTTCCCCTGTCCGATAATCCGCTGGTCCGACCCAAAGTCGTGGTGTGAACACACGGCCGGCCGCTATCTCACAACACGTCTGCAGGCGCAGTTGCAAAATTGCAAACGTCCGCGTCTCCCGATTGGAAATTGGTACGCGGCTGACCGGAGGGTTCAACGCTCGTCTAGTATCTGGCACACGTTTCCGACTCCCACCTCCCGATCGCACGTCGGCGTATTCGCCAGAAGGCCTAGCCAATGACGTGGACAAAATTAAAACTATAGTATTTAATTAAACATATTGTGACGACCCCGCCTAAAGCGGGACAAGGGCTGGAAGAAGAAGTATTAAATTAAAATATAACATCTTTCATTAACTCATAAGTTCATGTATGTTTAACCGAAAAAACCTCAGTGGTCTAGTGGTTCGCCCACCGGAATGAAGAGCCAGAGGTCCCGGGTTCGACCCCCTGGGGGCACAACTTTGTGCTCGGTTTGGTTGGAGGTAGGACTTCTTTGAAGTCCGCCTGGCTAGCTACCACCATCTTATCAAAATCTGTCGCCATAATAATAATGTTAACAGCACTATTGTGTGCCATTGTTGTGATAAGATAGCCAGCCCCTCTGTGGTTGAGGGTTCCAGGTGAAGCTCGACTCCATCTTCGGCCCTTATCGTCACTTACCATCAGGTGAGATGAAGGGCAAGAGCCTTCCTGTCCAATCTAAAAAATAAATTTAAAGGGAGGAACACAACTTGCTGAGTTTCTTGCCCGTTCTTCTCAGAACAAGGCCTCCTGGTAGTTTATGAACGGATAGTGTAGCTTAGAACGTTGAAAAAAAAAAATGGAAACGTTTTCTTTGACATACACGTTTACAATGTTGAGCGTTATTTGTTAGACGATTCATGAGTCTATGTTACGTTAGGTATATGAATAATCCATATTTTTATTATATTTTTATATTTTTATTTTATTTTTAATCTCTCTCCACCACTTGACAGTGTTTTGTCTCGGAATTTCATCCATATGCATAGTCAGTCCCTCGAGATTTCCTCCACTCGACTATGGCTCGACTCAACCTCAAGGAAAAGTTGGTATGCAGAACTGAAAAAACTAGACTAGACTTGAGCAAATTCCTCAGTCCAATCGAGTAATGTACGAGTAATGCATTGACTACCTTTATGAGTAAAGTTAGTCAGTCAATAAAATCATGGAAATTATCCATTACGCTATTATTGAAACTTGAATAACTTAAGAAATAAATGAAGATTTGTACCAAATCGTTATTTACGGAATGTGTTATATAAATATAACAAACAATGCTTCTGAATTATTTATTAATGAACTAAAAATTCAATTATGAAATGTTAACCCTAATACCTCATTCACACTTATTCACTTACCCGTAGTAAAACGTGTGAATATGCTTTCGATCACGCCATTCTGAATTCCCAATCATAAAGTTGTATAAACATGAACAGCGTAGAAGCAACTACAAATCTGCATCCTAATTATTCCATTTAACGAAATTATTCAAAAGTATTGAAATGAAAACGAGAGATAGAATCCATTACGTAAGTATAGACTTTAGTATACTATAGAGTTCGATTGGATTAAGCGAAATCAAATTTTATAATAATTTACTATACTAATACAACAACAGAGACCAGCAATGAAAATAATCACTCATTTATTAAAACAACGGCACAACTCAAAAATACTTTGGAGCAATTTGTATTCAAAATATATAGTACTAAGACTTATGTTTGATAGAAAAGCGTGTTTGATTTGCGCCTGTTTTGTATTCAAGCAGCAGCGATATAAGCATTTCCCACTACGCGGACGACGGAAGCCAACGTTATCCGTTTCCCCGACACTAACGCCCTCTCAATGAAAAACTGAGCTCTACAGCAAAGTTCCGACACAAAGGCGCGATGGAAAGCGCCAACGTACAGTGCCCCCTGCCGTAATTACTGGCAACTAAATGAGCAGAGGGCCAAAGTTGCTCCCCTGCTTAACACCCTCGTGTCAAAACAGCACACGATAAATCGCGACGGTGCCGCCCTCAGCCATCGTCTTAGAACGGTGAACACGAATTGATCTTTAGTCCATCTTCCTTTGTCTTCTGCTAGAACGTATCAACATTAAATTTCTACATATTGAAGCTATACTTCGGTAACAAATAATAAGTTTATTATTAGTCCGGTCAAATTAGACCAAAAAATAAAGGTAAAGTAAATAAATTCCAGTCTTATTTTACCCAACCTCAACCACAGTCCTAGCGTTTATGATATTGAGTTCTAATCTTTTCGAAACCAAGAAATATAACATTTATAATATTAATAAGACGTTCAAATAAAAATCAAAGATAATAATCTAAACTTTTCTGCCATAATATTGGGTACTATAAAAATCGTATCGCATATTTTTCCCATTAAATAAAGTCTAAGGATTAATCAGTGATGAGGAATGGGCAGCAGCGTTACTGTTATGCTACCTAGAAATGTACTGCCACTTTTTGTGCCCGATTAATGGCAATAGGCTCGCCACCTATTACATGGGACTTAAGATAGTTTGCGAAACGTGGGTGCTGGTTCGCCTCTGCCTGCCCCTTCGGGGATATAGGCGTGATTTATGTATGTATGTATGTGTAAATAAAGTCATCTCTTTGGGCACCTATATAAAATTGGTTAGGTGAGGTTAGAGCTGTGTCAAACACTTAAGACTCCTGTGATTGTAGGTGGGTGTATTGTAATAAAATAAACGAATGTATCCTGCCACTTCAAATAAAACCACACAACTTTGATTGTAATAATGTTGATAGCAAAAAAATATATATTTAGAAATTTCAATTTAGGGCGTGTGATATTATTACGATATTAAATTAGTACTAGATAAATTTCGAACACAGGATTATTATAATCAAAATAATTATGACACTTTAGTACAAATTCAAAAAGGACTCTACTCTGTTTGATTATTTCTTTTTCTTTTTATCGGCCTTTAGTTTGTATGTGAGTTGTGACTCCAGCATCAACATGTTGTCAACATATTTTCGTCCCCATGGTGAATATGATATGTACCATTGCCAAAAGAGGTCATAATCGTCAACACTAGTATATGTAGCCGTTTCGTAGCCCACAACCGACTCCACTATTTCAACTGGTAGTAAAGGCTTATGATGCAATGCAGCCACTCGCTCTCCACTCAGTAATTTGTCTAAAGCTTTCCTTATAGAATTGATGTCATAGCCTCTCAGCACTTGGGCAACGCTATTCACGTTTATATCGCGATTCACGCCATGATACTGCATCAAAATCTTGGTTACTATGTAAGTTAGGCTCCCGTAGTCCGTCCTAGGGATTAGGATAAGAGACGGAAAAACCTTGTACATGGGGGCATTCTTCGCCAACCACGGCTCTGTAGCAGTGCCTAATATTAATATTTTGTCGTTCGGCAAAATCGGCTTTACTATTTGCTTGAAAAAATCTCTCGACAGGCGTGTTGGATCGAACATCTTCTCCTCTTTCGGCACTTTCTTGTAAAACAGCTTGTCAGCATTGTCCACTAAAATTATAGTGGGTTGCATTAGCTTGCTGATTCTATTGATGTAAGTAAACATGGTCTTTATGTTTTTCGGCCCGGGGAATTTATTGTAGACATTCATTGGGGATAAATCTATAATGATAGCATTGGTCTCGGTTGCTATGGCGTATATTAAGGTTCTTTTTCCTGACCCTTTAGGGCCTACAATCAGCTGAGTTCTCGTTGCATTTGGGCATTCACAGCCTAGAGTGAGCAAACATCTTGTCTTCACTAGTTCCCTGACATCTCCTAGACATGGGGGAGGAAAGGAAGGAGTCCATAACACGGCTCTTAAATCAGCCGCTGCATAATTTAGGTCACCCCAGTAGTCATCTAGGGTTCGGTGAGGATACTTTGTGATTATGCCCTCATCAACCAAAGCTTGGAACATCGCGGCTGGGCTCACTTTATCAGGTTTTGGTGACTTAATCTTTTTTGGTTTCTTCCGTTTCTTACTTTGAGGTGGCTTAGCGAATCCCGCAGCTGCGTAGTCGGCTTTTAAAGAATTCTTTAGCACATTCAATTCTAACCTCATCATATCATCAACTATGGGGCGCAACTGTAATTGGACCTCCTGATAAGCATTTTCCGTTATCAATTCTCTTATGAATCCTTTTAAAACATTTAGTGGTGCATCAGGCGTGTCTAATGACTTCCATTGGGTTTGATAAATGTTCCAAGCTCCTTTTAATGGTTCAATTAACTCTCCCAGTGTGATGTAGACGCCAGGGTCATTATCCGGATTAAGACGTTGTTTTTTGTAATCCAACAGACGTTTTAACTCTCTTTCTTTTGCTTCCAATTCCAAACGCTTTTTCTCCTGTCTAGCAGCAAGCTTTTCAGCTTTTATCTGATCTTTACTTTTGGGCGCACTTGCTTCAGCCTTCAAACGCTTTTCTTCTTCTGTGCGCCACTCAATGAATTCTTCTATAGTGAATGTTTCGCCTTTTACAACTAATATCGAACCTCCTTCCTCAGCCCAAGGAAACTCATCAAAAAGCCTTACAGCTTTATACCACTCCTGAAACCATTGTTTTATTTCAGCTGAAATGTCTTCCATGATATCACCCTCTCTTAATCGTAATACGCGGCTGTTTTCTTTTATGTTCTCTTCCATCCATTGTTCGTAGTATTTACGTCTAAAACTCCTACGTTGTTCTTTGATTTCTTCCAATTTAATTTTAGCAGAAGCCGGTTTACTGGCTGGCATAATCATACCTAATTTCAGTTGTAATTTATATTCTTTGTAATGCTCCCGTTTTATTTCCATGTATTTCCGGTACGTTTGTTGTATTAATTTTGCAGCCTTTATTCTGAGCTCCTCTCTCGCAGGTGGTTTTTTAATACCAGCCAGTTCCAGGTATAAGTCTGCGTCTTTGTTTATTTTTTTCGCCTTTTGTCTGGTTGCATACCGTGCTCTTTCCATCCGCTGTATATTATTAACATGTTCCTCGTATTCCTGTCTTAATCTCAACGCTTCTAATTCGGCAGGAGACAAGACTTCCTCCTGTACAGATTCTACTATTTCCTCTCCCAGAGCCAATTTTCTCTTTATTTCTGCTTCTTTTTCTTCTTGTTTTATTCTTTCTGCTTCAAGTCTGGTTTCTTCTTTCAACTGTAATTCTGATTGAGTAGGTGAAGGATCACCAATACGGTTTCCAGCAAATACTTGATCTATAATATATTGCATCTCTTGTTGTCTTATTTCGAACGGGTAAAAGAATGGGCATAGTATTTGAATATCCTGAGGTACCATTAACATTTGTTGTAAAGCGTTTTCTGCATAAGTGAATTCAAATACTTCTACCTCTTCTAACGTAAGCTTAAGTTCGAGAATACGACACGTCAGTGCATCAATCATTTTCTTGATATAAGGTCTTCTCTGTATTTGTTCCATTTGGTCGTAACAATCGCACAGCTTGTTATAAAGTTCGCAATATTTACAGTAAACTCTTGCAACAATTTCCACAGCAGTACCCTGTGGTTTGATACCAATAGATTGTTGTGCTAGTTCTTGTACTCTTTCATCTTCTTCCAATGCCCGCTGGAGACTTTCTTTGATTTTCAGCCAAGTCTCATAATATTCTTTATTGGCCATGTTGGATGGTTTTTCAATTTACTCGATATTGTTAAATTTACCAACATACATTATTTAATCATTGTTAAAATTTAAATAAATAAATACAAAACCATAAAAAGTCAAAAAGTGACAGAGCAAAGAAGACGTTTACAAAGATTAATACAAAGAAGAGACACAAAAGTCTAACAATATCAAGCCCAGGGCCCAGGATAATATATACTCTGTGAAGTATATGTTATTTATTTTAATAGAACCCTTAAAAAAGGTAAAACGAAGTAAGTTTCGTTGAAAAATCCGCAGAGAGAAGACCGGAGGCTTATATCAATTATAATACCCGTAATATATTACATTAATTACATTTTATTAGATACACTGCCAATTCCAACATTGGCAGTGTATCTAATAAAATGTTATTCATTCAACATTTTACATACATACATAAATCACGCCTATATGTCCGAAGGGGTAGACAAAGGTGAACTTGCACCCACGTTTCGCCAATTGTGTTAGGTCCCATGTAATAGGTGGCGAGCCTATTGCCATTTATCGGACTAAGTGGTTTAGGAGAAACGCTACCTACCCATTACCCCTACCCATTCTCCATCGCTGATTTGTCCTTAGTCGCCTTGTACGACACCCACGGGAGAGATTTGGGGTGGTGACAATTGTATTCTACTCTGCCGTCACCACACGGCTTCCACATTTTGAGCTCCTTAAATTAGTATAGTCATGTTTACAATACAAATATCATCGTGATCATTAAATCACGGCGTAGCAGCTACATCGATGCGTTACACAAGGTACCAAACCTTTGGATCCATCCAAATAACAAGTTTGTAGTTCAAAAATGCCTCCATGATTAGTAACACGATGAAACATTTTGATGTCCATTATAACGAAAAAATCGTAACTATTAAAACAGAAATTATAATTAATAATAGTACCTGTCGACAGCTGTTACTGCAAGCCATAATAATAATTTTATTTTATACGACTATTCATCTAACTCTGGTAGGAAACTTAATATTAAAATATAAAAAATCTGGCAACACAGTGCTTGTTATGGAACTCCTCCAAAACGGCTTGACCGAATTCTATGAAAAATGCTGTGTATGTATGGTAGTCTGAGAAATCGTTTTTTATACCCCTAGGTGATACAACGTTTGCCGATTCAGCGACTCAGCTAGTATTATGGAAAAGCTAGCCCCAAGGAGGACTCATTGAAAGATCCACATACAAGTCCCGGGGCTGTACCAAGATGGCGGGGCTGCCCCGGGCCGCGCACAATAAAAATGTTTTAAGTGTGCCTCCGTACGTCCCATTGAGTCGGATCGGCGTCGCACGCGCGCGGCGCCGGCATCCGGCGGAGGACGCGTGCCGCTTTTAGAGCTTGGTGTAAGCCATGAGCGATCGGTGCTTGAAGCTGTTTAAACTAAATTACCTACTTTCAATTGAGAATATGTCGCGGGCAACTAGCTTTATTAGCCGTTCAATCAACAGTCTAGCTTCTTTACTAAACAGTGCCGTTCAACTAGCGGCCCAAATGATATGCAGCAGCCAGTCAGACAAAAAATTTACTATTTACCGACATGGGTTAGTATACGAACCAACGAACAGCCAGTAATTTGTGCTAGTACAGAATTAGTAAAGAGGTTAAGGCTGGGATAAATAAATACCCTAGTATGTATGTAATTATAATAAGTTTACCAACGCAATTAATATTATTAGTTGCGTTTGTAAACTTTGAATTTGATTGTGGTCAAACATTTGGTATCATAGATATCTGTATTCAGTCATTCCATAGATAAATCACGCCTATATCCCCGAAGGAATAGGCAGAGGTGTATTAAACACCCACTTTTCGCGAATTATGTAAGCGCTCATGTACTACGTGGCGAGCCTATTACGATTTATTGGGCAAGAAAGTGGTAGTACATTGCTAAGTGGTATAAAATGAACGCCGCTGCCCAGTCCCATCACTGTTTTACTAAAACTCTATTACTGTTAACCCTTAGTCGTCCTTGTACGGCACCCGCGGGAGAGATTTGGGGTGGTGACAATAATCTAATCTGCCGTCACCACACGGCTTACACGGCATTATCTTCATGTCTTCATGAAACTGTCTTCAGTTTTGTGGCCAGAGAACTTCATTACTTTATTTACAATTTGCATTGTTATTAGATTTTTCTTAACTTGATTAAACAAAAGCAAATAATACCTAAGTTTTAACAAACAAACGGTCAATATGCAAAATAATTCCACCTTTTATTCCATTGTATAGAAAACCAACAAAAGTGTTCAACTTGTTATTCCCAATTAAATTAATTGCATAACAAAAAAATAATATTAACTAAGACACATTTTAAGTACGAGATACAAAAAATCTTGAGAATACGCGTAGACGAAGAATTAGAATTCTCAACAATTTGACTAGTCAAAACGCTGAAGTCGACGGCTTGCGCCATCGCCCGCGATAACGAAGCCCAAAACGCATAGTAACAGTGATTTATTTGCGCACCCTCCTATGTATTCATTACGAGTGTAGAAATTTGAGCCATTTATTTTGTTAACTCTGTCTCGGGCCATAAAGTTTGCTAGGGGCCGGATTAGAGGGATCACGGCGCACGAATAGTTTGTAAACTTAATATTTGTATTAATGACGCCGATTAGCATGACTGCATGGTTGTTCCATTGTTGACTGTACATCGTGAGGAACGCGCGACGCAGATGAGAGTCGCTTAAAAATCTGTGTTAAAATAAAACGGTCTGGATGTATTCGCTTGAGTTCGCCAAAAAGATTCGATATATTATGTACATAACTAAAAATGAAAAATTATTACTTTCGATATTAATTATTATGATGATAATAACATAACACATACATACGTAAATCACGCCTATATCCCCGAAGAGGTAGGCAGAGGTGAACTAGCACCCACGTTTCGCCAATTATGTTGGACCTAACATAATTGGCGAAACGTGTAATAAGGAGCGAGCCTATTACATAACACACAATACGAAAATATAGATAAAATAATGAAATTCCTGGATACGAATTTCTGGATTTTTATTTACATTCAGTTTTATTTTATTGACAATCATGAATGCAACCTTCTTTATCAACATAACGATATGATGACAACATGTTTCAGTAATAACGCACATTCTGAACACACACTACCCATGCTATCTTAGTCATGACTATAGTGATATCAGAAAATCAAAATTATAAAATTTATTTTGGAATTTTTCATACATTTTGCAATTTGTATGGGGGACAAATTTTTTTTTAACTATTTTAGTTTATATTTTTTAATGACAGCATAATATTAAACATGACTGTTTTAGCAAAGTCAGTATTCTGGTTTTTATTAGTTATTTCTATTAGAAACGTTGTATAATGCGCCGACAGCACACACAATCAGCGGTGTATCAGCCAGCCCGTTCTCACGGCGTCCCCCGAACGAAAGCCAAGTTAATTCGCGAATTAGTCTCAGTGCAAGACGAGCGCCGGCCGCCGTCCCAGCCGGAACCTAATGGCAGAATGATTGACTGTCTAATAGAGTAGGAGGTCTGTGGATGCGCGCGACAGACATCAGATAATGCGTGATTTGGGTCGTTATTTTCGTCTGGTTTTGCTTTGTTCGCGGTGTTATTGACGATAGCATTTTGATGTGCTCTCATATGATATTCCATTGAAAACCAACTAACCTAACGTGGGCTTCAAGCCAGATAGGAGCGTATAAAAATGCATACTTATTTTTTTTAAGGCATTCGTTTCTAATTTTTTCGATACACAGCCTCTATTTTGTTTTCATGTTTAAAAGGTAATTGTAGAAAAATTAAGCATTTCACATAAACATAGAAACCGATTCATAGACACATGCAAATTTTTAATTGTGTGGCTACACTGGGGATAAAGTTGTTAAGTTTTTTGTCTCCTGAACAGTAGGGATTTGCTTATACGCCCTTTGCTTATACGGCTTCAAGCCCAATATTTTAAAATGTATAAAAGCTACGTTAAATTTAGATATAATTTTAATTCGTCGAACAATCGTTGCCTCTACAGAGATTAATGATAGAACGAATGCTAGATGTTAGTCTTTCTTTGGTCTTTGCAGAAAGTATTCTATGTGGTAAGAAATGGCAATTCTGTTTGTGGTCCAATTATTTCACTAACTCTACCCAAACTCATATAGCAGTATTTGTTGTAACTAAGTTGATACATATTGCAAATTCAAAAATTGATATTTTCTATTACTAATTCAACTCCCCGTACCAACCTACGTACTCTTCGAGAATTTAGAATACGTATTGTGTTTATTTCCACGAGTAAAAAAACATCTACCAAAAGATTATTACTATAAATTCTATTTGATTTTTAATTTTAACATTATATAAATGTTAGAAAAATTAGTACAAAGATTTTAGTGGTTAGAAAAAGAATTTCGAAAAATTATGATCTTGAGGCGGGAATCGAACCCGCGTCCGCTGCTATCCGGGCAGGTGCCTGACCGCTCGGCCACCCAAGATACTAATTAACTTGCCGAAATTCTTCTAACCTTTACACTTCACGTTGTAAGCCAACGGGTACCCTCGCAATGTAGAAATAAATTTCAAACATTCCAAAGATTCACATAATAACATTCCATTCCCGCCTCAAGATCATAATTTTTCGAAATTCTTTATCTAACCACTAAAATCATTGTACTATAAATTCTTTTCATGACTATTGCAGACAATTGCGATTTTAATGACGACACAGATATTCCCACTGCGATAATACGGAAGAGCTCGCACCAATTACCGTATGTGTTCAACCCTAAAATGATTGCGCGGGTATCTTTTGTCCATGCATGAGAAAAAATCAAAGCCGGTACGCTTGTCACCGCAAATTTGAAAGCGTTCGCATCGCACGCGCAGCGATTCGATACGAGTGGTACCATGGTTTGGTACCACCTTGCTGCCCAGCAATAAGGGCCATAGTTGAAGGGTCTAATCGACGTCTGTACACTATCATGCAGTAGCTACTCCAAGTTGATTATGACGTTCACTTACGCTCTCCAATAAACGACAGGGTGTTGCCAATGTGATTTGTGACGGTGTGATTGGGCCTGAGTGGCCCAGTCACACACCGGAGCATTCGTTGGTTTTGCTTCAGAAAATGTTGTTTAAATATACCATCGTGGTGAAGATAGAGCACTGCGTTAAATTTTAAATTGCGTTTATAACATTCAATGTTCATTCTATGAAAAAAAAAATTATCTTCAAAGAAAATTATAATAGTATTTTTACCTTTTAATGGGTTTTGTCTACTTCGCCAAACATAAATAACGCCTCTTTATCCATGGAGGGGTAAGCAGAGCTGAATTAACACACACGTTTCGCCAATTATGTTAGGTCCTATGTGAGCACATTGCCATTTATCGGGCACGTAAATGGTCTTATTATTATGGTCTTAAGCCTTAGTAGTCTTGTACGATCCCCGCGGTAGAGTTTGTGGGTGGTGCCAATTGTACTCTGTTCCGCCGTCAGCACGGCACACAAAAATAAACATAACTTGAATTAATATATGTTAACAATACGTGTTTATTGATATTATTGCGTAAATCAATAATGTGAGGAGCAATGAATATGGATAACATGTTAGGTACTATGTTGTCATTCCAATCACTCTCTCCGTTCATCGGTCTTTCGACATGGTCCGTTCCGTCTCTTTTCTATACATTTATTTACCATTAGCACTTTTACGGTGTGATGGATGATATGAATCAAAAGGGAGTGGATGGCTTGATGATGTCTGACCGATATGAATAGAAGAGAAAACATACTGCGCCGACCCCAGATAGACTGGGAACAGAAGAAAGAGATGTTAGGTACTATGTGACGAAGTGTAACTCTTTACGAATTTTGAAATATGGATTGATATTTGAGAGTACGGGGGAGCGAGTTGAAAAGCTGTGGTCTCGAGGACCCCGCACGCTCCCGTCTAACTGTGCGACATGTCGCGACACGTGCCGGGTTTTAGTTATGGGCCATTTTGACCACTTCACGTATTGTAACAGGGTTCTTGTGCCATTAACCGATTTTTAATAGAGTACAGTTCGTTATTCTTGCGTACAGTTCGTTATTGTTTATATCACAAACTAGCCGTGCTCACGAGTTCGTTCGCATGGAATTCAGCAATAACAGTATGCCGTACGTATAGGTGGGTTATGTGGTTACTTGAGTAGTAATTATTATAAGACGGCCTTGATCGAATGCTCAGATTGCTGGCCAAGAGGTCCCAGGTTCGAATCCTGGTTGGGGCAAACTTTGTGATGACCACAAATGTTTGTTTCCGAGTCATGGTTTTGTATATGTTTATGTAGTATATTTTCAACATTTACATACATAATTATATAATAAAAATATGTCCGTCATCCATAACACAAGTGCTTAGGCTACTTACTTTGGGCTAGATGATAGGTGTGAGTGTAAAAAATTATTATCATTTTTATTTTATGCGGACTTGCGTCAAGCGTTACTGGCGCTCATTGCTTGCTATAAGGTCTTGGTCTGAGGATAAATATTATCTATTCGATTTTCATTTTAACATTATATAAATGTTAGAAAAATTAGTACAAAGATTTTGGTGGTTAGAAAAAGAATTTCGAAAAATTATGATCTTGAGGAGGGTTCGATTCCCGCCTCAAGATCATAATTTTTCGAAATTCTTTTTCTAACCACCAAAATCTTTGATAAATATTATTATTATTATTATAATTTGGTTAAGAGTTTAAAGACATAGGTACATAGATAACGCGTATATCCCCGAAGGGGTAGACAGAGGTAATTAACATCCACTTTTCGCCAATTAAGTTAGGTCCCATGTAATAGGTTACTTGGCGAGCCTTTGGTATCTATCGGGCACATAAATCGCAGCAAATTGCTAAGTGTTCTAGGAGGAAGTAATGTAGCAGCATTGCTGCTACATAATACCATCGCAATCTTTACCCTTAGTCGCCTTGTATGACAACCACGGCAGAGATGGTGTGGTGAAAATTGTATTCTGCTCTGGCGTCACCACACGGCGTTTTTACGTGGCGTAATTACCACCTATTTAATCAACTGGTGAAAAGTAGGTGTTTGACACACTTCGGGGATACAGGTGTGATTTATGTATGTATGTATGTAACTATGTCTATACACACATCCAAGTCGCCACAAGCCAGAGCATCGTTCTAGCACATCAAGCATTAAGCGGCCATAACAGCGAACGTTACACGCCCTTGTTTCTAAACTCCAGCGCACTTAGCCGCTTCACCGAGCGCGATGAGCGACCCTTTGACGACAGAAAGGTAACTTTTAATTGTGTCCATTATCCCTTGAGCCTTTGCGTTCACGCTTCGCCGGCAGTAAAGGCATCTTTGGGCAGATACGCGGTTCTTTCCCGATACAATTTAATCGCTGTCTGCTGCGGGTGATTTTTCCAAATGGCAGTTTAGGGTTGAAATTCGAGACCCCACTTACTGCAGTAATGGCCGAGTTTAAACTCGGCGTGTGGACCCCTTAAGCTGTTTCAAACGTGTATTAACTGCCAAGATATTGCTTTGAGTTTATCGTTTTAAGATAATGTCTTTTGGTAATAGAGCTCGATAGAAATAAGACGAGAGGATTGTGAAACTGCATTTTTTTTACAAAAAGCGATATTATTTTTCACCCCGTAAACATGGCCCAAATTTAATAATTTTTAGATATATTGTAAATATGATAAAACAAAACTAGGTTCGTACGTTTTTATTTTTACGAAATATTGCTTATGATAAAAGTTGTTAGCAATAGCATCGTAATATCTTTATGTTTGACATTAAAATTTCCTCGAGCAGTATAATATATATATATTTTTTAATTTAACTAAACTGAATTAATTGAAAAGAAAAATATTAATACTTACATTATGATGTACTGAATCCAAAAAGACAAAATTTTCTCATTTTGTAAAGTTTTAGGGGAGTGAAACTCGACACAAATGTATTCAAATGGAAATGTAGCCTTTACTCCCGCCGCGTATCGACACTTCACAAAGGTTTTAATGTCAATAGATTATTTATTGAAGAACATTATTTCATAGAAATGCCTAGAAGGCGTTGAAGTCGGTGTATTCGAAGATCTTACAGTTACGGTAATTTATAAAATAATAAGTTAAGCAAAATATCAAAGATTTAGAAATACTTCCAAGCATGTCTTTTCTTGAAATTCAGTACATAATTAACAAATTATAACTTACTCTAACATTTCCTCAAAAATGGGGCTTATAGATCAATTTCAAATCATTATAAGTCAATTTACGCTCGCGCAATCGAGCCGAAGATTAGAATACGTATTCGTAAAGCACTTACTAATACGTACAGGGGCTAATGTATACGCACGTTGGAGCATGACGTCATTAATCAGGTGGGCCGTGACGTCATCGCCCGAGATAACACGGGAGGGTCGAATTTATTTAGATGAATGCCCACAATCTGTGAGTTTGTTCACAATATAAAATGTTCACGTGGAAATAAAATGTTGGAAAAACATTTGCACGTGAATGTTGGGGGTTCGTTGCTGTGGACCGTATCTTACTGTGTGTAATGCTTGTTTTTGAATATAACTTATTTTCGGTAAACAGCAGCCTACACGGCAATATTGTTTTTTTGTATTTGGACATAAGTATGATTTTCACTCGCACCCTGTTTTTACGTGGATGTATTCGTTTTGATACACCATTTACTGTTACTATATCGTTACAATTGTAGATATCTAATAATATGCGTGAGTAACTATAGGCACATTGATAATATAATAAAGTATTATACACCGTGCTTATAGGTTTCGGTGACGTACACAGACGATAGTAAAGATAATAGAAAACTCATAATAATATTACGCAAACAGTTTTAGAATGAACATGTTTGAAAATTTTTAAATTAAAACGCGTTTAAAATTAAGATGATACATTTTCAGGTAATTTTCATTATTATCCACAAAAAAATGTTGTCTATAAATTTTGATCAAGTGTCAAAAAATTTAAAAAATTTAATATGTACAAATTTTACCTTAACTGCCGCACTTGGAAACGTCATTTAACGTTAATGAGTACTTAATGTCCGAAAATGGCAATTCAAAACTATTCGCTATTCTTGCCGGATCATTCGGAGCTAGATTTAAATGTTTTTTTTTACATTAAGTACTCATTAAAGTTAATTGAGTGCGGCAGTTAGAACCATTTGTTAAGAAGAGACAGGCATTTTTAAGTACGGTATTGGCGAATGAAAGTTGATCTTCACTTACCTGTACATTTCGTTGCTCGCAATGTCTCTGTGAGTGTGGGAGCGCTGTACCCTTTGAGACCGCTCGATATTTTCTCTGTACCTGCAAGAGAGCGGGAAAAATACAGTTTACATTGTTTATTTAACCTATAACCACAGAGACGACTTGTCAGTTTTCTATCTACTAACGGTGGGTCCCAATATTCTATTTACAGTTAAAAGTAAGCTTACGCAGCTAAAATAAGCTTACGGTTTTAGTTACCTAGCATTTTTGGTTTTATTACGATATATAACAGAATTTCCTAAGCAACTAAGCTGTAGTACTAAGCTGTAGTAACTAAGCTGTAGCTGTAGTATGACGGCCGCCTTGGTCGAATGCTCAGATTGCTGGGTATTGGCCAAGAGGTCCCGGTTCGAATCCTGGTAGGGGCAAACTTTGTGATGACCACAAATGTTTGTTTCCGAGTCATGGTTGTGTTTATGTAGTATATTTTCAACATTTATATACATAATTATATTAAAAATTTGTCCGTCATCTAGTATCCATAACACAAGAGCTAATGCTACTTACTTTGGGCTAGATGATAGGTATGAGTGTTAAAAATATTTATTTAATATTTATTTATTTACTTATAAAAATATAAAAAAAAAATAAAAAAAGTATGTCTATCTTTAACTGTTTAAAGAATATTGGAACCTGCCGTAGTATTTCTTTAAACGCCTCCGTGGTCTATTAGTGGCTAGCCCACTGAAAAAAATATCCCGAGGTCCCGGGTTCGATCCCCAGGGACCCCTATAAACAAGTCCGCCGCGCTAGCTACCACCGGCTTATCAAAGTCTGTCACCGTAATAATAATGTTTACAGCATGTGTTCAGACAATAGGCATGATGACTAATTTTGAAAAACTACCTCATGTTTTTCTTAGTGTCTACTTTACCCAAAAAAATTATATTTTTGTATTAACTTTCAATTTTGATAGAAAAACATGGAATGAATAATGCAATTTAAAATTGCCGCCAAAACGCTGAAATAGCAATGGCGTCTGTGTGACGTCACTATTCCGTAAAAAAACCAGTTTCTAGTGAATTTGATTGGCAAATAAAATGTCAAAATGGAGATAACTGAATAATGACGTCACGCAGCGTTTTAGCGAATAAATGGCGGATTGCCAAGTTTTGTACTTTTATTTTTATAAAATAAATATAAATCACAATATAATCTGATAACAATATAAACGAATCTCCATATCCTAAATTATTATTATAAATCATTATAACAGTGACGATTTGTTAGTGTCATCATCCGTATTAGTTATAGGTAAAGATAGCCGCCCCTCTGTGGTTGAGGGTTCCAGGTGAAGCTCGATTCCATCTTCACTTACCATCAGGTGAGATGAAGGGCAAGAGCTTCCTTGTCTAGCACATTAAAAAAAACTGTTTTTCTGTTTTTGATTTTCTGTTTTCGCCATAAACAGAAGTTACAATTTAACGCTATCGCCAATTACTTATATTTTAAACAACGTTTTTTCGCAAATTAGCCAATGATCGAGGCTCTCCCACGCGCGGAAAAAAATGCGGTAATGCATCACCCGGAATCACTTCGCACAATATGCTTATAGCGATTTATTAGTCGAATATAAATATGGCGGGGTACTTTCGTACGGTCACGGTGATCGCATAAATCTCCGGTACCCGTGGGGTGAGGATCGCGCGCGCTTCTTTCGCACAATTAACTGCGCATTGTCCGAAGCGGCGTTCCCATGAAATGTTGGGTATCAGACGCGCGCGCGTGCGCACATCACTAGATGCGACATCTATTGGCCATTTTCGGTAACAATGCACAGTGCACGCTCGCACGCAGTAGTGTTACACATCACGTACAACGGAGATAATATAAAATACTAACACCGAATACAGAAACGCTACTCAAAGTTAGAGTCCCGCTTGACATTTAGGTATTGTCAAAATTAAAGATTTTCAAATTGTCAAAATTGAAAATTGAAGATCTTAAGATACCCGCCGATCTGTAAGAGACATTTTAACATGCCAACGAACCCTTTTTAACGTACGAAAAACTGAGGAGGTTACTCAATTCGTACCCGTATGTTTTTCGAATTTCGATTTGTGTACGAAGCTCAATCGATTAAGATAACATTTTTTTATTGCTTAAAACTGTGTAACAGCAAGTTGTTAGATATAATTTAAGTACAACAGTTTACCTTAACACGCATGGAATATAATCAAAATGAACGACTTTATCATGCATACAATAAACTTCTTTAAATTAACAAAAAATAAACAAAATCATAAATCATGGATGGTAAAAAAACATTATTAATAACCATATTTTTAAACTTTTCATAATTATATAATAAAAATATTTCAATGAAACATGTCATAAATCAATAATAATACGCTTCATGGGTCACATGAAGCGTATTATTATTGATTTATGATCACGGCAGTAAACTATAAATTAATTCACTGATGTCATAAAAGCAGTTGCTGATTAAAATACCGAGGATTGTTTTCTTAAAAATATTAAATTGTAAATTTTGAATATGATTCGGAAGTAAATTAAATATTCTAATGCACATACTGTACCTGTTTCTGGAAAAAACAATTTGTATAGCGGTAGACGCTTGGAAACTTAATTGGTCGAATATCGAAGATTTGCGTAGCCTAGTGTACCAAGAGGCTTGCATACTCAGAGACGTCTAATAACGATAATGAGTCAACTAATGACAATTCAAAACTAGTCGCCGTTCTTGCTGGGTCTATGGTTTAGTTTTGATTGACTTTTTTTATTAAGTACTCATTAAAGTTAATTAACGTCTCCGAGTATGGCAGATAGAGTGCGATTGCGTTCCTACTGCCTGTCAGTTAACTGGACAGTCGTGGGGAAGTAAAAGTGACGTATCCCAACTCGCGCCGTTGCTGGTACTGATTTATTCGTATTATATTCGGGCAGCCATTGATTGTGCAATAATAATTGTTTGTTTTGTTGTCTGTTCGCGTGGGGTCCGGTGTGAAGTGTTTGGATTATGAGATTATTGGTGTCTACTGTCTACTCAATGGGTGGGGTGTGTTGATTGCGGATTTTAAAGCTCGCCAGATCCATTATAGTTTCAAGTGAGGTGTAATTGGTTTGTTTTGCTATAAGCCTGTTAACTCCACGATGACTGATTAAAGTCATTTTGAGTTGTTTTTTTATGTTTGCTCTATGGTAAGGATGGCATGGCAGAATGCAATTGTCACCATCTCTCCCGCGGATGTCTTTCAAGGCGACTTGCAGTTATGAGTATATTCAGGAATGGTTCGCAGCGTTTACGGTATATCAACTAGCGATACTATCGCGTTGATGTCAATACGCCCGCCCCCTATTAGGTATATTACTCTTACTGCCGCACTCAGACACGTCAATTAACTTTAATGAGTACTTAATGTAAAAAAATTGCATTCAAATCTAGATCATAGACCCGGCAAGAATAGAGACTAGTTTTGAATTGTCATTTTTTGACGTTAAGTACTCATTAACGTTATTTGACGTCTCTGAGTGCGGCAGTTAAATAGTTGGCGAAATTGTCATAATTAATTAAAATTATAGAGCTACCTATACCAATTAAAAGTCAATTAAGTGTCATAATCATAACGTTGAAGACAAGCACAGACTTAGGAAAACTACCTTAAGTAGTTTATGTAGTAAGAAATGCCAGAAAGTCCAAAAACACTATTAATATTGTCGCAAGATTAATCGCAACCGGGTGGCGAGGCTAGCACTTATTTAACGCAGATGATGCCACGGAGGCCCCAGGGAGTCCCGTCGAGTCACCCTCCCCGGGGAAACGCTACGGTAAGAATTATTACGAATACATACAGCAAATAGATCACAGAGTTTCTTAACCAGCCCGTAGAGCATGACCACCGAAACACGATATCATATCATAGCCATTTATCGCGTTGAATTGTCAAAACTTCATAGATTATTGACGGTTCAAAGCGATAAATGGCTGTATCATATCGTATTTCAGTGGTCATGCTAGCCGGTTTCATTTAGTTTAGTTTAGGCCCGAGTTCACCAACACGTAAAACAAGCGATTAGAAGATAACCGCCAGTTTTTGACAGTTCTTCCATACGATGTAATGTCAAAAACTGTCAGTTAAGTGTTGGTGAACAAGGGCCTTAAGCATACTCTCGCGACGGCGGGAATACCTCCGCCAGAGGTTTCTTTTTATGCTAGACAGGGAAGCTCTTGCCCTTCATCACACCTGATGGTAAGTGACGATAAGGGCTGAAGATAGAATCGAGCTTCACCTGGAACCCTCAACCACAGAGGGGCTGGCTATAACAATTGTCAGAACACAATTATGCTGTTAACATTATTATTATGGCGACATATTTTGATAAGATGGTGGTAGCTAGTCAGGCGGACTTGAAAGAAGTCCAACCAAATCGAGTACAAATTGGGGATCGAACCTGGGACCTCTAATCCCGGTGGGCAAATCACTAGACTACGAAGTTGAAGACTAGGTGAAAAAAAGACTAAATATCGTACAAGGCGACTAAGGATAAAACAGTGATGAGGAATGGGCAGCAGCGTTCCTCTTATACCACCTAGCAATATACTGCGACTTTTGTGCCCGATGAATGGCAATAGGCTCGTCACCTATTACATGGGACTTAACATAGTTGGCGAAACATACATACATACATACATAAATCTCGCCTATATCCCCTAAGGGGGTAGGCAGAGGTGAACTAGCACCCACGTTTCGCCAGTTATGTTAGGTCCCATGTGATGGCGAGCCTATTGCCATTTATCGGGCACAAAAGTCGCAGTAGGTACATAGCTAGATGGTATAAGAGGAACGATGCTGCCCATTCCTCATCACTGATTTATCCTTAGTCGCCTTGTACGACACCCACGGGAGAGATTTGGGGTGGTGACAATTGTATTCTACTCTGCCGTCACCACACGGCATAGCTGGCGAAACGTGGGCTCTAATTCACCTCTGCTCTGATATAGGCGTATTTTATGTATGTTAATGAATCGAATCGGCAAGTGTTATTCGGGAATTGAAATCTCGGCGCTAATTCAACAACTTATTAAATACCATTTAGATACGATCTACGCGATACGCGCTGACCGTCAGTACTCCAATCTCGTGCATCTAATTGCGTAGGTACATAAAGTGGCGCTCCCCGATCCAACTAATGAATATAAATCATAAACGCCCCAGCCCTTTCGTGGCAAACATTAAAAAATCAATACGCGCGTATCGGACCGGTTCAAGCCTGATTTATTGATATATATATTATCTCGATACGATCTAAAGTACCTACGGACCTGTAATTGATGACAGTGGTACTGGTGTGTGGGTGGATTGTGTTTTGGGTGTCATCTGCATACGCGTTTGGCACGCCGAGATTCAGAGATCTATTCGAACGAATAGGATACGAATGTCAAATTTTGACAGGTTCTCTTGCAATAGCGTTTATGACACCAACAAAAGAACCGCTTTTATAATGATTTGTAATAATAATTTAGAATATGGAGACTCGACAAAAACCCCTTGTCCTCAGATTATACTTGTGTTTGATATTTATTTTATAAAACTAGAAATAAAAAATTTTGCAATCCGCCATATTTGGTCAAATGTCGCGCGACCTCCCAATTTTTTGATATTTTATCTGCCAATCAAAATCACTCTTTACTATAGAAACTGTCATGTTTACGCTATAGTGACGTCACACAGCCGCCATTGCTTTACGCTTTGCGCCATTAGAAAGAATAAATGAAAATCTTATACCGACGATAAACGCAGTACTATGTATATATCTATGATATCTACAGCACCTCATAAGCTATTCGGCATTATGGTAAGGAGAACATTTAATTAACAAACATTCACATCAATACAGAAGGGACGCCGGGTAGATGTTACAAGCAGATAGTACGGAAAGCGGTGTAGGGTTGTTGTCGGCGATTTACGAGTTAACAACTGCGCAGAGGCCGTTCGGTATTAATTTTATTCCGCTTATTATTCGAGGAGCTTGCCGGCGCAGTGGCCTGCGATTGCGTAAACTAAGCAATGTTCGCTAAGGCGGGTCATTGGATGGGTGACCAAATATTTATTAGGTATCTCGAGTTCCTCCGTGCTTCGGAGGGCACGTTAAGCCGTTAGTCCCGGCTGCATCTGCAGTCGCTAATACCCACCAATCCACACTGGGCCAGCGTGGTGGGTTATAGCCCAATCTCCCTTTATTCTTCCATCCATAGGGAAGGCCCGTGCCCCAGCAGCGGGGACATTAAAAGGCTGGCGATATGATGAATATGAATGTTTCTGAAGTTACTAAGAACGCTTACCAATGACTGGCCTGGGCAGTATCGAGGATATCAAATAATCATCATTACCAGCCCTTAAGTATCCCCACTACTGAGGAACAGGTCTTCTTCAGGAGTAAATGGGCCAAAACTCACAACGCTGGCCCAGTGCGGTTTGATGGGCATCAACGATTGCAGATGCAGCCGGCACCAACGGCTTACCATGCCTTCCGACGCACGGAGGAACTCGAGATAATAAATTTTGATCACTTTCCGATGGCTGGCCTTAGCTTGCGCAATCGCAGGCTATCAAACAATCGCTTTTTAAGAAAGTATTGCCCGAAAAGAAAGTGTTGCTCGTAATGAAAGTAATGCTCGAAATGAAAGTAATGCTCGAAATGAAAGTAATGCTCGAAAAGAAAGTAATGCTCGAAATGAAAGTAATGCTCGAAAAAAAAGTATTGCTCGAAAAGAAAGTATTGCTCGTTCTCCAAATGCGACATTCTCGCTTTCATAGCTCCCTGTACCCGCGAGGACACTATTAGTATTCAAGGGTCACGGTGGTTATTTATCAAAAGACAGGCCCTGCGCTGAAGCAACCGTACAGAAGGGCAAAATGCCAATTAAAACTGCAATTAAATATGCCCCCAGCATGCTAATGATGGCATTATTTCACTGCTATGTCCCGGAAAGGTTTAATAGGTATATACTCGTACTTACTTACTAAGAAATCTTTCGTACTTTGTAGTATTTGGGTTCTTTTACACATTGTTACGGTAGTATTGACAAATAATTGTCTGTTGTTAATTATTAATCATAATTTTTCGGAATTATAATATATTTTTTTAGAGTCCGTTATAGTATAAATAGGTGTAAGGCATATAATTTAACATTTCAGAGCATTAAAAATATAAAACCCGATTACTTTTCAATGTTTAAAAATATTTTGAGAAAAGATATTTATGTCTTTTTTCCTTCCGTAGAAGAAAGAAGTATCTGAGAATGTACAATGTGCACGAGAATGTACAATGCAGTTATGCATGTTATATTGATAATGAGTATTGAAACAAACTTCTGTAGGAATAAAGACGCAAAGAAAGTCTAGAAACGTAGACACTAACTGCCGCACTCAAAGACGTCACTATTCTTGCTGTTTAGAGTCTAGTCTAGTTTTGATTCACATTTTTTTGTATTAAGTTGCTCATTAACGTTAATTAGTGCGGCAGTAAAGCATCCTGGATTTGATTGAATGAATGAATTTACGGCCGGCTTGGTCAAATGGTCAGATCGCTGACTATGGCCAAGAGGTCCCGGTTTCTAATCCTGATAGGTGGAAGTTTTGTTCTCGAGTAGTATATTATAAATGTTTATATGTATACTACAATTGTTCTGTCATCTAGTATCCATAACACAAGTGCTTAATGCTTACTTTGGGATAGATGGGTGCGAGTGTAAGTAATATTTTTCAACAATTATTCAACCTAGTTAAAAATTGTAATAGTTCCCGAGGCTGGACGCTTTTTTTCTCGTTCCGAACGAACTGAAACGGAGAAAAACAATGCTCGGCCGGAGTCGAGCGAGACTCACCCCTTTATCGACGGAACGGGACAAAAGTCTTTTTTAACTGGCGCCTTTTGTTCTTCGTTAACAAAATGGAGGCGCATTCTACAAAGAGGTCTCCGGTCGATGTTTTTGCGTCCAGGACTCTTTTCTTCTTGTTATCTCTGAACTCTGGATAGTTCCACAGTTCTAACAGAGTGGTCCTCATTCAATATAACACAAATCAAGCCTATATATCAAGCGACAAGTGTAAGTTTAACCCCCTTATTCATAAAAGCAAATCATTTTCTAAATACTGTTTAAACTGAATCACCGATCTGTCTCTTTTATCACAGCGTAAACACAGTTTGACAAACAGAGACAGATCAGTGATTTAGTTAAAACAGTGTCTTATGAATTAGGGAGTAAGTATAGTTGTAAGTGACGATGAAGATGGAATCGAGCTTCACATAGAACCTGTTGTTGTATGTAAGCGTGGTTAAGATGGTAAATAATAGAAATAAATAGAAATATCTAAGTAAAAGTAAAGACGTATAATTTTCTAGCAATTACAAGATGAAGTGCATTGACATAAACATGTCAAACTCCGTTCTAATAAAATACAAACTACTGTCCAAATATTAAATAAGGTTCCATATAAAATACCATTTATAACAGAACCCTTAACCACAGAGGGGCTGCTATCTTATCACAAATTGATAGAACACCACAATGCTGTTAACATTAATATTATGGCGACAGATTTTGATAAGATGGTGGTAGCTAGCCAGGCGGACTGGTAAAAGTCCTTCCACCAACCAGACCGAGCAGGTACAAATGTGTACTTCCCTGAGGATCAAAACAGGGACCTCTGAATTTCAATTCCGATGTACGACCCACCCACTAGACCCCGAAGGCGGCTAAAACTAATATCTAGCTTTCGAAGTAAAATTTAAGGGAATAAGTAACTAAACATGTTCTACATACATACATAGTAGGCAAAGGTGACCTAGCACCCGCGTTTCGCAAATTATGTTAGGTCCCATGTAACAGGTGGCGAGCTATGGCCATTTATCAGACACAGTAAGCACATTGCTAGGTGGTATAAGAGGAACGCTGCTGCCCATTCCTCATCACTGATTTGTCCTTAGTCGCCTTGTACGACACCCACGGGAGAGATTTGGGGCGGTGAAAATTAAAATTAAAACACAACAAACATGTTCTATGATCACATATTACGTTGTTCCAGGAACAAATTCATGTGCATATGTTGATATAAACATGCGACATGCGTCAATAATTATTTGACAATTGGTTAATTGAATCTACTACCCTGACCCTGCTGCTACTGCAGTCTAATCGACCTTGAATTATGGTACCCTGGTACTTTGTTAACGACGTAATAACAATAATCTGCATTGTTAATATCTATTGTTATTGTTAGTGCTTGGATCTCAATTAGATGCAACAACATTTCAATTAACATATCCTGTCAATTTATATTAACATATTTAAGGGTTTCATGAAACCTTTTAGTCCACCGCACTTCACACTAACACAATATTCCAATTACCTATTATTACAAAGAAAAAGCGAACAGAAAAGCTTCGAAATATTAGTGTCATGATTCGGAAATCAAACCCGCGACCCCCTTTAAATTTCGCTTTTCACGTAAATATTGGAAACCTTTGGCTTTGACACGTTTCCAATGTTTAACGAATTTCTTGGACGATTCTTGAGCGTATGTAATGATACCTACCTGATATTATGAATAAAACATTTTTATTTTATTTATTTGTAATAGAACATGTAACAAAAATAACGCCACTCCTAACACTGTGCATTGTGACTACAACAAAGAATTAAGTATATAATTAATATATAATAAGAAACGCCCGACGTAAGTATATAATTTTATGTCACCGCCTGACCAAGAAGTGGGATTTTCCGTATGTGTCGCGGGCGGAAAATGCCATGTGACATAAAAAATCCAAAATTGTAAAATAAATTTTTGAGCCCTACGTTTTACTTTACTGACCGTGCACATTTGTATGGGGAAGAAAAAATAATTACAATTTCGATTTTTTTAATAACGACAATGTATATTATGATATGGCACTATGGCATGGCTACAGAAATAATTTCATACTCTCATAGGTATGAAATTATTTCGATGACGTTGTACAGCCGTGGCTCCCCCGAGCGTTTCATTTGCTGGTCTCGGCTTCTCAGTTAAATAATCAAGTGTTGTACCTATATTGCATGCTTTCCCCCCAAGGCTGCACCACTGCATCCCAACTGCAAAATTTCCCCTCGTTAACTCTCGCATAATGAACCCCCAACAGATAATACAATTTTATTTCCACTATTCCTCTGCGATCATCTCTAGGCGAGAATGGGCGGCCCGTTGCCATGGCGACCGGAGGGCGATCCGTACGCCCCCTGCGATTGTTATCTGGGAGAAGATGCTGCCTCCCCACCTTGTCTTCCGACTCTTTATACCTACGTCGCCAGGCTTAATCTAAAAGGGTTCAACTTTGCCGCCGGCGCACTGTAAACCCGACCCTAATACCCGCCCGTAAAGATTACATTCCGAAAGTGAACACTTCACGTGAGATAATCGATATTCTCGTATGTCATGGAGATATTTTCACAATGGAACTGATAGTAGCTTGGGGTGTAAAATTTTTATCGGGGGTTTGTTGTGTCTGCATGCCTCCCGCTCGTGATAAATATTCAGGCAGATTTGAATAATGTACACACTAGGTCATTCGCTTTATTATACCTGTTTATTACCGTTGGCGTTCATAAAGATTTAGTTGATATCCAAGCGAGAAATGTCTCTATGGCTCTATAAATTTCGCTTTAGAAACGGAAAACTATGATCGTTAGTCGTTAATGTTGATTTACGAAGAAACTGTTCTGCGTTCGAGATTTTCTCGAGACTCCTCGCCTTAGGAGACGTTATCGAAGCCTTTAGTTGATTCAAACTGGACGAGACTAATCTTATGTTCATCAATAATTAAAATTAGCGTACATGAATAATTGAAATCAATCATCGTGAAGTTGTGTAATCATTTGGGTTCATTTCGCTAAGTCGTTTTTCATTTTTTTTTAATAAAACCTACTGTAAGTCAATAAAATGTATATGTTGTTGTGTAGTTGGTAAGCCATTTTTAACAAAATATATAAATTATATTATTACCAGTATTAATGATGCTCGCAAACAGAAAATCATGTCAAATAATGCCATCATAAAACCAGAATTCCAGCCTGAGGTTTCGTGAGGACTTTCGACATTGATATCAAATAGCCACACCACAGCTCATGCGGTACCAAAAGCACCAATGAAACTCACCCAAGCTCTTGCCTTTGTCAATGGACCCCAGCATCGTGTCATCCGCCCTCGTCCTGCCGAAGCCCAGGGCCGCCCCAGTGGCATCCTGTCCCAGTTGCACCCCGAAGAATCACTACACGACAGCTAATTCGTTAACAAAAGCACAATCGAACTCACCCAAGCTCTTGCCCTTGTCAATGGACCCCAGCATCGCGTCATCCGTCCTCGTCCTGCCGAAGCCCAGGGCCGTCCCAGCGGCATCCTGTCCCAGTTGACCCCCGTAAAAGTCACCGAACGCGGTCGCCGATCCCAATAGCCCCGAGCGGTCTTGCAGAGCTGCCTTTGCCTTTTCGACGCTCTGCTTCAGTTGTTCGAAGGTGGACTGGTGTAGGCGGTAGGGGGGCCATTCGGTCGAGGGCCAAGGCTCCTCCTTGAGGGCGCTCCGTTTCAGTTCCAGGGCTCCGGCGTAGGAGCAGCTGCTCTCGTACATGGCAAGCGTGCGGAGTGCCGACGCACACTTGAGGCTGCGGAAGTCGAGCCTGTGGAAAATGGTTGGTTGGAATTAAACAACTTTTACGGATAAAAATTAAATATTTGGCACGAGTTTTACGGATAAGACTCGCGTGTAGTTAGATATTTGGCATGTTTATTGTTTTTTTTTTTTGTGTAGTGCTCGCGCAAGTATAAAAGAACATAATCATTGATTAGTTTCAGTTCGCAATAACCTTATTTTGATTGATACGTGAAAACAAGATTAAGTTCTACACAATTTTCTTGTTGAATAACGCCCAAATTGCTAATTAGCTAAGCTCTCTGCAGTAACACAGAATATCTATGTAACGTTTGATAATTTTTCATCATAAGTTTTAGTAGTAGGATGGTAGCAAGTGGAGAGAAATGATTCTGTGGAAGAAGGGCGTGATGTATGTGTGTATATAAAATAAGTTTATCCCTGAAGGGCTTGGTGGAGATGAGAATCATAAAGCTGAAGAGTTTCTTTATTTGGTTGAACGCGCTAATCTCAAATTGAAAATCTCTTTTTGTGTTGGATAGCCGGATGGATAGGATAGATAGAAGGCTATATAACAACCGACATCAATGCGAGCGAAGCCGCCGGTATCACTAGTCTCGGCTATACAATAACCGAAATAAACGCGACCGAAGCCGCGGGCGTCCACTAGTCTCTTATATAACACCTCCAGCTCACAGGGCCCAAGACAGGACATCAGTTGCCACCGCGCACGTTTGTGTGGTGCCAACGAGTCACAAACGGGATATCCGCATGGTTAACTGGCGAAATTGCTCCAACTTTGGACGCAAGTAATCTTGCTACGACCGGAATAGGGCGTTCCTACGATATTTTTATTAAATACCAGCGTACCTATAGTCTGGCAAGTTCGTGCGCGACCCTCCTGCGGACGGTGGCCGGGACGGGGAATAGTAGATGCCAGCGGGGGTGGGGGAAGCGGAGAGGAGCGAGTTTTTCCTCCTCCCCGCCCACGCCAACGTCCATAGCGCCCCGTCCCGCCACATATACATACCGCAGGAAGGTGGCGCACGAAGTTGACTAGTCTATCTCCACCACTTGACAGTTCGTCTCGGGATTTAGTGGGAGTTAGTGTGAGAGGAAAACATTTTCTTTCCCCCGAAAGAGATGTGTCCACGTCTCCTGCTACGGAGGCTGACTTGTGTTGTGTATGTACTCTGTGATTTTCGGTTGGCGCTTTTCGATTACTGATTATTTTTCTGTAATCACCTGACACCCCTGGGATGAGTCGGGGCTGGCACGTTCTAAGAAAAAATAACGTGGAATGCGCCTGCCCCGACCCATCAGTGATTACTTTTATGTATGACATTCCTGGGATGAGTTGGGCTGGCATTTGTACGAAAAAATGACGTGAAATGTTACAGCCCCGACTCATCGAGCACACGAGTCTAGTGATTACCCGCTATAGACCATTATGCACCCTAGGGTACCCGAATGGTGGAGGGCAAACCACCAAAAACAGCGTAGTACGATACATTGTGTATTCAAAATTTATAGCATTAACTTCCCCACTCAGAGACGTCTATTAACGTTAATGAGTACTTAATGTCAAAAGATGTCAAATGTAAAATAGTCGCTATTCTTTCCGGGTGGTCTAGATATAAACGAAAGTTTTTGGCATTAAGTGCTCATTAAAGTTAATTGACGACTCTAAGTGCGACAGTGAGTCTTATTTTTGAATGAAAGCTGTTTTTGTTTTGTGTCTCTGTGTTTTTGTTTTGTGTCTCTGTGTTTTTGTTGTGTGTCTCTGTGTTTTTGTTTTATATGTAGGTGCAGGACCTCGTGCACTATTGATGAACATGTCTGAACATTGATCTCAAGTGGTCAACAATTGCAGGAAAGTGCGCCGACAAAAAGCAACCTTATAAAAGGTCCATAGAATGCAATATTGCAATTTAGACACAGATTTATCTCAATAGACCTTCTATAGCCGGTTTCCGCAATGCAGAATACAATTGCAATTGGTAAGTGCGCAATATGACCCGGAGATGCATAGATGAGTACGATCTGAATATTGGCCTGAGAAGCTGATAAGGAAACCTCTAGAACATCTGTTTAACAAAACGTCCGTGTAATAATATTGTTTCAAAGATGGCCAGACGCATCTGAATTTCAATAACCTTCGTCTGTCTGAAGGTCTGATTTAATAATAATATTTTTTTCTAATCAACACACCAATCTTCTAACCTTTCTTTATAATTACACAGAGACTTTGTATCACATTGAAAGGGACGTTTTGTCTTAATTTTGTTTGGATCTTTGCTTTAGCTTTGTGCGGCTCATAGTTGCTCAAACTTATTTAGTCCATATTTTTGTCAAAAGCACCAAAAACCAAAAGTTGACGCATCGGTCCAGCAAAAAGTACACGACCAAAAGTTTTTCGGTTTTGACATTCGCCAAAAACAAAAAGGAAAGCTGACGCTTCCGATGCCATCGACGAACTGCGTTCATTAAAAATGCAAGGCGTATAAAGTTCGTCTCGTTTTTATGCGAGCGTCCGTTTTTTCAATATTTCACACTTAATAACTAACTTCGCAATTGCCAATTTCGTTTCCCCCTAATTGAAAAAGCTACGGTGTTGGCTTATTTGACGTTAATATTGCTAATTTTTCATCATTATCTTCCCGCCCTGGGGGCCTACCGCCTAACTCGATTGCTGATGTTAGCTATATTGCAATGCACTGCCTACGGCTATAGCAGCCATCCTGAATTTTTAGGCGGCACGGATTTTGTGCCAAATTCATACAAAATCATTCGGTGATCGTTTGTTCCGTACCGTTCAAAGCTATCGCTAATAGTTTAGGTACATTTGGTGCGAAATGACAGCATGACGTCATAAACTATAGCTTTTGCTTTAGCAATCGAGTTAGGCGGTAGGCCCCCAGTTCCCAGTTTATCTGGGGTCGGCTAAGTACTTTTCTCCTTCCATTCATATATCATCCATACCATCCATTGCCTTTTGATTCATATCATCATGCACACCAGAAAGGTGATAGTGATAAATGAATCTATATGTATAAAAGTGATAAAAAGGACCATGTCGAGAGACCGATGAACGGAGAGGGTGATTAAGTAATATGAGGACATTTCAATCCATGCTGCTTGCTGCTGGTTTTGACTTTGGTTTTATGAACGCCCGCTTGCTTGACACCAACCCTCTTTGGGCAATCAAATTGCATCGTTCAAATAAAGATGAACCAGACAATACGATAAAAAGGTAATTGATCCGCAACCAAAGCAGTGGCAAAAGTTAATGTGGTTAATTTAATTGAGTCAGTTACGAGACTATATACCTAGTATATTTTAACTATGATCTTGTGTATTTATTAAAATCATATAATAAGTTTTGCTTGTACCTTAAACATTCATGTTTCATGTTAATTAAAAACATTTAAGACTTTTGCTGCTTACTTTGGTCGGAATGCTAAGTGTGATTCTAGAAAAATAAATTTTAATAAACTATCATTTGTTTATCTATGATATACTAGGAGGGCTGCGAAAAAGAGGTAGGTACAGAATATGCAATGTAATAGGCAGCATACAAGCCAGCTAACAAAATAATCTGTGACATTGGCAATGATTGGACAAATTGCACCTAATACAATTATTGTATTACTGTGCCAGCCCTTGATCTGTTTTCTGCGTCAGTCAGCTTATACCGACAGGATGCGCAAGCGCATACAAAGTAACTGTGGACCTTAGTGGCGAAGTATATTTTTATCAGGTAGGTCGGGTACAACTAAACTTCAGGGTCAGCTTACTCAAGCGATCTGGAGTCTTAGTATACTTATAAGGACCCTGTGTGGGTACTAGGAGGGTATACTTTTGAATACCTAGTGATAACTCTCGGTCAGTGTTTGTTATCATTATCAAACTCCTCCGAAACGCCATGACCGGTATTTATGGAATTTTTACAGTAATGGGTTGAGCCCTAGTATCCAAAAAGGGACCCTGTGTGGGTACTAGGAGGGTACAGGCACAGGTTTTGAATGGTGATCACAGATACCCTATACATGTAATATATAAAAATTTCGTGTCACAGTGTTTGTTATAGAACTCCTCAGAAACAACTTGGCTGATTGTGATGATTTTTTCGTGTGTATTTGGTAGGTGTGCTGTGTGGTGACGGCAGAGTAGAATACAATTGTCACCACCCCAAATCTCTCCCGTGGGTGTCGTACAAGACGACTAAGGATAAATCAGTGATGAAGAATGGGCAGGCGTTCCTCTTATACCATCTAGCTATGTACCTACTGCGCCTTTTGTGCCCGATAAATGGCAATAGGCTCGCCACCTATTACATGGGACCTAACATAACTGGCGAAACGTGGGTGCTAGTCCATCTCTGCCTACCCCTTCGAGGATATAGGCGTGATTTATGTATGTATGTATGTATTTGGTAGGTATAAGAATAGAACGTACGTTATCTTTATACCCCTGGGCTAGATGATAAGGGCCAAACAACGTTTGTCATCTAGTAATATATAATTTTGACAATACTTCTTCGCTGTCATGCCTTTAAAGTTAACTGCCGCACTCAGAGACGTCAATGAACAATAATGAGTACTGATTGTCAAGAAATGACAATTCAAAACTAGTCTCTGTTCTTGTCCTGGTCTTTGGTCTAAATTTAAATGAAAATTTTTGACATTAATTAGGTACTCATTAAAGTTATTTGACGTCTCTGAGTGCGGGCAGTTAGTCTTTGTTGTATACAGCCATAGCTCTTTCGGATAAAGCCGCTAAAGAAATAGATGCGCTCTTTGTTTTTCCGCTTTTCAGAGAATTTCTGAGTCGCTTTCTCACTAACTGAGAAATTTGGAAAATCCACATTCTGTAATATCAGAAATGAAGTGCTACGAGTAAAACAGAATTAATGCACCTGCATACTGGCAAGAAAGATGCAAATTGCGAAAATATCTGAGCAAAGTGAACGCAACACCTGACATTTTTCGTTAATTTTTCTGAATCAAATTATTTTAATAATGTTGCATCAAAGAATAACGGCTTTGTTGATGCAGAAACGAAGACAAAGACAATCGGTATATATCTATCCCTTTCTCCTGCCGCAGCTTACGGCCCGTTTCAACATTCTACCCTCAAATCCAAGATAAACATATCACACCTAACAAGTAAGTAACCTGTGTTATTTTTAGTAATTTAACAAAAAATGCGAGACTAGAAAACATCAGTCAGTTTACTTCTATATAAAGTTAGAATATTGAAACCCACGGTTAGAGTGAGAAGCAAACAGTATTTATCTTCTCTACATTCAGCCTGCACTAAAATGCAAGTAGTCGAAGATCATAGCTATCAACATTATGCTGTTTGCCTCTTACTTTAACTCATAAATGGGAGTAGGTTAGAATACGCTTTATTTTACACTTAAATACGGGAAGTAACATAAACAACTGAGCACAAGAAGCGGTCTTATTGCTCATAGCGATCTCTTTCGACAAGCTTAGGGATGGACATTATGTTCTAAATATAATAATATTGATTGATATCTTATCAGAGGCGACTGTCTTCAGTTATTCCTAGACACCTTAGATCTGTAGCATCAACAAATAAAGTAAAAATAACTACCCCGTAGAACAAAGTCACTATAAAGAATATATCACAAATCGCACGCGCCAGCCGCTTATCTCACCTCATGTCTGATATTCGTTTACGCTTTGCTCGCTTCGCTTCTCTCTCAAGATCTTCCGTCGTGATAGCTTATTTGTGGTATCACACATCAGTGATACCACGCACACAAGGGAATCGGCACACACACACGCACAGCACTGCGGTTGTAAGCATAGTCAGTTAGTTGTTTTTAAGAAAAAAATATTGATTTTTGTTAGAAGAGTTGCTCATTTGGACGTAAGCATTTTATTGATCCACGTTGATCATTTCACAGTGGCCTTCCGCCGACTGGCCGCCGCGCCTGCGCTATACGCCATAATGTTCAAATTGATCCCATCCGGCTATTAGTCGGAGAGTTGCGGTGCAAATGGTTGTTAGGCTACGAAAAATAGGTCAGATTAGGAAAATAAATATGATACAAAATTCGATATATAAAATTCAAAAAAAAATATGTAATTTTATATTATACAATCAACAACACGCCAGGCCCCACAAAATGTCAAATTTTCTCAACAGACTTTGTGCTCTATAAGAATTAAGTTAAAGTTGATAATCGACTGAACAAATTTGACAGTTTTCTGTAGTCTGAGGAGGAGAAATTTTTATTTTCATATAATAATATTTGTGTTGTTTTTTTTTGTTGCTGTCTTCTATGCTGGTCTGGGAGCGAACAAATAACGTAGAATAGACCAGCTCCGACTCATCCCATGGGTGTCGTAAAAGTCGACTAAGGAAGATTGCCCGGTGTAGACCAATAAACACCTTGGGCACCCAAATGGTGAAGGGCAAACCACCAACAGCAGCATACCCAAAGAGGGTTAGTGTCAGGCAGACGGCCGTCTGTAAAACCTAAACCAAAACTTTGAGCAGTATGGATTGGAATGTTGTCATTCCAATCACTCTCTCCGTTCATCGGTCTCTCGACATGGTCCTTTCCGTCTCTTTTCTGTAAATTCATTCATCACTAGCACCTTTACGGTGTGATGTATGATATGAATCAAAAGGGAGTGGATGGCTTGATGACTTCTAACTGTTATGAATGAAAGAGGAAACATACTGCGCCGACCCCACATAGACTGGGAACAGGGCAGGGAGAAGAAGAATAATACTTTTGTTGCTATGCTATAATAAAGAAATAAGCGAGAGACATTCTGATTTTTTACATACATACATAAATCACGCATATATCCCCGAAGGAGTAGGCAGAGGTGAAGTAGCACCCACGTTTCGCCAATTATTTTAGGTTCCATGATGGCTAGTCTATTGCCATTTATCGAGCACAGCAGTCGCAGTACATTGCTAGATGGTACAAGAGGAACGCTGCTGCCCATTCCTCATCACTGATTTATCCTTAGTCGCCTTGTACGACACCCACGGGAGAGATTTGGGGTGGTGACAGTTGTATTCTACTCTGCCGTCACCACACGGCCTAATATGATTTTTTAGACTAAAATAAATATATATAGCTTTAAATATACCTACTAGGAAGTTAGTTACCTAATACAAAAAAAACTAAGTTTTTGAAAATAAAATATGTTAAATGAATTTAGTTGCTCACTATTTGAAACGATTCCTTAAGGCCAGCGCATGATACGCCAACACTCATAATACTAGCTTTTAAATAAAATAAATATTAAAATTTAATATTTTTACTCGGATCGTAAAAAGCGCATAGTCGTACTACGGGCGCACCCTATCCCCTGGACTAGAAGGGAAACATGTCGCATAACCAATTTATATACTTCTCGTTTTGACCACGACATGAACATGTCTTTTACACTTCATACGTGGCCGCAGGTATGTCACAATGTCTGGCGTCCACTCTATCCCCGTTTCCCTTTATTCCGCCAGTCATTGTTCTGTCAGAGCGGGACAGAACGCGAGATAACGCAGATCCTCATATGAAAAACACGCACCGCCATTGTTTACGCTGCAACGTCCGCTTTTCGACCAAACTCTAATCCGAAGTCTGGGCGTTGAAAAAAATTCAATTAAATTCTGCACGACGCGACCGACGACGTGTCGTTATATGCATCTTTAGTTTGCTTTCACACTAGGCACGGTACTTTATAGATACATGAATAAATTACGCCTTTTTCCCCTAAGTGGTAGCCAGATGTGTTTCAACACCCGCGCTTAGCCAGCTCATTTCATGTTCTATATATGGGGCGAGCCTATTGCCGTTCACCGGGAACTCTAATCGCAATAATTTACTAGATGATGCATGATGGCGGAACGCTGCTGCCCATTCCTCGTCATATTCTAACTGTTGGTCGCCTTGTACGACACCCACTTATCTTTAGATGATTTTCTATCGGATTCTTAAATTGCAGTATATTGCTAGGTGGTATAAGAGGAACGCTGCTGCCCAATAATCATCGACGCCTTTACCCTTAATCAAATACATGTTTAATGACAAAGGTCTTCAATGCGTGTGTGTTGCTTACGGCACCGAAACGTGGCCGCTTACAATGGGCCTTATAGGAAGACTCAAAGTCACTCAAAGGGCAATGGAGAGGGCTATGCTCGATGTTTCCCTGCGTGATCATATCAGAAATGATGAGATACGAAGGAGAACTAAGGTCACCGACATAGCCCAAAGAATTGCGGACCTTAAGTGGCAGTTGGCAGGGCACCTTGCGAGGAGGACTGACGCAGACGCAGCGTTGGAGGCCCCCCACAAGGTGGACCGACGATCTGGTGAAGGTCGCGGGAAGCCGTTGCATGCGGGCAGCGCAGGACTGACCGGTTTGGAGATCTTTGGGGGAGGCCTATGCCCAACAGTGGGCGTCTCTCGGCTGAATGATGATGATTACCCTTAATCGCCTTGTAGAACACCCGCGGGAGAGACGGGGGTGGTGACAATTGTATTCTACTCTGCCGTCACCACACGGCTAAATTACCGTTAAAGAGATCCAGCCCAAAAAATAAATAATTTTATTTGAGATTCCCGACCTCTGTAATTGTAGTCATTTCTTTTAGGAATCCGCTCGAAAGCCCATAATAATAATAGTATATGTTTCAAGGGGCGTATGAAAAAAAGCAAAAAAGAAAACCGTGTGTTGACGGCAGAGTAGAATACAATTGTCACCATCCCAAATTTCTCCCGTGGGTGTCGTGTCGGACAAGGCGACTAAGGATAAATCAGTGATGAGGAATGGGCAGCAGCGTTCTTCTTATACCACTTATCAATGTACTGCAACGTTTGTGCCCGATAAAGGCTTGCCACCAATACATGGGACCTAACATAATTGGCGAAAGGTGGGTGCTAGTTCACCTCTGCCTACCCCTTCGGGGATATATGTATATAAGTAAATCGCAGTATATTGCTAGGTGGTAGGTATAAGTAAGATGAATTCTAATTCCCATTACTCATCGCCGTCTTTACCCTTAGTCGCCTTGTACGACACCCGCGGTAGAAATGGGGTTGGTGACTGTATTTCCTTATTGTACTGATTTCTTTTAAGTCTCTACTAGAAAGTCCTACCCCATGTTTTATATATACCTATAGCTGACGTATGTCGAGCAGCCAAGCCTACCGAAACATGATCTCCGATGGCCCCCGCTCACTTTTCACGGAGCAAATGGTCCAAGAAATCACTTCAGTGCACGCTTCACCCATTTCTCTACGGACGGCGACAAGGCCACGCGTAGTACTCGTTGTGAAAAGAAATTCACGAGCCTTGGAAATGAACGATGTAACGGCCCTTACGTATTTAACCCCTGAATACTCTACTCAAAGTTTAAGTCCTGCTTAACATTTAAGTATTGTCAAAATTGACAAATTTCCGATAGATATTGTCCACTTAACTTTTTAAGCGTTTCAGTATTCGGTGGTAAGTCGCGAATGTATTTTATATTTAGCACCTCTACCTACCTCGTCGGGTATAATAGGTACGTATGTCACATGTCTAGTTTTGGCGGCACGGGGAGTCAGGTTTTGTATGCGTGCATGTATGAAACTGACGTATTACGGAGAAAAAAACTGTGCAATCGTGTCAAATGTAAGAGAAGTTGTCAAAAATTTACATATCTAATTGCGTTCTAAGCGTTCGAATTGATCTCGCAAACGTAGTTCTTTTTTTTTATTTTCAAACTTCCCTTCCGCTTTTAACCATCCCACATTCGCTGAATTTCACTGCAGTCTTGACTTGTAAAAGCAAGTTTCCAAAGCAAGGCTGAATTAAAAATTCTCCAAAGTACAGTCCGCCGAGTGAAAAGATAACACTTGTTTAGGAAGGCAAATTTATTCCAGACATAACATCAAGCTGTATTAACATAGGGGCATAAATTAGGGCCGGTGTACAAGGAGTCGACGCTAGTGTATGCTGCAAGTGGTTGAATAATATTCGCATAAATCACACGGGAATTAATTATTGTGGGTGACTATACCTGTCCAGACCACCAGTGAAAATGTTCGGGAAGAAAATGTGAGAAGACTCCATTGTTGATCGTATACAGAGAATAGAATTTAACGAATTCATTTTTGTGCCGTGTGTTGACGGCAGAGCAGAATACAATTTTCACCATCCCCCATCTTTCCCAGCCAAGGTTTTGATTTACAGCCGGCCGCCTGAACGACATCAAGCATGTATGGTTTGGCCGTCACTATTCGGGCTCTTAGGGTGCTTATTCTTAGACACCAGCCAATCTCCGTTTGTTTTTTTTTACGCCCCGCTCCCAGACCAGCATGATTTGTATAAATATTGACACCAAAATTAAATATGTATAACTATAGACCTCCGTCATACCAATGAGCAATAGCAGCTGCCGCAGTGGTGTTGAAATAGTCATTGTTACCACGAGAGAGATAGTGCAGTTATAGCCACCACAGTGGTGAAGAAATAATTATTGTGACAAGGCACTAAGGACAGCCTACTTTAGAGGGCAATCTCGATCTAAAAAAACGCCTCCAAAACTTACAGATTTTAAACCACAGCGATCATTCTAGAAACCTCACGGGCGCGTAATCCGATAGATGCAAGAAACAGAGATTATATAAACGTTAAATTTGCAAGAGTACCCCAAAGTAGCATTTATACAGCCGTTAAGGGGCTTAACTCGTGAGTCCATTAAGCCAGCGCATCTAGATGCATGCCCAGAGCAAGTGCCAAGTGGGAACAACTTTGGGTAAATAGGCCTTTAACTTAATTTGCGTGGGGCGTGAGTACTGTAAGCTATCGTCGATAAGGGGTCGACAACGGAGGCCGACTAAATTTTATTTCGACAACATGGTACATTTTGATTAAGTTTGCGTCTGGAATAACTAATTTTACAATGCAATAGAATCAATAAAAGTCTCTAAAACAAAATTTTGGGACGGCTACGCCACAAAATAAGAATTTAAATCAAATAAGTATTCAAAAAGTGCTGAGAATTACGTTGGAGATGAGTGAAAAACTCATAAAATTTAATATTTTCTTGACGTAAACTGACCAAAAGATGATTAGGATGTAGGCTAAAGTGTTGTTAGGTTCAATGATATGGCCAAAGGAGACAATGCAGGCTTTTTATATTTTAGGCTTATGTAAACAAGCTAACTAGTACTAGACTAAACGAAACTAAAAAGGAGAGTTCAGAGACAGAATAAACACGACTAAACGGATTATTAACTAGAATAACATTGACGCCAAAGATAAACAAAGGAACGTTTTTCCTTTCTTTAGTTTCAAAATGGTTTCCGTTACCTTTTCTCATTTAAATTTATTATTCTATTTAAAATATATTACGGCCTGGATTAATCTTTGGCAACTAATTTTAAGTACAACTTTCTCGAAGATTCATCTACCTGCAGCTTCCTCACTGATGATCTAGGTAATCATCAGTGAGGAAGAAACCTTTCTATTTTTCTCACTTTAACTTTTTGTTTTACAATTAACTCTAAACTATCTGATAATATTACTGCTGTGGCATTTGACTTTATCCTCGTGATATCTGTAGATGATGCAGATTAGCTACCGGCTCATTTCTTAGAAATTGCGTGGATTCAATTGCATCGCAAGAAATAAATTAAAAATATGGTTTGTTCATATAATATGGGACTATTGTATACGCTCGTGAATTCATGTTTTAAATTTAGGCGAATTAATAGAAATTTCTCTAAAAAATTTCCCAGTGTTTTCTTTATTTGTTGGAAAATCGTGAAAATTTCCCAGTGTTTTCTTTATTTGTTTTTCACTACACCAGACCTTTATTATCCCTACTTAATGTCGGTTGTTATATATAGCCTATAGGTAGCCTTCCTCGATAAATGGACTATCCAACATAAAAAGAATTTTTCAATTTGAGGCAGTAGTTCCTGAGATTAGCGCAAACAAACCCTTCAGCTTTATAATATTAGTATACATTACACTACGATGGACCAGATTGTGTGTTTTCGTGGGTTTGTTTTATTTGCGAACTACTAATTATTATCTATTGTGTTGATTAATAATTATTGGAGGTTAAATGTAAAGAGGCGTATGCTATGAGAGAGAAACTTAGCCAAGGACATCACAGGTCCTATTACTTCACGTATTTTAAGGCGACTTATCATTGATTTACAAACCATAGCTATTATACTATTTAAATCATACATACATACATGCATACATAAATCACGCCTATATCCCAGAACGGGTAGGCAGAGGTGAACTAGCACCTACGCTTCGTCAACTATGCTAGGTCCCATGTAATAGGTGGCTAGCCTATTGCCATTTATCGGGCTCAAAAGTCGCAGTACATTGCTATTGATATTTTAATCATAGCTTTAGCTAAATAAAAACAGTTGCATGCTACCAACGACATTTTAGAGGTAAAACTTGATTTTGCACTCCACTTGTATTGTTTTCTTTAATCATAGAACTTTTATATTTTATCCTTCAATAACCTAGCATTAACTTAATTTTAATAATATCACAGCTATTTATTTACGCACACGATTATTTTTTGAGCTCTGTTCCTAAATGAATTTTCGCAGTTGGATGTCGATTTGTACAGGTTAATATTGCATTCGGCTTCACTAACTTCCCTGGCAAAACGGGAAACTACCGCATATTTACTTCACGCGTATCATCCTTAAACGAATTTCGACTAATAATAAGCTTTGGCTAATTTTGTTTCACGTTTCGCGACAATGTTTCCCAAAGTCCGTTTTGGAATTGGTGCGCCCGTTTCCGCCATCATCTTGGTTGACCGTGAAGCAGGGCCGGACTGAGAGTCCCAACAGCTCAAGGGTTCGGTTACGTCACTGAGTAGCACTCCTAAGAAAAGGCACGCCGTTCACGACGCTTGGACAAAGCTCCCGTCGCCTTACCTTCACTCGGGGCTCTGGTCTCGGGGGCTGTCCATTTTGCGGCGACGTCACAACACTCGGAAGGATCACGTCCGTCCTATTAGTCTTGTTTGCGCGCGAAAAAAACAAACAAATCAATGTATCGGTGGAAGGCGAGCGTTCGCGGACAGGAAGCTAGGATAATAGAGAGGTGCTTCGTCCGGCGGGTGGGTCCGGGAGGGTGCGGTAGGCCACGCCCAGGGGCGGGCCCAGGGCAGGCATGCGTAGCCATGTATCCGTTGGGGCACATTCGCGCTGGAGCTGAGGTTGCGAGATGAGCCGTTGCGCTTCCAGTGAGACGGGGACACTGTGTGGATGTCCTAGTTACTTTCAGTCATATACCTACTTATTGGTCTAACTGGCACACTCAGAGATGTCCATTAACTTTGATGAGTACTTAGGCCCGTTCAACAATACGTAAAACAAACGATTTAAAGATAACCGTTAGTTTCTGACAGTTTTTCCATACGGTAAATTGTCAAAAATCTACTGTTAAATAATAATCGTCTGTTTAATTGATGGTGAACTCCAGCCTTAATGTCAAAAATTTCATTTAAATCCAGACCATAGAGAGGCTGGTTTACATTTGCTATTTTGTAATACGTTTTTAGCATACTTTTATAAAGCATACTAAAAAAAGCAAATGTGCATGTGCTATGCTTTTTAGCACGCTAAAAAATCTGACTGACGGTCAGATTTTTTATCGTTATCAGAACTTTAAAAAAAGGATCTAATAAAAATGGCGTCGCAAGTGATGTGGGCACGAGGTTTGACAAATAAATTGATAATTGAATACGAAAATCATGCGTGTTTGTGGAATTCGTGCAGTAAAACTTATAAAAACAAAATCCAGATAATGCTTATGCTATGCAGACATTGAAAGAACTTCGCACCCAAACACGTTTTTTCCGTGATAATCTGTTATCCATCCTATTTTCCAGGCGTTCTAATAACTATGATAAAATTTCAACCGCTTGCAAAATAATTAGAGATTCCATATTTTCCACTTGCGATGTGAGTGCTTTCGTCGCTTTTAGAGACAACTTGTGATGAAAATAGCATAGCAAATGTATATCGGCGTCTTTAATTATACTCTTTTAGTTTAGCATGCTAAAAAAACAATGCTAAATAGCACGGAATTTATAGCAAATCAAATGTAAATCACCCTGAACTGGCAAGAATAGCGACTAGATTTGAATTGTCATTTTTTTCTAAGCGCTCATTAATTTTAATTGATGTCTCTAAGTGCGGCAGTAGGTAATAGGTAGGTACCTACCTACTATTTTTGATTCAAATTTTAATATTGGTATTATTTTATTTTTTATTGTTACAAATGTTAGAAACGATATTGCAAAGAAAAGGGTCACACACATTTCATTAAATTAATTCTCAAATTTTTGGAAATATGTAATTTTAAACCGGCCGCAATATTGCATGGCATTTAGCTACATGCCATGCAATATTGCGGTAATAAATAAGTAGCTACTACATAATGCAATATTGCATCACTAGCACTCAATGTGCTGCAACTAATTTTCTTAGAATTATCTACTAAGATAATTACGGGACTATCTTAAAGATTTGAATAGAATAGAATACAACTTTATTGTACATCAACCGGTTTTACAGATATTACACACAAAAACGTTTATAAACGATTACATTTATAAATGATTACATTACTAGGAATTGTAATAGTCTTAAGAACAATAGCTATCCAAATGATATTTATTCGGTCTAAAATATTCTGATTTTTTGTAAAGTTATAAGAACTGTGCGCTGTTAGTAATATTGTTACAACTATCTCTTAAGATCATTTAGGGACTATAATAACTATTAAGATAGTCGTAAGAGCAACTGATATTGGTCTAAGGTTTTCTGTTATTCCCGTAAATGACCTAAGAAAAGTGACACTCATCGTATGTTGGTTTCAGTACACAGCAAGGGAGATTAACTAGATGTATCATATTTCATCGGCTGTAATGTGAGTATATGGGCCATGGCATGTTTCCAAGAAAATGCCGTCGTTGTTGTGAATACAGAAGATGTATACGAAGCAAACAGTTGTAGTTAACTGAATAATTTCGTGGATATTATTATTTCAAAGAAGTTTCGCAGAAGTCTTCCGGGCAGTAGGTACATCAGCGGGCAGTCGTTTGTAAATCTTCTTTTGTTTCATACACCCCAATACAAAAACGCTAATCAAAGTTTGAGTCTTGCTTAACATTTAAATGTTGTCAAAATTGATGTTTTTTCATACAAATTCTGACAAGATGTTTACTTAACTTTTTAAGCAGTGCCCCTTTGATTAGTGTTTCTGTATTCGGGGGTTAGACATACATACATAATTCACGCCTATATCCCCGAAGGGGTGGGCAGAGGTGAACTAACACCCACGCTTTGCCAATTATGCTAGGTCCCATGTAATAGGTTTTATTTCAAAAAAAATTAGTGGTTCTGCGTATGCACTATTTAAAATAGCTCCAGTTTTGAATATTGATGGTCTTTTAACTGCCTATCATGGCTTAGTAGAATCAGTGCTTAGATATGGTATTATATTTTGGGGTAAATCCACGCACAAGGACGTAGCATTTAAAATGCAGAAACGCTGCATTAGAGCCATGTTTGGTCTGGAGACAACTGATAGCTGTAGACCATATTTTATTAAATACAAATTACTTTCACTTCCGTCACTTTATATCTTTGAAGTAGCAATGTTTGTAAAATCAAATCCTCATTTGTTTCCAAAGTTGGCGGATGGTGTTAAGCGTAATAGACGTGATTATAATCGATTACGTACAGTGACTGCCAAGACATCACTAGTAAGAAAAAGCATTTATGGTATGAGCACTCAAATTTTCAATAAATTGACAAGGGAATTTCGTGACTTGAATATAAATTTATTTAAAAAAAAATTAAAACAATTACTTATAGAGAAATGCTATTATAATGTTGATGACTTTTTAAAATAATGATCTTGACTGTATGTATTTTATTTTATTATGTATTCAATTATTATTATTTTCCAAAATATTACGTATGATTTAAATTGACAATTGTAATAATATAATGTAATTTAATTAATTTTAATTCTTATGTAATGAATATTAGATGCTCATTCAACTGTAATTTTGTACGCCTTCTAAAGCAGAACATGTCGAGCAAAAATTGTTTAATATAAGATCTTTCATGTACACATGTTCCAACAAATAAATATCTTTTATCTTAGGTGGCGAGCCTATTGCCATTTATCAGGCACAAAAGTCGCAGTACTTTGCTAGGTGGTAAGTATAAGAAGAACGCTGCTGCCCATTCCTCATCACTGATTTATCCTTAGTCGTCTTGTACGACACCCACGGGAGAGATTTGGGGTGGTGACAATTGTATTCTACTCTGCCGTCACCACACGGCCGCTCAATTCATATCACATTAACAACGGGAGATGCGGCGCGGCGGGCATAGGCTCGTAGCGGGCTTCTACACGATGCATGTGGCTTGCGCATGTTGCACAAATCCAGGGATCGAGGATGTGCCTGCACAAGCAACATGCGCAAGCCTGCGCGAGCATCACATCGCGCGAGTCACACTGCTGCAGTTAGATACTCATTGTTACCTAAAATCCCATGTTTATATTTTTCAATCACAAATAAATCTTGGTAAAAAAGGATTTATTTCGTCATGCTACGAATACTTAGCGCTCATCATCATCATCACCAGCCCTTTAATCTCCCCACTGCTGAGACACGGACCTTCCCTATGGATGGAAGAATGAAGGGAGAATGAGCCGTATGTAACCCACCATGCTGGCCTACTGCTTGTTGGTGGGTATTGACGACTGAAGATGCAGCCGGTACCAACGGCTTGGCGTGCCTTCCGAAGCACAGAGGAACTCGAGATAGAAAATGTATGGTCACCCATCCAATGACCGGTCTTAGCGAACATTGCTTAGTTTACGCAATCCCAAGCGCACTAAGCCACTGTGCTAGAGGGCTTCTCTTTAATCGTCATGCTACGAATACTTAGCGCTCGTGAACAATTAACTTTTTAATTAAGTTAGCTGCGTAGGGCGGGCAGAGCAGAGGGGCGGCCTAACGCAGTAATCCCCTTTTAACGCCTCGAGTGTCTGGGTGTTTACAGTTCAATTAGCTTCAGTTTAAGGTCTATTATTCAGTGACACAGAAATTGCAGTTACCTACTCGTCTGTGTCCTATATTTTAATAGCAGTCTGTAATGGCCTTACTGCACTCGTAGCACAGAAGGTGGAGAAAATCTCCCCGGAAAAATATCTTCCTCTCGCTCTATCTCCCACTAAAAGCAGAGACAAAACCCTGTCAAGTAGTGGAGAGAGATGTTGTCCACGTCCCGTGCCAGGCCTGCAGGTAAAATGCTTCTTTTTCTATAAAACAAAAATATCCGCCGTCACTATCACCGTTTTTGAATGCACGCTATACGCATACAAATTATCTGTACCTATATCTAAATATCTTTATCTTCCTGCATTTCCTGCTTTAGACGATATATGAAATGCACAGCACAATGCACAGCCCAAACTGCTAGGATTAGAAACTTCAAATTTTAACACTAAGAAAGGATTTTTAACAAAGTCTACCCACAAAGGTGGTGAAATGGGGGCCGAAAGTTTGTATGGAAGTTTGTCAGTCTAACTGCCGCACTCAGAGACGTCAAATATCGTTAATGAGTACTTAACGTCAAAAAATGACAATTCAAAACCAGTCACTATTCTTGCCGGGTCTATGGTCTAGATTTGAATGAAATTGTTTGACATTAAATACTCATTCAAGTTAATTGATCTCTGAGTGCGGCAGCTAAAGCTAAACTATTCATGTTTACTAGAAAAATCTCGTGTCACAGTGTTTGTTATCAAACTCCTCCAAATGGCTTGATCAATTTTTATGTACTTTTTTGTGCATATTTGGTAAGTCTGAGAATAGGTCCTTCCTAGGCTTATTTTATACCCCAGATGATAAGTGCAAAACTACGTTTTCCGAGTCGGCTAGTAATAATGAATATAAAATAACACAAACATTTAAGAACACACCTTTAGTTTAGCGGAAGTACAAGAATTCGAAAGTGATGACAAGACATTTACGCCCCCAATTTGAATCAACATGACAGTTATCACGCGAGCTAACAATGCCCCAGCCCCCGTAGCACGGGACGTGGACAAAATCTCCTAGGGGAAAAGAGAATGCTCTCCTCTCGCTCTAACTCCAACTTGATCCCGAGACAAAACACTGTCAAGTGGTGGAGAGAGATTGTGTCCACGGCCCGCGCTAGACTTACGGGAGCCACGATTGATGTGTTGTTAATAAGCTCAACAAAAGTGTTCGTTTTGGAATATCACGCGCGAATAAACGTCATTTGTTTTATTTATACCTATTTGTAATAACAGTTTTTGGTTTTATGTGAAACAGGTTTGGATTGTACAGTCGCGGATCTAAAATGGTAGCTTAAAGTCCGACACAGACTGATATACATAATAAATACATAAATCACGCCTATATCCCCGATGGGGAATCCAGAGGTGAACAATAAGCACCCACGTTTCGCCAATTATGTTACATAGATACATAATTCACGCCTACATCCCCGAAGGGGTAGGCAGAGGTAAACAAGCACCAACGCTTCGCCAATAATTATGCTAGGTCCCATGTGATAGGTGGCGCGCCTATTGCCATTTATCGGGCACAAAAGTCGCAGTACTTTGCTAGGTGGTGGTAGGTATAAGAGGAACGCTGCAGCCCATTCCTCATCACTTATTTATCCTTTGTCGCCTTGTGCGACACCCAGGGGAGAGATTTGGGGTGGTGACAATTGTATTCTACTCTGTCGTCACCACACGACATAATTGATGATATACAGTCAACAGTACGTGCGACTACCACAAAATGGCAAAATTTCTCAATCGATCTTGTGCTCTATTATTACCAAGTTAAGGTTGACCGATTGAAGAAATTTTACAGTTTTGGGTAGTGTCTGAATTGCCGTTGCTGTACATAAATTACGCCCGTTTGTCCCTAAACATATACTTACAAAAATTTCAAAAAAATCCCCAAATATTTTTTTGTGACAACACAATCACCTTTTAGTACCTATTTATATTTATTTATTTATTTATCAATTAATAATAAGTGCGAAAAACTTAAGTCTCGATGCGGGATCAAATCGAACCCGCGTCCTCTGCAATTCGGGCAGATGCCTATACCACTCGACTTCAAGACGTTTCGAACTTTTTCCTAACCTCAATTTTCTTTGAATTTTTCTAACATTTATAAATAAAATTTAATTTAAAATCAAAATAATAATAAAAATAATCTTATGATGATGATAAGTTAAAACGAAACATGTCTCATTGACATCCTCACAGTCTACCCCGTGTTGATTGATATTAGATTTATAGATAAGTAGGTATCTTCAAGCCTTTAATTTTCTATAAACACTTCTTATCTATCCATCTTGCCCCGCTCTGCCCCCAAATGTAACAGCAACTTAATTAAATTGGCTGACATCGACATTGCATTGATTCGATAAAACACTGTATAGACCACCTGGCATATTGTGAGGTGCGCCAAACACGCACGCATCGGCTAAACGACCAGACAACCTGACCCCTGGCATACGTATCACTTATTCAAGATGCGGGCAATGTCATGGACCATGGTGGACTGGTCGTTTAGCCACGGATCATAACAGGATCGCTAGTTAAATAAAGGTTACTTGTTGGGAAGGGACGTTACGTTGGGGCAGGCGGTGATTCAAGAAATATTGTTGAGACCACTATCGATCATTTGAAACCCCTCAGCTAATAGCCATGAGCGATGTAATATTTGTAACCTGTTATCAGCCGGAATAAAGCTATATTTTCACTCGTAATTGGAACGAAAAAGGTTAATAAAAGCGATTAATTGTTTTCGGCAACGTATACTTTAAATTGTAATAAAATTTAGAGAACAATTTCAGATTTAGAGACACCGTAATGAAAGGTATGGCTTGAATATTAGAAAATAGGACAGAAACGGACTTGAGACAACTTGCCTTGCAGGAAAAATTGTAAGGGGGATAGGACAGGGGATAGGATATCTGTTTTTCCAGATATTCACGTTACAGCTTCGTCTATGTGGATTAAATAATTAGACTATTCTAAGAAATAAACTCTTCTTTTTATTCGGATCTTTAATTAAACAAAAATTATAAAGATTCTTGTCTAGCTACTAAGCTGTAGGTATAAATATGATATTTGTAACACTAATGCCGCACTCAGAGACGTCAAATAACGTTAATGAGTACCTATGGAGACCGACACCTACGGGTACCGTCGGAGAGTGTTTGGCGCGTTTCGTGGTGTCGGTCAGATTTATTTTCACTAATTCAAAAATTGTTACAGAGTGGATTTTGTGCAGAGAAAGTGGTGTTATTTTGATGCACAAGCATCCGTGTTGATGTGCAATTATGCAGAATCATCGAAAACAAGTCTCATGATGTGTTTGATGTTGTGATGAAGATCACTATAAAAACTGTTCAGTGAATTATCATTGTGTAATTATGACAAACCTGTCATTAGTAATACTTTGTGTGCAAGCCATACTCCTCACATGAATTCTTCTAAAAAACTTAAAAAATATATTAAAATAAATAAATTTATCAGAAAAACTAACAAATTAATTAACAGACAAAATCATTTTAAGAGTCACATTATGTTAAGAAAACAAAGGTCAGATTTAATAAATAAATTACAGAATATCAAAAGTAAAACTTCACAGAGTGAAATTGAGTATGGATTATACACAAAAACGGTAGAAGACAGATTTAATTCTTTGGAAAAATCTATAGTGAAAATGTTTAAAAATATTGAGGTCTTGTCTGAAAAAAATTTAAATTACCAAAAAATATTATGTCGGGATATGGAAGATATGTGTAATTATAATGCTGACAGGTTTGATGCATTGAACAAAAAACAATGTAGTATTTTGTTACAAAAAAATAGGTCTCAAATAGCTGCATGTCCACTGCTGAACCAGCTGAGTTCCGCGGGTGAATGTCAAAGTTTGACTAACTCGGTTCCAGCAGTGGGCAATCAACTAATACCAAATAATGTAGAATGTGTGAAAAGTTGTCAGAGTTCTAATGGTACTTTGACTGATAGATATTTAATATTTAGTGATGACATTGGTAAAAACTTTAGTAAATTATTCTCAGAACAGTGTGGCCAACTAGCATTTAACTACTGCATGCCAGGCAGTAGCTTTGAGAACGTAATGGATAAATTACTACAATGCCCATTCTTACAAACTGACACAGTTATTATATTTATAGGAAATAGGAGCCGAGAAAATAAAAATACTTTTAAAGGCTACATTTCAAAATTATCTTTGTTAAATGTGAAACAAATAATTTTGTACACTTTGCCGTACAGTAATAGCCTGTCATCAGAGGAAAATCATAAAAGATACATTTTGAATTTAAGTCTGCATACCATGACACAGTACTGTAATAAAATACATGTCATAGATACGAACAAAATGACCCATAATTTTCGTATAACGGGAGGTAGAATGTTTCTATCCAATTTTTACAAAAAACAAATAGCCATGTCGCTATGCTATACTTTAAAAACGTTAGCCAATAATTTGGCTAATCAATATATCATTAGTAATAGAAAATATATTGACAATGCTTTTATTGAGCAATCACATTATGACAATGCTTTTATTGAGCAATCACGTTATGACAACGCTTCTATTGAGCGATCATCTTCCGACAATGCTTTTATTGAGCGATCGTGTTCTGACAATGCTTTTATTGAGCAAACATGTTCTGACGTACAAAATTGTACAGTGGAATATATTCCAAGTAATTTAAATTAGTACGTAAGACAATAGAGAAAGTCTCTAGCGAATTGCCTAAGTCTAGTGCATTGAAAATAGTCCACCAAAACATCCAAGGCTTTTCGGGTAAGGATCTGGAATTATTGTTATACCTAAATAGTATACAGGCTCACGTCTTATGTTTAACTGAACATTGGTTAAAAAGTACTGAAATACTTTCGAATTATGAAAATTACAACATCGGTAGCGCCTTTAGCCGGAAAACGGCTATTAGAGGCGGTTCTTTAATAGCATTGCAAGAAGGACTGAAATACAAAGAACGAAAAGATATTGTACAATATTCTATTGAACAAATAATTGAAGTATCTTGTGTAGAACTTGAGGAGCTAATTGTTGTTTGTATATACAGGCCCCCTACGGGAAACTATGAACTTTTTGAGACTTCAATGGAAGGTATACTAAATAAACTTTGTAATAAAAACAAAAAACTAGCCGTCCTTGGTGACTTTAATGTAGATATATTAGTCACCTGTTCTCACTCAGACAGATTTATCAACTTATTCGGATCCTATAACCTTTTCTATACATTTTATGAACCAACAAGAATTACTCCAACATCAGGCACTTGCTTAGATAACGCGTTTTGTAATTGTAATATATTAGATAAATCAATTATAAATTGTATTAATTCAGATCATACTGGCCAAAAAATTACTGTTGAATATCAAAATGTTCATAAACCAATAAAGATAATATTTCGGCCAATAACACAAAAGCAGTTGCAGTTATTTGGAAATAATGTTACAAATAGACTTAATTACCTTATAAATGATAACAATGACTGTCCTGATGTAATGTACAATAATATGTTTAATCCTATTAAAGACGAATTTCATAAGATTTTTAAACAAAAATTCAAAACAATACACCCTAAAAAGAAATTCAGTGACTGGGCTACCCCGGGAATTTATATAAGTAGAAGGAAACTTTATGACTTATATAGCCAAAAATACACGTCTGTTGATTCCACCTTCATAGACTACGTCAGGAACTATTCCAAAATATTCAAAAAAGTCTGCAACACTGCCAAATCGATCTCAATTGGCAATAAAATAAAAAATTCTGATAATAAAATAAAAACAACTTGGAGAATTATCAATTCAGAAACCGGAAAACTTAGGAACAGCGAAAGATCGTTTAAAATTAAAATGGATAATAAGGTTATGGAGTCCGATGGTGAGGTTGCAGATGCCTTTGAAACTTTTTTCACCGACATCCCTGCTCGAGTAACCAGCAAGCTCAACTCTTGCACAAAAAGAGCTCTGTCTCTACTACAATTAAGTACAGTCGAATGTAATATACCTTTTGATTTTCACAAAATTAATATGGACACTATTATCAAAACGTACAAGACATTAAATATGAAGAAAACTGAAGATTTGTGGGGTCTATCAGTTAGCATTTTGAATCCCATCATTAATGTCATCGCTCCTCAGCTGACATCAATCTTTAATAAATGTATAGATAACGGCTGTTTTCCAAACTTAATGAAGCATAGTAAACTAATACCTTTGTTTAAATCTGGAGACAAATGTGAACCCAATAATTTTCGTCCCATTTCTATATTACCGTCCTTTAGTAAAATCTTTGAAAAAATTATGTTGAACCAGTTGCTTTCTCACTTCACTGCTAACAAACTGTTACATGCTAAACAGTTTGGGTTCACGAGGGGAAAATCCACCACTGACGCTGGAATAACCCTCATTAAGCACATATTTGATGCTTGGGAAAATCGGCAGGATGCTTTGGGTATCTTTTGTGATCTTTCTAAGGCATTTGATTGTGTTTCACATCAAACGTTATTAGTAAAATTAAAGCATTACGGTGTATCTGCTGCCTCATTGAAACTGATAAAGTCATACCTGAGTGGTAGGATTCAAAAAGTAGTAATTAATAAAGCCGAATCTTCGGGTTCACCAATGCAAATGGGTGTTCCTCAAGGATCAATACTGGGACCATTACTATTCATAATATATATAAATGACCTTCCCTTCTACACAGAATCTCTATGTGATACGGTACTATTCGCAGATGACACCTCATTAATTTTCAAAGTAGACAGAGGTAAAGATAATTATGATGACATCAATATCGCTATTTCCAAAGTTCTTGATTGGTTTACAAATAACAACTTGTTACTCAATTCTAAGAAGACCAAATGTATTAAATTTTCATTACCAAATGTTAGGCAAGTTAGTAGTCCGATTACAATTAATAATGAAACGATAGAATGTGTCAATTCTACAGTATTCTTAGGAATAAAGTTGGACTCCAAATTGCAATGGAATCCTCATATTTCAACTTTATCCGAGAGACTAAGTTCAGCAGCATATGCGGTAAAAAAAATAAGGCTATTAACTGATGTTGAAACAGCCCAGCTTGTTTATTTTAGTTACTTTCATAGTGTAATGTCGTATAGTTTACTTCTTTGGGGTACAGCTGCAGATATTCAGGATATATTTATTTTACAAAAAAGAGCTATACGTGCTATTTACCTATTAAAGCCTCGCGATTCACTTAAAAGTCTGTTTAAAGATATTAATATCCTCACTCTTGCTTCACAATACATATACGATTTCATTCTATATGTTTATAAATACTTAAATACATTTGCTAAAATTAGTGATATTTATAAACACAACACTAGAAATAAAAATAAACTTGCCTTTACTAGATTCAGATTGCACAAGGTTGCTAATTCTTTTATGGGGAAATGTATACTCTTCTATAATAAGATACCAGGATCTTTGACTGAACTGCCTCAACACAAATTTAAGCCTTATGTAAAAAAAGTACTAATGGCAAAAGGATACTATAAAATTCAGGATTATCTAGATGACAAGGATGTTTGGAATAAATAACTTTTATTTTTATATAATCGATGATTAATATGCTGTTCTGTCTGTAATGAAGGATGTTGATAGCTTCAGAAATTGTGACTCTAATTATTATTACTTGACGTTAAAGCTATTGACATCTTTCATTAAATTTTCATTGAATTTAGATTATATATTATATATGTAACTAAGGGAGGAAAATACCCGACTGAGTTTCTTGCCCGTTCTTCTCAGAACAGGGCCTCCCGGTAGCTTACGAACGGATGGCGTAGGTTTTTCGCTAGATATTGAAAACTTGTGTGTCCGTATAGGTAGGGTGGGGGATGGGGGGTTGATTGGTAGTGCGCGGCATGTTTCGGTTTATGTGATTGGCGAGTTGTGGGATTGTATTTGGTGCATAATTTACAATGTACCTGCAATGTCATAACTCGTTGACAATGGTGGGTTTCTCTACAGCCTACTTGCGTGCCGTTCTGCTAGCGGAGCGTTGGGCCCTGATGCGTTTAGTACCATCTTGGTATTGAACGCGGCAGGGTCGGCGCTTCGTTGCGGACCGGGGCGTGGGCGGGTTTGGGAGACCTATCATTACAGACTGAGGCATGCTGCGCACTCCACTGTTTTTTTTCTACTATTTTTTTTTTTCTTGGACACACGGGTTTTCGGTATCTAGCGTCTTGACGATTCATAAGTGTATTGTAATCATACCAGATATGAATAAATGAATTTTGACTTTGACTTTGACTTTGACTTTGAGTGGTTTTAACCATTTCATCAAGCACCATCATGAACTCTGTTACCTTTCAATTCGCACCAAGCACTCCCTAGATGCGTTAAAATATGTGGCACCCATTTTTTAACGTAAAATTCATTTCATTCATACATTTCACCCACTCATTATTTCATAAGACTACAGATAAAATATACACTAAAGACTTGGCTGTATGGGCCCTTTGCCTTCCCTAAAATATAGGGAGAATTTAAAACTAACTAACTAACTACTTAACGTCAAAAAATGACAATTCAAAACTAGTCTCTATTCTTGTCCTGGTCTTTGGTCTAAATTTTAATGAAATTTTTTGACATTAAGTACTCGTTTAAGTTATTTGACGTCTCTGAGTGCGGCAGTAAATATTTTCTTTTGCCCATGAATTATTTCATTGCTGAAAATTATTTCGACTGCTTGGTTTGACAGCTCAACAAGCAAGACTCGGAACGCAGTTTTCGCTAACTGGTTAACGCAGTAGTAGATAGATGGCGCTGCCAACAGTTTTGAAAAATCCGCTAGTAGAAGTGCACGCCAGATAAGTCTGCGCGTGGTTAAAATTGGAACTAAAAATCCGCCTGCTATTTTGTTTGTCTAGGAATGTCAATGTGAGCGAGCAGCGCCACCAAACGCGCGCAGATTTATCTGGCGCTCACTGTAATTTGTTTTTAATTAAATTAATAATAATAAAAATATCGTGTCAGTGTTTGCTAATATAGAACTCCTGCGAAATTTTTTGAACCGATTTTGATGAAATTTTTAGTGATATTTGTTTCGTCTGAGAATAGGTCGTAAGCTTTTTTTGTACCCCTAGATGTTAAGGGCAAAACGGTTTTGTTTTCATATACGGTAACTTATTTATTAATTTATTATTTGGGAAACAAACAATTCAATAATACATTGAAGCTAAATACAATATATAAAACAAAAATCAGCAAAGTTTCCTCTGATAATTATATCAAACGTATCAATCATTAAATAAATAATAATAACAATTAACATTAAAATATAGCATTAAATTAAACAATGTCAAATAAAATTGGAGTTGAATCAAATTAAATAAACTAATACTAATTTTGCCGAGTCATCTAAGTATAAATTAAAATAAAAATTAGATTTGAAAATGGAAATTGATCTTCATTTCTAGAGTCTGATGATCGTTTAGTTTATTTCCTTTCACACTTCTTTGTGGGTTCCACTGTTAAATCATGCTACTCACTAAAAAGAAGAATGCAGAAAGAGTCTATAACAGAACCAATTAAGATATCAGGCAAGAGAAATAGAAATTCATGAAATAACTCGTTCAATAGACTCTCGGCACGGGCGGTATCCATTCCACTTCTTCATTCAGGGGCTTATCGACCACGGGCCGGTACGTCAACGTCACCTTTCCCGTTTCCAAATCCAGGGTGGACAAACTATGTTTCCTCCAGTGCTTTTCAATCGGCTTGGGGGTCTGAAGTTGGGAAGAAAAAGGTAAAATGGATATTATATTGAGGCCCGAGTTCACCAACACATAAAACAAGCAACTATACGAGGGCGGGTCAATAAGTCCGTGACTTTTGGAATAAAACACAGATTTTTTGATAAATAAATCATTTTTTTTTCAACGTAGTCTCCCTTGAGCTCTATACACGTTGTCCAACGCTTCTCCAATTTTTTTATCCCTTCCAAAAAATATGATTTGACGAGGTTCAAAAAGAGGTTCAAAAAATTCAAAAAGTCACGGACTAATTGACCCGCCCTCGTATAATAACCGTCAGTTTTTGACAGTTCTTCCATACGATATAATGTCAAAAACTTATGGTTAATAATAATCGCTTGTTTCACGTGTTGGTAAACTCGGTCCTTAGAGTTCAAGGCTAAATTAACCATCCAATCTGCCGGCGTAGCACGGGACGTGTGACCTCACCTCTGTCAGCCTAGCGGGACGTGGACAAAATCTCTCTCCACCACTTGACAGCTATACAGGGCGTCCCACGGCCATGCCACACGGAGGGAAAGTATATTAAATATTGAACGTAGGATATTTTACTAAAAGAAGACATCGTTTTATTTTTAATAATAAGTAGAACTGCATTCACAGATTTTTTAAAAATCGCCTACCTATACCGGGAATCGAACCCGCCAAATGTGATAGAAAAATTACTTGTATTTTATAATAGCGTTTGAAAGGGCTACTCATAAGCATTATTTTTTCCTAAATAACCTAGCATATTAAATGACACTAAGATCATAAAATTTTTCATTTTATTTTAAATTTTGTTCAGGGAAATTTCCTCTGACTTGGCCATGCTTCCAACAATTAACATTATCATTTCAAAGACCGACCCACTTGAGTTACGAAATTTCCGTGGTGTAAGTACATGATAATAATAAAGCGATACATGAAGTGTAGTAGGTACTTGTATGCATTTCTTCATGAGCTCACAATTACCATGCAACTGGCTGATATTAGTAAAAATAAAAAATTCGAAAATGGAACGTATTATTTTAAACATCCACCATGCAAAAATAAGTAAATCGACAGGGAGAGAAATTATCGAAAGAGTGAGAATTTGAATACAACAGAACGGATCACATTTTGAGCATTTGATAAATTAATTTTTTTTTAAATAAAATGAAAAATTTTATGATCTTAGTTTCATTTAATATGCTAGGTTATTTAGGAAAAAATAATGCTTATGAGTAGCCCTTTCAAACGCTTCTTTTCTATTACATTTGGCGGGTTCGATACCCGGTTAAAGTAGGCGATTTTAAAAAATCTGTGAATGCAGTTCTACTTATTATTAAAAATAAAACGATGTCTTCTTTTAGTAAAATATCCTACGTTCAATATTTAATATAATTTACCTCCGTGTGGCATGGCCGTGGGACGCCCTGTATATGTATTTTGTCTCTGGATTTAGTGAGAGTCAGAGCGAGAGGAAAATATTTTCTTATCCCGGTGAAGATTTTGATCCCGTTCCGTACTACAGGGATTGGAGTTATAGATGTAAGTACTCTCATACCTGTCCCTTGGTATCTTTGCTGTAATCCATCTCGTCCTCCCTCTTGGGGTAGTCGTCCCTGAAATGGGCCCCTCTGCTCTCGGTCCTGTTCCGGGCGCAGGCGGCCACCTGCACGGCCGATTGTAACATGTTCTGCAGCTCCAGCGTCTCGACCAGGTCACTGTTCCAGTTCAGACGGCGGTCCGACACCCTGATGTCTTTGAACATATTGTACCATTTCTGGATCTCCTCGTGACCTGTAAGTTAGATTCATAATTATTAGGCCTTGTGATGACGGCAGAGCAGAATACAATTGTCCCCCATCTGTCCCGTGGGTGTCGTACAAAGCGACCAAGGGAAAAGCGTTTCTCTTATGCCACCTAGCGATTTACGTGCCCCATAAATGGAAACAGGCTCGCCATCCTGCCACCCATAATTATATATTACATGGGACCTAACTAACTTATTGATAAAACGTGGGTGTTAATAATTCACCTCTGCCTACCTCTTCGGGGATATAGGCGTGAGTTATGTAGATATGTATGTAGGTATCAAAAATCATGCTGGCTTAGGAGCGAAAAAATAACGTAGAACGTGCCAGTCCCGACTCATCCCAGGGGTGTCGTAAAAGTCGACTAAATGAGATTGCCCGGTGTAGACCAAAAACACCCGTATGGTGGAGGACAAACCACCAACAATGGCTACCCAAAGAAGGTTGTTCTCAGGCAGGCGGCCGGCTGTAAAACCTAAGCCAAAACCTTGAGCAGTACGAATTGGAATGTTGTCATTCCAATCACTCTCCGTTCATCGGTCTCTCGACACGATCCGTCCCGTATCTTTTCTATACATTCATTCATCACTAGCACCTTTACGGTGTAATAGATGATATGAATCAAAAGGGACGGCTTGATAACGTCTGACCGATATGAATAGAAGAGGATAGAACATACTGCGCCGACCCCAGATAGACTGGGAGCAGGCCAGGGAGAAGGAGACCCCTTGCTCCCCCCTCAACCGCATACAAACCAAAGATGTAGCCATTTTTAGTTATTTGGTTTGTCAAAGCTAAATTATTTATTTATTCACCCGCATCCAAGAGCTTCGCCTCCCGGAACACGCCGCACTTGGTCTGCATGGTCTCGCGCATCGCCGCGCGCAGCTCGTGCGTCGGCGCGCAGCCGTTCGCATTGCGCACCCTCTCCAGGTTGTCTATCGACGCGTCGCATATGCTCTGGAGAAGAAGAAGAAGAGTAGAACAACCACCACCTTTGCAGTATATCTGCGGCCTGTCGGCGAGTTAGAGGGCGCGCCAGATAAGTCTGCGTGCGATGGGTGGCGCTGCTCGCTCACATCGACACTCCTAGACAAACAAAATAGCAGGCGGAGTTTTAGTTCCAATTTTCACCACGCGCAGACTTATCTGCACCTTGTACACGCGCGATCGATCCGAACTCTTATGCCCCCGTATTTTGTGTCAATGTGGGCGTCACAGTGCGTGCCTACTGGATGCAGGAAAGATCGGCCTGGAGATCCTTGGGGAAGGCCTAATGCCAAACAGTGGGCGTCTGTCAAAATGGTTGATGGAAAGCTGTTCTTATAATGTTAGAGTATTTGGAATATAACGTGAGCACCTTATAAATACTTAAATACCTACTTGTAATAAGGTTTCAAACGAATAAAACAAATTGAACACATTGCCCTATATATTCTAAATAACCTACACTCAAAAATAACACTCACGTCCCCCAGACTAGGTTGCTTATCGCCCGGTCGGTTTACTTTGCCGATGTTGGTCGCTATCGCCTTGCCGAAGACCACCACGTCCAATATGGAATTGGCGCCGAGCCTGTTCGCCCCGTGGCAGTTGCTGACCGCCTCCCCCGCCGAGTGGAGGCCCGGAACAGGGCAGTCAGTGCCGCTCTTATGGATGATCACCTGATGGCGAAAAGACTAAAGTTGTAAGATTTTTATAACACATAATACAGTCCAGTCGAGGAGCTCGCTAGCGCAGTGGGTTAGCGCACTTGTTTTATAACACATAATACAGTCCAGTCGAGGAGCTCGCTAGCGCAGTGGGTTAGCGCACTTGTTTTATAACACATAATACAGTCCAGTCGAGGAGCTCGCTAGCGCAGTGGGTTAGCGCACTTGTTTTATAACACATAATACAGTCCAGTCGAGGAGCTCGCTAGCGCAGTGGGTTAGGGCACTTGGCAATTTTTGCTAACGCCGGTCATTGGATGGGTGAATAAAAATGTTATCAGGAGTTCCTCCGTTCGGAAGGTACGGTAAACCGGTGGTCCCGGCTGCATCTGCAGTCGTTAATACCCGCACTGGGCCAGCGTGTTGGGTTATGGCCCAATCTCTCTCTATTCTTCCATCCATAGAGAAGGTCCGTGCCCCAGCAGTGGGGACATTAAAGGGCTGGTGATGATGGTGATAATGATAAAACAGCCATACAGTTGCTGGATGTCGAAGTAGAGGAAGGCCACTGAAGTGATGGATGGATTGTGTGAGGTGTGTATGAAGGTGATGGATGTGAATGAGGAGATGACGAGTGACAGAAGAGAATGATAAAAGAGGACATACTGCGCCGACCCCAAATAAGATGGGATACGGGCAGAGCGAGGATGATAATACAGTCATACTTATGACGGCCGCCTTGGTCGAATGCTCAGATTGCTGGGTATTGGCCAAGAGGTCCCGGGTTCGAATCCTGGTAGGGGCAAACTTTGTGATGACCACAAATGTTTGTTTCCGAGTCCTGGTTGTGTATATGTTTATGTAGTATATTTTCAACATTTATATACATAATTATATTAAAAATATGTCCGTCATCTTGTATCCATAACACAAGTGCTTAGGCTACTTACTTTGGGCTAGGTGACAGGTGTGAGTGTAAAAAAATATTTATTTATACTTATGTCACGCTTTACTCCAAGAGACGTAGGCATGTCTACTATCCGCTTTAACAAGCGGAAAGTACCACTCCTCTTACTCCTCTACAACTCTTTGGTAGCCCAAACAAACATAAATCACGCCTATATCCCTGAAGTGGTACGCAGAGGTGAATCAACACCCACGTTTCGCCAATTGCCATGTATCGGGCACGTAATTCACAGTGTATTGCTAGCTGGTATTTGAGTACCTAATGCTCAATATCCATTCACTTCCGAAGACATACTAAAATCTTACGATTTTATCTGACATAATAGGCATGATGACCAATTTTGAAAAACTACACCATGTTTTTCTTACGTGTCTACTTTACCCAAAATAAATTATGTTTTGCAAAAACTTTTGATAGAAAAGACATGTTTTGAATAATGCAATTTAAAATTTCCGGCCAAACGCCAAAATAGCAATGGCGTCTGTGTGACGTCACTTTTCCGTAAAAAGGCCAGCTTCTATATTAAACTAGTGAATTTGATTGGCAAATAAAATGTCAAAATGGAGATAACTTAATAATGACGTCACGCGGCGTTTTATCAAATATGGCGGATTGCTAAGTTTTGTACTTATATTTATATAAAATAAATATCAATCACAAGTATAATCTGATAACAAGTGATTATTAACGAATATCCTTATCCTAAATTATTAGGTTGGGGAAAAAGTCTTTTCGCATTATAGTATGTATAAACTTGTAATAAAATCTCTTTGGCTATACTATTTGTATCTGGCTGGTTTTGGTATCATTGAAAGTTTAAATTTTAAAGAACATAATTCCAAATTCAAATTAGGAAAATGTGTGATTTTCATTTGTTTTTCGTACCGCCAAGATGAGTGAATCTAATGAAGAAATTCGATACATTTTAAAATTTTACTAGAAAAAAGGTAAAAATGCAACGCAAGCCGCGAAAAAAATTTGCGATGTTTATGGACCTAGTGCAGTGTCTGTGAGAGTAGCACAAATTTGGTTTAAGCGTTTTCAATCCGGAAATTTTGATGTCAAAGATGCACGTCGCTCTGGTCGCCCTATTACAGATAAAATGGATGCCATTTTTGAAAAAGTGGAGCAAGATCGGCATGTCAGTAGTTACGACGTAGCTGAAGAACTGGGAATTGACCACAAAACAGTTTTGGCGCATTTGAAAAAAACTGGGTACACAAAAAAGCTCGACATTTGGGTACCTCACGAGCTCACTGAAAGAAACCTAATGAACCGTGTACTCATTTGTGATTCTTTATTACGACGTAATGAAACCGAACCATTTTTGAAGAAGCTGATAACTGGTGATGAAAAGTGGATCACGTACGACAAGAACGTGCGAAAAAGGTCGTGGTCAAAGGCCGGTCAGGCTGTGAAGCCTGACCGGCGAAACCCGGGTTAACTCGCAACAAGATGATGCTGTGTGTGTGGTGGGATTGGAAGGGCATTAGTCATTATGAGCTGTTACCACCAGGCAGGACCATCGATTCTGAACTCTACTGCGAACAACTGATGAGATTAAAGCAAGAAGTTGAGAGAAAGCGGCCGGAATTAATCAACAGAAGGGGTGTGGTTTTTCATCATGATAACGCTAGACCTCACACATCTTTAGCCACTCAGCAAAAATTAAGAGAGTTTGGCTGGGAGGTGTTAATGCATTCGCCGTATAGTCCTGACTTTGCACCTTCAGATTTCCACCTGTTTCGGTCTCTTCAGAATTCTTTAGGCAGTGTCAGGTTAACATCACGAGAGGACTGCCAAAACCACTTGTCGCGGTATTTTGACCAGAAGTCCCAAAATTTCTATAGCAATGGGATCATGTCCCTACCTACAAGATGGCAAAAAGTTATCGAACAAAATGGTACCTACATACTTTAGTTAAATGTAAATAAACTATATTAAAAAATGTTTTGAATTTTCTTAAAAAAAGGCGAAGAAAATTTTTCCCCAACCTATTATTATTATAAATCACTTTATCAGTGATTCTTTGTAAGTGTTATCATCCCTATTGTATTTATAAATCAATCATGATAATTATTTAAGTTTGAAATTTATAAAAATGAGGTTTTGTCACATGGACATCAGCGTGATCAATACCATGCCTAAAAAGCATTATGCCAAATGTTATCAAGACAGATTACGGAGACAAACACTGTAAAACAAAACAGAGAACTCTTTCAACAAAATAGAATGTCACAGCTCCGCATGTCCGTGCCACACCGTTTCAATGTAGAGGAGGCGACAAGGCAATTTCCACAATCTGCGTCCAACAGCATCAGCGTCGAAAAGTGAACAGAATATAGTAGAGTGGATTGTGGAGTGACAATAAATATCTGGAATATGTGCAGTAGCAGCAATAATATTCAACAGTAAAAATATGTATACTTTTTATTAAAAATATGTATGTAATAACTATCAGTACTTTAGTGTACCGTGTGGTGACGGCAGAGTAGAATACAATTGTCACCGCCCCAAATCTCTCCCGTGGGTGTCGTACAAGGCGACTAAGGATAAATCAGTGATGAGAAATGGGCAGCAGCGTTCCTCTTATACCACCTAGCAATGTACTGCGACACTTTTGTGCCCGATATATGGCAATAGGCTCGCCACCTATTACATGGGACCAAACATAATTGGCGAAATGTGGGTGCTAGTTCACCTCTGCCTACCCCTTCGGGGATATAGGCGTGATTTATGTATGTATGTATGTATGTAGTACTTTAGTACGTGACTAGCGCTTATCTCTAAATAAAACTTAAGCCTACGTAAATTTTTATGAGCTACCTATTAATACTTCAAACAAAATCTTTTAAAATTTATTTATTATCTTCACGGTTAGTAGCATCAAAAAATGAGAAGCAGCGTTTCCCTTTCCTGTTATACCACCTAGCAATATATTGTTATTTACGTGCTCGATAGATGGCAATAGGCTCGCCACCTAAATGTTGGTATTATCGATCTGCTTTTAACATTAAAAATTTATTTCTGCAGCGGGTTACATTGCAAACCTTCGTCGTGTAACCCACTGGCCTACAAAGTGAAGTCGAAAGGTTTAGAAATATCGGCAAGTACTGGTGGGATGGTACAGGATAGGGCTCAATCCCAACAGGATTATAGGCACCCGTATTGCGGAGGACGCAAGGTCGACATTAATATTTAATCTAACATAATTTTTCGAAAATTTTGTGCCACCTTTACAATAACTTTTCTTACATGTTTTATTATTATAAAGTTCCAATAATAATAAAGAACTTCATACGAACCTACAATGTTGACTCACCTCTCCCTTGGCGTTGATTGGTATACCGCCCATAGTGTAATGCACAGTCGGTATAACTGGAATGGGCTGGGTGTATACATCGACGCCTGTAAACGTCATGGCCGTCTCCGAGATGCCCGGAAGCCTTTCCTTGATCACATCCGGGGACAGGTGATGCAGTTGGAGATACATGTGATCCTTGTTCGGACCCACGCCGCGACCTACAAAGAAAAGCAACCATCAACTGCATTATAATTAAGTTGTTGACAAACATGCATTATGAGTGAAAGGAGACTAATTGCAAATGCATGGGAAGGCTCGGCGGAGCTGTCATCATACTTTACGTACTTTGCACTTTAAGCTATAATAAGTACAGGTCATACCCATTACTAGTGGCGGCCCGCAGCTTCGCTGGCGTTAATGTCGGTTGTTAAATAGCCTTCCTCGATAAATGGACTATCCATCACAAAAATAAATTTTCAATAGGAATCAGTAGTTCCTAAGATTAGCACGTTCGACCAAACAAACTCTTCAGAGATCTCTTTCAGCCAACCCGAAAAACACTTTCATAAGCAAACTGAAAGTAGGTTTTAAAAAAGGGCCAATGCAAGCTAAGCCGAAACCGACGGGCATGCGTGAGGACATTAACGAGATTAAATGAAGCGAAAGAAGTATGTAAGGATCGTAGCAAGTGGAAAGAAGTGATCTCTGCCTACCCCTGTGGGAGAAAGGCGTAACGTATGTATTACAATCTGAATTCCTACTAATGCGAATGGACATGGAATAGTGAGGAACAGAAAGACCTCACAAAAATGGATGAAGCAGGGAGAAGAAGAGTCATAATGCCCATTGCAAGAACTGTTACTGCTATAGGTCTATCTCACCTTGTCGTATCTCGGTGGCGATGGACCTTGAGACCACGTCCCTGCTGGCCAGGTCCCTGGCGTTGGGCGCGTACTTCTCCATGAACCGCTGCCCCTCGCTGTTCACCAGGAAGCCGCCCTCACCGCGGCACCCCTCCGACATGAGGCACCCGGAGCCGTACATGCCTGGAAGTGTTTACATACATACATAAATCACGCCTATAAGCAGAGGTGAGTTAGCACGGGGTACGCAGAGGTGAGTTAGCACGGGCAGGCAGTGGCGAATTAGCACGGGGTAGGCAGACGTGAATTAGTTTCGCCAATTATGTTAGGTCCCGTGTAAAGTAAAGCATTACCATTTGCAAGGTGGCAAGCGCATTGCCATTTATCGGGCACAAAAATCGCTATATCTATGTAATCCCCATAATATAATTATCCACTTGTCAGAAATAGTGACGAATACCAGTCGGATGGAACTGTATAAACTCCATGTCCTGCAGGGGAATCCCCACGCGGGACACCATCGAGCAGCCGTCGCCGGTGCACGTGTGGGCAGCGGTGCACGAGAAGAACATCCTCGGGTAGCCCCCGGTGGCTATCACGGTGTTCTTCGCTTGGAACCTGGCAATTTAGGCATACATATATGTACATAATAATTATACACTCACCGACAATGTCTAAGGATATTTTATGTACGTACACCTACTTCATGTTCAATCAGCCTCGATTCTTAAAATACTGACATATTCTTTGCAGTTTTTTAATGACTTACTTAGTTATGGTCATCCGCCATAACATTGAATAATTTGAATAGAAATCGTCAGTACTTTTAGAATGATCGCTAATACAACATAAAGTTAAGCCAAGAAAATATATCCTTAGATAAAGTCGATCAGTTAGTTGAACCAAAATGACGGTCGCCTGCGCAGGAAAAATTGAAGGGAAAATGGCGCACCTCATACAGCACCTCAATTAATATCTGAAAACCTTTTTTCGACGCTGCGCATATGTCAACTTATGTGCCGGGCGTTGCACTCAAGTGTGTGTGACAAAAGACCATCATCATTACCACCCCTTTAATGTCCCCGCTGCTGCGGCGCAGGTCTGGATTGAAGAATAAAGACGTATTAGTAGCATGCTTAGGTACTGTTTACATAAAAAGAGAATATAGACCCCCTATTAGGCGCATGCTTACTGTTTAACTGAAAAGATAACCTGAGGAGCTCGCTAGTGCAGTGGATTAAAGTAATCAGCCTGCAATTGCTAAAACTAAGCAATATTCGCCAATCCAGTCATTGGATGGGTGACCAACAATTTATTATCATCTCGAGTTCCTCCGTGCTTCTGAAGGCATGTTGAGCCGTTGGTCCTGGCTGCATCTGCACTTGGCCAGCGTGGTGGGTTCTAGCCCAATCTCCCTATATTCTTCCAACCATAGGGAAGGCCCGTGCCCCAGCAGCGGGGACTTTAAAGGGCTGGTGGTGATGATGACGGTGGCAATGACGATGGCGATGATGGTTGTGGTGGTGATGATGGTGGAGGTGATGATAATGATGATGATGATTGCTTACCTGTGCAGGCTGCTGTCGTCCATGTTGAGAGCGAGAGCCCCCACCACAGCCCCCTCCTGCATCAGAATATCCAACACGAAGAACTCGGGGAACAAATCGATGTTCGTAAACTTTGTACTGTACCCGTACAAAGTATGCAGCAAGGAGTGACCCGTGCTGTCGAGGGAAAAGGTTTTGTCCTATAACCAGCATCCAGTAGCACGGGACGTGGACAATATCTCCCCGTGGAAAAGAAAATGTTTTCTTCCACTAAATCCTGAGATAAAACACTGTCAAGTTGTGGAGTGGAGATTTTGTCCACGTGTCGTGCTAAATTATGCGCACAATACCCACACATTCATCATACCCCAAAATCACTAAGAAATATAATTATTCTTGTGCCATCTGTCATCTGGGAAAAGCATGATGACTTGCTGAAGCTGTGCTTGTTGATCGAAGCACAGCTTTTAATATTTGAACGTGGACTCAACAGATGGCGCGCATTCAAGTATAGGAATTACTATATGACGTCTAGGAACTGCACTCTATTATACTAAAGGTTAGTGCATGCCTCTAGGTAGGTACCTACCTACCTTTTTTCTTCAAACCTACTACAAAAACTAGCATACCTACGTCAACTATTGCAATTTTCTGTAACCTAGTTTAATGACTGGATGTTTATTCACAGCTCAAGCGATTTCTCTCATGTTCCGCATCGCTACAATAGATGGTGTGCATCTATCTTTCGAAGAAATAGAAATAAGAATTTATTAGAGATGTGCCGACTATGACTTTGGCCGACTAGCCGATTAGTCGGTTGTAAAAAGGCCGACTAATCGGCTGACTAACGCCAAGCCGATCATGGTCATTGGGAATATTCAATAATTTCCGAATTGGATTACGAACGGTTTCCATAATCTTCGTAATGTTTGACAGCTCTACAGTCTCGAAAATGAAATTTTTTGTACGCAATTCATCTCGCCTAAATATTTTACGTGAAAATCAAACAATCAATCAATCGATCTAAACTTTCGCATTCCAAAGTCCAAACGTCAAAAAACAAGAGCCATGGAAACCGTAGAGCTAGTACACAAAACAGCGTTTTGACGCGATGCGAATTCGCAACACAGAAAACTACAACGTAAATGGCTACGATGCGATTTAGTACGGCAAAGCGGAAAAACGAAGAATCAAATTGAAGAAATGCGCGATGCAAATCAATTCGCAAGTTCTTGCGATGCGGTGTCGTAGATTTTTACAATGCGACGTCACATCTCAGTTTTGTATACAAGACCATAAACCAAACATAATAATTTGTTATTAGCAAGAAATATTTATTTATTTTATTAGATGATAATAAATAAAATGAAAGATCATTATTTTACTTTTAAAATAATACAGGTAATACACTGTCATCTTAAGCAAGTGTAACGTTAATATAAATTTAATATAGTTTCCTAAGAAATAATAATAAAATCCTGGCTTATGATCCAGAAATTTTATTTTAGGTTTAGAGTGCAATTTCTAACGAAAATAAAAAGTCGTAGAACAATCCATGTCATTTATGATATAGCTATATAAATATCTAGCCCTGCGGCGTTGGTGGTGTTTTACTAACTCTGTATACATTTTATTGAGAATGTATACAGAGTTAGACATAACAAGTACCAAGCCGACTAGTCGGCGCTTTATGCCGACTAGTCGCCGACTACAAAAGTGGCCGATTAGTCGGCTTTACCGACTAGTTGGCGACTAGTCGGAACATCTCTAGAATTTATCTTTGTCACAGATTAAATAAAAATACCTAATCCGTAAGTAAGCCGCATTTTTTTAAAAGGCATGTAGAGTTCACTCCTTAAAAGAAGTCCCTCCAAAAATATTATTTTCGCTCTTTTTGCAAGGTGTAAGCCAAGGGGAACTTTTTTCGTGGAGCTAACTCTATTTTGAAGATTGTAAAAAATAAGAAAAGAATAAAAAAGAACGTTGATCAATAAGCTGAAGGCCTAGCACGGGACATAGACGAATTCTCTCTCCACCACTTGATAGTGTTTTGTCGCAGGATTTAGTGGGAGTTAGACTGAGAGAAAAATAGTTTCCATTACCCGAGGAGGTTTTGTCAACGTCCCGTGCTAGGCCATCTGGCGGTGTGGAGTAGAACTAAGTAACAACGAAAATAATGCTTTATTAGGTACTTGACACGATTAAAGCATGCTTTAAAGCATGCGTAAATAGTCTATGCATTTAGATTTACCAGAAAAATTACTGCCACTAGATGGCGCTGTAATAAGTTTAATGTGCAACTCGAAATACTTTGTAGATTCTATAGGTACAGTTAACGGCTCTTCAGACTACCCAAAACTGTCAAATTTCTTCAATCGATTGTCAACCTTATCTTGTTGGCAGTAGAGCCAAAAGTCGATGGAGAAAATTTAACATTTTGTGGTAGTCTGTCGTGCTGTTGTCGTACTGTAAAGTGGGGTGAATAGAAATAGCGTGGTGAATAGACAAAAACCAAAAAGTTTATCTTGGCAGAATCCTGAATAATTTTTAAGGAAAAATATGCTAAACTATGTATTTTTTTTAAACTACAACACATTTTTCCTTTAAGTAGCAACTTTGATTTAGAGTTAATAAGAAATCGTGTTTGCGTGTTGGTGAGCTCGGGCCTGATTGTTTCAAACCTTAACTTCTTACATTTACAAAGTTGATCAATTCAGGTTTTCACTAATGTAAATGCAGCTACTTAATTTTAATGGTCGTCCAAGATACAGGCATAGCCTAGTTTGGAGACCCCTGGTAACGCAAAATGTTCTATCTGCATTTTTGTTCCTTTACTGTAACCATGTGCCTAATTATCATGTCTAGTTCGTAAGGAACAAGAAATAAATGATTTATTATTATTATTATTATTAATCATAGGTCTGAATACCCAGTTGCGTATGGTGCTTGTATTGCCTTGTCTTCTTCTTCCTGCCCTGTTCCCAGTCTATCTGGGGTCGGCGCAGTATGTTTCCTCTTCCATTCATATGTCAGATGTCATCATGCCATCCACTCCACATATCATCCATCCCACCGTAAAGGTATTTAAGCCCTATCCTCGGGGGAAAAGGTATAAAAAATATACTGAAGAACAAAAATAATAACAAGAAGACTTTTTAGATAGAATAAGGCCGCGGGTTTAAGTTACTCATTATTTTCTTGTTTCTTGATTTGTTACTTATTTTTATAAATACTCGTTGCAAAAAATATTGCACTTTATTTCCTACAACATTAAAATTTAATTAAAATAATTTATTGTTTTATTCGTATCTAATTGCTCGCTAATTCGAACCTTACTGTATTGGTAATTGACCATACCGACCTTCATAGTTTATAATTATAGATGCAATTATACGTAGGTAGCAATGACAGCCCTTGCATTTTTTTTCTATTCACCCCATATACCGTTTCTATGAATAGTTACTATGAATAGTTTCTGTGAATAGAAATCACTGATATTTTTACGAATTATGAATTCATTTTAGAATGTACCTGGTTTTTCACTATGTGGATTAACAGATCCTACTACGGGACATGATATAAATTCACCAAACAGTATGGTTGTGTTCATAACAACTAAATAAAAAACGAGTAAAGTTCCAAATTGTGTCTATTCACCACGTTTGACGCGCACTGGGCCAGCGTGATGGGTTATGTATGGCCCGATATCCCTATATTCTTCCATACATAGGGAAGTGCCGTGCCCCAGCAGTGGGGACATTTAAGGGCTGGCGATGATAATGAGGAGATATACCTACTCAGATAGTGCCATGTGACGAGGGTTACCATTTAGACATTTGAAAAGTCCTGACACAAAGCCGGAAATTTCGATAAATATCCCGACATTTTAATGATTTTTAAAGATGATTTAATTTTTTTTTCAAATTAATGAGAAGTTAATATAGACTAATTGACCAATAATTTGATATAACTTAATAAGTAAGATAGTTTTACTCATAATCTAACAAAAAAAATCCGGACAAATTAAAAAGCCTGACAAAAGGCAGAAAGTCCGGACATGTTCGTAAAAAATCCGGGCGGAATACAACTACGACGAATTAACACACACAACCCAACCCTACACTACAAGTGAGCTATTCCGGTCTGATCCCCAAACTCGGATCCTCGAACAATTATTATTAATTTTAATTCCGGTCTGATCCCCAATTAAATATTTTACCATACTGGATCCGCTCACCGATCAGCCACGCAGCATGTCCTCCTGGCGCCTGGCTTCTTCCCGAATGCCGTGGTGGCCCCCCCGAAGCTCCTCTGGTAGATCTTGCCCTCCTGCGTCCGGGAGAAGGGCATGCCCATGTTTTCCAGTTCGCGCGCCACGACGGGCGCCTGCTGAGTCAGGTACTGGATGGAGTCCTGTGAAAATGTTACGTAAGTACCTACGTAGGTACCCGGTAGATGGCAATAGGCTCGCCGTCTGTTAATGGCACCTAACGTCTTCTTGCTACTGCCCTGTTCCCGTTTTATCTGTGGTCGACACAATAAGTTTCGTACAAACATACCTAATATCACACTCAGCCAGCGGTGTACTAAAAACTTCCACTTTTGCAAATTAAGTTAGGTCCGTATCACAATCAATCGGGATATAAGGCAATCGGCTCGCCACCAATTACATGGGACCAAATTTTATTGGCGAAAAGTAAGTGTTAATTCACCTCTACCTACCCTTTCGGGGATACGGGCGTGATTTATGTATGTACCTACTTATGTAAATTTTATGAGACATTCTGGAAACATACAGACCTGACGTACCTACCTACAATTCAAGTAGTAATTTGTATTATTATTAATGTTTAGATAATTCTTTGTAAACATTCGCAAGATTTACCGGCTTAAACTTTCGCAAGCTGTCCGTTTCGCAGCTCCGAAAGATATTGGGGGTTAAACTGAGCGCCAGATAAGTCTGCGCGCGATGGGTGGTGCTGCTCGCTCACATTGACACTCCTAGACAAATAAAATAGTTAAATAGGCGGAGTTTTAGTTCCAATTTTGATCACGCGCAGACTTATCTGGCGCGCAGCCTACGAATACATTTTCGCGTCCGCTCTGAGCTCTACCTGATCGCCGAGCCAGTCCGAGCCCTTGACTGTGTCGTAAAAGTGCCACCGCCAATCATCCTCGTGCATGCTTCCTGAAAATTAACATAGCAACAAGTTTCAGTGCAACAAAACAGACATGGCGGCTAATTTTGAAAAACTACACTATCTTTTTCTAACGTGTCTACTTTACCCAAAATAAATTATGTATTTTTTTAAATCTATCGATTTTGATAGAAAAAACATGATTTGAACCTCTTACTCCTCTACAACTCTTTGGTAGCCCAAACGAACATAAAACACGCAAAAATAAATTATGTTTTGTAAAAACTTTTGATTTTGATAGAGAAGACATGTTTTGAATAATGCAATTTAAAATTTACGCCAAAACGCCAAAATAGCAATGGCGCCTGTGTGACGGTCACTATTCCGTAAAAAGGCCAGTTTCTATAATATTAAACTAGTGAATTTCATTGCCAAATAAAATGTCAAAATGGAGACAGCAAAATAGTGACGTCACGCGGCGTTTTAGCAAATATGGCGGATTGCTAAGTTTTGTACTTTTATTTTTATAAAATAAATATCAATCACAAGTATAATCTGATATCAAGTGACTATTAAGGAATCTCCTTATCCTAAATGATTATTATAAATAATTTTACCCTTAGTCACCTAATTATATTAAGTCTCATGTAAATTTTTGGCCGTGTGGTCACGGCAAAGTAGAATACAATTGTCACCACCCCAAATCTCTCCCGTAGGTGTCGTACAAGGCGACTAAGGATAAAACCACTGGATAAAACAGTGATGAGGAATGGGCAGCAGCGTTCCTCTTATACCTACCACCTAGCAATATACTGCGACTTTTGTGCCCGATATGATATGACATGATTGGCGAAACGTGGGTGCTAGTTCACGTCTGCCTACCCCTTCGGGGATATAGGCGTGATTTATGTATGTATGTATGTAATAATTTTATCAGTGATTCTTTGTTAATGTCATCATCCATATTGCATGCAGCATCGATGGGGAATATCGACATGGATGGGCGGCGAGACAAAATCAAAATAATGAAATGCAACAAACGTATTTCAGACAGCCGTGTGGTGACGGTAGAGTTGAATACAACGTACAAGGCGACTAAGGATAAATCAGTGATGAGGACTGGGCAGCTTTTGTGTCCGATAAATGGCAATAGGCTCGCCACATTTTACATGGTACTTGACATGATTGGCGAAACGTGGGTGCTAGTTCACCTCTGCCTACCCTTTCAGTAACAACTAAAATTGCCAATTAGTGTATTCTATTCGTTCGAATAGGTTGGCCAAGCTTAGGCCCGTGCCAAAAGTCCTGGGCCCGTAGCCAAGTGGCAATCGTTTCATAACGATAACGCGTCGAAGTTCGTCACGATCGGTCATATTACTTTGGTATCTACAGCGTCTTAGCTTGCGCTACCAACATAACTAGGAACTTACGAAGACGATTTTGGTCACGTGTTTTCACGACGACTTACGTCAAATGCCATACATTTCGCTTTATCGAACTTCGTTATCTATGTCGGTATGTTACTTTGTCTAGGCCCCCTGTACACAAAACTGCGGATTGGCGGGATGCGATTTGGTCCGCACCAAAGCGGAGAAACAAATAAGAATGATATCGAAGGAATGCGCGATGCAAATCAATTCGCAAGTTCTTGCGAAGCGGTGTGCGGGCTCGCAGATTTTAACGATGCGACACCGCATCGTAGTTTTGTGTACATCGCCTTTATCACTCCAATTATTTTCAGAAAGCTTTACTAGTGATATTCCATAAACGCTCAATGCGCTTTTAATACCCCAATTGGAGGCGTAGCCCATTCAGAAAATTGGTATCACTAATCCGCAGAAATCCCTCCAACTAGTAATATCAGCATTCGCTTTTAAGGCTTGATATCGGTAAAGTTATTATTTGATGCCGTGTGCCGTGTGGTGACGGCAGAGCAGAATACAATTGTCACCACCCTCACCTCTCCCGTGGGTGTCGTACAAGGTGACTAAGGGTAAAAAAAACGATGAGGAATGGGCAGCAGCGTTCCTCTTATGCCACCTAGCAATATACTGCGATTTGTGTGCCCGGTAGATGGCAATAGGCTCATGGGACCTAACTTAATTGGCGAAAAGTGGGTGTTGGTTCACCCTTGTCTACCCCTTTGGAGATATAGGCGTGATTTATGTATTATTTGATAAAAAATAAATATACATATTTTGAAAAAAAAATTGAGCCTTTGAAGAGCCTGATCAATCTTTTACTTCTTCCTGCCCTGTTCCCAGTTTATCCAGGGTCGGGTCAGTATATTATTCATTCATTGATATTGATCAGACGTCATTAAGCCATCCACTTCAATTTGATTAGTATCATAATAATATTATCATGTATTCGAACGCATTAGAATTTAAATGTATGCAACTGAAACATTGTTTTTTCTTTACTAATAGGAGCGTCAGTTTCATGCTATTTTTATTCTATTCGTTCGAATAGATTGACCGTTTGCCTAGGGAGACAGGTTACCCTCGCCTGTACCAAAACCAAGGGTGTTCCAAAACCCTACAGATATATCAATGTTGGTATATCTGTGGTGTTCCCATTTCCACGTTACCTATAGCCGCATTCATTCCGCCCTGTGCGGCAATGGTGTGCGACCTCGTGGGGAACAGCTTGCTGACGATGGCCACAGAGAACTGCTGCTCGGCCAGCCCCACGGCGGCCCGGAGCCCGGCCCCGCCGGCACCGATGACCAACACGTCGTGGCTGTGATGGAGGACCTCGTGGGACGCAGCCCTTTTAGGCACTGCAACGAACAGAAAATGGTAATTTTTGGCTTTTAGACACAAGTATAAAAAACTGTACCCCATTCACTTGGGCTCGAGACAAAATGTAAACAATCTTGATATATTATGTCTCTTTAACGGACAAAATGTAAACAATCTCGATCTGTCTCTTTGTTTGTCTACGAAATGCTCTTAAAAACAAGAAACGTTTAATCTAAAATACATCATCAATTATAGACAAATAAAACTGACGATGAAAACTGTTAGCTCAAACTCAAACTCAAAATTCGTTTATTCATATCTGGTATGATTACAATACACTCATGAATCGTCAAGACAAGAAATTTACGCCATTCGTTCGCAAACTACCAGGAGGCCCTGTCCTGAGAACAACGGGCAAGAAACTCAGTCAGGTTTTTTCCTCCATTTACATAAAAGTAATTTAAATTAATTAATAATTGGAAATTGAAAGATGTCAATAACTTACAACGTCAAGTAATAAGTATGTCAATAAAGATACAAATTCTGAAGTTATCAACATCCTTCATTACAACAAACAGAATATCTATTTTAAATAAAGAACACTCAAGGGCAATCGTTTAATCATACTGGATAAAGATATTAATAGTCTTATTCATAAAAATCTTCAAAATAGGTTTAAAACACTTATTAGTTAAAATGATCATAAGTACTAATAAACCTATTATAAAATGTTCTATTCATAAACGTTCAATAAACCCGCTATTCTCGTTATGAGACATTTTAGCGTTGTTAAGTTGTCGTTCTGATGAATCCATAGACAAAAATGCCAAATCCACGTGTCCACGGCCTAAAAAAAAGTTTGACAACGTCACATAAGACATTTGTTTGTATCAATATCACCAAAGAGTATATAATACACTACGTTTAACTATCTATTGACTATTGCTTGTATCGTGCAGAGATTTTTCGTGGTATTTTTATGTGTAGCATTTGCGAAGATAATTGGAAATAAACATGGAAATGGAATCATCTTGAACCTAAAATGTTACAGAGAGATTTAAAAACGTACTTAGGTATATTAAAATGCGGGATATATTAAGTACTTTTGTGCCCGATAAATGGCAATAGGCTCGCCACCTATTACATGGGACCTAACATAATTGGCGAAACGTGGGTTCACCTCTGCCTACCCCTTCGGGGATATAGGCGTGACTTATGTATGTATGTATGTATATATTAAGTACTTGTAAAGTGCTTAGTTCACGACGACCCCAACATCTTATAGCGGTTAACACCTGTAACTCCGGTGAAGTTCCATATCCTCGCGTGTCCAGTTGCAAGTCTTGGCTAACGAGATCAAATATAAAGGCCATGGTATATTTGTTAAAACGGTATCGTCGTTTGAACTTTACCTGCCGCACTCAGAGACGTCAAATAACTGTAATGAGTACCTAATGTCAAAAAATTTCAATTAAATCTAGACCATAGACCCGGCAAGAATAGCGACTAGTTTTGAATTGTCATTTTTGGACATTAAGTACTCATTATCGTTATTTGACGTCTCCGAGTGCGGCAGTACATCTGGCAAAGAAAACGGATCACATCTCTCTTGGTAAATCTTCCGACGACGTGGAACATTTTCTACTCGTTCAATAGCATGTAATGCTTGCAGAGCTTACATAGCTAACACAAAACACGATATCACCAAATAATTTTATAAAAAATTGATCTCTACTTCACAGCTCCTTGCGAATAACCAAACGAAAGACGGACGACAACAAACCTCAAAAAACAGCTGTTGCCCGTGTGTCGGCCATATTTCTCTTTAATAGAGGCTTATAGTAGGGTCGACCCTGTTATAAGTTACGAAGCCGCTATTGAATACTTACAAAGCCTTTTAGTGTTATTGGTCGTTTATGAATAATACTTTTAGGGATTCTCATTATAACAGGCTAATAAACCTATTTTAACTTTTTAAGAATAAGACTGTTACTGCCGCAGTCAGAGACGTCAATTAACTTTAATGAGTATTTAATGTCAAAAATTTTCATTCAAATCTAGACCATAGACCCGGCAAGAATAGCGACTACTTTTGAATTGTCATTTTTTGACATTAAGTACTAATTATCGTTATTTGACGTCTCTGAGTGCGGCAGTTAGTATATTATGTATGTAAAAGTTATTGATTCCAAGCATCTTTGTCATCTAAATAGCTGCTTTGAAATATTGGTGTTACACATTTTTATTTTGTATTCAAGATTGTTTACATTTTGTCATATAAAATCATTTCAAACCAAGTTAGGGCCGGCGCATATTGGCGACACGGCAGGGAAGGGTATTTTTAGGCGGCGAATAAAAATATAACTAAAGAGTAAGAAAATAAAATTTAAAGTTCAATGTTGAAGGTCGCAGGTACAAAAACAATGCCGTGGGATGCTTAGGCATGCCGTCGTCGGCAGCCTTCGGAACGCCTCGGCATCCCTCGGGACGCTTTGGCAGTCTTCGGGATACAAGACCTAAGAACGCCTTGGTACGCCTTGTACCGCTTGTGCGCACTTACGTGTAGGGATGCCGAAGGATACCGTACGGATTTATGCTGGGTGTCACGAAAGATCTAAGAAAAGTGTGTTGCACGGTGCGGTGTCAGTAGGAGGACCAGGGCAAACAGCTTTCCTTAGAAAACCGTGACGTCATTAAACTATCGAAATGTATTGAACCTTGAACCACCGAATTTAATATTAACTTTGCAAAGGTTGTTGTCGTATTGGTAAGGATAATAAACTTAATTACCTGAAAATTGAATTTTCCCAGCTGTTCGGGCACCATTTGTTAGTATCTGTAAATAAAAAGTAAATCAGAATTTATTTATTTAGTAGGTATCCCCTTCAAAGTCTTACGTGCCTTCCGAATCACGGAGGCACATGCGAAAATTTTCGGTCACCCATTCCACGACCGGCCTTAGCGAGCATTGCTTAATTTACGTCATTGCAGGTCGAGCCTAACCACTGCACCATCGAAAAAACATTTTCATCCCCCCATCTCGGAAAAAGCGTTTTTGCTCTTCGATATCTGAGTGCAAAAGCCGTTTTTATCCTCTAGAGGATAAAGTAAATTTGAATTTAGAACATCGCGAGCAAGTGCATTAAGTTTGTGAATACAAAACATAATTTTTTAATTTGTTTTTAATTCTCCCTGTTTTTTTAGGGAAGGTAAAGGGTCTAGCCCATACAGCCATGTCTCTAGTATATTTATTTCATATTAATATGAATAAATATGTGAGTGGAATGAATGTATGAAATTAATTTTACATTAAAATATGGGTGTCACACATTTTATCGCATCTAGGGAGTGCTTGGCGCGAATTGAATGATACCAGAGTTCATGATGGCGACTGATAAGGTGGTGAAAACCACTTCAATTCTCAACATCAAACACATCACAAGATTTATTTTCAATGATTCGGCATAATTTCACACCACCCGGATGCTTGTGCATCAAAACTTTCACTGCACAGTCTGCACAAAATCCACTTTGAAAAACATCATTAAACCTATTGGACCTATAAGGTGCCGAATTATTATTTACTAAGCAACCTTTTTAATTTGTTAAAAATTCAGATTCGGAACCTTCTTTGCTTTGCACGTGCGCGTCTGGGTGGATGATGTGGGTGCGTCTTGGTAGATGTTGTGGGTGTGTCTGGGTGGATGTTGTGTGTCTAGGATGTGGTGTGGAAGTGTCAGGGTGTAAATAGAATTGACTAAAACTTTTAATAATGTGATTATATTTTTTTTTGCATTGTGCCATTTCCTCGCTGAGGGGGGATGAAAAGTTACGTGTTGCACTCGAGTGCAAAGATTTTTCACCTTGTGCTCTTTTGATGCCCTCGCTAACGCTCAGGATTCTAATTTTAAATCACTCGCTACGCTCGTGATTCAATTTTAGAATCCTTCGCTAGCTCGGTCATCAAAATTGAGCACGCGGTTAAAAAGCAACTTTGCACTCACGTATAACAAATAACTATTATGCGTTTTGTATTTTCGCAAAAACTCATTCGCCACTGCCGCCCCAATGTAAACCCACCCTTATGTCCCACTTTCGTCGTGCCATCCGCCGCAGCGAGACGGATGTAGGTTGATGGGGTGTTTCCCGTTGGCGCGATCAATCGACCAATCAGTCGTTCAAACAGTGCGTTTTTCCCGGTTGTCATTAATGTGATACCGAATGGAACACATAAAATCTGCCAATTCTGGCATGGGAGCGAAAAATTAACGTAGAATGTGCCGTAAAAGTCGAGTTAAGATTAATTATGTAAATACTACCCCATTAAAATTACTAATTACTATTAGCCAAGTCATAAATAAATATGAAAATAAAACGCTAACAATTCAACCAAATTGTAAAAACTATGAAAATAAAAAGCTTTATTTTACTACTATTTAAAGCCAACCCCCTATCTCTCCCGTGGGTGTCATATAAGGCGTCTTAAGGAAAAGATAGCGATGATTAATGGGCAGCAGCATTCCTCTCACACCACCTAGCAATATACTGCGATTTATGTGCCCGAAATATGGCAACAGGCTCGTCAACAATTACATGGGACCTAACTTGATTGAGTATGTATCTATGTATGAAAAAGTCAAAGAAACATAAATACAGGGAACGAATATAAACGGCTGGTCCGTGCGTTTAGCTCTGTCGGTTTCGAATATTCGTATTCCTATGACGATATGATACCACGAACGGCGGAACGCATGTCCGTCACTCCGCGAATGTCACAGACACAGGATAAGTAATTAGCCTAATATCACGACCACACACGGCCCCAAGCGGCCGAAATCCCATTTAACTCTCACGGGTTGCGAATGCATGGTTGCAACGTACAGTCGCCAACATAAATATATGACTGTGGACATATTAAGATGCGATGATTCCAGCCCAGTAAAAATATATTGTGATGCTTTTTGGGCGGCATAAACATTGTATTACTGTCCCAGCATAAATATCTGCCATGATACAAAAATCTGCCGTGTGGTGACGGCAGAGTAGAATACAATTGTCACCACCCCAAATCTCTCCCGTGGGTGTCGTACAAGGCGACTAAGGATAAACCAGTTATGAGGAATGGGCAGCAGCGTTGCTCTTATACCACCTAGCAATAGCAATGTACTGCGATTTTTGTGGCCGATAAATGGCAATAGGCTCGCCACCTATTACATGGGACCTAACATTACTGGCGAAACGTGGGTGCTAGTTCACCTCTGCCTACCCCTTCGGGGACATAGGCGTGATTTATATATGTATGTATGTATACAAAAATATATCATCGATCTGCAAAAAATAATCCTTCAACGGACAAGCATAAACGTGATTTGACATTTCACCAAACGGGTGTAGACTTGTATTTTATAGCAAAGATAGATTAAAATAACATTAGGTATACTTGCAACAAAAGTTTCGTAGGCCGGCCTTAAAGCATTACATATTTTTACCGGCACAGTATCGTCACTAATTAAGGATGATCGGATATATTTGCAGGGCTTACCACAGTCGTATATTTTTGTTGGTGACTGTACGATGAGGGCTCCAACATTCGGGCATCGGGCCTATGCATTCGCAGACTGACTAACCAAAAGGCTTTGTAATTATTTCGTGCACATCGAGTTCAGAAAATGGAATCTACTTTGATATCGTGTCGTTTGACATAAATGTCAATGGGTCCTTTGTACGGGCTAGCTAGGTCCGTGAAATAGATTTCTGAATTACTGGCTACATCGATTTAGTGTTTTAATTGTGTTTTAATGGAACAGCGCTTCGGTACCGGAAATATTAATACCTGATTAAACATTCTATTGGAACAGTAGGGGAAATTCACAGCAATGTTGTTGTTACAAGTTTATTAATGAGAGTTGATAGAATGAGTAGAAATATAAAAAGGAGCCGTTTAGCTTGGTATGGACATGTTATGCCATGAATGCGAGTAAAAAAGTTATGGGCATAAAGGATGTCGAAGTAGAAGAAGACCACTGGATGATGAAGGTGATGGACGTGGATGAGAAGATGACGAGTGACAGAAGAGAATGGAGAAAGAGAACATACCGTGCCGACCCCAAACAGGTTGGGATAAGGGTAGGCCGATGATGATGCTGATAGGTGTGATAACAAAAAAAAAAGATTTAGCCGAACGATTCTCATATACCAACTAGCGAATTCTGCGAAGCGATTTGGTGCGGCAAGACGGCGAAACAAAGAAGAAAGAAATTGAAGGAACGCGCGACGCGAATCAATTCCCAAGTTCTTGCGAAACGTCGTGGGAGTTCGTTATCTACGATGCGACGTCGCGTCACAGTTTTGTGTAAAGGGCCTAAGTGGAGTACGGGCCTTAAAGTGTCGCATACATTTCCCGTAAATATACAACCTCAGTCGAGTTGAAGTAACTTTCAAATGTTACAATTGCTAATTATTGTAGGTACTATTTTTATAAGGATTTTGTATTGTAATTTGGTATTACGGCAGTTGTTGAAATAAATCGACTTTGCTTTGTCGAGACTCCCCAAATCCTACTGAGCAGAGAGAGACAGGTCAGGGTGGCGGAGGTGAGTGTTAACGAGTTGTCAAGGGGCTCCATTAAATCTACACTTATGTCACAAGCCCCAAGCGCTGCCACTGACTCTCCTCTCTGCCACACTATGGACCCGGCGACCGTGCGGTGGGTCCATGGGGTGCTGGTAGTTTTCGTCTCAAGTTATAGTAAATTGTACATAATAATTTAAGTTGGAATAGACAAGTCATAGTACCTACAGCCACGGAGTTATCTTACACAAAAAGTTATAATAAATATCGTAATGACAAACTTACCTTTGCTAACAGCAACATCTTAAAATCAACCTCGGTTAGTAAAATACAATCCTTGTTTAGATTCGTAAGCACAATACCGCAGAAGGATGACACTTGACATTGACAGACACATCCATAAATTAAAATAATCAGACCATTTTATTTTTAAATTACCTACATTGGATCTGGTATCTTCTCCTCCATTTTATATCACATTAAAATACGTATTACATTAATATTTATTATACACAACACACGCCATTGCATAGACATATTCATAATAATATGATTATCAATGTTAAATTTTGTGTTCGAATAGGTCACCGTTTCCCTTTGACGTCAAAATAGTTATATTGGATGGACGAAAACCATTAAATTACCTCCAATCGTACGACAACCACATCACATTTTGTTTTACGTAAACCACAGGTTCGCTTGACAAAATTTCACATTTTGTGATAACGCATGCACATCTAATTACCCTAGGACTCATCCAGCAAATGTGATCAATAATTGGATTTAAAGCAGGGGTGCTCAAACTTCAACTGCCGGCGATCTTACCTCAATTTTGTTAGACTACGATCGATCGAGTCTGAGAGGCCGCAATTACCTATGTGTGATGCAGGATTTTCGTCTAGGTAGGGTGCATGCGTGGTATAGATATTAGTTTACGGGACAATATGCATTTTGTAATCAAGGTGTAGGTCTGCTTTAAAATATCAATGAAAAATCCTTAATTATACCTACTAACCTTATACTAAAACAAAATCTGAGTAAATAAATATCGAGTTTTTTCTCGAGATTGACTCAACAAGCGCTCGCGATCCACCGTTTGAGCACCTCTGGATTAACGTATTACCCACCAATAATAATTATTGTATTACTCCATCAAACGATCCAGTTTCACAGTTAATATAAAGCTTGATGGGCAAACCGTCGGAACTGAAACGGATTTATTTTCCGATATTTTGATGCGCTAAAATGCAAAAGCATTTTTTTTATATTCCCTCTGCTGGATAATACTTAATCGATACACACCCCGTAAAATGATGCGAAACTAGTGACAGTTAAAACAGTATTCAGTAGGATAAAACGATTAAAAAAATACATACATAAATCACGCCTATTTTAATAGTAATATTGATAACGGAAACGGGATGGGTGACCTTATATTTGTAACTTGAGTTCCTCTGTGTATGATGAAAAGGTCATTTCACAATCTACTCTGGCCGCGAATGGAGAGTATTGTCCTATGTCCCCATTTCTAATTCTCCATTCCGCTCCTTTATCAGTTTCATTGCTTGCGTAGAATCCTAAACCACCGCAAAATAATCCTAATCAATCCTCTTAACGTAATAAATGATTTATTCCAGTTCCAGAAAATGTCACTAGATGGCGGTAAACACTTTGATGGCTTATAATGGTCCGGTTAGAAAAAAAAAAATTTCTTGCCTATTACTGTCGATATGTATTTATTAGCGATAAAGACTAACATACGTTTCCAATCGATTGTTAAAATACAAGTAAAATTTAAGCTTCGTTGTTACCAAACAATCATGTTGTTGACTGGTTGTGCGACTGTTCGTCTGTTTATTTGTGTCGTTAGCACAATCCGATCCAGCAATGGGTAGCATCATTTTATGGCTAGTTTCGATATAAACATCCCAGTTTAGTTAACTCTAGTTCCAATAAATCATGTTCTCTTAATATTATTTTGCTCGAATACTACACATTTTTGAAATAAAACAACTTTTAACGGATAGGACTCGCGTAAAACTTTGGGTTAAATAATTAAAATGCTACACCCCTTCATCCGTAATCCGCAAAAGATTTTTTAGTTTCAATATTCGTTCTACAGATACAACATAACCGAACCCAAAACCCAAGAATGGTAGCAATTTAAAAAATTGCCATGCATGATACTTCTACCAGTGTATACAAATCGATTCTTATTGTTGATCTTCGCCTGATGGATCACAGCCGAACTGAAGAACAGCAGCAGCAGATGAACAAAAGTTTATGTCACAGAAAGATAAATAATATAGATTTCTTCGACAGTAATTCGCTTTAATTATATTAATCGCGAAAAAATTATAATTTTCGCTATTTTAAACGCCGACTTAAAATTCACGTTGCTTTAATTCATCAGCCACAACCTCTAGTTACCACAGGCAAATGTGACTATTATTAGGTGCGGAGATATTTGTCTATAATGGAAAGGCATTTATGATAGTTGAATCCTTTGAAAGAGATTATTAGCGATCGCCTTTTCCTTTTGAAAAGATGATAATATTATAACCGGTATGGATTGAAAATAAAATGGAAGCCCAAGTATGCTCCAGATTATAATTAATTTTTGCTCCTCAGCCACTGTAGACGAGCCTTCGTAGTTACACTGAAAAGATTTTCCAGGAAAAACAGATCTAGGCCAAACTAAGAGATAATACTAATATTATTGCGAAGGAAAATGTGTAGTGCTTCTTATATGATAAATCTCGGCGCTTCAAACATCAAAGGGCGCGTTTTAATAAAATATATAAAATGTGCACTGTACTGAATCCGGAAAGCAATATTAAATTCTGTATGAACACATTATGTATGATATATTTGCAGCTTCGTCGATTTGGTCGTAATTCAATGTCGGAGAGACGAGAACGATACGTTTTAAAAATGGTTTAAAAATGACGCACGTGAATGGGAACGTGGCAAGCCGCTGTGTGCGTGCAGTACCCTCTAGCGTACGTACAGATCGATACAGTCATCCCTGCTTACCCCAACAAACTCAAATGTTATGCGATGCCTTTCCTAAAACCCTATCTACCGAAATAAAGCTTTGTACCGCAGAGTATACTCGAACAGAAAAGTGTATCGGCGACTTTATATTTTGTTGTTGCATTGCCGACGATTGAGGTTAACCGGCTACGCTATGGTGACGTCACCCATTGATGGGATCGGGGCGAGGTCGCCGACAGGACACGCATGCGCTTTTCGAACGAGTCTAAATCGTAATCGTGTAGTTGACTTGTCTTAGTTTCAGTGCCGATTGGTTTTTTTTAATTCTCGTCTAATAAACCGACTGTACGGCCCGTCTAGTTCTGTAACCGGTCGCCGTTACAATGCGGCTCACAGTTTTCATTGTGGAGTTATAATGTCAAAGGTTTAACTCATAAAAGTAGGGATGATGATTCGGTGATAAGTGTTCACTTCGTACCTCAAACGTAAGCAATAAAATAGAAGCAATATGTATAGTGTTAAGGTTTAGTAGTGTACTCGCGTTTCTACCTCAGTTGGCGCTTGAAATGAGCGTCTGTGCCGTCCTAAAGTCGTGAGAGTAGACCAAAGTCAGATAGTGCCTTAATTCAGTGATTTATACAGAGTGCTGCAACGCTATAGTCCGGAGGAGATCGCTCGCCGCATCGTGGTATGTACAGTTATCGATTGCTCCCTTCCTGACCCAGAATCGTAGGAAGCATTACTGGTTAGCAATTCACTGTATTCCGATGTTTACACTAGTTCTATTTGTTATTAAAATGTAACATCGGCACGAAAAGTTGTTCGCATGAAATAACACAATTTTGAGGTTATATTTACATCTTGATTTCCTTGACAGTGCGCTGCGATCCGTTTTACGTTGCTTGTGTAAACTAAAAGTTCGTTGAACAACCTTGGTTGTGGGGCTTAAGTTGGTATTAATTTCTATTTTCGTCTTACTATGAGTTTGTTATGAGTTTTTGTGACAAGATCCAACGTGTTTATTGATTTCTCGATTGAATCCGCTTATTCATTGTACCTTATCACTTTTTTATAGTAAATCATAAAGTTATGGATTATTGTCCCTTGAGAACTATGATAATTTTACTACTATATGTTAAGAGCTTAGAAATTAGTGATAAGCAAAATACATAGCAATTTATTACTTACGTAATATAACATTTATTGCCCAAATGATATTTTAATACTGTATTTATACTAACTATTGACAGATGTGATGGGGGGAGGGGTACTGTTATAGTACAGTCAACAGCACCTCGGTCTTTACAGTTCTGTCACACGATTGGCCGTACTACACTATGCACAATTAATTTGCCAATAAGGATTCGGAATATGAATATCTCTTAAATAAAATATCTGGTATAAAGTTTTCGCCAAAGAGATTATCTATCGAGAATCAGCGCATAGCCCTTTTACAAAACATCTGAATTAAGCGACCGGAAGAGGAGCTCAATAGCGTGCTCAGGCTACGATTGCGTAAACTAAGCAATGTTCGCTAAGGCCGGTCGTTGGATGGGTGACCATACATAATAATTATCTCGAGTTCCTCCGTACTTCGGAAGGCACGTGAAGCCGTTGGTCCCGACTGTATCTGCAGTAATTAATAGCTATCAATCCGCACTGGGCCCGCATGGTGGGTTATGGCCCATTCTCCCTATATTCCATCCGTAGGGAAGGCCTGTGCCCGTGCAGTGGAGGCATTAAAGGGCTGGTGATGTTGATGAGCGATCCACACATCGGACTTTGTCCTTCTTCCTTAACGAGTGATATAATTTTAGGATTTCGGTTTTGAGCTTAGACAAATTTTAGTAAGTTACGTCGAATATCATGGATTAGATGGGTGACCGAAAATATTATATTCTCAAGATTTTTCAACATTTTTATATTGTTTAACATAAGTACTTTGAGCTTTAATAATTGAGTAAGCTTTTATTTGTGGCAAATATAAGAAAAATAATTACACCCTACCCATTGAGCTACCATTATGTTACTAGCGTAACTCAATGGGGTCATTGAGTATACCTACCGTATACATACCAGGATTTATCGATATCCAACCGATTATTAAAAAAACCTGAATACTCTTATAATCTGCCTTATCTACTTTTCTCCTTATCAGCTAGAGATGCATTTAATAGATCACAAGAAGACACACCCCACTACGTCAATGCCTCTAACAGTTCAAGCACTTGTCTAAGTTATGTAATTTAAGCATTACTGGGTGCAAACATGGGCAATATTGGATGCAAAATGCACCAAATATTTCTCAATGTGTCGAGAGTTTGGCGTAGTTCCTCTTAAGAGAGAACTCGTATAAGCCGCATCGTACGGTCAGTATACACTGTGGCAGCTGCATCATAGCCGCTACAAAACTATTTAGTTACCAAAATGGTCGATAATTAAAATAATACAGAACCTAATGAACAAGCCAATATGGCAGAAACATAGCCAGCAAGATCTGAATCACGCTTAATAAATTTCCAGCAGAACTCTGCATAAATGCGAGCAGGTACTGTACTTCAAACTGACGGATTGCGACGATCCCTTTTCTTTTGACGACTTGGTGCAGCGAAATATTACTTACGATTACATACATACATACATACATAAATCACGCCCATATCCCCGAAGGGGTAGGCAGAGGTGAATTCTCACCCGCTTTTCGCCAATTATGTTAAGTCCCATATAATAGGTGGCGAGCCTATTGCCATTTATCGGGCACAAAAGTCGCAGTACATTGTCAGGACGGTAGTATAAGAGGAACGCTGCTGCCCATTCCTCATCACTGATTTATCCTTACTTACTTAATATATTTCGGAACGGACATAAAGAATTTCAAGAAGGTTCGGAGTCTCTATTAATTATGATTAGTGCATCTTCTGCTATTACACTGGTAATATAATGCATGGTATGCCGTGTAGATGCTCACGACTGTAAAAAATAAAATGCAGTAGTTTTAGAAATACATGAGATATATCGAAAACATTTTATCGCAATAGAAAAGTAAACGCACCGTTTTTGAACAAACTGTGATTTAATGAAAACATTTGACGAATGTTTATTCACGCATAGTTTTTCAATACCGCCAAACACTCCAACACAAACCCACTACGTAACAACATCACAATATTTTTCGTGATGTTAATAAATATCAAATAGAGTGGTAAAAAGAGTACTATGCTATACGTTATAGTAAATTGCAGAAAAACAAACAATGACTTGTAGAGCATAAGGGTTATGGTAACGTTGAATTACCTACTACGACAGAAGAATTGGAAATAATATAAATCGTTAGATAGATAATATTTCACATTTAATTTATATCTAATATAAATAGGGTTCATTGAGGTTATTTCAAAACTTAACACAATTAGTAAGCGACAAGCTGATACCAAGAAGCTTTACCCAAATTAACCACAACAAACATAATAAAGAACTGGAATTGGAGAAGGAATGTTTACAATAATTACATTCCCTCACAGTTTATACAGAAAGTTTCTAAATAATTTAACTCAGACGGCTGAAAAGAAAGCTGTCTTAGATCTTAATTGTACAAACAATGTAAAGGCTCTAGTAACGAACGTTAATTGTAACAACCTATTATGAACAGACACTACAATCAAGTCCGCATTAAGCTTAACGGCGGGTTTCGCAGGGCAGTATTCTCGACCCTGAAGTTCGAACTAATTTAATTAATGACTGCATCCTCATGTCAATCGTTTCATTTACGTGTCTAGAGGATTTCCAGTTATTACAACAATAGTATCTGCTTATGTTAATCATGGCACAGAAAACTGTAAGAAATTATTAATTTGTGACGTTATAATAATGCAAGCTACCCCGGCCAGACCATAGATGTCGCTACTTTGGACAAAAGCACAATGTTTACGTAACAAATCAAGTACTTGCATTATACACATGTTTCGTGAACCTTATTCGGAGCACCGAGTGTACAACAGGCCTTACTCCATGGACTGAGGTAAGCTTTGGAGCAGACAGAAAGCCCGTCTTGAGAAGCCAAGAGTGTTTCAAGCTGCATGTAAACACGTGGAGGCAGTAGAATTCCATTCACCATTCAAAATCCTAACAACCATCATAGATAGAAGGCAGTACGTTTTGGTAATGTCAAACGATTGCTGGCCTTAATTTATATAAAGAACAGTGTTGATTGAGATTTAAAAAAAAATCATACATACATAATTCACGCTTATATCCCCGAAGGGGTAGGCAGAGGTGAACTAGCACCCACGCTTCGCCAATTATGCTAGGTCCCATGTAATAGGTGGCGAGCCTATTGCCATTTATCGGGCACAAAAGTCGCAGTACATTGCTAGGTGGTAGTTATAAGAGGAACGCTGCTGTCCATTCCTTATCACTGATTTATCCTTAGTCGCCTTGTACGACACCCACGGGAGAGCTTTGGGGTGGTGACAATTGTATTCTACTCTGCCGTCACCACACGGCTGCAAAAAAAAAATGATGATATTATTTAAATGTATTGTGATTTAGCGCTGATGTTTTGAATATCTGGCGAAACCCCGAATACGAGCACTTTTTAAAAAGTTAAGTGGACCGTACCTGTCAGAATTTGTATGGAAAAACGTCAATTTTGACACTACGTTTCTGTATTCGGGGTAAATTCACTTAAAATAACAAAACGAAGTTTGCCTTGCTAACTACCGCCATCTTATCAAAATCTGTCGCAATAATAAAAATGGAATAATAAAACTACCAAAAGTATATTTTAAAAGAAGCAATAACTCCTGACTTATGTGGAAAATGCAATAGATTACCAGAAACCATACAACACATAACAGGAGCATGCCCATCACTCGCATAGACAGATTACACACACCGACATAACCAAATTGTTCATTACATCCACCAGAAATTAACCATAAAATTCAATCTCAATATAGGAAAACCCAAAACTTATTATGAATATATACCTAACCCTGTGCTGGAGAGTACTAACGCAAAAATATATTACGATCGTGCAATTCTTACAGATAAAACAATTCATTACAATAGACCTGACATCACTTTACTCGATAAGATTAACAAAACCGCTTACATAATTGATATCATAGTCCCAAACACACATAACTTACAGAAATCCATAACTGAGTAATGATAATGAGTTAAAAGAAGAGTTAGTTAGAATATTTTAAATAGTAATATATTAAACTGCGATCAGTTGCCAGACTTTTGTCAGTTGTGTTGAGTGAAGTTAGCATTTGAAGAGCAGCAGGCCAGTGCCTTGCTGTCCACTCAGGATATGTGACCTCTTTTCAATCTTCTGATCACATTGACGTTGAGTAATCCAGAAGCAAGTGGATTAGGGTGGATTACGAGACGATCAAGATACGATTTTCTATGACGTTTCCATATTTAAGTACTCATGTACTTCATCATTCCTCGTAAACCAAGGAGCATTTACAATGTTCTTTAGGATGTTGTTCTGAACCCTTTGTAAGCATGTTATATTACTCTTGCTGGCTACTCCCCATATTGGAATGCCGTATGTCCATATAGGTTTCAAAATTGAGTTATATATTAACAGTTTATTGCCCAGGGAGAGCACAGAATTTCTGCCTAGCATCCAATATAGACTTCTGGATTTGTAGTTGATTTGATCTCTTTTGGCTTTTATGTGATCTTTACACGTTAAGCGTCTATCCAGGTGGAAACCGAGATATTTTACGCAATCGTATCTTAAGGTGAAGCTTATGTGGCTGGACTTCTGCGCACTAGCTTGGATGCGCCATTTTTGGAACCAATCTGAAGTGTCATCCAGGAGTTTTTGTAGCTTGTCGCTAGCACTCAGTGGGTCACTGTCCACAGTGAGGAAAGCAATGTCATCAGCGTACGTGGCAATAGTAACGTCATCGTCGGTTGGTAGATCTGAGGTGAAAATACTATACAAGACTGGACCAAGCACCGAGCCTTGGGGTACACCAGCTTCAATGGGAGTCAGGGAGGACCTAGCATGACCACACTTTACTTGAAATAGTCGATCAGTAACATAAGACTGTAAGATGTGAAAGAAAGAGTGTGGTAATTTTTCCTTAATTTTGCAAAGCAGTCCCTTGTGCCAGACTCGGTCGACGGCTTGCTGTACGTCTAGAAACGCAGCAGAGCAGTATTTCTTCCTCTCGAAGCATTGCCTGATACAATGATAGACTCGATGTACCTGCTCGATGGTGGAGTGTGCTTTGCGGAAACCAAATTGATGCCTATGTATAATATCACGCTCGTCCATTGCTTCACCGAGCCTTTTGAGGAAAATCCTTTCCCACAGTTTTGATAAAATTTGAGTAAGACTTATAGGCCGATATGAAGAACACTCATGTGGCGATTTACCATCTTTGTGGATCATAACAATCTCCGAAACTTTCCACAGGAAAAAAGGACAGCCTAAAGGTGGCGTTGAATAAGCAAATCACGTAAGTGATGCATTTTTTTGGGAGCTCCTTGAGGATTTTTGGAGTGATCAAATGCCGGCGCGAGAGACATCGAACTGTTAGATCCAAAATCTAACAGTTCGATGTCTCTCGCAACTTCCCTTGGAGTCGTTGGCTTGATAGGTAGGCATTTGCAATTGGATATCTTGTTGCAGTATGGTGTCCATGTCAGCTTCATCGCCGCCCTCGTTTGGTTTAAAGACCTGACCTAGGTGCGCGGCAAAAGCCTCTGATTTTTCATGGTCAATACATGCCCAAGAAGACTGCCATCTTATAGGATATGGATATGCAAAGTCAAAATTAATTTATCATATCTGGTATGATTACAATACATATGAATCGTCAAGACGCTAGATACCGAAAACCCGTGTGTCCAAGAAAAAATAGGGGAGTGCGCAGCATGCCTCAGTCTGTGTAATGATAGGTCTCTCAAAACCGCCCACGCCCCGATCCGCAACGAAGCGCCGACCCTGCCGCGTTCAATACCAAGATGACGATGATGACTAAACGCATCAGAGGCGTTACTCTGGAAGTTTATTTCGTTCGATCGAGGGTTTGCGTCCTTGTCGCTCTTATTTTAACACGCAGTGGCGTGAGAAAGACGGATAGATGTGAGTTCGTTCGTTCGGAATTTCAGAGTAGGCCCCCTGGGCCCAACGCTCCGCTAGCAGAACGGCACGCAAGTAGGCTGTAGAGAAACCCACCATTGTCAACGAGTTATGACATTGCAGGTACATTGTAAATTATGCACCAAATACAATCCCACAACTCGCCAATCACATAAACCGAAACATGCCGCGCACTACCAATCAACCCCCAACCCCCAACCTACCTCTATACGGACACACAAGTTTTCAATATCTAGCGAAAAATCTACGCCATCCGTTCGTAAGCTACCGGGAGGCCCTGTTCTGAGAAGAACGGGCTAGAAACACAGTCGGGTATTTTCCTCCCTTAGTCTATATATTATTTAGATTATATATTATTACATATATAATATATAATCTAAATTCAATGAAAATTTAATGAAAGATGTCAATAGCTTTAACGTCAAGTAATAATAATTAGTCACAATTTCTGAAGCTATCAACATCCTTTATTACAGACAGAACAGCATATTAATCATCGATTATATAAATAAAAATAAAAGTTGTTTATTCCAAACATCCTTGTCATCTAGATAGTCCTGAATTTTATAGTATCCTTTTGCCATTAGTACTTTTTTTACATAAGGCTTAAATTTGTGTTGAGACAGTTCCGGCAAAGATCCTGGTATCCTATTACAGAAAAGTATACATTTTCCCATAAAAAAATTAGCAACCTTGTGCAATCTGAATCTAGTATGCATGTTGCTGGGGCCTGTTTAGATATTTGGGAGCCTTCCACAACGAATGCTCCCCGCGTGCCGTTGGTGACAGCGATTTCAATGTGCATTTGAGGCTATAATTTTTGTGCTCTATAAGTGTAGACTTTAAATCTTTAATAGCTTTATTCAGCGCATATCTATCCGACTAATGGCGCGATAATTGCCAGACTCGTCTGAGACGCCGTTTCTCGGCTACTTTATTTTTAATTTCTAGCGGCAAGGTGATTGATTAATGGACCTGAGGATCTAATTGGCGTTGGAGTGTTTTTCCACGCTACAACCTGAATGAGGTTTGTGATATGTTTGCAGGATTCTTCAACCTCCTCGTTTGTTTTTAGAGAATTTTTAATATTCAAATGGTCTGCGAGATATGAGCGGAAACCTTCCCAGTCGGTTCTCCTATTGTGTAGTGAGGTAGGTTTTTCACGTTCTATTATTATTGAGGACACTGTTAAAATCGCTGGAGTATGGTCTGATGTTGGATTCGATACTGGTGAATAGAGTGCTTAACCCTTTAGTCACGAAGAAATCCAACAGGTCGGGGACTTTTCTTGGGTCGCTTGGCCAATAGGTAGGTTCTCCGGTTGAAAGAGTGTGGAACCGATGCCGGTCGGCACAGCTTTTTAGTTGTCTACCTCTTGTGACAGTAAGTCTGAAGCCCCAGAAGGTATGTTTGGCATTCCAGTCACCACCAGAGATAAATCTACTGCCAAGAGTTTCAAAGTAGTCGGAAAACATACTATCCGTAAGTTTGTGTTTAGGCGGACAGTATATTGCCGAAAGGGTAATTGGTCCCGCTCGATCCTCCAATTTTACGTTGGTGGCCTGCAGATGATTAGTAGAGTAGGCCTCTAGAAGAGAATGTGTTAGACACGACTTGATTACCAGTGCGGAGCCAGCGTGTGCACCCCTATCTGGATGAGTGGTATAATAAATTTGAAAATCTTTCAGAAGAAAACTACTCCTACTGGTAGCGTGCGACTCTGAAATGAGAACTACATCCAGTTTGTTGGAAAGAATAAATGCTTCAAGCTCATTTATATTGGCCGATAAGCCATTTATGTTCTACGTTGCTACCCTAAGGGACGCCATTTCTTATTTAGTAAGCTTTGGGATGATGGCGGTAAGAAGGTTAAGCATAGTGCTGATTTGATGGAGTAGTAGGTCTATCTTCTCCGATTGTTTGATCAGAATCTGTTCTAATGTGGAAGATTGTTGGCTGTGATTATTATCACTTTGTAAGATTGGTTGGCTGTGATTTGAATTGTCACTGGCCTTCTGCACCTCCTTTTACACGTGCAGCCTGTGGGTTAGACACACGCGACAAACGCTAGACTCCCTTCGCGTTCAGTATAACAACGCATTCAGGGCATTGTTGCGGCTGCCCCGCTTTTGTAGTGCATCGGGGATGTTCACGGAAGCCCACGTGGATTGCTTCCACAGCACTATGCGCAAAAGGGCCACCTCGATAGCGCGGAGAACGCGGACCAGTGGCAACAGCCTGCTGAATGTGGTTGTGGGTCGCATGGACGGCCCGTTCGTAAAACACTGGATGCTTTTACATGCACCTGTGCTGCACAGTTATTACTCATCTGGTGGAGGGTAGAGATAGGAAGTGTATGTTAGTGTTAACTGATATTTTAATTGTTTTTGTTCTAATTTTAATTTTGATTACTCTGTGTTCTGTTTTTATAATTATTACTACCATTGGACTGTACCTATTGTCTGAATAAATGAATTGATTATTATTATTATTACTGGGTTTCTTTGGCTTATTGTGGATATTGGGGTTCTTAGTGATTTCGGCATATGTTTGATTAGCTGGTGTGTCTGGAGATATTTTTGTTAGTGGTGCATCATAGCCGTAGTAGTTGGATTTGATTGAAAATTAAAACCTCCACGTTTAGTTTTTCTGGCAGAAATCTCTTTGTACACCTGGCAACCTTTATAGTTGGCAGTGGTCTTGGAAGCACAGTGCACATTTCGCAGGAAAATTCCTATCTTTTTTGGGGCAATCTGCAGTTTTATGGCCCTCACCACATTTCACGCAGCGGAAGGGTCGCATACAGTGATTTTTTGAATGTCCATATTGCTGGCAGCGTTGACATTGAATTATTGTATTGGATTTACGGGGATCTTCAATTTTAATTCTTTGATTGGAGATATATTGTATTTCCTTCACTGCCTTGTTGTTAATACCAGGTTCGACGTTAACGAAGAACGTGGAGGTAGGGACTTTATCAGGACCATAACAAGCGTTTATTATTTCTCTTCTCACTTTATTAACAGTTCTTTTAATTGCTTCTATAATGGAGTCATGAGGGGTAGTGTGATGTAGTTTTTTAATTACTACACGATAGCATTTATTATCTTTCTGCGAGAAGGTATGACCGATAAGGCCTTTTGATCTTATTAAGTATATCACTTTTTTATAGTTTTCTGTGGTATCTATCATTATCCGCAGCAGGTTTTTATTAACGATCTTATATTTGAAATCGTGCGTTTCAATAGTAGTATGAAGCAGATTGGTCAGCTCATTGGGAGCGCAGACAGTGAAGATGATTTAGGTCTGTTTTCGAAGAAGCTTCTATGAAAAACTTGTTGCGTGTAGGCCTTTCGGGTATTTTCTTGTTGATTGTTTGGGTTGTTAGAAGATTGGGTTTTTTTAGTATTCAAATCCATGTAATTCCCACGAGTATGGTCGATCTAAATTGTCGCTCACAGGGTGACGCCCATCCCTGTGAGAAGGCGCAATACAACGACGTTAGCCGGGTCCGCCGAGGTTGTTAGAATATGGAAATTAAGTAAAGTGTATATTGTACCGTTAGTGCTCTGTACCACTGGCGTTATACCCAAGCATCTACATAGTAGTATAAATATATTAGGCTTAGCTTTTAGAACATTTACAACAATGCAGAAAGCCGCAATTCTTAATACATCTCGAATAGTTCGTAAATTTTTATCCTCAGACCAAGACCTTATAGCAAGCAATGAGCGCCAGTAACGCTTGACGCAGGTCCGCGTTACGGTAATAATACCTTTTTATCTTAAATAAAAAGAGAAAACATAGAAATAAAAATAGATAATAATGTAAACTGCATTATTGTGTTCCGACATTGACATTCTGATAAGGTAGCCAGCCCCTCTGTGGTTGAGGGTTCCATGAGAAGCGATTCCATTTCCAGCCCTCAACGTATTACCATCAGGTGAGATCAAGCGCAAGAGCTCCCCTGTCTACCATAAAACAAAGAATACTAGACTCTCTGACAAGGCAAACTGTATATTTCTTTCTTTCTACAAAAGACCAAAGAGAACAGATAAAGCCGCCGACAAGGTAAACTGGGACCTAGTTCTGCAGGAAGCAGCCATATATCTACGGCTACCCATATACAGGGTGGAAAGTTGAGATGGGGCAGTAAGGGCAGCTACCAGATCCTCTGCTGCCACACCAAAATGGCCCTAGGAGACCTCACCCAACTCTTTGAGCGGTGACAATCGACGTTTACAGATTTTTGATAAAATGTACAGTCAGCGAGAAAATCTTCAGAATTGACAATTTTTTTAATTCCAATCGATCCCATTATATAGAGGATTAAAACACTCTTTGAAGCCAACTAACGTTAGAGTACTAGAACACCCACAAATAAAAAAAAACTTTTTCCTTACACTTTAGTAGGGTAAGGCTAAGTGGAATTTTCTTAAGCATAAAGATAAATACATACATAAATCACGCCTATATCCCCGAAGGGGTAGGCAGAGGTGAACTGGCACCCACGTTTCGCCAAATATGTCAAGTCCCATGTAATAGGTGGCGAGCCTATTGCCATTTATCGGGCACAAAAGTCGCAGTACATTGCTAGCCTAGGTGGTATAAGAGGAACGCTGCTGCCCTGCCCTGCTGCTGTACGACACCCACGGGAAAGATTTGGGGTGGTGACAATTATATTCTACTCTGCCGTCACCACGCGGCTAAATAAATAAAGACGGCATAAAGATCATTCATTTTTATCGGGACAACATTAAAAATGGGATAAATCGGTATTATGACAAATAAAAACCATTAACTACGTTACCAACTTTTTGCTACATAGATAAAGCTGGTCATCGTGGGTGAAAAGCTTAGGCCTCACACGGTTGTTCAACCGTACGGCTAACACGCTGTACAGTTGAACAACCGTGACGTGGACAAGAGGCCATAGACTCCTATACAACACTGATCAAAATCACGTCTACAAGCTTCCATAGTGATCCATACAACACTGACGACCGTGCCTACACACTGCGAATTAACCAAAGATTTTGACGGCGAAAAACCGTGTGCACAAGAGAAGTAATAGTCAAAAAATAATGTACGAAGAAAATTTTTATTTCAATTTAGAACAGTGACGATATCTAATGTTTTATTTCAATTTTTGTTCTTCTCTGGAACTTTGAAATGGTTTCTAATCAAGAAAATTTTAGATTAGTTACCCCCGAATACAGAAACGTTAATCAAAGTTTAAGTCTTGCTCAACATTTAAATATTATCAAAATTGACGTTTTTCTATACAAATTCTGACAATTCCAATTGTCCACTTAACTTTTTAAGCAGTGCCCCAAATTTGATAAGCGTTTGAAAAGCGGTTGAAAATCGTTTATGCATTCTTTATGCTTAAGAAAATTCCACTTTGCCTTACCCTACTAAAATGGATGGAAAAAGTTTTCTTTGATTTGTGGGTGTTCTAGTAGTCTAACCTCAGTTGGTCTCAAAGAGTGTTTTGATCCTGTGTGAGAATGGGATCGATTGGCATTTAAAAAAATTGTCAATTCTGACGATTTACATTTTATCAAAAATCTGTGAATGTCGATTGTCATCGCTCAAAAAGTTGGGTGAGGTCTCTTAAGACAATTTTTGTGTGGCAGCAAAGGATCTGGTAGCTGCCCTTACTGCCCCATCTCAACTTTCCACCCTGTATATATGGCTGCTTTCTGCAGAACCAGGTCCTATTTCCTTCTACAAAAGAGCAAAGAGCACCGATACAGCCACCGTCAGATACAACGTCTTGTGGGCGCTGCTGTACACGGTCTTCATGTCGAGCCACTTGCCCGCGTTCCAGGCGCAGAACCTCACTCCGCAGAGGTAGTGGTACGCGAAGGGTGCTCCCAGGAGCACCTTGATGAGGAACAGCACGGGCCTGGAGAGGTCCAAGCTCTGGATCATGGAGACGTACGAATCGATGCCGTTCGAGAGAAACAGCGTCCCCCCGGACAGGAGTGCCGCGTAGAACGAGGCGATCATGCCTGAAAAAGAATTAATGCGGTTAGACTGAAATTAGATTGGCCGTATTTGACCATTAAACTCCTCGGGGCACCCGAAAGGTGGAGGGCAAACCACCAACAACAGCGCACCCAAAGAGGGTCGGTGTCAGGCAGGCGGCCGGCTGTATAACCTAAGCCAAAACCTTGAGCGATATGGATTAGAATGTTGTCGTTCCAATCACTCTCTTCGAAGAAGAAGAAGATCCGCAAAAGGTGCTAGTGATGAATGATCGTATAGAAAAGAGACATAAAGGGCCGAGAGATCGATGAATGGAGAGAGTATTTGGGATGACAACACTCCAATACACCGTCTGCCTGACACCAACCCTCTTAGAGAATGCTGTTTTTGGTGGTTTGCCCTCCACTATTCTGGTGCACCAACTTTGTATTGAGCTACACAGGGCAATCACCCTCAGTAGACTTTCACGACACCCCTGCCCGGCTAGCATGACCACCGAAACATGATATGATATGTGTTTCGGTGGTAGCACTTTTACGTTATTTTTTCGCTCCCCGGCTCGCATGGAAAACGCAACGTTTTGAAGTATTCATCGATTTTAGAGGTGGTAACCGTGCTATTCAGCAACAGTGGAATGCGTCGACGCCAGTATTGAAAGTTTAAATTAATTAAAATGAAATACAAGCTGCGAAAAAGCCAAAGAATTCGTGCCGAACAAGCGGTCGAGCAATGCAGTTTCCATTGAACATTCCAGGAATGCACCGCCCATTGTGTTGTGAAACGGAATAAAGCCTCTCACAGACAGACGCGATCAGTGGTGGCGGTAACGGTGGCTGGTAGTTGTAACGTAGGTAACATAATTATATTTTTTAAACCCGCGGGCCTACCGCCTAACTCTATTGCTAAAGCAAAAGCTTTAGTTTATGACGTCACGCTGTCACTATCAGCTATAGCTTTTGAACTTGTCACTATCAGCAATAGCTTTTGATTTTGTATGAATTTGGCAGAAAATCCGTACCGCCTAAAAATTCAAGATGACTGCTAGCTAAATTGATAGCTGTCAATACTGCAGACCCCGTAGCACGGGACGTGGACACATCTCTTTCGGGGGAAAGAAAATATTTTCCTCTTGCTCTAACTTCCACTAAATCCCGAGAGAAAACACTGTCATTTTTTCCACGTCCCGTGCTAGGCCTACTGCTCGGTGCGACCGTCAACTGTCAATACTCTGCCTGGCACTTTCTTTTGAACCGCTAGCAGCTACGTATATTAATAATATGTCGCTGTTTTAATTAGGTATAAGTGAAATTTTTAATCCCATTGAAAATATATGGGCAATGATTGTGACCATGCAGTAAAAGAAGAAAAAGCATTTTAATCAGTTATGGACATAAATAGTGTTTTACCAAACTGCGGAGAAGCCGGAGGATGGTTAAATGTTCGATTTGTGTGTATGTCCGTTCCTATATACGTTCGTAACTACTTAATAACTTGCTTTCTGATTAAAAAAAATATTATTTTCTTTTAAAATATTTAATTATATATTTTTTTTCACTAACCCTACTTTTGCGACCACTCACTCAAATGCAAAGCTCATCTTATACCAAAAGAACTATAACGTTCGTTCACGTTAGCCGTTGTTGTTATACTCTGTGCTTATTGCTGATACAATTTTAGGCGGTCGCTCGGATAAACAGTGTATTGCTATAGAGCTATCATCAGCAATCGAGTTAGGCGGTCGGCCCACAGAGCGGGATCAATGTTTCTTCGGGTTCACTAACGCCACCGTCCCCCCACCGCTGCTGTATGAGTGAGGCCTAAAGCCTTATGTTACCTACGCTACAACTGCCCGCCACCGCTACCGGTGTCTGGGAGAGGCTTAATGCGAGAACAGCACGACTTCTGATAGACCGTCATTGTTCGAGTAGGGGCAGTAGGTTCTCTCTATCCAATCAAGCGTTTATTTAGTCGTTTTAGGCCCGAGTTTGCCAAAACATAAAACATAGGCGATTATTATTTAACCGTCTGTTTTCAACAGTTCTTCCATTCAATAAAATTTCTAAACTGACGGTTAAATAATAATCGCCTGTTTAAGTGTTGGTGAAATCAAGCGTGAATAAGTTTAATTTGTATAATGACATCAACATAGCCGTGTGGTGACGGCAGAGTAGAATACAATTGTCACCACCCCAAATCTCTCCCGTGGGTGTCGTACAAGGCGACTAAGGATATATCAGTGATGAGGAGTGGGCAGCAGCGTTCCTCTTATACCTACCACCTAGCAATAGTACTGCGACTTTTGTGCCCGATAGATGGCAATAGGCTCGCCACCTATTACATGGGACCTGACATAAGTGGCGAAATGTGGGTGCTAGTTCACCTCTGCCTACCCCTTCGGGTATATAGGCGTGATTTATGTATGTATGTATGTACATCAACACAGAGAATGGATTAATCAATAAAGTAATTGGCAGAACCCAAAACTCGAATGAAAAAAATCCAAAGACTACCCTTATATTTCCCGTGTTTACCTTTTACATTCAAACGTACTATTATTAAAAACCAAACCTATTTATCCAGGCGGGCATTAAACTATTTCAATCAATCTCCAAAGAGTTTTTTTTTCTAAAAACATGTCTAGTCCCAATTTTAATAAACAAACAATTTCCACTATTTCGTTTCCGATACGCTCGCTCACAGTATTGCTATCTTTTTCCTCATATCGATCTCTGTCTGTCTATCTATGCCGAAAGTCAAAGCGTAGCAACCACCAAATAGAGCTTTTGGAAAACAGAGATTTTGGACCTCGCGAATTAGCATTAATTTCGCTTGCACTCACTCACCAGTGATACGTTGCCCTATTGACGTCATAGCGGGCAGAGTTGGCGCCGCGATCGTCAGGTGCGGCGACATGGGTCGCTTCAGGCCCATGTTTTTATAGTCATGGTCCTTGTAGCAAGGAGCCACATAAGGCTTGAAGGTGACTTTATGCTTCTTGCCACCACCCGCTTGAGAACCGCACGGCCCGCACGTTGCTTGTGACAGACACCGTTTCAGGGGGATGTTTGTCGACCTAGAAAACAAAAAAAAACATACGGCTACGAATTGGGTAACCTCCTCCGTTTATTCGTTGGTTAAAAAAAGCATGACACTGTTACCCAAATTGATCTGAGAATGGTCTAACCACTCTTAAGAACGTCCGTTCGTTTGTGTCTAACGCAGAGGTTCCCAAACATTTTTCTCAAAGTCAAAATTCATTTATATTAAGTACATCTGGCATGATTACAATACATTTAAGTATCGCCAAGACTGCCCTATTGTCCAAGCGACTATAGGGCAGTGCGCAGCATGCCTCAGTCTAAATTTAAGTTTACAACCTATCGTTTTAGACTGACACGATGCTCTCACAACCCATGCCCCGATCCGCAACGAAGCGCTGACCCTGACGCGTTTAATACCAAAGTTGATACTAAACGCGCCAGAGCCCAACGCCCCGCTAGCAAAACGGCGTGCAAGTAGGCTGTAGAGAAACCCATCGTTGTCAATAACATTGCAGTTACATTGTAAATTATGCACCAAATACAATCCCACAACTCGCCAATCACATAAACCGAAACATAGCGCGTACGAGCTATCAACTCCCTAACCTACCCCATATAGACCATGAAATGTCTCCACATACGGAATGGATTAATACACCGGACGGGTCGGGGACGGGATGGGGACGGTGCCTCTCTCGTACAAAAAGCCCCGTGCACGTCCCGTCCGTGACTCCGTGTCATATTTTCTTCATGGTACATTTTGAATAAAATTATGTTTCTGCAGTTCCCGTCCCCGTCCCGTCCACATCCCGACCGGGGTATTTTCGTGATATGTATGTAGAAACCTTTACAAACATTCGACCTAGGAAAAGAAAATAGACAGGCGACGTCACGAGCAGAACCTAGTGTTAATTAAATTTGGGCGTAAACAGACAAGCGTCTATTCAAACCAGACACGCTCAGAACTAAAGCTCCCGGAATAGGCTAACGTAACGAGCTGCTGTCCATTCAAATTTCAGATATCCCAATATGTAATTAGCACATGTCAATCCGGTCCAACAATCTTGCGATGAACGGCAATGTGCCTGTATTGAACGTTGACGTTGGCAGGTGCAAACGTCATTGTTTAAAGGCTGCCCGGATTTCTGCCAGTAGTGGCTGGAACCCAATTCTGATTTTGCCTAACAAGGTATCTGTGCGGTCAGTGGAGCCATTTTTCAATCTACGAGTTTGGTATCGATCTCGCAGTATAATCAGTTGGCAAAAGAAGATGAAAAAAGACATGAGTAATATTAGATGAGAAATGAAAGATAATGCCGTGTGTTGAAGACAAAGCAGAAATTTTCACCAGCAATTGTCACCGCCCCTCATCTCCGCGGGTGTCGAAACAAGGCGACTAAGGGAAAATCACGCCTGTATGTCCCCGAAGGGGTAGACAGAGGTGAATCAACAGTCTAGTACTGCATTGTATGGGGTTCCAATATCATTTTATTGTTAATTGCTCTTCTTTAGTAAGCGCTTTAGTTAGCACATCTGCTGCTAACTCAGCTGAGGATCGGTATAAAATTTTAATAATACCAGCATTGACGGCCTCACAAATAAAATGATAAAGCACATCAATGGGTTTGGTCCGTTTAAAGGACTCATTAATGATAAGTTTGTGCGTGCTTTGATTGTCGTTATAGACAGTTACTGGCTCTTGTGGGTTTATGCAAAACTTCAACTCGCTAAAGAAATTTTTAATAAATTTTGCTTCTCTCACCGCAGAACCTAAACTATAAAATTCTGCTTCAGTTGAAGACAAAGCCCCAACATTTTGCTTCTTGGCTCCCCAGTTTAGTAGAGAATCCCCTAACAAAGTCAGTACGCCAGAATATGAACGTCTATCTTATTTTTTGTCATGTCTTCTTGTATTATTATACACACAATAAATATTATTTAATATCTGAATTTCTAAAGAATTTCATTAATTCTATCAATTTGTATACTGTAGAAGTGGGAGCCAGGGATACGTATACCAGCTAAATCCCTATACACATTACTCAAAGACCTTGTCTTGTCTAGACCTTCGTAAGTTCTACACTGGAGCGTGTGTCTGAGGCGGCTCTCAAAGAATTTTACCAAATATGGCTGGGCCAGAGTACGTCGGGCTGGCGAAGGTGAGTGTTGTCATGTTATGAAAGAGCCACGTAAAGCTACACTTGCGTCACAAGTCCCAGGCGCTGCCACTGACTCCCCTCTCCGCCACACTATGGACCCGGCACCCGTACGGTGAATCATGGAACGTTTCAGCTACCGTATGAATAAATGCATTGCAGGCTTAAAATAGTACATTATGCAGGAGATTACCATACTAACCTGTGTGTGTTCAAAACACATGTCAATATACCCGGCTTAATGAATCGACAGTTAACGGAGAACCACTTATTAATATTCATAACAATTTCTAATCCGTTTAAATACGAGACGAAAAGTCTACTCTTTAGGAAACTTCGCAAAATAAATTTTATCTGGAGGTTATGACTGAGTAATGATGTATAAATAAAACTAACTGCTGCACTCAGAGACGTCAAATAAATTTAATGAGTGGTACTTAATGTCAAAAATTTTCTTTTAAATTTAGACTAAAACCCGACCAGAATAGAGACTAGGTTTGAATTGTCATTTTTTGACATTCAGTAGTCATTATCGTTAATTGACGTCTCTGAGTGCGGCAGTTAATATTTGTGACAAGTGACAACTGACGAATAATTTTACTGTCTAATCTATATTCAAATGGAAGAGGTTTGTACAGAGAGGACAATAATACTACGGTTTGTATGGGTAAATATGAGCCAGAAAGTGTCCATTTTATATATAGTAGATTTTTTAAATATGCATATTCGTCTCGCGTATAAATACAATTTGAAAATAGATATCTCTAATCTGCGCTCGTGTAAACTAAGCAATACTATTGCTATGGCCGGTAATCGGGTGGGTGACCAAAATTAAATTGTCCGAAGCTCTTCGGAGGCACGTTAAGCCGTCGTTGGTCGCGAATGCAGTCAGTCGTTAATACGCACGAATCCGTACTGGGCCAACCATGTATAGGGAAGACCTGTGCCCTACCAGTGGGGACATCAAAGGGCTGGTGATGATAATGATGATGACACATTTCTCGTCACAATTCACAGTAACAACAGTAAGATTCCACCAGAAGCTTTCCAAAGTCACATAGATAGTCGGCGATATACCCTTTTAGGGACCCCTTACCCTACGTACGTATGAAAATACGCGTGACGTCATCGGGCGAGATAATATGGAAAATAACACAATAGCAGTTTGATAATATTCAGATGAACGGAGGCAAAGGGAGGTGACGGTAATGTTGCACGACATAATTCGAGGTTACCTGATTAAATAAATATAGTATAATATTATTATGGATGTGTGAATAACTGTGTGATATATAACTGTTGACTGTACACACCTAGGGGGTGATGATACACACACACACACACACGTACGGAAAAGGTTGCCTAGAGCGGCTATAGTTCTTAAAACCGACACACCTGTGTAAAAAGAAACATTTTGAAAAGGGACATATTTGTGCCAGACCTTTACCCGTAGTCGCCTTGTACAACACTCACGGGAGACATGGTGGTGACAATTGTGTCCTGCTCTGCCGTCACCACACGGCATATTAGTACTGTCAACTTATACGGATCCAAAATATTCTATGAAAGAAAATAGAGGTCAAATTTTTTTTTAAAATTGGAAGGAATAACTATCATTAGAATAAGTAGGCACCCTTTTAATTGGGAATGAAAAATTATACATACATTTGGCGGGATAAAAACGCAACTCAAAATAAGCGCTACACGTAACCTCTCCTCCGATTATTCAAGCGCTAAATTAGCGCTGTCACAGCGTTCAAGATGCATAGCTTTCATTTCAATTTATCTGCCTATCTAAAATAAATCGCCGTGCACATTTTCACAGTATTTTAGCGCGGTTTCGGATGGATGGGGTGGCGTTGAGCCTCTGTCTGTCGGGGGGGAGTAGGGGGGACGGTTTCGCACTTACTATATGTTCCGAATAGACAGTCAATCCCTCAAGCAGATTAACGGGTGACGAAATAATCAAATCGTTCGTTTTATACAAGGGAGACGAAACCGACAAAAAGTTTTGAATCCTGCCCGGCTAGCATGACCACCGAAACACGATATGATAAATCCAATTTATCGCTTTGAACCTCAGCCCGCCTGGCATGAACATCGAAACACGATATGATAAAGTCAACACGTTGATTTTCTGTGTTTCTTTCTGTTGCTTGTTCACACAAATCAAACAGACAAACAACCAAAAAGTTCTTAAAAATACTTGACTGAAGCATAAGCAAACATTGTAAAGGTGTAAATGCTTGAAGCAAGCTAAAATCTATTAGCTTGACGTCAACCTGCTAGACCATCTTGGAACCCCATAACACCTGCAATACGATAACAGAAATTTCAAGAGGCCAGCACATTATTAAAACACGACGCGACACGACGTAACGCGACGCGTGTTATGTCGAATCAAATGTATTGTTTTCTATGACCAGAATCACACTGTGAACATTCGAAGCGACGCCGGATGTTCGGTGTCTACACATCGAGTCGCGTCGCGTTTCAATAATGTGTTTCCACCATTATTCATTCCCTTAAGTACCCATAGAGGACAATAATATTACGGGAGCCTCTTTCATTCACATAATTTTAACCCCCTCCTTGGCCTAGTGGTTCGCCCACTAGAATGAAGATCCAGAGGTCCCGGGTTCGATCCCCAGGGGGGCACAACTTTGTGCTCGGTTTGGTTAGTGGTAGGACTTCTTTGAAGTCCGCCTGGCTAGCTACAACCATCTTATCAAAATCTGTCGCCATAATAATAATGTTACAGCATTATTGTGTTCCGACAATATGTGATAAAATAGCCAGCCACTCTGTGGTTGAGGGTTCCAGGTGAAGCTCGATTCCATCTTCAGCCCTTATCATCACTTACCATCAGGAGATTAAGGGCAAGGGCTTCCTTGCCTAACATAAAAAAAGAATTTAAAAAAAGAATGTGCATTTAATCATGTTGGTTGCTCGACAAAACTAATGCGGTTCCGAGACGGTCAATCGGCTTCGCGGCAAGCTCGTCCATTTTCTGAGTGTTACACTCTGTTGCTAGGTAAAACAATTTTTTTTATGTCAAACAAACCAAACAAACATAAAAACTATCTGTTTCACCTAGCAACAGAATGAAACACACAGAAAATGGACGAGCTTGCCGCGAAGCCGCTTGACCGTCTCGGAACCGCATAAGCATGTTACAATCAATATGGCCCTCTCTGTAATGCAGAAACAATTTTCCCCTCTGTGTTCGCAATGCCCGCACAAGTACTTAATCAGTTTGGAATAATTACGTTGTTTGTTTCGCGTTTGATGTTTCGAACATTTGCGTTTGATAATAATGATGGTTAATGTAAATGAAAATCACAGACATAAATGAAAATGCATATTGGTCAGACGTCATCATAGTTCACAAAGGGAAGGTAATATCTATAGATATGTGACAGAAAGGACAATTATTATTTGGATTTTTAGTTGATCATTACATAAAAGTTAGAAAAATTATCAATTACGAAACGCAATGGACGCGGGAATGCACCGCATCAATACTTTATAATTTTTCGAAACTTTTCCAACCATACATACGAGTACATACATACATATGTCACGCCTTTCTCTCACAGCGGTAGGCAGAGATCACTTCTTTCCACTTGCTACGATCCTTACATACTTCTTTCGCTTCATCCAATCCCATCAATCTCTTCATGTATGCCCGTCAGTTTCAGGTACTCTCAGCTAGAATATAGTTCTAACATTTATTTTTATTCTTGATTCGCAAATCAAGAAATAGGTAGTTTAAAGTATTACATGGACTTTGGCAATCATCATCATCATGACGGCCGCCTTGGTCGAATGCTCAGATCGCTGGGTATTGGCCAAGAGGTCCCGGGTTCGAATCCTGGTAGGGGCAAACTTTGTGATGACCACAAATGTTTGTTCCCGAGTCATGGTTGTGTATATGTTTATGTAGTATATTTTCAACATTTATATACATAATTATATTAAAAATATGTCCGTCATCTAGCATCCATAACACAAGTGCTTAGGCTACTTACTTTGGGCTAGATGATAGGTGTGAGTGTAAAAATGTTTATTTGTTTATTACCAGCCCTTTAAATGTTCCCACTGCTGGGGCATGAGCCTTTCCTGGGTATTAACCCTGCAGATGCATCCGGGACCAACGGCATAACGTGCCTTCCGAAGCACGGAGGAACTCGAGATAATAAAATTTTGGTCGCCCATCAAATGACCGGCCTTAGCGATATTGCTTAGTTTGCGCAATCGCAGGCCAAGCGCGCTATGCCACTGAGCTATCTATGTCTGTACCATCTTACATTTGGTAAACATCTTGGTAAAACTTTTTTTTTTAATTACCCTTTTTAAAATAAATAACAAAGTCAATAATCTATTACAATAAATCGTTATTATAGACTGAAACCAATTGAATCTAGTTAATGCTGCATTTTCAATAAAAAGGTGTGCCAAGATTGTTTACCAAATATGACAAGTTAGATGTTACAGACTATAGCGAGTTCCACTTTGGCATTAATTGGCAACGCAGATTCCTTGCTATGGAAAACGGGAACATTTCCGATGGCAATAGGATTGCCGCCAATTAGCTGGTCGACTCCGGATCCGTTTTTCAGCATCCCTTTTTTTAGAGAACACTCTTTACATTTTGAGAGCGGAGCGTTTGAGGGGTCTGCGGCGCCTACGTCGGGTATTGAAAACGAGTTTATCGATACTACGTCACAGCGCTACACAAACAACATGCATAAATCACGCCTATATCCCCGAAGGGGCAGAGGTGAACTAGCACCCAAGTTTCGCCAATCATGCTAGGTCCCATGTAATAGGTGGCGAGCCTATTGCCATTTATAGGGCACAAAAGTCGCAGTACTTTGCTATTGCTAAGTGGTATAAGAGGAACGCTGCTGCCCATTCCTCATAATTGATTTATCCTTAGTCGCCTTGTACGACACCCACGAGAGATTTGGGGTGGTGACAATTGTATTCTACTCTGCCGTCACCACGCGGCTTACACAAACAAAGTGCAAAATATGCCCGTTAAATTGGCACAACACTGGGGTCTAAGAAGGTTCGTCGGAACCGGAGTAGTGGTAATAATATTACATACATACCTACACACGTTTCGCCTATTATGTACGTCCGCCCCCATGTCATAGGGAGCGGACCTATCGAAGTGCATCAAAGTGACCTTATGGTAGGTATAGGCAATTGAACAAAAGTTTTTTCAAGCAATAAACTAATATTTAACAATCCTATCAACAATATGATACACTCGATGCCACATGCAAATTTACCTACTTGTTTTTTTATAAATCTCTTCACTTCATTATAAATACAGAAAAGCCATAAAACATTATGAGAAAATAAATTATCATTTTTATTTACTCTACTTCAGATTGCAAGCTAGCGGTCGTATTGAGAAAAAAAAATCTAACATCTAATGCGGGTATTTTTATAAATACCGTGCATTCAATTCAGCCTTGGTTTGATCTTTGATTTTTAATTAATTAATCTGCATGCTGAATAAATCCATCATTATCGCGTACCAGTGCGAGATTGAAATAGCACATTATTTCGCTCTGGGGGAAAGGTTTTTTATTTAATCCGTTCGTTACCAAGCAACGTCCCTAAAAAACAAATAATCTCTGTTCATTAATAACATAATCACGAATAAGGGCTCGGCTTCTTCCTGTTTAAGATAAGGAAAAACAGTATATTTTATTTGAAAATTAAACTAGAAGCGGCGATCTCGTGGCTAGGTAAAACACGTAACCAGTTTGGAAACCGTCCGTGTATGTATAGAGCCAAAACGTAAACAATTTTGATATGTTTATTTAACGACGTAATGCATTAAAATAAAAAAAAAAGATGTATTTTAAAATTCATTTTAGAAAATGAAAACGAATAGAGACTAAAGAAATAGGTATTACACATATTTATTGTTTGTATTTTATATTAAAAGACTCATCAAGATTGTTTACATTTTATCTCTCGCCTCTCTCCTGTAAACCTAGCGCGGGACGTGGACATAATCTCTCTCCCCCAGTTAACAGTGGTTTGTCTCGAGATTTAGTGGGAGTTAGAGCGATAGGGAATACCTCATAAAACTCCCAGTCGTTTTCCCCGTCCCTCATACCTCCGCCCTTGTCCTTTCCTCGCACATTCTATTTTATAAATGCAATATTTCAGTCACATTTATAATTTGTTTATTAGATTTCTTCTCGTACAAGGTAACAAACATATCGATAATTTTGTAATTCAGACACCACATGTAAAATATTAAGCCACTATTTATTTTGTGCACACCAAAATGTATAAACAAGGCCATAAGCTTGTTAACAATTACAAGGGTATCCATCCCCCTTGCGTTCTAACCACCATCGTCTAGTTGTGTTCTAACCACCCCATCGTTTAGCCGCGGGCCCGCCCCTACAGTAGCTAAATAGTTGGAAGCTGGTCTCACATAGACTAATACGCAACCAATCTTACACTACAGTTAAACGTCGATTAATCGTTCAATTTTAAAATATATGTTCTTTAGTTTAGTCTAGTCTAATATAAAAATCTCGTGTATGTTATCGAACTCTTCAGAAAAGACCAATTTTTTACTTTTTTAATTTTTTTATGTCAGCTTTTATTACGTCGCCTATTTTTATAACCCTAGGTGGCAAGGACAAAACATTAAGTAATTAATTACCTACCTTAATATTTGGACCTTTCGTAGCAACGAGTTCGTAGCAAGGATAATGTAGCATGCTGTGTAGCTAGCTACGGTAACCTAGTAGTAACCGTAGCTAACTTTGTAGTCAAAGCAGATTATTTTAATTCTGTTTCTCGATTGAATTAGATGCTTAGCAACAATGATATTATATTTATTTAAATATAATATCATTGCTTAGCAATGTTAAAATTTGTCGCTTAATTTGGGGCTAAGGATAAAGACAGCGATGAGTAATGCCTCGGCTTCACCCTTCCGATATATAAGCGTGATTAATGTATGTAGGTATGTACTAACCCACTACAGCAGCACTGCAGTGCGGATTGGTAGTTACAACGTAACAATAAATTTTGGTCACCCATCCAACGACGGGCACTCTAACATTTCTTAGTTTACGCAATCGCAGGCTCGATCTGTGTTCCGTTTACGTCAGAAAAAATGAGACAGATTTCAGTGATAAAAATAAACGCTTTTTGGCTTTGTGAAATTGTGGAAACTATCGAATGCAGCTTTAAAATCGTAATCCTCTTAATATGAGAGCAAAAAGCCCGGTTGCCACGAAGTCCTGTGACGTATCACGTGCGCCAATTGATTCATTCCGTAGGTTCTAGCGCTCCACCACAGTTGAAAAAGATAAATATTGGACAAACAGTCAATCGTACTCTGTATGGCTGGTTAAACGGATAGAGTCGATGTAAAAGAAGCTTTTTTAAATTTTTATTTACCGGTTTTTGTACGCGGTTTGAGGTTTGGTGTTTAATGACGGGATTAATTAAATGATTGGTTGTCAACGATTTGTAGGCGTATGTGATTTATTTATATGTTGCTTACGTATACGTTCTTTAATTTTATTTATTGAGATCAACAAAAATTTACATTAATGTAGTAATATTTTGGCAAAGGCATCTAATAGCGCAGGACGACGATTGTGAAGCAATAAATTTTAGTACATTTAACGATAACATTTTTCACCTCGTAAACATAGCCCAATTTTAATTATTCATTATTTATTTTTCTTTACGAAATATTGCTTACGATAAAAGGTGTTAGCAACGAAATTTTTTTTAACATAAGACTTCCTCGAGTTGAGGCACTGATTGCACCTAAGAAGACTAAAATTTTATCGTTAAAACGTTATCACTCAAGTATTAAAAAGGTAATATAGGATTTACCGTCACATATCGGCACTTCACAATCCTCTACGCAAAAGGTGACAACTGCATGCACTATACACAGCAAAATTATCTGTTAAACCCCATGTAATAATGGTCCAGTCCAGTGCTGTCTAAAACCACCCCATGACGTTTATGACAATATTCTTAGGAAACACTTCAGTAACTTCTTTCAATTCTATTCTATTCTAACTAGGTAGTATGAGGTAAACTTGCTTTCAGACACCTATTACAAAAATTAAATATGCATTGAAGTAACCTTGCACATGCTTTCAAGTCAATTATCGGATTAAAATCTGCGTTGTTGCTAAACCGAATGCGGTGTTGGTCTGCGTTTTCATTGGCCAGACGCTGATAGTAATAATTTATTTCACGACCCATGTAGAGTTGAAAGGAAAAATAGGTTAGAAAAAGTTCGAAAGTCTCGATGCGGGAATCGAGCCCGCGTCCTCCGCATTCCGGGCAGATACGTTTACCACTTGGCCAACCAAGAGGTTTGTGGATAATTTTTCTAACATTTATATTATTATAATATTCAAATAATAATAAATAAATAATAAATAATTTTTTTTTTTTTTTTACACTCACACCTATCATCTAGCCCAAAGTAAGTAGCCTAAGCACTTGTGTTATGAATACTAGATGACGGACATATTGTTAATATAATTATGTATATAAATGATGAAAATATACTACATAAACATAGACACACCCATGGCTCGGAAACAAACATTTGTGGTCATCACAAAGTTTGCCCCTACCAGGATTCGAACCGGGACCTCTTGGCCAATACCCAGCAATCTGAGCATTCGACCAAGGCAGCCGTCAAGATAATAATCAACAATAATAATTATGAATTCAACAAGTATTAGTTTGTACATTGCTATTGGATTTAATTGAAAGTTCTTCAGAGGACCATTGCGATGCTGCTTTAGATATTATGTTAGCTGCCCTATCAGGCATAAAAACAGGACACAAATGGTCTGAATCCTATTTAAAGAATGAACAAACTGGTGGCGATTTACATTTGTATAGCGTCTTATCGTCAAAAAATTTCGGCCAATATTTAAAAAATTCAAGATCTACGACACACTTTGTAATATGCTGTACGATCAAAGAGTGTCTTGTCGAACGGTGAACTTGACGTCACCAAGCTTTAAGTTATAGTGACGTCTCGAAAAAGTATGCAGCGTGAAAAAAGGCCGCACGATCGATGGAGGCGTCATTAGAAACCAAGAATAGGTACTTTGAAAGTGTTATTATTTATCTGAAACTTTTTTTTTCTACACTTACACCTATCATCTAGCCCAAAGTAAGTAGCCTAAGCACTTGTGTTATGGAAACTAGATGACGGACATATTTATAATATAATTATATATATACTACATAAGTTGAAAATATACTACATAAACATATACACAACCATGGCTCGGAAACAAACATTTGTGGTCATCACAAATTTTGCCCCTACCAGGATTCGAACCCGGGACCAATACCCAGCAATCTAAGCATTCGACCGAGGCGGCCGTCGACCTTTTAAAAGAATACAGGACTGCCGCCAGCCTTGCATTGGCGTCGAACGTTTGTCGTTTTACTTATAGACTACAATGGTCGGCAAGACTATAATCTCACATATAAACCAATAAATTTAGCTTTTTAATTAAAATACACTACTTACTGCCGCACTGTGCACTGCAGACAATTCAAAACTAGTCACTATTCTTGCCAGGTCTATGGTCTAGATTTAATTGAATTTTTTTGACAATAGGTAGTCATTAAAGTTATTTGGCATCTCTGAGTGCGGCAGTTATATACCTACATACAATTGTAAAATTTGTTGAAGAAAACAGACTATTTTGTATATAATATAGTACGTCTTCCGAAACACGGAGGCACTCAAACTAAAGATCTCTACATATTTAACAGGAAAATACCCCGGGACGTGGACAGGACGGGGACGGGGCCTCTCTCGTTCAAAACGCCCTGTGCACGTCCCGTCCGTGACTCTGTCACATATGTCCTTCATGGTACATTTTGTGTAAAACTATATTTCTGCAGTCCCCGTTCCTGTCCTGTCTACGTATTTTCCCGTTACGTATGCAGAGACCTTAATATATTGACTATCCATCCAATGACTGACCTTAATGAACATTACTTAATTTTCGCAATCGCATGCCAAGCGCCCAAGCCACAGCGCCATTGAGCTCCTATTGATCGTATTGATTTTTTTTGGGAGACTATTTGTTTTTCATAACCACAGAATACAAAAAGCAGAAGCCCGCATTTCAGAACACAGACAAACCCGCCTCATTTCCCCGTACGCATAGCTTTTTGTCAATAAAAATTGAAACTTCATGCTTCATTTTTGTACACGTAATAAACATGAAAAGATATTGCGTAGAATCACAAATTTAAAGGATATTCTTCAAAGAACCCAACATTATATAATATTAGTACAGATTTTACTACATAAATCAACATGATGTATTAATATTATAGCAATATTATGTTCATCAGTGACTTCTGGCACCAATAACTCTTCAAGGATAATCTTCTCTATACAAGCCAGCATCGACTAACCCTGAAGTCTAACTAGACTAGCGTGGATGCAGAGATTCCCTTTCACGGCTATTAGGTTACGATTTCCGCAAGACCGGACACCGGAAGACTGTCTCATAATAAAACTTGGAACGTAGGTGTTGCACAACTTGTAGCTTCAACGGAACGCGTAAAGCGTATCACACACAACGAAGATACTATTAGGGTTCAACTAAGAAAATGCTTTTTTTTGCTGAAAATCTAAATTTTTAATTTTTTTGTTTAAATAACAAATTTATTTCATTAAAATAGTCACCATTATTATCTATACATTGCTGCCATTTAAAAGGAAGGTCATTTATGCCTTTGAGATAGAACTCCTGCCGCACTCAGAGACGTCAAATAACGATAATGAGTCCTTAATGTCAAAAAATGACAATTCAAAACTAGTCGCTATTCTTGCCGGGTCTATGGTCTAGATTCAATTGAATTTTTTTGACATTAGGTACTCATTAAAGTTATTTGACGTCTCTGAGTGCGGCAGTAAGCATCTAGACTGGCCAAACTGTGTAAAAGCATTTTGTACTGCCTCCTGGGAAGAAAACTTCTTGTCACGTAAATAATTGTCCAAATCACGAAAAAAATGGTAGTCCGTTGGAGCAAGGTCTGGCGAATACGGAGGACGACGAATGGTTTCTAACTGCAGTTCCTGAAGGGTCAAAACGGTTTCTCGTGCTGTATGAGGCCTCGCGTTGTCATGGAGCAATAATGGTGAAGATCGATTCATGAGTCGGGGCTGTTTTACTGCTAGTTTTGCCAACATTGTTCGGAGTTCGGCACAATAGACATTTGCCGTTATTGCTTGACCAGATCGGAGAAATCTATAGTGAATAACACCATGCTGAGACCACCAAACATTTTCTAAAGATATAAAAATGATCAATATGAATTAGTAGCTTTGAAATTATGAATTAATTTGGTTTGTCAAAAAGTTGTATCATAGTTAGCCGTTGTTGTTATTGTCGTTATTATAATTCTATGTGTTTTGACTGGGCTCACTGAAAACCAGCGTCCCGGCGCATACCGTGACTTAAAGCTGAGTGGGTACCATTTTGGGCATATTACTTGTTTCTTTTTGTATGAATTTTTGTTATTTAAATTAATTCTGAATATTTATAATGAATTTGGTATTTAATTTTTGATTATGCTCCAAATAAATATTTATCATTTCATTCATTTCAAACAGTTGCCATTACATTTTTATTGGTAAGTTTTGCTTTAGGACACTGTTGTGGCGATTGACCTGGGGTCAGCCATTGCATTTTTCTTTTACTCATAAAGAATCCAATATTCCCTCATTTCTGTACCGATTCAACAAGGCAACACAAGTTTCAACACGCGTTTCTTTCTGCAGATCAGTCAAATCATGAGGCACCTATTTTTCGTATTTTTTATTTTATTGGTTTGGCACAAATGAGTCAATATTGTGGGCAACGTTAAACCATGCCGCTAATTCCTGGGTAGTTTGACTACCCAGGAATTAGCGGTAAAATGGCGGTCTTCCTCGTGGCTCGTTCTTCAAGTCGAAGTTCCCATCACGAAAGCGTGTAAACCAAAATCGCATGGTGCGTTCATTAGCAGACCCCTCACCAAATGCAACATTGATATTGCGGGCTGTTTCTGCCGCGTTACTTCCGCGCCGGAACTCGTATTAAAAAATCACTCGTATTTTCGCAGATGCAACTTAGACAAGAAAGATGAATAATCTTTCTTGTCTAAGTTAAATAACAAAAACAATTGAAAATCTCTATTCAAATGTTTCACATTTTTTAAAAAAAGAACGTCATAGAAACCTTGTGAAAAAAGTTTCATTCGAAAACCTCAAACCATGAAGATTCTATGTCAATTCAAAAAACCTATTACAATAAAACGGCAATTTCAGACTTTAACCCCTATTATTTATTATATATTATCTTCGACGTATCGCTCACCATACTATTCAACAGACCACCACACACAATGAATATAATATAATGTTTACCTTACAATACCGGCCGATATGTGAGACACATCTTTACATGCCAACGACATCTTAAGATGTCGACACATTTTATATGTTGAGATATGGAACGAATCAGGCGGAGAGATTCCGATAGAATACCGTAGTTGCGATATATTATAATATCTTACTTGCTTTATATTCACTGTGTGTGACTAGCTTAACTGTTTTCTAAGTTGTGTTCGTTATTAGCGATTTGCTCGAATAACTTCAAAGTACTCATCGATGAGTATCTTATCGTATCGTATGAGTACCTATGCATGAATATTTTGCAGAAGACAATCTTACTTTTAATTAGTCCTGTTGTGTAAAGAGTCGAGAAACTAGACTACGTCCCGGCTTCTGTTGCTTTTTGTGAAGCAACATTCTCAAAGGTGGATTTGTGATTAAGAATACTTTCTGTAACTGCTTTGCGACTATCACGCAGGCTGTAGGTATAATTTCAAAGTCGTCATCTTTTTACTCTGTTCCCGTTTGTTTTGGGTCGGCGCAGTATGTTTTCGCTTCCATTAATATCGGCCAGAAAAAAAGGCTTGTGATGAATAGATAGAAAACTGATTGAAATTACCATGTCGAGAGAACGATGAACGGAGAGAGTGATAGGGATCATGGCATCATTCCAATCCATCTGCTCAAGGTTTTGGCTTAGGTTTTACAGCCGGCCGCCTGCCTGACACCAACTCTCTTTGGGTAAGCTGTTGTTAGTGGTTTGCCCTCTTTCCTACCATTCGATTGCCCAAGGCTTTTTGATGTTCACCGGGCAATCTCCCTTAGTCGACTTATTCAATACCCTTGTGCTGAGTAGGGGCTGGCACATTAGTTATTTTTTCGCTTCCAGGCCACCATGGAAGATACAAGGTACGGTCAATTGCGCTCATACTAACCAAAACTGTGTCTGTCTTCAATCGACTGTCAACTTTAACTTCTTTGTAGTAAAGCCGAAGTCGATTGAAAAAAAATGGCTTTTAGTGTAAAGCTGACATACTGGTTGACTGTATAAAATCAAACTGCACCCTCTTAAAAATAATACACAATGTCACAGGTATACGGAACCGATAATCGTACAGGATTGATTCTAAAACAAATTAAACAAACACAAAAAATGTAGTCTCGTTAACTCACCATATTATGATTCGTGCACGAGTTTTGAATGCACTTTGCGAAAACGTATTATTGGCACCGCCCGTGACTCTTATTCCGAAGTCGATAGGGATGACAATAGTCTGGAGAGCGCTTAATCCAGAATTTGCTATTGACTTTTCGTTTTTCGTTGTTAAAAGTGCCGAGACAGCAGTTCGGGGAATAAGGATAACTTGGAAATCTCTTCTTCGTTTACGTTTTCGCGCATTATTGTGTTGTGTGGATACTTTTCCAATTCCCGTTTTTTTTTCTGTGTTAAAACTCTGTTTTATTAGACTCCAATTGGTTTGACGGTCAATATTGACGTGCCTGGTTCTAAGAGTAGGATTACATTCGGCGTCCAACACTATTCCAAATCTACATTCACCATTACGGCTGCTGTGTCATTCGTAGCTTCTCGAACCTTTATTTACATCATCACCATCATCTCTATGACCTGACCCCGTAATATGTAAGCCGAATTCTGTTGCTCTGGTTCTGGTTATTTTTCTCAATGAGTTAGAGAGATGGGTGGACCAAAGCAACTGAAATCGGCTTAAAAACCAATTAATCCGTCTGTAGCACTTAATACACTTTTCCATTTTGAAATTTTGACACTTTAATATAATTTTAATGTGTCTCCGAAAAGGACTCTTATTTCCTAGGCTTTACTTAAATACATACATACATACATAAATCACGCCTATATCCCCGAAGGGGTAGGCAGAGGTGAACTAGCACCCACGTTTCGCCAATTATGTTAGGTCCCATGTAATAGGTGGCGAGCCTATTGCCATTTATCGGGCACTAAAGTCGCAGTACATTGCTATTGCTAGGTGGTATAAGAAGAACGCTGCTGCCCATTCTTCATCATTGATTTATCCTCAGTCACCTTGTACGACACCCATGGGAGAGATTTGGGGTGGTGACAATTGTATTCTACTCTGCCGTCACCACGGCTTTACTTAAAACATTCCTCAATATTCAACAGATGTTTTTTGACTCGCAAAAACTTTCGTTACTTGGAAAGTAAATTCTAATAATTCACATGTCTCTTACTTCACTGAATAAAGCGTCCCTCGATGTTTGTAAGACGAGACAGTGTCATTATTCGTAAGTTTAAATTCTTTTGTTATGTCTCGTAAGCCTACAATGTTTATTTTTTTAGCTAAAAATAGATTAAAGGTTACCGCTCATTAGACCCACGCGGCACCCGACCAGCACCGACTCGCCCGCCGCTCGGCTAACCAGTGGGCAACGCGTGTTCAACTAGTGGTGCTAACGTGTATTAGTGTGTGTAACCTGGAGTCACTAATCATACAATGATATTTTCGAACTTCTTCGCTAAATCCTTCTTTATTCATTTTGAAAGCATATTCCATACGTCCAACGTAAAAAAGAAAGCCTGGAAATGACGCTTCCCCTAGCATTGTGCTTGCGTGAACCGCTCGCAGGCCACGCGCTGTCCTCTTGATGTCCGCCCGTGGACGCCCTAAGACCGAGACGAGCCAGCGTTGTGGAGTTGATGTAGTGAGCGCACATCCATACAAATCCATATAAATAATACAAGCCGCGCGAGGCGTTGCGGTACGGATCTTGTGCTGGGTGGCTCTTATGAGTTTTACCCTTTATGTTCAGGGAACATAACTGTTAAGTTTCCTTTAGCTTTACCTACGACAGTCCTCAGTTACAATTTATTATGACTTAAACAGATCTAGCAAACGTCAACTGTGATTGGGGTTAATAATATAGAGATAAGTCGACTATTCTGCTCAGATAACCGGCAGCCGACGAGACCATTCTTTGCTAGTCTATGAGCCACTACTGTCCTTTGAGTCGTTCCATTGAATGAGTTCAGAACCAGGCGTTCTGAAATCATTCATCAACATTTAGTTATTTGAAACATTATTTACGTGCTCAATTGAATTGGTTTCTAATTTACATTTTTACAAGAAAACTTCCAAAACATTATTGTGATGATGAATTAAACTCACGTCCACTCTACTAGCTACTACTCTCACTTTCAGTATCAGGCTCAAGGTTTTGGCTTAGGTTATACAGCCGGCCGCCTGGCTGGCACCAACTCTCTTTGGGTATACTGTTGTTAGTGGTTTGCCCTCCACCAATCGGGTGTCCCAAGATGATAATTGGCCTACATCGGGAAATCTCCCTTAGTTGACTTTTACGACACCCATAAGATGAGTCGGGGCTGGCACATTCTACGTTATTTGTTCGCCCCCAGGCGAGCATAGAAGACAACGCTTAAAAATATAATAAATTAAAAAATACAAAAACTGCGCCTCGGATGATTTTGTAAGCATTTCTATTTCACATTATTTTCATACTCATTGTTGTTGTGTTCGGGAAAACCTAGTCTTTATTTCCATTCAGGGCAAGGTTGCACTTCAATTTAATGCGACCCAATTCCGTTCTTAGCCGTATGGTGACGGCAGAGTAGAATACAATTGTCACCATCCCAAATCTCTCTCGTGGGTGTCGTACAAGGCGACTAAGGATAAATCAGTGATGAGGAATGGGCAGCAGCGTTCCTTTTATACTACCGTCCTGACAATGTACTGCGACTTTTGTGCCCGATAAATGGCAATAGGCTCCCCACCTATTACATGGGACTTAACATAATTGGCGAAACGCGGGTGAGAATTCACCTCTGCCTACCCCTTCGGGGATATGGGCGTGATTTATGTATGTATGTATGTAATTCCGTTCTTACATTGAAGAAGGATTTAAGTTATAAAATGGAATAAAAATGTTTAAAACACTTGTATACATTTATTTACTAGCTTCTATTTCTCGAGACTTTTCAGAATCTTGTCTTGTCTAAAGTTCATCATCATCACCTGGCCTTTAATATTCCCATAGTTTTGGGACACATGCCTTCCCTATGTGCGGGATATAGGGAGTAATGGGCCATAACCCAGCACCTTACCCTAGTGTGGATTGGTGTATGGTACAGAACTAGGTACAGCCTACAGAATGATTTCAGGACTAACCAATGCCTTCAAAAAACCTGGAAGGACATGAGATAATAATATTTTTACCCAACTATTGACTGCTTAATTTTGCTTATTTTATGCAGTCGCAAGAAGATTCGCAGTAATGACCCAATAAATCACGCACATTACAGTTTGCCATCAACATATATTTTTTTATATTATTTTTTGTAAAACTTTTTTATTTAAAATGGTATTAATTATTTACTTCTCCAACAGATTCGTAAACGTCCAATGAAATAATTATCCTCGGCTGTTCTACAAATAACGTAAATCACGCCTATATCTGCTGCCGCCCATTACTCGTCACTGTCCCTAAGGGCCGGTTTTTTGATCCATAGTTAACAGTTAACTAATTGTTAAAATTGTTACTTATCTTTAAATATCACTGATATTAAACAATTAGTAACAATATCAGACTGATATTTATCAATTTGTAACATTAGTAACATTAGTAACTAAAATTGATATTAATGGTTACGGTATCAGACTTATATTTAGCAATTAGTAACAGTTTTTAACAATTGGTTGAGATAACTATGGATCAAAAAACCGGCCCTTAGTCGTCGTCGACGGCACCCACGGGAGAGATGGGGGTGGTGACAATTGTATTCTGCTCTGTAGTCACCAAACGGATGTCGTCTGTTTTTAACCGTCGATAAAGCGGAGGAGGTTACTCAATTCGTACCCGTATGTTTTTATGGGATACATTTTTAATAAAAATGTAGTCAATTGTTTTCGTATCTGACTACATGGTAACCGCCAACAGAAAAACACAGTTGGTGTCTATTATTAAAACGGTGCAGTGAAAATAAGGCACAGAAACAAAATTCCATACGATAACATCCTATTGACAACGAACGCGAATTCCGGTCCGGGTATGTAATGAGATGATGCAGACGCACCGGGGATGCAGACGCACCGAGTCAAATAAATACCAGACAGTATTTATATGCTTAGCTACATGCAATTTTGCATTGCAGACGGCGGTACAAGCAGGGGTGACGAACGCCACGCAAGCGGTTGTTTTACAAGTGTGATGCATAGTTAACTTATTTACATACATACATACATAAGCTACGGATACATCCCCGAAGGGGTAGGCAGAGGTGAACTAGCACCCATATTTCGCCAATGATGTTAGGTCCCATGTAATAGGTGGCGAGCCTATTGTCATTTATCGGGCACAAAAGTCGCAGTACATTGCTAGGTGGTATAAGAGGAACGCTGCTGCCCATTCCTTATCACTGATTTATTCTTAGTCTTCTTGTACGACACCCATGGGAGGGATTTGGGGTGGTGATAATTGTACTCTACCTACCCTGCCGTCACCACCGTAACTTATTTAACAGTCTGATATTTAACCATTAATCACAATTTTTAACAATTGGTTGAGTCGCCGGTTTTTTGATGCATAGTTTACTTAACCAATTTTTACTAATGGTTAAATATCAGACTGATATAACATAATTATATTAAAAATATGTCCGTCATCTAGTATCCATAACACAAGTGCTCAGGCTACTTACATTGGGCTAAATGATAGGTGTGAGTGTAAAAATATTTACTTATATATTTATATTTATATTATGTCAACCATTATTATCAAAAAACCGGCTCTAAATCCTTATTATGAATCAATTTCGTGTGAAGTAGTTAAATAATGTAAAACAAAACTACAAAATATTTTTAAAAAACACCAACCGCTCTATTCATAAAACACTGTTTTTAAACTAAATCACTGATCTGTCTCTTTTTGGCAAACTGTGGTTACACTGTGATGAAAAGTTACAGATCAGTGATTTAGTTATAATAGTGTTTAGAAACTGATTTGTTATTAAGAATAAGAGTTCATTATTTTTGTTAACACATAACTAATTTTAAACATGCAAATGAATTTAACAATTACGGAAAGATGCCATTCCGATTTCTGGGAGGTTTCTAAAATAATTGATCGTGAGCAAATGATGTAACTCCGTAATAACAATTGACAAAATGTGAATTGAAAATGCAAATTTCAAACTTGACCGCTCTACTCCAACGGACGTGAATCAAAAACACCAAATTGATATTGAGAATGTTGGGCGCTGATTTCATCGGCGAAAATCGTGAATGCATTCGGTGCTGTAACAATTTTGTTCCTGGAAATTATGGTGGATCGACACAAACAAACTGGTTTAGTATTTCATATAAATACTCGATGACTTCAAACAATGGCGATCACTTACATTTCGATTATCTATTGTGTTGTTAAAAAATCCGATGAAAATGAGAAACTTGTGTCATGTTGCCTCGTGAACGTTGTTTCGATATAGACAAAAAGAGATAGAGACAGAGAGAGAGATATCACTTCTCGGCGAGAGGAAAAGAGAAAAAATAAATTGGAAAATTATTTTTTAAATAAATCTTTTGCGATTAATTGAAATAGTTTATTGCTCGACTAATAAACTTGGTCTGAGTTTTAAATAATCGTCTGTTTCATAGTAAAACGAAAAAAGAGCATTATTGATATATAGCGTATTAGACCCACGCATCCGGCATCCGACCAGACTGGTTTTATTCAAGACAACGCTCTCTTTCGTCACTTGTAAGGTAATACATACATACATAAATCACGCCTCTATCCCAAGCCAATTAAGTTAGGTCCCATGACTCCCATGTAATAGGTGGCGAGTCTCCTGCCATCCGTATATATAAGAAATATAATCAGCCCTAAAATTATTGCATAATAAAGCAAAACAGTTATAAGAGCTATGAGGCAATCATCAGACATCAATTAGTGTCTGCTTTGATGCGTCCACCGCTGAAAGTAGACCTCCCCCAAAATTTTATTGAACGGACCCGTACTGGGTTTTGACCGAGTATTAAGCCAACGTCCAATTACGAATCTGGGGCCTACTATAATGGAACGAAAATCGAAACTATGGTCCAAATTTCGCACCATTATTCTTTATCAGACCAAAACTTCGTTCGAGCTAAAATCGTTTCACATTGATTACTTACTGCCGCACTCAGAGACGTCAAATAACGTTAATGAGTACTTAACGTCAAAAAATGACAATTCAAAACTAGTCTCTATTCTTGCCGGGTATATGGTCTTGATTTGAATGAAAAATTTTGACATTAAATACTCATTAAAGTTAATAGACGTCTCTGAGTGCGGCAGTAAGTTATTATTAGTTCTAATCGTGAATGAAAATTCAACTTTGACAGAATATTCGTTCGGATTTTTAATCTCAATTTGGCGAAACCAAAATTGCTAACTTTGGATTTTCGTAAGTGAGATTTGGGATAGTGATAATTGTATTCAACTCTGTCGTGTGGTTACGGCAGAGCAGAATACAATTGTCACCACCCCCATCTCTCCCGCGGGTGTCGTTCGGTACTAAGGGTTACAACAGCAATGAGTAATGGGCAGCAGCGGTCCTCTAAGACCACCTAGCAATGTACTGCGATTTCAGTTTCCCATAAATGGCAATAGGCTCGCGACCTATAGCATGTTACCTAGCCTAATTGGCAAAACGTAGGTGTTAACTCACCTCTGCCTACCCCTTCGGGGATATAGGCGTTGATTTGTGTATGTGAATATGTATTATGTAATATTTATTCTAATTCACTGCACAAACCTGTAGCTTCCAATATCATGTCCATCTCCAAGCGCGTGGCTCGCATTTTATAATACGCTTGCCGTGAAAATTCCACTTGAGATGTTCGAGCTATGTAGTGTGAAATATTCTGTAGTCATGGCGAAATATTTTTCCGAGCATTCTTAAGGTAAATGCTTCTTTCCCCATAATTTATTGTTAGTCGTGTTTGCTTCACATAAAGCCCACTTCACATAAAATTGCTTTTTTCACAAAAAGTTGAACTAGAACAGAAAATTAATTATTTGTTTATTTATTAGCAAAACCAACAGTTAGAATAATAATATATCACAGTTCTTATATCACGTTTAAATATTTGAAACCGTTTTTTTACTCACACGTTTCAATGTTTACTTTATTTCTTTGACGATTCATAAGTGTATGTAGGTAATGATACTTTTTATTATTCTATACTAATATTATATTTTAAAGCTGAAAAGTTTGTTTATTTGGTTGGTTAAACGCGATGATCTCAGAAACTACCTGTTCAAATTGAAAAATTCTTTTTGTGTTGGATAATCCATTTATCGAGGAAGGCTATCAACCGAAATTAACGCGAGCAAATCCGCAGGCAACCATATTTTTATTCTATTGTAATGCATCAATCGTGTTTCTGCGTTCGGGAAACCGCCCGCGTTTACCGCGCACAACTGTCGCGCCAATCTGAGCACAGCCTAAAGTAACACTGATTTGATCGAATGATCAACTCAATGAGTCTTTACACACGGCCATAACAAATAAATTCATATACGTGGCGATTCCGTGGCTCTTTGTCAGTCACATATTATATATCTATGGTCACATCAGTGATATTCATTGCTTTTGAGTCGTATAAGTCCAGATCTCAGAATTGTAATCGTCTCCGTCGATAAGGAAAGTCGAAATATATTATTGGGGGTTAAAGTATTAAATTGCCGTTATTTACTGAAAATCGAAATTGTTTATTTTTTAGTTTATGACAAATTTATTTAATCAAAATAGTTACCAGTATTATTTATACATTGCCATCTAATAGGAAGGTAATTTATGACTTTGCGATAGAAATCTGAGGATTTAGACTCCACAAACTGTGTGAAAGCATTTTGTACTGCCTCTTAGAAATAAAACTTCTTGTCACGTAGATAATTGTTCAAATCACGAAAAAATGGTCGTCCGTTAGAACAAGGTCTGGCGAATACGGAGGATGACGAATGGTTTCTAACTGCAGTTCCTGAAGGGCCATAACGGTTTTTCGTGCTGTATGAGGTCTCGCGTTCTCATGGAGCAATAATGGTGAATATCGATTAATGAGTCGGGCCTGTCGGTCTTTCGGGGCCCCCTGAGGATGGGGGCCCTGGGCACGTGTTCCCTTATGGTAAAGACGGTACTGACGGTAAGCCGTTTTTTCCAACTGCACCGAGGTGGGTTATCATCATCATCATTTCAGCCGAGATACGCCCACTGTTGGGCGTAGCCCATCCCCAAGGGCCTGGTGATGATGAGATCCTGATGCCGAACCAGAACACTTGTCTTACGCAATTTATAGTATTCTGCTAAAATCACTTGACTACAATACTAATGCGCTAAGGAAAAACGCATATTTAAAGTTTTTTTTGGATTTCAATGCAATTCGAAAAAATTAAAGCAATAAAAAAAATTATATTGTGAATTTATTAGTAGTATCACGAACATGAATAAGTAGGGCGAAACCCCTAAATATATCGATCATACAGAGAGCATGCAGCGACAATTTATTAAATATTTGTACTACCGTACTAAACGCCTGTACCACTTTGCGGGATACTTTAATCTGTGCAAAAAGTTCCACCGTTGTTCTACTTTAAAAATAGGAGCGACATTTCAAATTGTATTTTGGTGACAACGTGTTTTAATAACGGAATTTACTTTAAGCGTGGTGTCTACCTGAAAATATCTTTTTTCAGAGGTGATGCGCTTTCCGTCGATGGAATTAGTGTGTAGCAGACTTGTAAATAAAGAGCATGACCTAGATCTATTTACATGAAGGGTATCTAAGAGAAAACTTTTTTTTTCAGTACCTACATGATTCTAGTCATATTGCAAACTTTATATTATTATTGACATAATTTCTATCTTAAGTATTTTTAATAATTTATTTTATTGATTCAATAATTAATATATATCTATAACCAGTAATTGACTTGCAATATTTTAGCTCAAATATCTTCTCCGTGCCCTGTTCCCAGTCTATCTGGGGTCGGCGCAGTAAAATTCATTTATTCATATCTGGTATGATTACAATACACTTATGAATCGGAAAGACGCTAGATACCGAAAACCCGTGTGTCCAAGAAAAAAAATAGGGGAGTGCGCAGCATGCCTCAGTCTGTAATGATAGGTCTCCCAAACCCGCCCACGCCCCGATCCGCAAAGAAGCGCCGACCCTGCCGCGTTCAATACCAAGATGATACTAAACGCATCAGGGCCCAACATCAAGCCATCCACTCCCTTTTGATTCATATCATCCATCACATCGTTAAGGTGCTAGTGATGAATGAATGTCTATACATTCTATAAAAGAGACGGAACGGACCATGTAGAAAGAGCGATGAATGGAGAGAGTAACTGGAATGACAACATTCCAATCCATACTGCTCAAAGTTTTGGCTTAGGTTTTACAGCCGGCCGCCTGCCTGTCACCAACCCTCCATGGGTATGCTGTTGTTGGTGGTCTGCCCTCCACCATTCAGGTGCCCCAAGGCGCTTATTGGTCTACGCCGGGCAATCTCCCTTAGTCGACTTTTACGACACCCATGGGATGAGTCGGGGCTGGCCTATTCTACGTTATTTGTTCGCTCCCAGGCCAGCATAGAAGGCAGGTTCATTCATAGGTATAAGGTATTATTAATCGTCACATAAATACGTTGAACATTGGAAACATGTGTATCAAAGGCAAAAGGTTTCCAATATTTTGAACGTGAGTAAAGTTATAACATAATTGTAGCTGTCGGTTTGCTTAATTAATATACCTACTAATAATTAACTTTCTGCTTTAGTACTAGGAACTGTGTCAAAAAGTAATACCATTGAAACACCATTGTGACTTTTTGTGAAAAAAGCACTTTTATAAGAAGGCAGCGAATGTAGAAATCACGACTAACAAAAGTTATAGCGAAAGACCCCCACCCCAAATTGGGTGGGACAAGAACAGCTCTATGATGTTAGTCCTTGTACGAGAAACTTCACTCGTGACATTATAATAATATTGTTATTAAACGAATTGATGTTTTTAAGATGAAAGCAGTACTTTATTTTTTATTTACAACAAAGCGTTGTCCTAAGTGATTTTTATCAAAGGCCGCCTTAATCAATTTAGAGCATCTGAATGTGAAAGCATCTGTCTAACATTATTAGATAGAACTCAGGAGGGAAAAAGTGATTTATTATTTATTTTTATCAGACATGTTACACCGTTATACACGAAGAGGGTTGGTGTCGTAGGCGGCCGGCTGTAAAACTTGAACCAAAACCTTGAGCATAGTATGGATTGGAATGTTGTCATCCTAATCACACTCTCCGTTCATCGGTCTCCCGACATGGTCCGTCTCTTTTCTATACATTGATTCATCACTAGCACCTTTCCGGTGTGATGGATGATACTAATTGAAGGTGACTCAATTAATAGCTAGAAGACGTCTGACCGATGTGGAAGAGGAAATACTTTCTTTCAGCTAAAGAATAACAGTAACCTGTCACGTGTTTTTATTTCTTTATCAAATAATTTGCAATGAAAAACAAATACTTAAGCCCCATTCTGATTTGCCTTTTCCACTACGCTGTCCCGTTATACGAAATGAGAATCAGACGGAATTATCATGCGTCCGCCCAAACCACTTCTTAATCGCCATAACCGCATCAACAAAGCAAGGGCTATCTACGAATCGCTGTAGGCGAATACGGAGCGCGCGGGGCTTAGCCAAGTGGCCTATCTATTCGAATGCATAGAATACAAATGTATGAAACTGACGTATTAAGCCTCACTCAATCAGCAGCAGTGGCGGGACGGTGGCGGTGGCGAACCCGAACAAACGTTGACCGCGCTGGTTTGAATAATGTCCTTATGTTACCTACGTTACAACTGCCCGCCACCGCTACCACCACCGCTGACCGCTGCAGTTTGAGTGAGGCTTTACAGAGAAAACTTGGCGACTGTCATGTCAAATGTAAGAGACGGTGCCAAAAATTAACAATTTTGTAATTCTATCTAAACCGTGTTGTGACGGCAGAGCAGAATACAAATTGTCAACACCCCCATCTGTTCAGCTCTCCATGAGCAGCAGTTCCTCTTAGACCACCTAGCAATGTACTGTAATTTCCGTGCCCGATAAATGAAAATAGGCTGGCCACCATGGCATCTAACATAATTGGCGAAACTTGGGTGTTAATTCACCTCTGTCTACCCGTTCGAGGATATTTCACTCATATTATTTGTTGTAGTTGTAGTATTTCTACATAAGTTGTTATTAAAAAATATAAATATTTTTTTATTTCCCCATACAAATTATTAGGCCATTATAGCAAAATGTAAAATTTTTGGATGGCAAAATGGAATTTTCCAAAATAAGTTTTATAATTTAAAATTTTTGATATGACCAATAGTTTTTTAAATATGATTTTATGTGATTAGCATGGGTGTGTTCAGGGTGTGCGTTCTTTTTGTTACATGTCGCATATACTAATTCAAGAACCCTAACAAAGAAACGTGATTAACATTTGCATACCTCTCCGGTCAGTAATTCATATATGTACTTGCGTTAACATCCATCTTCCCAGCTACGTCAAACTTGCCCACCCTTCCCTAAACCTTCAAGGTGTCATACCTGTTCTTAGCTACGTAGCGAAACGAGGATTGTTTGTGTATGTATAATTAGGCCACTGGTTCAAAGTCGCTTAGGGAGATACGCAGAGATCAGTGCTCGGAATACCAGGAATCTCTCAAGGAGCATATAGGAGGCATAGCTCACCGCATTAAGCTGAAGTGGAGTGTGCTGGTTGTATTTGCCATAGAATCGTTGATGCGAACAGCTTGTAAGCCACGTGAATCAGTAAATGTACGTGTACAAATTATATACTATCACAAGAAGTCCGTTTAGGGCTCGTACACGGCGTAGCACGATACGACGATACGACGTCGCATCGTGCTACAACGGGACATCGTGCTACGACGAGGTATTGTGCTACGACGATGTATTGTTCTACGACGATGTATTGTGCTTAGACGAGGTATTGTGCTAAGACGCGGTTTCGTGCTACGACGTAGCTTAGTGTTACGTTCAGCCTAGTCCTCAGCGCGACCTAGTCCTGCGATGCTACGACGCGGCATCGTGCTACGGCGAGCGAACGACACAACATCACAATGTGCCAAGGTTTCGTCGTGTTGTCGGACGCAGTTAATCTCCAAAAATGGACCACACTTGACGTGTTCTTCACATGCTGATATTAATAAGACTAATGAAGAAGAACCAGATACACTGAAGTGAAAATACCGGAGACATCCATTTCATACAATTATAAATTTCAATGAAGATTCCTAAGATATGACATAGTGAAAAGATGCCGCGTCGTAGCACGATGCGACGTCGTATCGTGTTTATGTGTACGAGCCTTTAGTTATGAATGTTGTACGACGGGCGCGAACATTGTATTCGTGTGCGTAACTGGTGAGCACTCAGCCTCGACCACAACACATGCGACCGGGCTTATCGCTTCACCACTACAACCGGAGCCTAACGGACTGTGTCTAGAATTTCTGTAACATTATTAGGAAAGATTATTAGAAAAAATAGAATTTCTTTAACAAAGAAAAATTTTTAGGAAATTAGAATTTCTGTAACATTATTAGAAATTAGAATTTCTGTAACAATATCGAGAAGAAAAAAAGAACGGACCTCAATTTTGAGAGCTCAATGACCAGCAGTGGAGAGACAGGAATAATATTATATTTTTTGATATAACATTTTAGCCTAGAAACCTCTTTAAATGACATTGTAACAGGTACCTATAATTAATTGGAGTGGATATCATTCCTGAACATTATTGTATTCAGAAATTTTATCCGTTTTATGATGTAAATCTTTCTCAAATTAAGGAGTTTTAAATAACTCTATAATGAGATTCGAAGCTGCAATGACCAAATGCTGCTAAATTTTTATTGATTGCCACCTTCGTTTCAGGTAAATTAGCCAAAGACCATTTCTGTTCATGACTGCACGATGCCGTGTGGTGACGGCGGAGCATCAAGCATTTATCACCACCCCCAATCTCTGCCGCGGGTGTCGTACAAGGCGACTAATGGTTAAGTCTTTGTCCTCCATCTAGTGTCCATACTTAACACGATTGCTTTGTTCTTACTTACTTTAAGGCAAGTTGGGTGTGTATGCGACAATAGGTGTACTTAATTGTCGGACGATATACCTGGCCCTTTTTTCATAGACTTTCAATTTTATTATGAAAGATCCGCCTAGGCCCTGCCCGTCCCATTTCTCTGTTTACTTCCGCCATATAAATCCTTTTTGTCATTCTCCTTTCATTTATTCTTTTGACCATCACGTCACGAAAGTGTTAACAATTCAGAATCACCTCAGCTTATCCGTGATGGTGTAGACGTTGTTTATAAGCACCTACATTTCCAGCTATGTTATACCATCTGCCGTTCGCGTAAACTCAGTAATGTCACCCGTTTTCACGGAAACCCCGCTGTCCGTTCCATGTGATTGTTTTATTTAAGCCTACGTAATTTGCTGTTCCATAAACCGATCCATCTATAGAGAACGCCTGTGTCTCACAGACGGGACATTAAATGGCTCACATTAAAAGCTACACGCACTTCCTTACTAGCAAAACTGTCGAAGATGCAATCCAGTTAATTCAACTTTATTTCAAGAAAATTTATACGGGAACTTCTTGGTTGGCCGAGTGGTTTAGGCTTCTGCCCCGCCCGCATCAAGGCAAGACTATATTTTTTTGAACTTTTAGAAATATTCTTTGTACATTTTTTTCAAATTAAAATAAAACATAGTCACATTTACTCTCATAACTCAAAACATAGTCATCTTCACTGTTTTAAGTTTTAATAAAGTGACTCACGGTTATTGAGGTTCGTCATAATAATTGAGCGTAGTGAATGCGGTGCCTTATCAATTCTTAGCAGATTGGATGATACTCTTGTCAGTAACACAGTCGCGACTTATCACATGAGTATCGTAAAAGTACACTAAGGGAGATACCCCAGTGTAGACTAAGCAGGCACTTTGAGGCACTCGAATGGTGGAGGACAAACTACAGCATACCCAAAGAGGGTTGGTTTCTGCCAAAACCTTTAGCAATATGGATTGTAATGTTGTCATCCCAATCGCTCTTTCCGTTCATTGGTCTCCCGACATTGTCCGTTCCGTCTCTTTTCTATTCATTCATTCATCACTAGCACCTTTCCGGTGTGATGTGTGATATGAATCAAAAGGGAGTGGATGGCTTGATGACGTCCGACCGATATGAAGAGGAAACATACTGCGCCGACCCCTTATAGACTGCGAACAGTAAGCTAATTATTAAAAGAACCGTCACTCGACGATAATTGATTATTCAAAATTGGAAGAAAAATATATCAGAAACATTTTATAATACTGAAAATAAAAACAACAAAGAGGAGAATCGTGTTTTCAGAAAAATGTCTGATCCACTTTATCTTTGTAACATTTTATCTAAGATTTATAAATAATTTTATTATCAAACAAAAACATTCAATCCCTATTAAGAATTCGACAGCCTACGCAGAAGCTATTTTTAATATAAAATCAATCCATAGTGATTTGATCGAGCAGCCAAAAGTCAGAACAGTCAGTGTATCGATACCAATTAACAGCTCGTCTCGAGATAGATTACTATCTTTTCCGAAAGCACAACTTTAGATAGTGCCAGAGGGAGAGAAATATACATTCACAGTTCCCATCGCAAAGTTAACAAAAACACCGTTACAAATACAATATTTCCATGTATGCGTTACACACTCTAACAAAAAAATAATAGACAGTGCATAACATTCCATTTTCCCGGATCTACTGGGAGGTGCAGGTGAGTTCGTAAACGGGCCCTGATTGGTTCCCCCAGCTGCCGACACGGAAATGTTCACGTGATCTGTTCAATGCACACTTCTGATTGGCGGATGTGTTGCGCGACGAGTCTATTAGTCCCTAGGAGCGGTCTAGGGCATTCGGACGCAGTCCCTAGCGGACGCGGGTTGAGCTGCGGCTTGTAAACAGCCAGTATTCACCTGTTGTGTGGTCCAGCGGACGGACGTGACGCTGCGCTCTCTCAGTGCATCGAGGCTCCGGGCCAATGTCCAACCCCCCTCAGTCGCCTGTGCCACCGGACCAGACGTGCGCTCCTTTCAGTGCTACTCATTATCATCCCCTTCCAAACCAACTGAATCATTAATCGAAATCATTGTTTTAGTTGTAGTGATTCCGACGGCGACGATAACACAGTATTGTTGCTAAGCAAGTCGCATTTGACCTATTATAATTTCGTATTCGGCACGAAAATTGCAAAAGTTCTCAAGTATATGAGGAGGCTGAAGAAAAATGGTGAGTTTCTTTTGACTATTGTGCGATTTTGTGGGTTTAACCGTAAATAGAAATGAATTTACTTCAAAGATGGATTCAAAGATTGTTTTGTATCTAATTATTCATGATAAATTAATGTTACTAAATTAACACATAATAATTTTTATTTTATAATACAACATTTTAGAAAAGTTTTATCAGCATTTTACCAAGTTCGATTCGGTCAAATGTTAATTGATTTCATATTTATTAACAATGACAGTAACAATAAACACCTAAGCATTTTTTCTGCTGTGCTAAATAAATCCAATAAATTGTATAATTTGAAATAAATATTTGAAAAGCGCATAATTAGATTGTTCCCAAGTTTCCGATCAGAAATACTAATGTTCTGCATTATTACAATCGGTCTCGGCAGACAGTCACGGCAGCTTCTCCACCAATTAGCTTACGGAATAAACTGGATACGGAAAAAACATGTTGTGTTTCTCAAAGTTTTCCAACGCTCTCCAAAATTACGACAATTACAATGCTTAAACAGATAACACAGTTTTAAAGGCGGCGCTTTATTATTTGAGCCTTATAATAATAATTATTTCATTTATTTCAGATAATAAAGATCCATAATTACATAATGTTGAGCATAACCACATTTTTTTCACAATTAGTTAAAACAGGGACAAAAAATAATACGTACAATAAAATGTCAAACAAAAATTCTGTCCATCTATATTATTTTATTCGCAGCGTATCATTGAACTAAAAATGTGTATACATAGGAATTGTGCCCTTGAAAATCTAACATTAGCATCACTTATTTCTTTAAAGAGCTTTTATTAAGCTTATTTATAAGTAAGTAATCAGAACACGCTGATTAAACCTGTCATTGAAAGCAGGGTGTCTTTATCTTTAAATGTTTTAATTATGTGTCGTAGGCAATTGATTCAAAATCATTTTTCCTTGTATTAGGCTATTGAGTGCTAACCTAACATGAAAAATGTTTTTGAATAAATTCTCTATAACACATAAGAATCAAAACATTTAGGGCTACTATACCCAGTTTTCATGCTTATCATCTTAATGCCACTTAAATATGTTTGCAGCTTGCAAATGGATTAATAGTTCTCCATTCTAGTTGCGAATCAAAATACGGATTTGTGAATAATTGCAAATTAACCTTTGTATGTTTGTTTTATCTGAAAACGGCAAAATAATAATTAATACTCGTATTTTCGCGGTTTTAATTAGCCGAAAGCTTTAACTAAATGCGTCCGTTTCAAAAAATTATAATTTCGAAACTGTAACCTGTTTTATCATAAACATGTCCATATTATTTATTATGTTTCAAAATCACTTCTATTTGCTCGGCCATATATTGAAATCAAATATTTAATAAATACGCGTTATGCCGCGGGCGTAAGTACTACAATTTTCAATTCACTTCGAAACCGATTCAACATACGTCACCCCAGTATATCAGATAAATCCTGATCATTTCGTTAACGGCTTAACGCACTTCAATTGGGCAATCACTGTAGATTCCTTTTTGAAACAATTACTCGTAATTGATGTGTGTAAAGTAACTGTGTCTTAATTAACAGAAATAAACGTAATAAAGTAACATCCGATATATTCATCATCGGTTTACGGCAAATTTAGAAATCAAGAAATTTATCCGTAAATCAATGAAAAGAAAATCATTTTAAGATCGGAATGTAAAATATCCACGACAATACCTAATTTGACAATAATAGATTTACTTTTCTAAATACACCGGTTAGAGACCACAAATATGAAAGATATTACAGGCCAAATAACAAGGTAATAAAAAAATCAAAACATTGGTGTGAACAATACAATTGCTGCCTAAGCAGAACAAGATAGCCTTACTTTAGTTACAAGTGCAGAAAAAGGTATATTTATTATGACCGTAAATGTCGGCAAACCTATTTTGTCCACACTACTTTTAATCGTTCTCAAATATGATGCGACGTTGTCGAAACTAAAGACGCTAGGGGTCTACGAGTTGACGCATGACCGATCCCGGAGTGAGCTCCGCTGAGATGTCACTGTCAGTCTCATCTGAAATACCTTGACTTCATTGCTGCGAGTCGGCTTTTGTGCGGGCTGGTTTTCACTGTAGACTTGGTGTAGGAAACAGATTATCTAGAGATCTTTTGTTTGATACCGAGGGCTGCCGAAAACGCTAGCATACGGCTTTTATAACAATTTTGTCACTTCTAACCGCTTGAGAAAGCTCGACACGACAATATCCTTAAAACCTGTATGTAAACTTCAGTTGATCTATTAAAAACTTTTAACTCCATTGCACTAGAACAGCCATTTCCAAAATCAGATCTACGAAGAGATCTCAATTGTCATTAGTGTAACGAAACAAGTGAACCGATCACATACATCTTTACATAATAAAATGTGTCTGACATCCCACCATAGTCACAACGTTTCGAAAAGTGATATAGGGTTCATAATAATATTCACTCAGAAAGAAACTGAAGAAATTATTCCGATTGTACCAGTACAATCTAATAAATATCTAATTAGTACACAACTTTTCTAATAAACCTCTAAAATAAATTCAGCTTTGAGTGAAAATGTGAACTTCAAATCATAATCATTAATAAAATTATTTGACATTATTACGAACATTTGTACTTGATTGTAATGTTATATATTTATCTTTAGTCTTAGTTTAGTCTAATTAATTTCTACCGCGGAGTTCGAAATAGAATTTTAAACTGAACCTGTGGCAAAAACTAAAATTTCTTGAAAAATATCGCCATTATTTCAATGCCGTATCAGCGGACGCCCAAATTTAAATACGTTATCAAACAAACGCATCTGATTCGGGACTAATTGTGTAAATAAACCTGTTTAAATCACGTTACAATAATTATTAATAAAAAGCTACCTTTGGTATTATGGACAAACCATGTTAATATCTTATTACTTGGAAACAATGAACAACGGACAAAGAATTGTTTGAAATACCATTTTCTGTTGAGGTAAACGGTGAATCCAACTCTGAATCGTATTAAGAGCCCACGTATATAATATTCCATTTCAAAATATCCAGTAGGGTTGCCAGCAGCGATCGAAACATAAAGCTGTCAGTACCTTTCATATTTTCACGAAACTGTGTAGCTTTCCATCGTGTATTTGTAAATATTGTCAGTTACTTTTAGTGCAATTTATGTTTGCGACAAATAGAATATTTCTGTGGTCGACCAAAAGCCCTAAATGTGAAGCGGTAGATACGCTGTTTGGCGTTACTAACAAGAGACATATTGTATAAAAAGTTAGTATTTTAAAACGAGAAAAAATTATTGATTTTGAAAAGGAGATTTACTTACGTTACGACACAATCTGAATGAAAAATAGTTCAACTCCAAGCGAGCAAGAGAGTAGGCTCAAAGCGTTATTTTGATTATATTTTTATTTTTTTATTCTATAAGTGTTAATTGTGTTACTGTAAAAATATTTCAGTAAGCTTCCGTCGTCGAGATTCCGTCGCATACCGTCCCCTAAAAAATTAAAATGGAGGGTAAAAAGCGAGTAAAAAAAATTCGATTCCAAACAGGTTTGTGAAGCAGAGCCGTGAGTGCACACTATGTGTTTCGTGGTCGTGTATATTGTACAACTCAATGTTACCAGTCACAAATCAGCATTCAGCTTACAGGAAAATGAGGAATTAGAAACTCTCAACCCTAGTAAAGTAATAGAACTCTCATTCAAAGAGGTTGGGCCGAGAAACGCTCAACCCTAAAGTAATAGAACTCCGTTTCGAAGTGGTTGGGATTAAAAATGAAAAAACTGAAGTTCTTCTCAATGCAATGGCAAAATACTGTCAAGGACGTAACAACTATCCAAATTTTTTCTGTAATGCTGCCCTATCATTCATTTTAGATGTTTGTTTGTTATCTCAACTCCCATCATCAAGTCAACTACAAAAAGCTTGTTAGAAAATACATTAAATCTAGAAAGTTCACCATATTTACTACTCTTGGATATGACTAGTTCATCCGTTAATTTGTAAAGTACATCCTTATCAAATAATTATCTTAAGGTTTAGACCCATCCGCATCTCTAGCGTTATCCGCACTTTAGTACACCTTGACGAAGGTTTAAGAGGATCAGAAATGGTTACCTTGTATTCCGACCAATATCTATTCATAGCTAACATAGGCAGAAAAAAAAATTTAAACCTTACTTTTTTTTCAATTTTTTACCTACTTGTAAAATAGTGTTACCTGATAATTATGAACGTTATTAGTGTATTCATACTGCATGCTTACTCCAAAGGTACCATTTAATATTTTAGAAACAGTTTCTTTGTATTATCTTTTCTATTATAGTGAAAATAATTTCATGATCCAAAATTAAAAATACTATCGATATCATTTAAAATATAATTACGCGTTACAAGTCCATACTTGCCGATCATGCTTGAATACGTTCATATCATATTTTATAAGTTAAATAATTATATTCACAATTAAACAACTTAGCATAGCTGTTCAATTTATCTTTTTATCAATGATCAATAATCACATAAGCCTCAAATGTTTTATTTCATGCGAACATAATATGGTTTTTGTAAACCTTTTAGATAATATGTATTGTTAGTTATAATTATGTCGTCACTCGTTTAATTGTGGTTTCAGATTCAAAAGAACAGTCCAGCTTTGAGTCGACAGAACCTTCTTCTAGCGTAACACCACGCGCTGGCTCTTCTCAAGACTCACAAACTTATTCTTCAATCTTAAAATCACAATCGTCAATTTGTTCCCCTGACACTACATCCGCATCAACTTCCAAAAACGTAACATCTCCACTCAGTCAGACATCCAATAAGGATACAAATACAAATACCAACACCAAATCTAGTGACAAAAGCAAGCCACTATCTTCAGGTAGCAATAAAAAAAAACAAAAGAAGCAAGTAAATATCCAAGAGAATCCCTTGGACAACCCTTTGAATAAGCGTTGTATTCAACGTCGACAATCTTCAACTGACACTCAAAAGTCTATTAAAGCGCTACCTTCGCTCGATTCTAACGAAGGAGTCGCCGAAGCAGGCCCGAGTAACCAAACCGCGCCAGCTGTATCGAGGGAGGGCGTATCATTCGAGTCGTTATCGAGTGTTACAACTCCATCCGACACCTTCGCTTCGTCCTACGAACAGTACACTTTCGAGGAGCCAATCCAGGAAGAAAAACCAGACCTTTACTACAGAGCAATACAAGAAATAATCCACCCAAAACTCAGTGATGTTATTGCACGATCTATTCCAATTTGCTCCCAACTCCTGCAACGACAGTCACCTGAACCGGAGGAACAGTATGAGTATCAAATCACACAAGATTGGCTCAAGGAATTCCAAGTGGTCAGTCGGCCAGGTAGGCGGCACTCGGCACCTGATATACTTGACCACTCTCCACCATCGCCAGCTCCTGGTACGCCCATAGTGGACGATTGCCACTATTATGAACAAGACTTTATAGCTTTTAAGGAAGCGAATGAAGTCGAACAGATCCACGTTGAGCCGTACGTGGGCACCAAATGGTGGACTGGTGACAACGCCAAAGTCTCTTCTGGGCCAAGGGTTGTCGTGTTGAAAATTCCCGGAGATACCGAGGATTGCACTAATTACAACATAGTACCTCCGGACTCCTCCAGTGGAACCGTACACCCGCGGCAGAGCTACTACGGAAGCGATTCGCCCACTAAGCCTTTCCGCTCGTACTTGGACCCGAACCCAATCTCTCGGGACTTGAATCAAGATAATTCGTTTGCGTCCAATATTCACAAGGCGTACAAAGCTAGGAAGAAGAGGAGGCGACCGCCGAAGAGCGGCACTATCAAAATGGACGACCAGGAGCGCAAAATCATTATTGAATTTTGCCACCTCCTGGAGAAGTCCAAGCAACTATTCAATGGTTTACGGTGAGATTCATTTAGCTTCATCGAGTAATTTTGATGTCAACAATTTAAATTAATAATAACGTTCATGACAAGACCTACATATTTATTTAAAATAATTTTATGCTATCATAATGATTTATTTGCTTCTGAAGATTACCTAGGTGGCACCACAATGACATAGTGGGTTGGCGTGATCGTACTGCGATTTCATGAGTTAAGCAATGTCAATTAAGGCCGGTCATTGGATGTGTGACCAAAAGTATATTATTTCAAGTTGCTCCGTCCTTCCGGCGAACACCTTAAGCCGTAGGTCCTGGCTGCATCTGCAATCGTTAATACTTACCAATCATCCTAGCCTAGCGTTGTTATGGCCCATTCTCCTTATTTTCCTCCATCCATAGCGAAGGCCTGTGCACCAGCAGTTAGAAGAAGAGAACTGATGATGTTAATGAAGTGTTTGCTACTTGAAATATTTTTATAAAGAACATAATATTATTAAAATAAATGTAACGCGTTTTAGGGAGCTTCCCCAGTACGGCCATAAACAGTGGTCACTGTACTTCGGAAGGACATTCGATATTTACACTCGCCTGTGGAAATATCAACAGCAGCATCGTGGTGTACTAGATTCCAAGTACGGTATGAAACGGTGGCAAATCGGAGAGATTGCCTCGAAAATTGGACAGCTGTATTACCACTTCTAGTAAGTACATAATTACTTAGCAGCGTCTCGAGTTAAGCAGTTTTTGAAATACAACCGTATGTTTTGCTTACGTGGTTATGAGTTTCTTGCCTGTTCCCCTCAGAACAAGGCCTCCTGGTAGTTAACGAACGGATTGCGTAGCTTATAACGTTTAAATCCAATATTGGAAACCTTTACTTTGCCACACACGTTTCCAATGTTTAATGTTTCTTTGACGTTTCGTGAGTGTATACATGAATCAACCATTTTTAATGACATTTTTAGCTTGAGGACAAGCGAAACGGCTTACCTGAGTGAGGCATTCGCTTTTTACTCCGCCATAAGAGGCAGATGCTACTACACGAAGGCGAACAAGGAGGACAAGTGCGAACTGATGGTCAAGAAACTCAGATACTACGCCCGATTCATCGTGGTCTGCCTTCTGCTGAAGAAGATGAAGCTTGTGAAGGACTTGATCAAAGAACTGGACAGGCAGATCATTGAATATGGCAACACTTACGACCCAGACGATCAGGTCGAGTGGACCGTTGTCGTGGATGAGGTGAAGGCGTTCATCCACGCTGAGCCCGTGGTGGCCGTTATACATCCCGATAACTACGCGGTGACCTTGTCGCACAGGTAATTTTTGATAAATTGTGTCTGTATTTTATTTTACTTATTATACTTTTACTAGCTGACTCGGCTAACGTTGTTTTGCCCTTATTTATTTATTTAAGGTACAGCAACAGAATACAAATCATGGCTTATACACAATACAGAATAATAAATATATTAACAAATGTAAATTTGCACTCCAATTATAGCTGAACACAGCATATTTATACATAAATCGCGCCTATATCCCCCTAAGGGGTAGGCGGAGGTGAACTAGCACCCAAGCTTCGCAACACAGCATTTGCAGCAGCTTATCATATACCTAGGGGTATAAAAACAGCCTACGACCTCTGACTAACGAAACACTCAAAAAAAATCATAAAAATTGGTCTAGCCGTTTCGGAGGAGTCCATTACAAACACTGTGACACGAGATTTTTTATAATTAGATTTGGATCAACAGTAATTGTTAACAGCTTAACACTTGCAATTCCTTAACTTTCCATTTCCTGCCCTGTTCCCAGTTTATTTGGGGTCGGCGCTGTTTTTTCCTCTTACATTTATATCGATCAGACGCCATCAAACCATCCACTCCCTTTTGATTTAAATCATCCATCATAATAATTACGAATTACAAATTGCAGATTGACATCTATCATAATACCGCCAGTTGAAAGGTCTGCGCAAATGACGTTGTCCATGCAAGAAATCCTGATAGTGGGCAGCAGTTCTCAACAGGTGAAGTTCTCGGAGCTCACAATCGACATGTTCAGAATGCTGCAGACCTTGGAAAGGGAACCGTCGGCAGAGGTGCACCACAGTTTGTTCGACGATTCACCTCGCCACCGTTACGACCCACCGCCGAGTGCTCCACACAGACCAGAAGGTACGTATTGTATTTTCAAACAAAACATCCGGCGCGGAGGACCACTTTATGTACAATGTCACACGTTGATTTTTTTATGTTAGACTGAGAAGCTCTTGCCCGTCATCTTACCTGATGGTAAGTGACGATAAGACCGGAGAGATAAGACCGGGAGAGAAAAATTCTTTTTGTGTTGGATAGTCCATTTACGAGCGAAGCCGCAGGCGACCACTAGTAAATTATAAAGTTACCAATGACAAGAGCGCGTCGCTAACAGTGGTCATCGAATTAATGAGCAGTCGATTCCCGCCTCAAGATCATAATTTTTCAAAATTCTTTTTCTAACCACCATTTCCAAAATCTTTGTATTAATGAGCAGTAAGTACCATTACCATGAGTGGGGTCAGAATAAGCCCTGTCCAGTAGCGAAGAAGTTAATTTTAGCGAGCTGTGCGCTGTCCGAAAGAATGCTACTTTTTTATGTAAACAAAACTCTTAAGCAACTGCTAATACGCTGCCGCTGCTGCCACATATAAAATGTAAGCTCTCGCTAGTTTTTAGAAAATTCTATTGTTGAGACTTTATAAATAACTGTTCTACAGATACCTGTTAAATGTACTTTTATTTGACCTGCTGTGCGATACGCTACTGATAATTATTATTGTGTTTTAAAAGGTTTAACACACCTGCTGACATCGCAGTACATATTTGATAAAACTTTTGCATAGTTTTCCGTAGCCCTTAAAATATGTAGCTCAGGCTGTCTGGACAAATCTTCAAAATACAAAATACGGCATTTAACAAAATACGGCAGGCATTTTATGTGACGGCTAAACACCCTTATTTCAGAATATGTGACGCTACAGAATCTTAGAAAATCGATCGAAAACGTGTCCAGCCAGCCTGAAAAACCACTTTTCGCTGGTCTCTCAATATTGGTAACGGAAGTCATTTTGAGGACTTTTTGCATATCAATGGGCGTCACGGTGACGGGCATCAAGCTAAAAGTTTTGTGATACGTACAGCGGTTTAGTAGAAAAATGCAAAAAGCTGAGACCAGCCAGCTTGAATTTACGCAAAAAATTTCTGGCACTTCTAAATCTCAATAACAGGAGCGTTTTCGAATAAGCTTCCTCTACTAACATTATGTGGCGCAAATTGTGACACTAATAAGGTTCTATTTATGGCGTCACGTGTAAGGGTTTACGAGAAATCAATTAATACTAATGTCCAGTCAGCTTGAAGTTCAAGCTGGCTGGACACATGTATCTCCGCTCCCTGATAGTCGACGGCCTTCGAAATATGTTCAATTTTTTGTGACGGGGACGATAATCATAATCTGAATTTGTGAAAAGTTTACGTATTATAGTTTCAAAGATATTGAACATTTATTTTTTCCCATACTTTTTACTCCCATCTTTTATAAATGTGTAGTGACCATAATTTTACAGAAATAATGGATTTCTTTTTAATCGACTTATAGGCCGGTAGTGTTTTCCGTGCAAATAGAAGTAAAAAGCGAAAATATGTGTTACCTTATTCAAAATAATAATTGAGTACCAGCGCTGCCTTAAAAGAGCCCACTTATTAGTAGTGTTACTTTTTGCCCATCACTGGTTTTTACGAGTTAATTAGTCAGATTGCCAGAATAGTTTTCTGACAATCTGACTAATTAACTACTCTCCGATTAGGGGCCGACTTCCAAGTGACAGCTTTATGCAACTGGGATATTCGCTAGGGATGAAGATTTTTACCTACCTAATTAAAATAAATGTTTTAACGTCGTTAATTTGTTTTTCTTTTTTCCACCATAATGAGAAAATATTAATGATCCTTTTTTGACAAAACTCAGAGTAAGTGGTCTTAGGGCACCATAATCGGTATAACGTGCGGGTGATGAAACCATAATCGGTGTAACAAGATAGAGAGACCAGCGAAAAGTGGTTTTTTAAGCTGGCTGGACACGTTTCGATCGATTATATAAGATTCTGTAGCGTCACATATACTGAAATAAGGGTGTTTAGCCGTCACATAAAATACCCCATTGACCTACTTAAATGTAAGCTATTTTGAAGATTTTTCCAGACAGCCTGAGCTACATCTTAAAATTTAGAATACGTTAATTAAGCTGATTTGTCGACAAATCTTGTGCTAAATTGTCAATTTGTAGCGGGCAATGCGATTTTATATAATTTACTTTGTTTGTTAATTTTCAAATGCATCTCGTCAAGCGAACTGTTTGAAGTGCTAGCGTGTGATCTAGCTAGCTTATAGTATTTACCGAGCGAATAAAAGCCTTTTCACTAATGGCCTAGGCTGAACTGCTGCGAGCAAACGGAGCGAATTTTTTTTATATATGGTAATTCAAGCCTAAATAAAATTCGAATATTTGATCATGAAAGTGCAGGCAAAGCTGTTTTAACACCCACACTTCGCAGTTGTGTTAGGTCCTATGTTATAGCTAGCGATCCTATTGACATCTACCGGGCAAATAAATCATTCGGCTTGTATGACACCCGCTGGAGAGATTAGAGGTGGCGGCAATTATATTTTGCTCTGCCTATACTTTAAGACTAATTAGGCACAGACAACACATTAACATGTGTGTAGACTGAACAAGTTTATGGCAATAAGACATGACAGGTATGTGCCCGGATTGCAGAGGACGCGGGTTCGATTACCGCATCAAGTCTATAATATAATTTTTCGAACTTTTTCTAAACACAAGTCGCCAAAATCTCTCTGCGCTACTTGACAATGTTTCGTCTCGGGATTAGTGGCTGTTGGAGTGTGCTGAAAATATTCTCTTCTCCCCGGGGAGATTTTGTCCACGTCCCGTGCTACGACGGCGGGAGAGTGGCATTTTGAGCTTTACCCCGTTTGTGTTAAAGAAGCGGCTTGTCGCTTTCTAGATGTCATCGAGTCCAGTCAGAAAATACCAAACCCGCACAAGTACTTGCTATTCAAGCCAACCCCGAGCCAGTTGCTGGTATACCTGGCCAGCGGATGCCATGACCTTCCACCGAATGGTGCTCTGCTCCTCTACATATCGGCTGATGGACACGTCACCCCTCATCCATCGAAGCATGCGGATGAAGGTGAGTTAACGCGAATCTGTTTGTAATTTTTTTTCCATCTTACACCTATCATCTAGCACAATAAGTAGCCTAATCACTTGTGTTATGAATAGTGATGGACTAGATGACGGACATATATATTTTTAATATCATAATAATTATGTATATAAATGTTGAAAATACATAAACAATAACCATGACTCGGTAACAAATATTAGTGTTCATCAAAAAATTTGCCCCTACCTGCATTCGAACCCGGGACCTCTTGGCCGGTCCTCCGGCCGGTCGTCAAATGTTACAAAAGTCTTCTTCTACCTGCCTTTACTGCCGCACTCAGGGACGTCAAACGACTAAAAATTACAATTAATTACTAGTCGCTATTCTTGCCGGGTTTAGATCCGGATTAGATCTAAATTTAACAATAGCCTAGCTACAAAATGTATTTCATTGAAGTAGAAAATTTTTGGATAGTTATTAGACATTCAACTCACCCATATCTAACAAGACTTTTTTCACTGATAGAATGCTTACTGCCGCACTCAGAGACGTCAATTAACTTTAACGAGTATTTAATGTCAAAAATTTTCATTCAAATCTAGACCATAGACCCTGCAAGAATAGCGACTAGTTTTGAATTGTCATTTTTTGACATTAAGTACTCATTAACGATATTTGACGTCTCTGAGTGCGGCAGTTAGTGTCCAAGGCCTATGGATCTTGTACCGCACTATACCCCATTCACTTTGGCTTTAGATCAAATATAAACAATCTTGATACCTATGTCTCTTTATCTACGAAATGCTTTTAAAAACAAGAAACGTGCATTCTAAAATACATTATTAATTATAGAAAAATAAAACTGTTAGCTGCTATGAAATATTGATGCTACACATTTTTATTTTATATTAAAAGACAAGCCCACGCGAATAGGGGATAGTGACTCAAAATACTTCCCGCAGCGAACGTGTTAAATGAATTTTTTTGACATCTCTGAGTGCAGCAGTTAGAGTGCTTTTACAGCAGAAATGTGAAAGGTGACAAGGTGAAAGCAGCATAGCATGTGAGGATAAAAATCGTCCAATACTGTTTATGCGGTACGGAAATGATGCAATCCTATTGGTGGATTTTTCCTAGCGCACCGCTACTTGGAACATCGCAGGTGGAGAAGCAGCCTTATCCCGCACATCTCAGGTGGAAAATCAGCCTTAGCATAGGTGGAGACGGCACAACATGTTCTCTTTCTCCACTCCTCTCTATCCTTCACCAATCTCTCATCCACTGCTCTTGCTACCATACCCACCTGTCTGGAATTTTCAACTTCATTTCTATACTATATTTGTATTACGAATTTAAGTGACGTTCTAATGTAAAAAAGAATATTGTTTATCCAAAGTGAATAATTAATAATGACAGGCCAAAATGGAGGAAGCCGTAAAACTTATATATATAAAAAATAGGAGTATTTGGCGCTTTTCGTGGTGTCAGTCAGATTTTTTTTCGATAATTCTTTAATTGGTTCAGAGTGGATTTTGTGCAGTGAAAGTAGTTTTTTGATGCACAAGCATCCGTGTTGATATGCAATTATGCAGAATCATTAAAAATAAGTCTTGATACGTGTTTGATGTTGTAGTGAAAACTACTATAAAATGTGGTTTTGTCCACCTCATCAAGCACCATCATGAACTCTGTTACCACTAAATTCGCTCCAAGCACAACCTAGATGCGTTAAAATGTGTGACACCCATATTTTAACGTAAAATTCATTTCATTCATACATTTCACCCACTCATTATTTCATATAACTACAGATAAAATATACACTAAAGACTTGGCTGTATGGGCTAGACCCTTTGCCTTCCCTAAAATATAGAGAGAATTAAAACAAAAAAAAATATTGTTTATCTCTGTCAATAAATTGTAAGTCTGGAAAATTTGCCTATTTTTTTCTCGTGAAATATTTAATTGTTTTCACACACCTCTACACTATTTATCTCTTCTTTGTTCTTCCTCTTCTTATAATCATTTCCCTAACAGTCGGTTGTTTTAACGTTTTAGCGACCTTTATATTAATTTTCCTTTAGGAATGTATTCAAAATATCAACATTTATGTTTCAATTTAACGTCCCAATCAATTTGAGAAAGCGTGTATATTACTAAGGATAAATCATTGATGAGGAATGGGCAGCAGCAGCGTTCCTCTAATACCACCTAGCAATAGCAAAGTACTGCGACTTTTGTGCCCGATATATGGCAATAGGCTCGCCACCTATTACATGGGACCTAACATAATTGGCGAAACGTGGGTGCTAGTTCACCTCTGCCTACCCCTTCGGGGATATAGGCGTGATTTATGAATGTATGTTTGTGTATATTACAACATGCGACGTATATCTATTTATAATAGACTTATATAATTACTCCCAACCAATACAAACAGCAAATGGTAATTATAGCTTAATTTAACACTACAGTGTTTATAAAAAGGTGCTACATTAATTGCAATTTCGATAACTAATCAAGAGTTACAAAGTAAAAACTGTCGTGTAGCCTGTAAAGGCTTTGTGGCATCGAAATCTATGTTGTTTGACTAATTAGCAGTCTTAAAGTAGGACAGAATTCCAGGTCTTCATACGGGTCAATGGCTTTTTGCGATTCAGCTTGCTTTTTGAGGTTCTTCTTTACCATCGCTGTGAAAGCTGCCCGCTAATTGACTTCTTAAGGCACTATGATAACTATTGAAACGAATCGGAAGTAGGTAACTGTAAAATTGCCGAGTGAATTTAACCAATGAAAATAATCTCGCATTCAAAAATATCGAATATTATATTATTGGTTATAATGCAGGTGAAGTGAGTGAATGAATGACGGACGAGACTTGTTCAAATCTTTCGTTCCTTGGCGTACAGGGTTTTCAAAACAATGTTATTATAGAAAGTAAAAGTTAAAGAAAAAAGAATTTCGAGTAATATCGCCATCAAATTTACCTAACCAGCAGGAAAATACTAAACAAAACCCAAAATAAGAGAAATATTTCAACCAACAACGTATGAAAGTCAATGTCGCTCAATAAATTGACAATTATAAACAGCAGGCGTGCTTCTGAAAGGATTGACATAATAATATTATGCTCGGTCAATCACAAACATGCGGACGCGTGTAATAATTACGTATTAAATACCTAAGGGTCTAGAACCGATAATTTGTCAAACCAATACCTATATGCATGCACCAACACTATTTTAACGCATTACATTGTGATCGTTAATTCGAAGCATTATTTGTCGTCATCATCATCATCACCAGCCCTTTGATTTCCCCACTGCTGGGGCACAGGCCTTCCCTATGGATGGAAGAATATAGAGAGATTGGGCCATAACCCACCACGCTGGCCCAGTGCTGGTTTGTGGGTATTAACAACTGCATATGCATCAGGCTTAACGTGCCGCCTTCCGAAGCATTGAGGAACTCGAGATAGTAAATTTTTGGTCACCCATCCAATGACCGGCCTTATCGAACATTGCTTAATTTACAAGGCAGCTACCGCGATACCGAGCTCCTCTTGGCTTATCGATATTATTCCTAGATTGTTAACGAAAACCATGCAAACCTTGACACACGTGTCAGACTTTTCAAAGGAGAATAGATTTAATTAACTCAATTACCTACCGATCATTAATGCACTCGCTCTACATTCACTAAAATAAACGCTACTAATGAATCTGTGGAAATCACTGACAAGTAGGGCTCCGCAGGGAGGCCTTAAATTATTTGTTTCCAAAATAAACTGTATTAAATAAAGGTAACATTCCATCCGTTTCAGGAGTCTAGTTTTGGTTTAAGTATGTGTGATTCGATATATTTTGCACCAGTACGGTGGTTATTTCAAAATTCATAAAATGAATTAATATACAGTACAATGCAATTATTGTTTTGATTCATTTAATACAATGACTGTTTATTTCAATCTGGATAACGATGCTGGTTGTACAATGATTTAAGACGAAAGAGAAAGAAAAATAAGATGAATAATAATAATAATGTATTTATTTGCAAGAATATGGTACATTTCAGTTGTTACAGAACAGTAATTTACCAACATATCCTGTTGAAGTATTCAACGTGCAAATGATGTTACAAAATTTACTTCATTCAAAATTATTAACAATTTACTATGAATATTAGTAATACAAATTACAATGAATATAATTTTCAAGTAGTATTAAGATGGTTAAGATTGTTTTATTGGTAAAATTAAAATGCCCGTTTGAAGTATATTTTTTTAGCGGGCAAGAAATAGATGGCAATTATTACGATCAAACTTGGCACATTTTAAGCTATCACTTCGCGTAATACCTTCTACTAGAGTCCCGCATCAAAAAAATCATTAAAACGCTGTGTTTAAAACTATACTTAAATGTATACGTACACCTTCAACCGTTTTATTAATACTAAGAGCTTGTAGTAAACTTTTAAATCAGTCTCAAGTAAATATTCGGTTTGAATACTTTGAAGAGTCTTTTTATTCAAAATATTATCGATTAACAGACCCTTGACCTTAGACGATTTATTTGCCAATTAAATTTTTCCAGACCACTTTCAACTGAATCCCAGACTGACCAATTTATTTATGTACCACGAAATAATTCACTATTAAAAATCAAATCGAAAATGGCCACTGTCCTTATACTTTATATATACTTATACTTTATATATATATTAGTTTCGATGCAAAATTCAAAGAGTCGGTGCCATGCATCAGTAACATAAACAGTAGAAACATAAATCTTTATGCCTCCGACTGCATTTTGTAAAATCTACGTAGAATCATATATGTATATTTGATCGACTGCCTCTACTGCATTTTATACGTAGGATCAAGTCGATAAACTTGGTTAATTAAAAAGTTAAGTACCTCAACTCCTTTCTGTCTTGTAAGTTCTCTTTTAGTTTAGTGTGTTTTACCGCCACTTAAGGTCCGCAACTCTTCGCGCTATGTCGGCAACCTTAGTTCTCGCGGATCTCATCCTTTCTGATTGTTTAAGAGCGAGTGTTTTACGAATTAACGTTTCAGCAGCTGGCTACGACGCGGGAGGCTTGATAACCACCTCGAAGAACGACATATACAGGGAGTGCTCCAAAGACCCAAAGGCCCCCTCAACTTCGAAGTTCAGGGAGCTCCACAGCCTGTACCCCGGAGACCTGTTCCCATTCGCAAGGAAGCCGTTCTTCCTGATCGTGGACTCGGACAACTCTTATGCGTTCCAAAATATACCGAGGCAGTTTGGACAACCGCTGGTGATACTGATGTCGCCCTTGGAGCTGCCTTCGTCATTCCATGGTGCGTTTATGTAGTTTTGTTTTTATTTTATTTATATGTTACTATAAGTATATTATCTTACTTATCTCAGAAGCGCAATGCACAGTCTACTACAATAACAGAGGAATCTCTTTCCAGACGGTCGCCAGCAAGGCAGCATCTTCACTCTGTTCCTGCACTCCCCCCTCTCTGCCGTTTGCTACCTGTGCGACATTACCAACATCTCCCTGGTGCACTGGGACCGCGGCCAGATCTACATCGACACCTTCATGGGGGAGGCGTCTGCTATATTCGTCAGGAGCAGGCCAGGTTGGTGAACATTACGGAATTTGGGCTCGAGTTCACCGAAACGTAAAACAACTGAATAAAAGATAGCCCGTTAGTTTTTGACAATTCTTCCATGCGGTAAAATGTCAAAACCCGACGGTTAAATAAAAATTGTTTGTTCAATGTTGGTGAACACCAGCTGGAGTTCACCAACATTTCTGTATGAATTTATGTATGGAAGAATTGTCAAAAACTGCCGGTTATATTTTAATTGTTTGATTTGCGTGTTGGTGAACTCGGGCTTAAGTATCTAAAGTCATCATCATCATCCTCATCTCCTTACTGCCCTGTTCCTAAGACCAGCACAGCTTTTGAAAAGCAGAAATTTTAGATGTCTATTTTTGAGTTCAATAAAAAAGTTTAGCGATGTACCGCGATTTCCGTACCCGATAAAGGGCAATTTAGGCGTGATGTATATATGTAATGATATCCCATTCCAGACATGTCCTACATCGCGTTCATGGGCGACGAGTTCTTCCGGCTGCTGCTGCTCCGCTACGTGTTTTGCGAGGTGGTGCTTCGGATGCACAGAGGGTTCAGAGCGCGCGCCCATCTGACGAGGTGCTCGCCGCCGCTGTCCGACGACCTGTTCGAGCACCCGACGCTGGTGCACATCGTTATGGACCTGGCGAACCATCTCCAGGTAGAGTTCATTTTCACCGTACTATACAGGGTTATTTTTAAAACACCAAAAACCTCCTATGACTAGATAGCTAACATCATAAACAACAACGTTTGTGTTATGAGTTTTCATGTCATAATGCAATACATCGCGCAAAATTATTTTTTAAAGTATTTATTGTACTGTCGTAACATGGGTGGCCTACACACATGGGTAAGCCCCCCTGTGTGCATTGCACAGGCCACCCTATCTAGGGGGATGTCCAATGTTTCGGACATCTCCCCCTCGGCGCTAATCCTGGCGTAAGCTGGGAGGCCCTGGGGAGAGACTGGTGAATTGCCGCGAGGCAGATCCCAGGCTTTCCCCTCTTACAGGGCTAGGAGGAACACCGGAGTGGTTTAGTGGGTAGTGCTGGTCGTTTTGTGCCTTGGCGAGTCCCACACAAGCCAGTCGCCTAGCTAGCGGCTGGTATGGTGCTTCAAAGCATTCCACTCCGAAAAAAAATAAAAAAAAGGCCAGCGCGCTGCCTAATGCCCATGCAAGTAGGTGTACGTAGAGTTATTGACTTTTAGAGCAGTAAATTAAATTAGTATTTATTTTTGTATGGAAGTAAAATCTTACGAATCATCAAAAGTCATAAAACAAACATTGTTGCTTATGATGCGAGGTTTTTGGTGTTTTCAAAATAACCCTGTATAATTTCTTTGTCGTGTCAAACTCAAAATTCGTTTATACATTTCTTTTCCAAGTGGATATGCTTGTGATCATGTAAACAACAATACACGTGTAAGCGCTTTATTCAAATCCATTATGCTAGTGATCATGGAATAAAGTACACTTGAAGCACTACACGAAGCAAATAGACAACTAAACATGGACGAAAGCGACCTTTTAAAAAATCACGGAATCAAGCACGCTTAGGTATACCACACAACCATGAAAATGAAAATGAAAATGAAAATTATTAACATTCGAGTTATTAACATTAAAATAATATTTATTTTTGTATATCAGTAATTTCTATCGGATTAACAGAACTTGTAGAACAAACGTTCATGTTTTTGTACAACAACTTATCTAGTACTGCGAGGTTGAAGCTACCCTAAAATTAACCCTGTATACATTTAATTAATACAAGCATCAAACGTCTAAATTCCCAAAAAATGCAATCTAAATATCTTTCACCATGAAAAAGGATATCAATCAAAAATAACCTGTTTGTCCACTTCCAGGTGCGCAGCCACTTCCACGATCCCACCATCAGCTCCGGTCAGCCGCCGACGACCAAAGATTGATCCAACAAAACACACTCGGTATCATTCGCAAACCCTTAAAAAGACACCAGCCCCTATAGCTCGAGACGTGGAGAAAATCTCCTCGGGCAAATATTTTTTTTTTCTCTAGCTCTAACTCCCGAGACAAAACACTGTCCAGTGGTGGAGAGATTTTGTCCACGTCCAGTGCTAGGCCTACTAGGGGTTGGTTGTCACATGAACATCCGACTGTAAGGCGAGCAAGAATAACTATTGGACTTCGTTAAGTAAAAACAAATGTAGCGACGAATATCAAACGTTTTAATGCAAATGATTGTAGTCATGTACAATTGCGATTGTCTATTGTTGTTTTCAAAATCACTGACGTAACAAAGAGTTCTTTAGCCGACTAATCAAAATTAACAATTAATAACATTTAAGGCCAAGTCTTGTAGGAAAGCTTGACGAAATTAAGCACTCAACGCTGGCCGAGTATCAACCGTCAACATCAGTCAAATACACACAAAGAAGCAACATTATACAAAAGTGCACGTTTGTAGAGACCTTTGACTTTTTCATGATCTGGCCTATTCTGGAGTCACAGCAGCGGTCCAAGCGTTGATATACATTTTAGGAGAAGGGTTACGGCATTAGAGTCTAAAGCGCTCGTCCGAAAATTATTTCGTCTTAAAACGTATTTTACATAACGTAGTCCAATTGACAATGTTGTTACCGAGGAGTTATTTGGTATAGCCGATATATTAACATCAATAGCTGAACTGATGTATATAATTATAATCGGCATGCGTACTATCACTATATTTCACCCGCTGAACTAGCTAGACAACTAAATGTCGAAAAGCTTCTTGCAACAAATACTATGTCAGGATTAGAAGTTGATAATATCATATTTATAGGACTGGAAGTATTGCTAACATCTAGGCGTAAATTGAATAAGAACTTATGAAGTGATTTTAACTAAAAGACAACAGTGAGATTTTGTAATTGAATGTTATTCATACAGAGAACGAGCTCAAAGACTTAAATCTAGTTAATACAGAAAGATAATGGCATATAAGATTACTGGTAGGTAGGTGTCGAGCACATAAATCCGATCAAACGAATGAATTTCTGGAAATACTATTATAAGAGGAAAGGGCTGACAAATAATTCTGTTTGCAAATTCGATTATTTTAAATGGCTTACAATTTAATCTAAACTTGTTCATAAGCAACGGTGTTGTAAGCTCAAAATAAACACTAACCCCCATTCAATAAAAACTAAATCAGTATTAGAATAAGTTTGAACTTCATCTATTTCTGTCGAAATGTGTGTGATTTAGTTTTTATGAAAAAAAGAGTAAACATAACGCTGTCGCTCGTAACATAACGAAGTCGCTTAAATTAAGAACATTTAGTGGAATTATTTTACTCTAATTAATATTAATCACGTATACACCACAATCATGGAGTAGGTGATAAGCATTTAGTAGGTATTTAAGTTTTAAAAATGGCTTCCCGATGCCTTTTACATGCTACACGGCAATACTTGATCTCCTGATCTCTGTGTAAGCATTAATGTACATATTTCGAAAAGAACGAGTTTCTTGAAAAAGAATATAAGGCCATTTCTTGTAAAAGAAAACTGTACCTAAGCACTAGTTTATTATTGTATTATAAATATTGTAGATCGTTAAATACAATTTGATCTAAGTACTGTAGTAACTCATCTAACTATTTATGATTGTGATAAATATTCCTCTCATAACCACATGTAATGACTAATAATAATCACATGGAATTGGATAACTTTTAAGGATTATACATACTTTATCTTTAAATAAAACTTGGTGAGTATTTATTGTTTAATAAGTATTTCTTACACATAATTATATGAAACAGACATTGTTCCTGTCGAGTATAATTAGAAGACTTTATTAAATATTTATTGCTACCAACCTAGTTGTAGTCTTAAATCATTATATTATAATGTTTACAGTATTAGTGAAACTACTTACAAGTTGGACATGAATTTACACTCAAAAATATTACAATATATTTTCATATTATCGCTAACTTTAGAAGTTAACTATATGCAATTATAGTCGAGTGAAATTCCTGAATGTTGCATTTAAGACTTGGAAAAGTCAATGAAATTGTAAAGCTATGCTATAGTTATGATTCGAATTTATTTTATTGGATCTCCAAATATTTTGAGAAGTTGTCAGAAATGAGACATACAGCCTGTGTCCTTGTGATTTATTTATTTATTTACCTATTCAGTGTAACTGAATATTGATCTACTTTAAAATTGTTCTGTCATAACCTTTGTTAGAAATGTCCTTTGGTAGCGTGGTTGAGGAATTTAAAATATTATCCATACTATTTTAAATGTTTGAAATTCGCCTCGGCATAGCTTTCACAAGTCAGCGGTGAGACATAATTCTATACTGATAGATTCTAAGTTAAGTTATAAGTTTCTTAAATTATATTTACATAAAACTTATACTCGATAGTCAATGATAATTATTATCATAATAATTATATTGCCTTAAGGCGCGTAGTTTCAAATAAAGATTAGATCATGCTTTTTGCCAAAGGTTACAGCGATTGTTATCAAAACTACGTGACATGATTATTTGCCCAGTGTTCTTAAATTGTGTCGTATTTAGAACTTGTAACCTGGCTTTCGCGTTGTTCTGTTACTGACTCTTAGGTAATATTTTAGGTGCCAATTCATTGCTAGTGCTTATAGTGGTCAATTCTGTATTGGTTCACAATATAGATGTTGACCATTACGAACCGTAGTAAGGCTGTAAAACCAATCAAAAGATACCGATGTTAATCCGTAGCAATGGAATAGCTTTTTAACAATACTTTATTATAATTATGTTCACAGTTAGTATTTTGCACAGTAGTCACATTTCCATTTATAATACTATATGATAATGTCTGAGATCTTATCTCGACGTTGTAATAGTATTACACACACTCACTTTTGAACCGCATTGTGAATCGAGGAAACAGATATTAGGGGCAATCTATAATGGTTCTTCTTTATTTAAATATTTATGGTCGGATAGTCATCTTAAAATTGTACCAAACTCATTCCACAATAGAGTAGGAGATCAAGAACGGGAATAGAAAAGGCAAGCGTGCAGTGACAGCTAGAATTTTAATCGTAATCAGTCATTTTTCGAAGATTGTCTTTGTAATTTAGAATTCAATTGTAGGTAGTACTGAGCATGATTTCTTTATAAAAGAACTAGAATAATTTTAGGTGCTTATTTTGAAAGACTTGAAGTAATAGCTTTTTAGTTCCAAGTGGGAATAGAGAATAGTGTCGCGCTTGGAACTAGTCTAACACAATTATATTCAAAATAATCATAGTAGATAAATATGATTGTAGTAATTAAATAATAAACAAGAAACATATGTTAAACTTGACTAGGCATAAAATGTTAACCACCAAAGATATGTTTAAAATAACAGAACTTGTTACACTCTCTTAACAGTTTAAACCTACTTCTCACAATTTTAAATCACCGATTTGGTGTAAGAATTTTAAATTAGTATGTAAGGTATTTATCCATTTTGGTGTTTTAAACTCAATAAATATAACCCATTTAAAATGTTATTATTTCCTGACATCCAGTTGAAAAGTATATTATTTTGACTATTTTTTTTACGGTATAACCACTAATTGTTACTATTTCTTTACAATTACTGTGTTCTAATTTAAACTGTTTGAACAAAATAAATGAATCTGAACATCATTATTCTCATAGATAGTGACGAAAAACGTTTCAGTCCCGAATCATTATTTTACAATTGTACTTATACGTTTTTTGTCACTATCTACCCCTTCTACACCTTATAGCTATCTTAGAAAAGCGAATTCTGCGAACCTTGCTTGGCATATATTATATAATAAAAAATCGCCATAAAGGCTGGTAAGTACATCGGCAATTCTCACTAATACCTTGCTTCTGTGATTTAATTCAAATAGCCAAGCCTTGAATATTGACATTTTGAAACTCTGAGTATCTCAATCTACGCCTCTACATCAGGTTCCTGAAGGTTGGTGCATATCTAATACCAGTTAGTTTTTGACATGGGTCGCTGCAGTTTTTGAGGTAAGACCAATAAGTTATAGGAGCTTCGCATAAGTCTTGTCATACTGTTCTCTGTAGGATTTTGACATAAAGATCATTATGGAGGACTACACAGTTTCTGTCATCACAAAATAAAAATATTTATTTAATATGGAAACCAACATCTAGAATAATACTATAGACTACAGCATGGTAAGAAGACAGCCAATTACAGGTTTCCACTTAAGTGTTCGCTTAGAAAATAGAAGAAATGAGTATTAAAGTATGAAAGTGCTAACAGTTCTCCTATCCGTTATTATAGAGGCTCAAAGTCCAGTTAATCACGAGCCAAGCTATGAAAAATTAGACACTGAAATTGTGATTAACAATCCAGAGAACAGAAAATGAAAATGGATTAAATTAAGTGTTTTTTTTTAACATTTGACTTGTGGTTGACTGTACCTACAAACAAACAGAGAGTAGTTTGGTATTGGCTCAAAGGTTTCTCTCTAAAGTTTCAACCTTAATGACATAATTTATAAAGGTCAAAATGGACAGTCACAGCAAACCCTTTTCAATTTATCTATCAATTAACCACCTACTGAAAGCGTTAAGATTAAAAATCAACTGTAAGAAACAAAGCTATTACAAAACCCGGTCCTATGCTTACATGTAGAATTGTCGCAGAGTTGAGTCAGTTAAAGCTGCATGTCATAATATAACACCAGCTTATAGGTTAATGTATGCTGTAGTCATAAAATAACCTCAAATAAAATCTGACATGTGAATGTCGGTCGCCATTTTGTTTAGAGCTTTCCGTACAGCGCCATCTATGAGAATATGCGATAATTAATTTGGATGCAATATTATTTGGGGCTGCATTAAAGGTACATTAAATAAACGTTAGTAGAACTGATTCCAACATGATATCGCGCTTTTGCAAGCAGAAACCTAATCAACCAACATCATGAAATGCCATAAGGCATTCTCTACCAGTCAACCTGAAAGCTGAGTACAGAAAATATTTTGTCGATGCGTGAAATGAGTAGGTAACGTTAAAATAACGTAAATTTAAAACAATTAGTTATTTAATTTATTAATTATGATTTGGTTAAATCTCTATAATGCTTATACAGAATGAATAGAATACACAAATAAGCAGTTGTATTGATTAAATCAATAATGTTGCATGCCAACAGAAATATCACGCCATTCTAATTCACGGTTGAAGTCCACTTTCGTATACTTAGCACCACAATCACATAACATCTTAGAAGCCCTTTACCTAGCGCGTTTACAAACGGTAACAATTGCAGTGTCTTGCGACACCTGATCTTTATCTTTATTATAATCTTAATTTAGGGCCGGTTTTTCGATGCATAGTTAACTGTTAACCAATTGTTAAAAATTATTACTAATCTTTAAATATCACTGATATTTAACAATTAGTAACAACAGCAGGCTGATATTTATCCATTATCATTAGTAACTAAAATTGTTACTAATGGTTACATATCTGACTGATATTTAGCAATTAGTAAAAGTTTTTAACAATTTGTTGAGTTAACTACGAATCACAAAACCGGGCCTTAGTCATACCAGTAAATCTCGTCCAGATGAGGCTTCGTCAATTAGTATTCGATCCGCGGATAAACACCTGAAAACACACACATACATAAATCACGCCTATATAGAAGTGCGTAGGCAGAGGTGAACTAGCGTCCACGTTTCGCCAATTATGTTAGGTCCCATAGGTGGCGAGCCTATTGCCATATATCGGGCACAAAAGTGTCGCAGTACATTGCTAGGTGGTATAAGAAGAACCCTTCTGCCCACTCCTCATCACTGATTTATCCTTAGGCGCCTCGTACGACACCTACGGGAGAGATTTGGGGTGGTGACAATTGACAACATTTCATTTTTTCAACATACTTTTATTATGATGTTATATAAAAATAGACAGAAAATGAAAACACCCATATTTTTATTTTTAACTTTTTCTGATTTCAGTCCTATTCATACAAAAAATCATGATTAAAATTCCGGTCATTCTAAACAGACGTAAGCATCAAATGACGTCACAGGCACGAAATAATGGCGAAATGACTAAATGGCGTTTCCGGTAGCAATTATAAAAACATATTATTTGAAATAATTAAAATTAATTTTCAAGTAAAATACATTTTAAATTAGTTAAAATTAAAGTCTCGGAAGGATTTCAAATTTATTGTTACTTTATTTATGTTATTTTCGACGATGACAATTAATGACAATGGAATTGATCCATGACCGACAGCCATGATATTGATTAACTTAACTGTTTTTTACATTTTATTTATTTTCTCTGAAAATAAGTAATAAAAAAAATTAAAAATTAAAATTTTGAAATCAGGATTGGAAAATAAAGAAACGGTATTTTTATTTTTTTTGGTTGTCATTTTTTAAATGTTTTCAATAGTATTCTACTCTGTCTGAAAACACAAACATCTGAAAATTAGACCCTTTTATTATGTCCAGAAGCTGTTTGATCGTAGACCTCGTAGTATTATTTCCTGAAAGCGTATTTGTTCGGGTGCCTCGCTTTTACTTGATTTCAACATAAGTAGAATGCCTCGTATTTCTGTAAACTTTGCCTTAAAGTAGGTAATCTTTTGTCGACCGCTGAGGCGTTAGGGTCATGCCTCTCTAACGTCTGATCTAAGCCTAATTCGAATCGATAATTGTCATGCGGTTCATCAGTGAGTGACATAGCTTCTATCCTATATCAACATTCCTAAGATAGTTAATGTGCTATAATAAAGTATTTCTTAAGTAGGTAAACCAATTGTTAGTTAGTTCGGAAGTCTGCTTTACGTCATGAATAGTGAGAATATTTAATCCAAGCAAAATATTGACAGTGATTCAAACCGTTGTTTACTGAAATATAGTAGTTTATGGAACTTGCATTCAATGTAATTCTAATTTGGTAATTGCAACGAAAATCACTGGATCGCGATCAAAATGATACAATGTGTATCGCTGCGCTAACAGATTTACTCCATTAATTATAACAACAAATCAGTTTCTAAAGACTGTTTTAACTAAATCACTGATCTGTCTTATCATCACAGCGTAAACACAGGTTGACAAAAAGAGACAGATCAGTGATTTAGTTAGAACAGTGTTTTATAAATAAGGGTGTATGTATTCCGTTGCGTTTACCATTTTAGAAGCCGCTTATGTAATAGGGGCTAGACAAATGTTTATAATGCATCGTTTGTTTATTAAAAGTAATTTATTATGTTTGACATGGAAACAAAATAGTTGATATAATATATTGTTATATTTACTAAAAGATGTTTTATCTACTCCAAAGTTAGTTAATAAATAAGCATTACTTACATTATATTGTATAACCAACAAGCGCATGGGTTAAAAATTAAGATTTCCATATTATTGATATTGTTGTATCTCTCCTGCCAATGAAATTGTCGTCTCAAGGTCAATAGTCCATGTTTCATTAATACACTGCAAAGAAAACGGTTGGGAAACAGTAGCGATTTTTAAAAACTATTTTTATTTACCTATGGGTATTTTGTGAGGCCTATTTACTCTTCCTCTCCCTGCCCTTATCCTCCTCTAAGTAGGTTCGGCACAACATGTCTTCTTCTGAGGCCTATTTATTTCAATACATAAATAATATTTAACAATTGTTTGTGAATAAAATCAAGCACCTTGGGGACTCGAATGGTGGGGGGCAAACCACCAACAACAGCATACCCAAAGAAGGTTGGTGTCAGGCAAAGTGTGTCAGGAATGTATTTACTCTTTAATATAGAGTATCCTGTAACATAATCTATTCTATGGGTCATAGGCACAAAGTCTCAGTAACTTCTTTTTACTTTGTGGTGGTGACAATCCTATATCTAACTGTACCTTATTTTAGTTGAATCTGAAGTATTTATAATTAAGAGATACCTATCTCTATAAAATGAAACAAGCATTAAGACACCGCTATTTTTCATTATTGCACCTTGAATTATGGATTCAAACAGCTAATATTGTAAAATTAATTGATGTTTCAAATAATAATGATATAAAGAGCTCAACGACAATTCCATTGGTATTCACCCAAAACAAATGTTCAGACATATTCGAGCTTTCGTGTAGTTACTTACATAATACTTCCTCGACTAGTTATTTAAATAATTTGAAAAGTACTATTTATTCAATTATTGTATATGTACGGAACAAAATTATTACTGTTTAAGTGTGTACCTAATCGATTGTACAATATAATTAAATAGATAATTATATATTGTAACTATGTATAAATTTGCACATATTGCTCATTAAAGCTTTTATTTCCACCGGGAGTTTTAATATCGAAAACATCTAAGACATCACACACGCCACACTCACACAGGAATACAAACACACTCACACGCACTACCTACAGCTAATACAAATAAAACTGTTAAAAAAATGTTAAAATTAAAATCAAATATAATAAATACAGGTAATTAGTAAAGCTAATTTTTTCTCCCACTTCTAGTCTGCTTCCAAACAATTTGAGGTTGTTGGTACTACACAAGCTCTCTTACTCTAAGCTCTGGGTTTATTTTTCTATGATGGTCCTATGATGGTAAGTTAAGTAAGGGTACCTTTTTTCATTTGATTGCCGACTCCCAATTAAATGAAAAAAGGCAGGGTGATAATGATGATACATTCCCATTACGTCTCCTCACGTAATCAGTTTGAAATCGATGAATGGATTAGGTTTCGGCGATCCGTTTGCTGTCCAGAGAATAATTGGGGTGTTCTTTGGTAGAGGCCGAAGACCGTATTCAATGGCGGAAGTATTTCCAGTTGTAATATTCTGAGTTGATGATGAAATGGGAAGTAGTAGTAGGTATTTAAATATTAAACAGGTAATAAATTACAAACAGTGTTGTGCCTTTTGATCGGCAATAAACTTAAATACATGAGGTTAAGGTGGTAATAAGGTCCTTAAAAACTATCATAAATCAATTTCGTTTATTACTTTTTGAATTGCCAGTCAAATGAGATGCTAATTACGGCTATCGACAGTTGGATGTAACCAATAGTGTTGCTTAAAAACAAAGTATCGTAAATATCTTGAAAATGTCGTCTTATTAATAACAAAGTTAAGTTAAGATTTTAAAATACTGATAAGTCAAAGGCGAGTTGATGATAATTGGTATAAATATTTGTTTATGATGTACGTTTGAATGTATCAGTGGGTTATGATACTTTACTACTAATAATATGTTAATTAAAAATACTATTAATGATTTGTACGACAGGCATGCACCCATCCGTAGTGTCAAATAAAACATTTGCCGTCTCCCTGGTTAACTGCCGACATAAAAAAATTACTGGATAAAAAAACTACCGCCAATACAAGGTATAAGCGTCTACCTTCAGATCACAACTGGAAAAAAAACATAGTCATCCGGAATCACTGCAACAAGGTCCGTAGGAATGCTCAACGCCGCTTCATCCATAATTCAGTCGAGAATAAAGATTCATCCAAAGTGTGGAAATTTTTAAGATCTATGGGAATTGGAAAGCTGCGACAATCCTCTCTTCCTAATACTGTAGACATTAACGCTCTTAATCAACATTTCACGTCGTCGCCCATTTTTGATGGCAACGTTAAATTGAATACTTTAAAATTTCTTTTATCGCTCCCAGTTCCTACTACCTCATCATTTTTCTTCAGTCAATTTACCGATAGTGATGTTAAGAAGAGTATCTTATCAAATATATCTAATGCAGTGGGATGTGACGCCATCAGTCGGAAAATGATAATACCTGTCCTTGATGAAATCCTCCCTGCTATATCCCACATACTTAACTTTACTATCTCTTATGTTGTATTCCCGGCATCATGGAAAGACTCCCTCATTTCTCCTATACCAAAAAAATCACATCCTAAAACCTTTTCGAAATTTCACCCCATCTCCATTCTTCCATTTTTGTCCAAAGTCCTTGAACGCCTTGTCCACACTCAACTAAATTCTTTCCTTCGTATTAATAAGTTGTTAAATCCTTTCCAATTCGCTTTTTGTTCTGGTCATAGCACTACCAAATTACTGAAGATATCAGATATGGTATGGAGTCTGGTAAAATAACACTCCTTTCGCTGCTTGACTTCAGCAATGCATTCAATACAGTAGACTTTGAGATATTGCTCAGTATTTTATGCTCTCTTAGCATATCTCCTACGGCCATTGACTTTTTTCGTAATTACCTGTAGGCCTATTCGCTAACTTTTTTTGACAGTTGAAAGTGATGATCACCGAACTATTAACTTATCCATTACGGTTTTCACAGGACAAGTGTCACAATAGCGTTATAGTAAAGTAGTAATGGATTAGTAAATAGTTCAGTGATTATCACTCTCAAGTGTCAAAAAAAGTTAGCGAATAGGCCTACTGATTGGACGCCGCCAGCGGATCCGCATTGAAGACCGTTGTTCTTCTTGGTGCAATTCTTCTGCTGGGGTGCCTCAGGGCGGCGTATTATCTCCTCTCTTATTTGCTATTTTCATTAATTCGATCTCTAGTCAACTCGTTTCATCCTACCACCTTTATGCAGATGATCTCCAAGTATATGTTCAAGCTCCCGTTGAGAATTTTTTGAAGCTGTTAATACATTAAACAGGTACTTAGCTTCTATATGCCATTGGAGTAAATCGTACGAACTCATGGTGAACCCAACAAAAACCCAGGTCATTGCTACTGGCAGTAATAGGATGGTCTCCAGAATTGATTGGTCGAGCATTCCAGGAATATGCTTTGATGGGGTTTTTCTACCTGTCAGTAATTCTGTCAAAAATCATGGCCTTTTGATTGACTCGAAATTATCCTGAAGCTGTCAATTGCAGGAGGTTAGTCGTAAGTTATTCGGTTCAGCTGGTTCTTTAAGGAAACTTCGTAACTTTCTTCATATTGCCACTAAGATTGCGGTGGCGCTCCCTCGTTTTGCCTATCCTGGATTATGCCGACACTTTATTTGGACACACGTTATTTGGACGTCGCGGAAGAGCAACTTATTAAACTAGAGCGGCTTCAAAATGTTTATATTAGATTCATATTTGATCTTCGCAAATATGATCATGTATCTGAATTTGCCTTAAGCTCGAGTGGTTGCCAATTCGCCTTCGCCGGAATGCTCATATTGTGTCCCTTCTGTATAATATCCTTTTTAATCCCACTTATCCATTATACCTCAAAGATCGGTTTCCATTTCCTCCATAAATCTCATCCCCTGTTGTTGAGAGCATCGGAGAACTTGAGTTTGGAGATCCCAAAACATTCCACTGCTTTTCTTGTCAAATCTTTTACTGTGCTGTCGGTACGTCTGTGGAATGCTTTGCCAGTCACAGTTAGGAAAGCACAATCCTTGTCGACATTTGTACGACTAGTAAAGGAGCACTGTCTCACTATATATATATATATATATATATATATATATATATATATATATATATATATATATATATATAGCAAGACGTGTTAGTGTATAATATTTAAATGTTGTATATATGCTTGTATTTATGTATTATTAGTGAGTAAATAATGTTATTATGTACTAACATTAAGTTTTGCTATCATTTGAGTATAATTAATTAATTGTTACACTGTCTACCCCATTATTGTTCTTCTACTATTTCCAAGGTTGCCTGGAAGAAATCGCTTTTTAGTGATAAGACCGCCCATTGTACAATTTCATTACTCAATTGTGTCTTATGTATTCTTTGGTGTACAATAAAGCTTATTATTAAAAATTGTTAAGCAGACGGTCGGCTGTAAAACCTAAGCCAAAAGCTTGTGCAGTATGGATTGCAATGTGTCAATTTGATTCATATCATACATATCTATCTATATATTCAGGTCATTTATTGTCCATCCATATATTGTCGTTCATCAGTCTCTCGATATGGTCCGTTCCGTCTCTTTTGTATACATTCATTTATCACACTAGTGTGATGGATGATATGAATCAAAAGTGAGTGGATGGCTTGATGGCGTCTGACCGATATGAATGGGAAGAGGAAACATACTGCGCCGCTCAGATGGACTGGGCACAGGGTACATTATTTATGTACCCTGTTTTCAGTTCCCTGTCCCTGTTCTCTGTACATATTATTTGAGTCAAAGCACTAACAATCTAAGATACGTAGCTGCGTACCGAACTCCGATTTTGTAAGCCACTTTCAATCGCTTTCTCAATGAGTGAGAGTGACAGGTAGACGAAAGCGATTGAAAGAGGCTTACATAATAACCCCGCTGGTTTATCTAAAACTGTAAATAGATTCAGGTCAAAGGCACACTTAGCTAAATTGCTTAATACTATTTCTTCCTCAATAGAATATGATAATTGAACAATTGCATATAGTGTTAAGCTTCATTGCATACATTGTATGCTGAATGTGCTAAAATTGCTGCACATGCGGCGTCGGCATACGTGTACGCAATGGAGTAAATTGAACCACAATGGGTACAACTAAGTATCGCACAATGGTTTCGCAGAATAAAGAGGTCACAATAACAACCTTCTATTTAGGTACAATCGCAGCTAAAACGTTTCAACTAGCATTTTTTATTCAAAAAATATCTAAAAAATCAATCAAATAAATCATTCAAAAAATAACTAAAAAAGCGCGCCGAACGTTTGGTTTGTCAAACCATATTTTGTTTGGGCGCATGTGCCGGGTATAAATTGAAAACGCACGCCCATGGCAAAACTTGCATGACGAATTTCAGACCGCTGTTAAGAAATTATTAATTGTTAATTTACGAAAAAAAATTCTAAAATTTTTCATTTTGGCTTGCAGTAATTAAAATGCTTGATATTTTATAATTTGGCTTCGGAATAATTATATACCTACACTGTTTATATGTCTATAAATATTTTTTTAGTTAGAGTTTTACTAAGAATACTATTGGTTATTATCAACCTAGGAACTAAGATCTCACTGAGTAATAATATTATGAATCGCTTCATCAGTGAACTTGTAAATAAACTAAACAAATCATCTTACGTGATTAGAGTTCAAAATGGCTCGTACGCCTCACATACGTAACTGATGCAAATTAAAAAGTCACGCACAGCGTCCGCAGCGGGCGTAGGTCGGACACTCGGCTCTTGGACTTCGTTCAAGGAAAGGTGAGTACTCAAAACTATATTCAACTACGTACCTACACATTCGGAATAAATAAATCCTGTATGTTCGCATAAAGATAAAATTCAAGCTCCATACACCAAGGTTCCCACTAGCAACTACAGGCCACAGTCCTTTGAACAAGCGACCCGACTGATGACGCGAAATGCGCCCCGAAATAAATTCACGCTCAATCTTATATTTAGCGCGCTTACTCGGATCACCGCGAGCTGCCAGTTGAACTGAGATTTTGTACCGATCACAGATCATTTAATTTAATAAAAACAAAAAACGGCGTCTTGTATACCCCGAGTGGATAAACAAACGTCAGGGATGGTCAGTTGTGGCCCTCGCTGGCGTAGTGGTTCGAACGTTTCAAGGTAAAACCCGTAAAATTGTCAAAAATAATCTGTCCCACAGTGATCACAGTACACAACCTATTCACACCTATTTCCACACAATCCCACGCAAACACACAGTGTTTTCAGTTGCCGATGCTCACATTGAAACGAAATGTTGTGTTCTTAGTTTGACGGTGAAAAGTGTATAAACGTCGGTGGGTCAGTGTGGGATCATAAACAAAACTCTGAGTCCTTTATTCTAAATTAAACAAGACAGTTACATGGACATTTTTAATCCACCTACATACCCTACATTGTTTTATTGTTTAACTTACTAAACATATGGAATCTGAATTGTCGCCAGATAATGAGAAAGATATCCCACCGGTGCCAATAAAAACTTATCAATGGGAAGATTTAAAAAGATCTCGTGAAGCGGGAGGGTACCCTTGGACTCATCTTTTGAAAGCACCATTAGAAGGAGAAATCACAGCTGAAGATATAATTAGAGAGACAACACCTAGACGAAGCATGTCTCGCGAATTTTCAAAATCTAGAACGCACTCACCTGTGGACAGAGAGGTTCAAAAGATCCTGAACCTTGACTCCTCACCGGGAAGCAGTCGGAAACATGGAGAAGAGGGTGAAGATGAAGGGGTTCATATTCCTAATTTTTCTAAGGAAGTCTCGCTTGATGTCGATGACGATAATATTGACGCCGCTGTAAAAGCGTACATGGGCAAAACATCAGACAGCCAGGCAATTTCCCATTTAGCAACCCCAGTCGAAATACCAAAAAATGTTTCACCCAAAGGCATATTGAAACGCCGTGTTCCTGAACAACCCTATAATATTGGTGTATCAGAAACTCGCGAAAAAACAAGGTGTTGTCATCCCTTAGTCAATAAAATTAAGCATTTGGCGGATAAAACTCTACAGAAGTTGGAAAAAAGTGAAACAGAAAAATCACCTCTCGCTAAAAGAAAAAAGAACGCAGAAGGGCAAGAAATCAGACAGCTTCGATCATCTCCCGGTGCAGTAAGAAGACAAAAGTTTGGTGCAATCAAGTTGGGTGACTCAGATGAGATGAGCAAAACAATGTGTGTAGATACGCCTCCTCCTAGAAAAAAGAAAGAACATATTTATGAAGATATCGAAGAATCAAGATACATTGACAACGAGAAATCACTACATTTTGCTCCAGATGTAGAAAAACAAGATTTTGAAAAATCAGAGGAAAATAAAAACATCTGCAATAGAGAAAATGAAAGCTTATCAGAAAGAAAATCAATTTCATCTTTCGATCCCAGCTTGGTAGCAGATGACACGACTTCGCTAAAACCAGAAGAACATATTATGGAAAAGTTACATAAGCTAAACGACGTTAACAAAGAAGCAATTTTATTGGACGATGACATGGATCTAGATGAACCGAATGTAGATGAAATATTCCAAAATCAACTAGATGACACTAGACCTAAAAATGATTCGCCAAACATTACTATTACAGAAATAATTGACGAAGATACAATCGTTACAATCGAACAAACCACCACCATACCAATAGAATCATCACCAAGCCCAAGTCCTCTTGGAATGAGAGAAAAACAAAACAACGTCGAAATCGAATCAGAATGGTCTAAACCCAACAGGTAATTTGAATTATTCTTTGTTGCATTACTAATAATTCATGCCCTTAATATTTTATGCTACCATTGTGCCATACGTATAATACAACATTTGTGACTATGACATAATAACTGTGTTTCAACGCGCGCCAAGCGAACGCGCTAACTTCTGACTGTCTGATAAATATAGCATTGGGCCCGTCTTCCTGCAGATTGGGATAGCTCTTTAAAATTGTCACCAGTATCCGTGACTGCTTTCACGTCGGTGATTAGTTCATTTACTGTTCGGCTTTCACAAGCGTATTTAATGACTCATTGTCTCGGAACAAATGTCGGCTTAGCTCTAGTAGTGGACCGGTAACGCGTCGCTAGTATGCCCTGGGTTCGGGATCCTTTTCGGTACTAGTTATGAGTAAAATCCGACGATGGACATCCGAAGGAGGGACTCCTGTAGAGAAACCCGTGAGGCCTACAAGAGAAGGCAGTGTGCAAGTGTACACACCGGATGTTCGTTGTGCGTGTCAATTTTTCCAAAGTGATTTACTACTACCGGAAAGAGTCAATCCAGTGGGCACTCGACCAACGTCCCGAGCTAGTAATATCATTTCGTATGAGAGGTAAGTAACACCTACGTACTTTCGTTTATTCCAATTATTTTGACATTTTATGACTGAAATTACGAGCCACAAAATAAATACGAATCGTTGCGGGAACCACCGGGCGGCGGCCGCTGTATCTAAAACGAGCGCCGCTGCTTGGCCTAATTGTGACTCAAATAACATGTGCCGCAGTTTAAATATAACTTATTTTTTGCAACATATTCATTTTAATGTCAATGTGCTACAAAGCATTTTTAATCAGAATTGTGTTTATTTATGTGCACGGCGAAAGACATATTATAGTTAGTTATATATCATAAGCGAATTTTATTAGTTAGTTATATATCATATGAATTTTTTCAATGCATCGCGATAATTAATTAATCACAAAATATATATTTTATTTCTGTTGTCTGCTTTCAGTGATCACGAATATGAAATCATCGAGAAACCACCTCCACACATAATGTATACTGCACCCAGTATGGAAGAAAGGCCGACAATAGTAAAAACGGAAGAAGAGCTGTCTAGTACCACCTCTTTAGAAAGGAAATACTTACAGCATACGTCGGATGAAGAAGATCCATCAGAAGAAAAAGAAAATATTCAAGATGATAAAAATGACGAAATTATGATGGCAGAAGCCTTACAAAAAAATATTGAGGACCGCTTTTTTGTTAATACCCCTTCAACCGTATCAAGAACAGAATGCGAAGTCAGTACAAGCCAAGTAGATTCCTCTGCGTTGGAAAACTTGCCCTTGAAACGTGGAAGCCGATCAAAAAATTCGGATAACATGGATAGTAAGATACAACAAAGAATAAAGGAAGGCACAGGAAAATTAAAAGCACAAGCTGGAAAACTGAAGTCTAAATTACAAAATATGAAAGCAAAGCAATTTACATTGCCAGACAGGCCAAAAATAAGTTTCCCCGAACGGCCAAAATTCAAAATGCCAGAACGTCCTAAAATCTCTTTTCCTGAAAGACCTAAGTTTACTTTACCCGATAGAAGGAAATTCAGTTTACCGGACCGTCCGAAATTTAAAAAAATCAACATTTCAGAAAAGCTGAATTTAGGAGATCGTAAAAAATTTACTATGCCAGAGAGACCTAAGTTCAACGTCCCTGATCTACCTAAATTCAGAATGCCAGATAGACCAAAGATAAGCTTCCCCAGCTTAGGAAGAAAAAAGGAGTACAAAGTTGATAACGAATTAACTGATCATAGTAGTGATCCACCGAACGTAGCAACTGTAGACTTTGAAGCGAAAACTTTTCCGAGATTATTTAACAGAAAAAAAAAAGCCGAACTACAAAAAACTTCATCATCACCTACATTAAATAGAGACGATACTCCACCACCAACATTCACCTTTACTCGAGTAAAAAAAACCAAAGAAGTACCTACTTCTTATATACCAGATAGCCCTGAACAACCCCGTGAATATGGTCATGTTGACAATGAAGAAACCATTAACAATGAAGTATGCGCCGAAAGAGAATTTAACACCACTTATGATTTTGATAAGATAGACACGGAATATCTCGACGAAAAGGTGGAACCATCTCATTACAATGAAAATCGCAACGCGTCATCCATACCAAACATTTCACCGTCTAATCAAGAATACACACACATAAACGAAATTAACAATGACGAATTTTTTGTCCGACCGAGAGGAATTTCTCGTGAAAATATTCAGGTAAGGGAATATTTGAGTGATGAAATACGACAAGCCTTCCAAATCCCACAGAATGTCCTCGCGATGATGGGGAGTAATTCGGAGGTAGATCATATGTATGATAATGAACCAGAAGCTGATCCGGAGCTTATGATTGATGACAATGAAGCAGTAAGATACTCATGCGAAGACTTAAATGATAAAGATGACGGCTATTACACATTCCCTCCAGTTAGACCGTCTCGAGCTAAAAGAAAGAAAAAGGAAACCGAGTCTATTAAATATATAGACGACAGTGTTAATGCCAGTATGCAGTTCAGTGAAGTTGACTTGGACTTACCAGAAGATCACCATACGTCCCAAGATATAACTGAGACTAAAGAAGACAATGAGCAATTTAATAGATTAGATTTCTGCCCTGCTTCAGATTTGCATTCAATTCATGAATATGCCAATGACGATGTAATAGAGTACCCGGATAATATTCCAATTCAATCCCAAACTTTACCAATGCCTCCTAGAAGGAAAAAGAAGTTTGGGAAAAAAGACCCAAAGACCTCATCATTAAATGATTTCAATGAGATGTCAAGATCACAACTTTGGGAGGACACTCAAGAAAACAAAGACGATGTAAGTATTTTTTAACATATTGTAATGCAGTGCTTAGCATAAAATAAAATAGTTTAGTTCGTCCATTTTAAAGCGATTATTCTATAGCTGGTAATTCCTATAACAACTAATGCTATTGATAGCCTACCCCTGATAAAGTCTATAGATACAACATAATTAGAAAAGTCTCAAATTCAAGCGTAGGCATTCCAACTGCAATGCCATTTCTTACATCGCTTAAGACAAACCACTAGGTGCACATTAAAATTTAATAATTCAAATTTTTATTTATGTATATTCATAAAGCTATGCCAACTTACATTTGCAGCTACGTAAAGATCCAAATACTATTTTCTGTCCAAATAATTAATATTGGCTTATGTCCAAAAATACGCACAGTCTAAGAAGAAACTCGCATTATTTCTGGAAATCCGTTTCAAACGATTGTTGACCTAGTTAAACAAGGCGAGACTAGCAAAAATTATTTTCATTTTAGGACAGGGTCATTTGATTACTGTGGACTTTAATTATAAATCTTATACGACATTATTAATAGTTACAAAAGAAAAGTCACAATTAAAAAATTATAACAGATATCACTTGTGGAAATATCAGTAAAACATCAATAATGCATCATACGTACATATGTCACGCCTTTCTCCCACAGGGGTAGGCAGAGAACACTTCTTTCCATCAATAATGCCCAATCAAACATCTTCCTCTACTTGTGTATTGAGATTATATAATCTAATAATAAAAATTAAAGGCTACTAATAGAAATGTTGAGCCAATAAACGAATCAGTCATCGCAATAAAAATGAAAGATAAAATCATTCCGAGATGAATCCTAATAGGCAGCTATTAAGCCCTACTGCTGTTATTATGATTGGTTCCATCAAAACACAATTTCTTATTGCAAGGCCAAAATATATTTTTAGCCATTTACGTGGATCCTTGAAGATTGCACTGAAATAATATCTTAATATAGTGAGACGACTGTTGAATTATTTAAACACAAATATTATTAATTTAGAAAAAAACAATATAAACACGAATAGTTACAGTTACGTGAACTCGTCAAATGATGACCCATGGTTGTGCCCTATCCATTGAACTAAAGGTATAAGGGAATTATAGTACTATTATAAATATTATAATGTTGTGTGTGATACAATTTACGATCCCTTGTTTTGTTGCAAAAAATATGTTTATATTATTTTTAATTATCTACTTGCCGACTTTATTATAGGCATTAACATTATAGATAGTTAATTAACAACAAGTTTTTATTGTATACTTAAATAATCTTGCCTATTTTATGATGACATAAATTTTACATTCCTTATAAATAAGAAGGCATTAAAATATATAAGGCTATTATGAATCTGACAGGAAAGCAATCTATACATTATTTCTACATCTTATGAAGTAACAAATTCAAGAAAAAATTGTAAGTCTATCAAAGTCATTATATTCCTATTAAAATACAGAGATTTAATTTATTAAGCTTTAATCCAGCATTGGGCCTATTACAGTCTTAATTTATTTCTGCATGCCATTGGTAAAGGAAACGAGGTAGGTACCTATTCTTTGCCCACTGGTAAAAAACTTCGGTCCATATCAGTGGGCAATGATTCAGATTCATGTTTATTCTGGAAAGAACTTTACCAACATTATTCTATCTTTATAAAATGTTAACTTATTTATATTTAAAGTTAGATTATCGGTCAATGGGTTCAGAAACATATTAGCTGAATTAAATAGCTGACACATTTGTTAGTATGCGCAATTAAGTAGCAAGTAAACACTACATAAATAAATAAACTTAAGCGTTTTAATAGTAAAACTTAAATATGGCAACAGTATATAGAAAAATCAACCCAATATAGTTGGCTCAAGCTTATCTAACCTCATTATACCACTGTATCTTATGATGACATACATCAATTCTAAAAATACCAACAAATATCTCTTTGATAGCTAAGATCTGAAGTACAAGGATATTTGCATTTGAATCGTACGTCATTCGTGTCTGCTGTATAAATAAATTTAATCTCGTCTTGTATTTTTCAGATAATCATATATCGAACCGAACACGAGTATATTGTTCCTCAAGCAGATACCATTACTACAGATCAGAGTCCCGTGGCTCCAAGACGCAACCGCTCAAGAAGCTCAAGAGGGACATCGCTATGCGATGATGACCGGACCTCGCACGGTGCAGAGTCATTAACATTAGATACTCATATCCTACAAACCGACTTAGAAGCAGATATAGAAAGGATGATACGCCACGAAAGTCCTGGGTACGCTACGGTTGATAAAGGACCGAGTGCGCCAAATAAACCAGTAAGGAGATCAATCAGCAAAACTCCTCCTGCTAGGAGGCGGAAGAGTAACAGCTCCGAACGTAAGTACTATACGGTGGGTCCAACTAAAACCATTCCTGACCGTCCTCCTAGAAAAAAGTCTTCGACTAGCCTTATGACTTTAGATAGTTTTACAAAACGCTCAGTAAGTGGAGATTTGACACAATACGTTGAAATAGATGAACCTCAATTGGAAGATCTTCAAAAAGATTTAAAATCTGGCGAAATAGTCAGTAAAATGAAAGATCGACCTTTACCGCCTCCCCCTCGGCCACCCAGAGGACCTAAGCGAAAAAGGAAAGATAAAGACGCGGTTGAAGAACAGTTGATACCACCAGCTGAAATAATATCCGAAATAGGCAATGCAGTATCGGCTACAATGGAAGAAGAAAATAAAGTTGAAGAAGTGGTAGAGATCGAAGTTTCGACACAAACAGATCCTCTTCCCGACGACGTTGATTTTGAATTTGGTATGGACGAAAATCTTGATGTGTCAATGTCTAGTTCCTTACGAGACATTGTTGATGAGGAATCAATATTAGGCAAAAGCAACTGTCGTGCTATTGAGAGTCCACGTTTTTCACGTCCTACATCTCGATCAGAAAAATCATTGAAGCTATCAGATCCGAAAATTACCGATTTAGCCAAATCAAGTATTGGTCGTACTTCGCCTACAGTAATATTAGTTGAAAGACGTGTATCCAGTCCAACTAGAATCAATGAGAGAGATGAAATGCTTACTGAAGCTTCATTAACTGTACAACATATTGACATTGATGAATCTCAAATTCCTGATGTGCCCCCTCTTCCAAAATCTAGAGGAAAATCCAGCACCGCCAAAAAATCAATGGTTATGACCCCTCCTCCTAGTGAAGAACGTGCTTTGGAAAGAGTAGCAGATACTACCAACAGAGATATACAGCTCGATAATTTGATAACACAGCGCCTTCAGGTACGAGACTTAGACGTTGGACGATTAAACGTATCCGAATTACAAGCAAGTAAAATTTTAGTTTCGGATATAGAAGGCATGACTTTACAAGTAGCCGAATTAGACTCGAAATCAGGCCATATATCAGTAAGTGGTATAGAGTTCTCACAATCGGTCATAGATGAGATAGTTAAGAAGTTTTCAGAAATATCTACCAGTATTCCTTCACAGTCTTCGGCGCCCGCTCCTGTGGATCACCTCAGGCCAATAAGTAGAGAAGAACAGACACAGACAGACGCGACTTGTGAACTACCACAAGAAACTAAAACTGAAGCAGTGGACTGTGCTATGGAACAAGAAACAACACCGCCTCCCCCGCCTCCACTTCCTGAGGTGGTAACAGAAGGCGCTTCTCAGTCATCACCCGCCCGACCAGTAGTTGAAGAAGCAGCCACACCCCCTCCCCAAAGGCCTCCTCCTCCAGATTTTACTCCCCTGCTCTACTCATATTTACAAGACATTAATATTCCACCGGCATCCTTCTTCCCGACTCGCTCGTATCGAGAGCGACCTTTGAGTGAATTCTATGACCCCCAACACCAAATGCCACCTCCACCAATGAGACGGGCAAAGCGCAAGCCGGCTGCCCCTCATTCGGAGTCGAGCTCTGATGACGGAAAACCCCGTCCTTCTCCAAGACGAATGCCGCCACCTGTAAGAACCCATGAGCCAAGCATAACGGAAGCCGGCGCTCATTTTTTACGTGTATGCCAAAATTCTATTACTCGTACCTTTAGGAACATGTATGAATCCTTGATGTCATACATCAGTGGCGCTGAGGACAAGAAAGACGTGCAGATGGCCTTGGTGATTTTCTTGGTGTTGATCGCTGGACTCATTATGTTTGGGCTGAGTGACAGTCGGACGATCCACCATCATCACTGGGAATTCTTCAATCCACCTGATACTAAGCCATGAAATCGACGTGTAAGCTCAAATTTCCTAATTATAGATGGTATACTAGATTTAATCAATTCGTGGGCTCTGGAAATGAAAATTGTATATTATAGGTAGATTGTAATTGTTGGTTATCGATTAAGCTTGTTACAATTGGTCAAGACTCTCGTGCTAAATATCCGATATTATTGTCAATAATAATAATTAACAACGAAATAATCAGTCTAATGTATGGAAAATAAATAATGTTGTAAGCATTTTTTGCAAAGCAGACTTTCCACTACGGTTTATAAAATCGTCAATAAATTTAAATGTAAGATTTACGTCGTAACTATTGATAATATTAATTGTAATTTTAAGGCTAATTATTATTCATGCAGCTAAACTTTGTTACGCCGATGTCTTAATCAATGTTATGGTGATTTGTATTACGTGATCCCCTTTGTTATTTTATAGAAATTAATATTGAGGAAGGGGTTGATTAATTATTGTTAAATTATTGGTTATTGTTATTTACGTTATGTTGCACTAATTTCTTCGATTACTTGTTAACTTATACAAGTGGCCAATCTAATCAATTCGAACGAATTGTACTACAAATAAATGTAATTTTTTGACAGCTTTTCTTACATTTGCCACGATGGTCGCCAACGTGTTGTCTCGGTAATTAATACGTCAATTTCTATTCTATTCGTTCTATAGATTTGCCACTTATCTTGAAGTTTTCATTGAGTCTCAATAGTTTACTTGTTGCATATTAAAAGAGTTTATTCAATTTAAACATTATTTATTTCAATATTTATTTATATTATTATATCATTATTTATTAACTGCAGTGTTGTAAACGTAGTGTGTGGACTGCCGGCTGGTGTTATGCATTTTATCGAAATGTTTTTGTTGTGTAATAGTAATAAAAATAAATTGTGAATATTATACATTTTGCAGTACTTATTTACTGAGGTCAATCTATCAAAATAATCGTGCAGATAGTAAAGTAGCAAACATATTATATTCCTTTAAACTATATTACAGAAAAAATGAAATTATAAACAGTCTCAAGGTTCCCATAAGTAGTTTTAAAATAATTCCGTAGTTATTTGCTTTGAAATTTTTTCTCTAAAAATATAGATGTTAATAATCAAAGAGACAATTATATAACATAGTATTAATAAATGTACTAATTAAATAAAGCAAGCAGGCAAAGTCACTTAGCACTCTATTTTCAGTAGTTACATATCAGTCGTCGTAGACGAGCAATATGATTCTAAACATGATAATTATAAGTTTTATGTACATTTCTGGATACCTGCCAACCTGTCTGCTAAGAATGCCGATCAAGAAAATTTACGACTAAGTGCACACTAGAACTTAACAATTCAGACTTATAATATAATTCAAAGAACTGGAACCGTTTTCGGCAACAGGGGCCTTACCACCAACTCTAAACGCGAGTCAATTCCCATTGATAAAGTGAGACAACGCTAGAAGCCGAGTAGAGCGGCGTCCCGTTTTGTCGCCCGCGTTTGGATCGCACTAATACTTCATGGTACGGCCAAAGCACATAGTACTGTAATGGAAAAGTATGTAGAGATTCATATGAAGTATCTGCAAAAGTTTACCAAATACATATATAAATCACACTTTTCTCCTCTAAGGGTCAGGTAGAGGTGTGTTGATGTGTTCACACCCGCGTTTCGCCGGCTTATCCCAGGACCCGTGTAACAGGGGCGGCCTATTGGGATATTTTGTCACATTAAGGCGGCGTATTGCAATTCACCGAGATCTTTTGTCGCAGTAATTTGCTGGATGGTACACCAGGAACGCTGCTGCCCATTGCTCGTTATATCTCTCAGTCGCCTTGTACGACGCCTTTTATCCACGAGGGAAGCAGGGGTGGTGACAATTGTACTTTATTCTACTCTGCCAACACCACATGTCAGACTGGATTAGTTATGTCGATTTATTGCATATCAGGAAGTAAATTGATCCAAGTGAGAAAATTCTTGACTAACTGCCGCACTCAGAGACGTCAAAAAACTTTAATGAGTACTTAACGTCAAAAAATCATTTAAATCCAGACCATAGACCTGGCGCGAATAGCGACTATTTTTGAATTGTCATTAATTACACATTAACGTTAGTTGACGTCTCTGAGTGCGACAGTAAGTATTATATAAAAAAAAGCAAAAGCTCTAACATTTTATTCATTATTCGATTTTAATTTCAACATTATATAAATGTTAGAAAAATTAGTACAAATATTTTGGTGGTTATAAAAAGTTCAGGCACCTTTAGGCACCTGCCCGGATTGCAGTGGACGCGGGGTCGATTGCCGCATCAAGACCATAATTTTTCGAACTTCTTCTAACCCCCAAAATCTTTGTATTTAATTCATTAGTTCAATAGTTTCTATTTGCTGTCTGGGAGCGTAAGAATAACGAAAAAAGTGCCAGCACCGACTCACCCCAGGGGTGTCGTAAAAGTCGATTAAGGGAGGTTTACCAGTGTGGACCAATAAGCACGGCAAACCACCAACAAGAACATACCCGAAGAAGGTTGTCAGGCAGGGGCCGGCTGTAAAACCTAAGCCTAAACCTTGAGCAGTATGAATTGGAATGTTGTCATCCGAATCATTCTCTCCGTTCATCGATCTCTCGACATAGTCCTTTCCGTCTCTTTTCTATACATTTATTCATCGTTAGCACCTTGACGGTGTGAGTAATGTATCATCATTCAGCCGGGATCTCCAAACTGGTCGGCACTGCGCTACCCGCATCCAGTGGCTTCCCGCGACCTTCACCAGATCGTCAGTCAACCTTGTGCCTTCCACCAGAGCTGCGTCTCCTGTGTGGTGATGTGAGGTATGCTATGGATCACAAGGCAGTAGATGACTTGAAGACGTATGACCGATAGTAATGGAAGAGGAAACACACTGGAAAAATCCTATAGAAATTGAATTAGTGACGTACTTTATCACTATTATATATAGTGTGGAAAGAAAGCATGGGCCCTGGAGGAAAAGTACCTTAAATCTTTAATGTAGCTCAATTTCCTGAAAGAAAAGATTCCTTTATTTTTAAAAAGAAACATAACTGCATTTACAGATTTCTCAAAAGCTTACCTGGACCGGGAATGGAACTCACAAAAAATTTAAAAAAAATTACCCTCTCCATTTTATTTTACTAATCGATGCAGTCGATGTTATCCAACGAAAATTTTTCTTTGAGAAACTGGTCTTATTAATAAAAAAACGTGAAGAGTGAAGTTTATTTTACTTTTACTCCCGAATACTCTCAATCGTTATGAGAATCTTATTTTATTAGAATTTTATTAGTAATCATTGTAGTTTGAAATGTATGCTTCTATTAAATCTAATTGCTATACGCCAATATTTTAATAATTACGAAATACTTATTACGAAATGGTGACAAAACAAAACAAAATCAATAAAAATTACCAAGATGTTCGTTCGAATCCACCGTTATCAAATAAACGTTCCATTTTCAAACTTTCTTTTTTCAATTCCAACCAACAAAAATCGCGAGCAACAATAAAAAATTAAGGATTTGATTTGATTCGAGAGTAAAATAAATGTTAGATATCATAATGTTTTTTATTTCTAAGACCCTATGTTTGTTACAGAAAATTTATAACTTGACTGCATCGATTAGTAACATAAAATGGCGAGGGTTAATTTTTTTAAATTTTTAGTTGGTATGATTTCCTGTTCGGGTAAGCTTTTAGAGAAATCTGTGAATGCAGTTATGTTTCTTTTTCAAAATAAAGGAATGTTTTCTCTCAGCAAATTGAGCTATTTTAAACATTTAAGGTACTTTTCCCTCCATGGCCCATCCTTTCTTTTCACACTGTATACCCTTGAGCACTATTATAATTGTTGAGAGCTATCAAATGCCAATAATAACTCACTCGACGTACTTATCTCAAATAATTTTGATCTGCGCAATTGCTGATTCCACTTCTCAGTAATGGGAATTATAATACATACATACATACCTACATAAATCACGCCTATATCCCCGAAGGCGTAGGCAGAGGTAAACTAGCATTTCGCCAATAATGTTAAGTTCCATGTAATAAGCATTAAAATGGTGTAACAGAAAGGTGCATTGATATTTGTTGAAACTCTTTGTTTTCAATAGGAACACCCTGGCCGTATTTTGATAGACGTCGTATTTACTTTTAGAATTGTTTTGTAATTATATAAATATTCGTCTGTCACACTCTGTACCTTGTATTGCATACCAAAATATACTACATCTTTTTTCTGTGAAAATTCTCTTTTCTTAGTTGAAGTTGTTAAATTGAGAAAACATAGTGTGCCTAGAGCAAGACAAGGTCAGGAAGAACATTCAGGAAATTAAAAAAAAAATTAACTATGAGACTAAAACCAAAATCTCAGAAAAAAATCACTTCCCCATACTAAACCGAGAACCAGGTAACATCACTTACTGCCGCACTCTGAGACGTCAATTAACTTTAATGAGTAGGTATTTAGTGTCACAAAATTTCATTCAAGTACAGCAGATCTTGGCAGAACCAACATCTAAACCTGCTATCATGGTAAGTAACATTGTACTTAAACTAGGTCGTCAATGACTGCCGCTCTGTGTGTATGCCAATTATGTATTAAGTGTAAAAATGTCAAAGATTAGGCGATGATGGAACTGACATATCGTCACGATAAAAGTTCCTAATTAAAATAGACTAAAAAAATCAAATCTAGACTATAGACTCGGCATGAATAGCGACTAGTTTTGAATTGTAATTTTTTGACATTAAGTACTCATTATCGTTATTTGACGTCTCTGAGTGCGGCAGTTAGTATTGGGAAGTGTTTTTTTGGGATTTCCTTGTTGATCTCACAGTAAGAGTTGTTCAGTATGATGGCTAGCACAGCCTCTTTGAATAGCATTGCATCTTTGTGTTACACCTTGTATACTGCCTAATGAGGCTACTCGTTTGTTATGGCAACAGAACAGAGAAAGAGGACCCCTTTCTCTGAATTCGCAAGATATTTTATATTATTTGGTCGGTTAAAATATCTGTAGTCCTGGCTAGAATGTGAAGGCTCTACCCATTCCCGCGCCAACGCATCATCATCATCATCACCAGCCCTTTACTGTCCCCACTGCTGGGGCACGGGCCTTCCATATGGATGGAAGGATATAGGGAGATTGGGTCATGGCCCACCACGCTAACCCAGTGCGGGTTGGCGAGTATTAACGACTGCAGATGCAGCCGGGACCAACGGCTTAACGTGCCATCCAAAGCACGGAGGAGCTCGAGATAATAAATTTTTGGTCACCCATCCAATGACCGGCCTCAGCGAACATTGCTCAGTTTACGCAAACGCAGGCCAAGCGCGCTATGTCGCTGCGCTAGCTCCTCTTTCCCAAATCACTAGTAAACGGGCGCCACAAGTAAAAGAAATCGAAGTTAATAGTGCTACTTGTTTTACACACCGTACAGGAGCGACGAGGTGACTACGTCTTTTACGACAGGCGATATTTTAACCGGGTAGTAGTTATCGTGTTTTGGTGGTCTTTCTAGCCGGGCAGATAAACTTAGATTAGGACAGAAAGTTCATAAAAAAACTATTTAGTACATTTTACAGCTTAATTTACGGCCGTAAATATAATCATTTGCTCCGAGTTTCGGACCCGTAATCTGATACGGCACTTATGTGTAGTTTAATTTGAATCCAAGTGATTATTGCTTTATAGAATCACTACTTAAATTTTTGTTTTATTCCAAAACGGCTATCAACCTTGACTGACGTATAAAATTTAGTCGAGACATCCTAATCCTACATAATTATAAAAAGCGAAAAGGTGTACCTAGCACTAAAGGATATTAACTCTACTCAAGCGTGGTAATTAGGTGATTTGCGCGATAATAGCATATATTTTTGTCTGAGTAACGTTTCAGAATAAAGGTAAACAGAGATCAATGAATTGATACTTAAATATTGTTCTAGAATAAAGGGTCCATGTCTATCTAATTTTAAAACGTGATTTACGTCCCAGTGTAGTTTCAAAATACGGGCCTTAGTGTTGGGTTCCTTTCTATTGTAATAATGCCAATCTGTCCTAGTTTTGCTTACATTCTAATATTAGCGCCATCTGTGTTACATCTTGTAAACTACTTGGTCACTTGGTCAACATTTTTAGGTAATCAACATCATTTCCCTACACCTACGTAAATAATTATAAATTATGTTCAATTTCTTACTACATGAATAATTGATTATTTATATGGGTAAATAGTTTAATATGACATTAATTATTCCGCTTAAAGTTTCATGTTTTTAGAAATGGTAACATCTATAATGTTGCCAGTCAATTTGACTCCCTTACACTGAGGGTAAAGATAAATAATACTTTCAAATAAAAATAATAAGAGAGTAACTGTAATCCTAATGAACACAAAACTCATATTATTATAAAGATAGGAAAATTAATTTTATCTTTTAAAGTCCCATTATGACCAACGTATTGATATAGAAATTACATTAAGATAGGGATAGGGACGACCATGAAGCTTAATAATACCTTATTGAAGTAATACCTTATTACTTCAAATATTATCTAATTAAAACGGTTTTATAAACTGTGACGACTGTCACCAATAAAAGAAAGTTATTTTCGATAAAGTTAGTTATTACAGAATGTAAAAAATGGACTGACAATCTGGCAACACTGAAAATAAAAAAAACAACTCTCCCTAACCTGACGGTAAACATTCAAAACCACGCTAATGGGATATAGTTTGAATATTTGTTAGTACATTAAATTTGATGATATACCTAGTACATTATTACTTTAGTAGTGTTCGTCTTTGCTTCAAAATCAACTATAAACTTATTTTCCAATTATAGACACTACATTATACAATTATGATTCCTAATTTAATATTAGGTTTATTATTTGTACAGAGGTAAAAAATCAAAATTAAAGCCATTTTATTTTAAGTAGGTATCACACAAAATTTTTCTTTCTCTGCGAAGTTATATTTTTATCATAACTTGCTTAATAATTTCATTAAGCATTTAAAGTTTTTCACTGAGTGCGTAGGTACATCAAGCTTTACTTTTTATCAAATTTACTAATATAGAATACCTACTAAATAACTTTAAAATTCTTTATTATTTTGAATCCTCTTGAAACATTATTATTGTTATCGTTGCTGTTATCATCTGTTAGTTACCACATTATCTATGAGAACCGTGCCGTTGAGCTTGTAGTCACGAATATACATATATGTAGAGCTATCTATAGTACGGTAGCCTGCCGTGCCCGCTGCTGTCCGTTCGTTCGTGTTTTGTCTGCGCTCGGGAGTCGGCCGTTCCGCTCGTCTCTCTACTGTCAGACCGCCTTCGGCACTCGGCGTTTGCAGTAGTCGCGTCGTGTTATTGCTGATACTATAAATTCCATCTAAAATAGTAGTATTGATGCCAATAAATATAAAACTGTCTAAACGACCTAAATTTCTCTGCCCACCTCAGTGTGTTCACTCAGCATAATGTGTAAAGAATTTCAGACTTCTTGTTAGTTTTGTTGAGGTGAATGATTGAGATAAGTCTCCTGTGTGGAGGCCTCGGCAAATATATTTTGTTGGTGGATAGTTTAACCAAAAGCCGCCAAAATAGGTACTATGCAACAATGTGGCTTTTGTACTATGCTGTCCGATTTCGTGAGAAGAGCATTGTGCGTCGGGAGCAGACGTGGTAGCACCGAGTCCTACTACAGGGAGTTGGGCGACCAGGACACTTTGGTAAACCTCAAATTTGGCTCCATACACTGTCCATCTGCATTCTACTAGTAATTTGCATGTGTTGTTCATTCATAATAACGTCTTAATTTAACCATACGTGCACATCGCCGCGTTTCGCGATGCCGCTTTGACATTCATGTAATTGTTTACTGTCAACACAGAATAATAATATTTTGGTATTCTAAGCGCGACGAGCTGCAGTAGGTACTAGTTTCTTCACATTCTTGTACCGTTTGAGTGTTTTGTTTCGTTGCGATTCTTGTGTACTTAGTCATAGAAAACTCGATGTGCTAACTTTTTAGACAAGTGAAAGTCTTGTAAGATTTCACTGGTCTCGTTGCTAATTTAGCCTGAGTGCCTACTGTCACAGAATATCACAGGTTAAATGTTCCATTTATATTATCAGGCAGTAAAAGCGTTAGTAAAAAGTAGTTTTATAACGTTTAGTTGAAATTAGCTGTAGAGCAAAATTAGTATGTATTTTGTACTCATTACATTTTGTAGCTAGAATTTTGTAGTTTGTGCATGAAAGTTTTATTATTATTCGTGATATCTGTTTTATGTTAATTAAGTATATAAACTTAAATGTATCTATTTTAAATTATAAACAATATTTTCATTAAAGTAATACAAAATCAAAAGGGGATCCATTGCTTCCCGTACACTAAAACATAAAGATATGGGTAACCCCAAACAGCTGAGGTAAAGAGCACATTTTAAAGGTAATGTTACCTTAAATTACCGAATATCTAATAGTAGTTATTTATGTTTTAGTATCTGGATATAGTAGGTCTTAATATTTAAGAATAATTAAAAAGAAGCCTTTATCCAGAACCCCATTTCATAATTGGTATGTAGTAAAAATTGTATACAATTTCAAAATTAAGAAAATACCCATATATTTACATTACACACTAAATATAATAACCAATTACATTAAACTTAATCATCTAAAAATTAAAGCAATAAAAAATAAAAGTATTCACAATGCTATAGTTACAATTTGTTGTCATACTAATTGACTTACCTAATTCACATTTGCCTTCAATTTACATATAAATTAAATTTGAATTCAAAATTATACAATAAAATTAAAATAATTTAGTTTTTTTTATGTTTTTCTTAATAAGACAATCCTTAAAACATGTTGAACATTGTAGCGAGCACACAATAGTATGAACATATAAATGTGCATAATATCCATTCTATCTATTAAAATAAAGATTCATGAGTATATTATTTGTATTAATACTAAAAAAGTAAAGTAGAAAACTGTAAATAGAGTAATATTAATCAATATAATATCTGCAAAATCTAATATAGAATTACATATAGCGCTACAATCTAATAATTGTTTTGTGTTTATTTAGTCGTACAAATAAAAACAAAAGAGACATGAACCCATTAAATTTAAAATAGATACATTTAAGTTTTAAAACAGTCCTGTCGCCATACATACATAAATCACGCCTATATATCCCCGAAGGGGTAGGCAGAGGTGAACTAGCACCCACATTTCGCTAATTATGTTAGGTCCCATGTAATATGTCGCCATAGCCAGCATAAAATAAAATAATGTTGGTAAAAAAGAACAACACAAAACTTAAATTACTTATTAATCAATGAAATTGCAAGTTTATTACTATTAAATTCAATTAAACTGTTAAACTTTGACTCAATTAAAAAATAATTAAATAGTAAGTAATTAACACATTAAAAAAGATTTATAAGATAAAAAAATATATACTTATGACCATATGTCAGTTCTACCTACAGTCAATACAATTAATTATTAATGATGAATTTCTTGATTGTATTGCGATTCATAGTTAGAATAATTGAGACTATTTTAGGGGCTGAATAGCGCAGTGGCATAAGGCGCTTGATTGCAGAAACTAAGCAATGTTCACTAAGGCCAGTCATTTGATGGGTGACCGAAAATTTATTATCTCGAGCGAGTCAGTGTGGTTATGGGCTGGCCCATTCTCCCTATATTCTTCCATTCATAGCGAAGGCATGTGCCGCAGCTGGAGACGTTAAAGGGCTGGTGATGATGATGATACTATTCAGTTGAAAATTAAAATATTAAAATAAGTATATTTTTAAGAAGTGCCGTGTGGTGACGGCAGTGTAGAATACAATTGTCACCACCCCAAATATCTCCCGTGGGTGTCGTACAAGGCGACTCAGGATAAATCAGTGATGAGGAATGGGCAGCAGCGTTCCTTTTATACCACCTAGCATTGTACTGCGACTTTTGTGCCCGATAAATGGCAATAGACTCACCACCTATTACATGGGATAATTGGCGAAACGTGGGTGCTAGTTCACATCTGCCTACCCCTTCGGGGATATATGCGTGATTTATGTATGTATGTATGATATATTTTTAAGAAAATTTAAGATTATTACTATACTGCTTAAATTATGAGTCATGGGCCTTACTTAATCGGCGTATGCGCACTTATTAGCATATATTCAGAATAAGAATCGATGCTCCCGTTCGCGAGTAGATACCACATTAGTCGCGGTAAGTATTGCGAAAATACATTTTGCTGATAAAATACACTGGCAAATAATAGTACTACACTATGATACAAGTGTGCTAAGTTGAACATTACACGCGCCTACAATAATGCCTATTATTGTAGGCGCGAGCACTAGGAGAGCGCGGTAAGGAAGCCGAGTGTGTAATGAAATGCACGACTTGCATAGGTACGACGTTATTCAACACAATTGCTAGGAAAAAACAAACTTGTATTGTTATTAACTTAACCAAATATTTACGGAAAATGGCGCCTATGATTTTGTTATTTTCTAATTCTCCTTATACGGCAAAGGGAACCAGCACATACAGCCTCATCTGATGTAGTCTACTTTGTTAAATATTTCGCATTAAAACGGGGATGTATCACGTTTTAATGCATGTTGGGAGACTTTGGCGGCAAATTTACACTAACAGCCTATTGATGGAGACTGATAAGGAAGATCGACCACGAAAATGCTCATCGTCTTATCACACTTATTGCACAAAACCACATTTGTTAACAATAAACATCACTCTGACACAATTTTAATTTAATAATACAAAAATAACGACTTCCAATAATTAAGCCACAGAAAAATCAGCTGTGCATCCGGAGAAGTAACAAAATAAAAAATAAAATAAACTATAAATTAGTGTTTATAAATACGCTAGTTAAGTTAATTTGTGTTTATAAACTTGGAATGAAATGTTTCTTTATCATCTTAACTCTAATATAATTTTAACATTCGTAAAAATATTCAATGTCCACAAACGAATTAAATTGGCAGACTTTTGGCAAACTTTTGCAGAATTTCAAAAAGATATATGTTATAGCACGAGTGCGTAATAAGGTACATTATGAACCAAGATTTTGGGGTTAGAAAAAGAATTTCGAAAAATTATGATCTTGAGGCGGGAATCGAACCCGCGTCCGCTGCTATCCGGGCAGGTGCCTGACCGCTCGGCCACCCAAGACACTAATTAACTTGCCGAAATTCTTCTAACCTTTACACTTCACGTTGTAAGCCAACGGGTACCCTCGCAATGTAGAAATAAATTTCAAACATTCCAAAGCAGATATTTTTACAAATACCGTGCGTTCGGTTAAGCTTGGGTTTGCTTTATAAACTATTCGATTTTAATTTTAACATTATATAAATGTTAGAAAAATTAGTACAAAGATTTTGGGGTTAGAAAAAGAATTTCGAAAAATTATGATCTTGAGGCGGGAATCGAACCCGCGTCCGCTGCTATGAAGATCATAATTTTTCGAAATTCTTTTTCTAACCCCAAAATCTTTGTACTTATTTTTCTAACATTTATATAATGTTAAAATTAAAATCAAATAGTTTACATTATGAACCTTAAAACGATGTAATAAGAGTCAATTTACGAGCACCTGTATTGAAAAATGGCTGTGTGGTGACGGCAGAGTAGAATACAATTGTCACCACCCCAAATCTCTCCCGTGGGTGTCGTACAAGGCGACTCAGGATAAATCAGCGATGAGGAATGGGCAGCAGCGTTCCTCTTATACCACCTAGCAATAGCAATGTACTGCGACTTTTGTGCCCGATAAATGGCAGTAGGCTCGCCACCTATTACATGGGACCTAACATAATTGGCGGAACGTGGGTGCTAGTTCACCTCTGCCTACCCCTTCGGGGATATAGGCGTGATTTATGTATGTATGTATGTATTGAAAAAAAATTTTTCATACTATAACATGTATGTCCTAAAAAAAACAGAAAAAAAAGTTTAATATTTAAATCTTATATTCTTTAGTTGCCTTGTACGACACACGCGGGAGATATGGGGGTGGTGACAATATTTGTATTCTGCTCTGCCGTCACCACGCGACACCTATACATTATATAATATAAAAAGTCTGTTTCTCCTGGCTCGTAATTTAAACATTTCAAATTAAAATTATGTAAAATACAAAGATAGATTCTTACTTTTCCGGAATAAAAAAGCGCATCGTAACCATTGTCAGAATCTAACTCACTGCCACTTCGACTTATCAGTTTAATTAATCTTGTTAGTTAAAAAAAAGTCGCGCCATCAAACATTTTGTACTTAGCGCGAGTTAAAAGACAGGGCGATTAATTAAGTCATAAAATTAATTACCTAATTGCATACTAGTTATTACTCTTTGTAACAACAATTTAATATAATTTTGATCGGTCTGGCACTGATAATAATTTTAATGTTGTGCTTAATTTTTTTTACATACGAGAAATATACTTATCCGAACTCGTACTTAAACGATAAACAAAGTGCGAATAAGATGCCGGTATGTATTCCAATTCAATTTTCAACGCTTTCAGAATAAAGTCTTAAATCGCGTAACAAGTATATTTGAAAGAGCATACATACATTTAAAACACACACATTTGAAATAAAACAATTGATCACTTTACAGCGACGGTGGTCACGAGGAGACTCCACGTGGTTCAAATAATTACAATGCCGATATTTGGCATCGTAATTATTTGAACCACGTTCTCCCTGTCCTGTTCCCAATCTGTCTGGGGCGGCCACACCGCAGTATATTTTCTTCCATCCATATCGATCAGACGTCAACAAGCCATCCACTCCCTTTTGATTCATATCATCCATCACACCGTAAAGGTGGTAGTGGTGAATGAATGTATAAAAATTAGACGGAACGGACCATGTCGAGAGACCGATGGACGGAGAGATTGATTGGAACGACAAAATTCCAATCCATACTGATCAGGTTTTGGCTTAGGTTTTACAGGCGGCCTGCCTAACACCAACTTTCTTTGGTAATGCTTTTGTTGATGATTTGCCCTCCACCGTTCGGGTCCCTCATGGTGCTTATTGGCTTACACCGGCCAATCTCCCTTAGTCGATTTTTACGACACCCATGGGATGAGTCGGGGCTTGCACGTTATTTGTTTGCTTCCAGGCCAGCATGGAAATCAACCCAAACATTCGCGAACTAAATCCGTAAAAGTGATTTAATTTCAAATATTATTTAGTATACGGAACCTCATGATTTCACAGGTAGTGCGTGGGTTAACCTGTGCGCTTTCCACAAAAACACAAGAAAATTATCCAAATGATCCAAATATTGGTCACAATGGATCTAAAACACGTACATAAATATAATAAATAAATAAATATTTTTACACTCACACCTATCATCTAGTACTTATGTATGTGTACTTATGTACGTGTTCTATCGTGTTCCTTATCCCGGTGTTGTCGGCACAAAATGTTTTCTTCTGCCACTCCTCTCTATGCTACACTAATTTCTGTCGTTCCACTCGTCGCTATCTAATCCTTCTTTACACAATCCAAGTCTTCTTTGGTCTTCCTCTCTTTCTAAGTCCTTCCACGTTCATACCTTAAATTCTTCTGCCAACACAGCTGTCTTCTTCCCACATAACATAATCAAACCATCGAAGCCTATTAATCCGCAGTCTCTCAGTCCCTGGTGCCACCTTCAAAGTTTCCGTGATAAATATAGTAGTTACACATATCTATTAGGTTAAATAGTCGGAATATTTCCAAGATGCTTAGATTTGTCCAATCTTATAACAACAACAATCGTGCTATGATACTTACTATCTGAATACTTAAATCTTATTTAAACTGTAGGTAGGTACTTACTATCAAACTGCGATATTTGCAGTGAGCAATTCATCACAATTTCGGTAGTTATAGCCTTAAAGCAAATCTTATTAAGCGAACAATTTCCTTTACCCTTTTGAGCGCAGTCTTTTTCAATTACTTTACAAGTTTATTATCTCGTGTAGGTACTAATAAAGCGTTGTGGCTTTTTGTTTAGTTATCACTACAGGGTCATATTCAGTCCCCTCTCATAAACGGCTTCCTCGAAATACAGCCTGCAGAACTGAAAGATTCATCACGAGGCCTTAACGTGGGCCACAGGCCTTCCCTATGGATTGAAGAATTTAGAGAGAATGGCCCATAACCCACTAGGCTGGCCCGTTGTGGATTGGTAAGTATTAAGGACTGCAGATGCATCCGGGCCCAAGGGCTTAACTTGCCTTCCCATGCAAGTACGGAAATTTTGTGGTCATATAACGATCAGCCTTAGCGAACAGAAGGTTTTATTTTTATTAGCGTACAAGATTCCGAGCGATCCCGAGCCAATTCCGTCCATGTCTTGCAGTATGCCTCCAGTGGCCCTAGCCAAGTGGCCAAACTATTCGAACGCATAGAAAACAAATGTATGAAACTGGCGTATTACAGAAAAAATAAAACGTCAGTTTCATTATTTTGTATTCTATGCGTTCGAATAGAAACGCCACTTGGCTCCCTGATCGTCTCTCCACCGACACCACTTGTCATTATCAGTTGCTTCTACAAACAACGCATGCACAAAGAACAATTTATTTATTTAGTATTTGTTTTCGCTGTGTTATAAGTGAAGGGGTCATAGGGTATAACAAAACTTACACCAACTATCGTAACATATCGCATTCGGAAGCGAACTGCAAATAAAAGATACAGAAAACCAATGTTGGTAGTTCCTTCTTGAAAAATTGCAATAGTTGTTGCTGAATAAAATCAATGCGTGCGTTTATTTACTTAAGCCAAAGAAGTAGCATTAACGGTTTTCACTTTTAAATAAATTCATTCTACTTAATGATTATTGATTGCTGATAACAAATCCAGTTTGCAGATCGATCTTTTGATATTGGTGGCAACATGAAAATAATTTTTCAATAATGTTTGCGTTCCTAGATTGGAGTATGCAATTGTGCATCTTTTTATTTCCAGAGCCACAGAACACCCTAGACTATTCTTTCTCGTTCTCTCTTCATGAATAAAAAAAACAAGCTTTAACGTCTTCTAGCAACACATCACACTGCTGGGGCACAAATAGGGAGAAAATAATATTGAATCATTCCCTGGAAGAATAATAAATCCGAATTACCATTACCATATAAACGAGAATAACTACAGAAAACAATACGTGTAGGCACTGCGCGAATCAAACAACCGAACTCGGAAGGTTCCAGTGAGGCGGATAGAAACGCGGCGGAGCGTAAGCTTCGTAGGTTATATCCGATTCGTCGGGCGGGATCGGATCGTCGTCCTTGCAGCTTCGTATTCAGAGTGTCAAAATACAAATATCATCATGGGACTCATTTTCACTTAACTGTATCTTGAATACGGAAGTTAAATGACGATTATACTTCACGATGGTAACTCTTAAAGACGCAGACTTTCGCGAGATCGATGTCTAAGAAGTATTTGTCATCCATATAATAACCGTAAAAAGTTTAGGAAGTTTATTATTCCTCATCAGTACTAATGTTCCCACTGCCGTCTTCCATAGCCTCTACCATCGCATTCGTCTTAACGCACTAATCGCTGGTGTCTACGAGCTAAGAATATTAAGCACAAGACACTGAAACACAGAACACTTAACAGAAACACTCTGACAAACAGACAGAAAACTTACGCTCTGGCCACTTGTTTGCATAAAACGACAACTTTTGCCCGATGTATTCAAACAAAATGAATAATGTAGTTCATAATGAACAGAATGCACTGCCTTAAGTGAATGGCGTAGTATTTGCATGTTATTGTCACGTGGTAAACAGCGCGCCGGGCTGGCGGTTTCGGAGTTAGTAAGCCATTCATTTGATGTCTCACTGATGTGCGCTCCACGTGGCTCATACGCTGCCGTAAATGTGTGTGTAACCAGCCTACGTAATGTATAAAAAGTAACAAATACAGTAGTAATCGTCTTGGTACAAACCCAAGAAATGTCAATCATACTCATGTTGAGGATGGTCGAATCATCAACAGTACGTAACTGGATTTCATTAACCAAAACAGTCTCGTTATCGTACTGAGATTATTTGCGTACAAATAAGTAACTCCTTACGTTCCGGAAGAGCTGGATATTATCATCCATGTAAGATACTTTCCATTAGGTATAGATATAGTAGATATACATACGCAAGAAAGAAGTACAAACGCAAGAAATGTCAATCATACTCATGTTGAGGATGGTCGAATCATCAACAGTACGTAACTGGATTTCATTAACCAAAACAATCTCGTTATCGTACTGAGATTATTTGCGTACAAATAAGTAACTCCTTACGTTCCGGAAGAGCTGGATATTATCATCCATGTAAGATACTTTCCATTAGGTATAGATATAGTAGATATACATAATGTTAGTATAATTTCAGTAGTAAAATACTCTTGGCGTCATTTACGCTAAACAACATTATCTCTAATGAAGTGCCTGTTTGCTTGTAAATTCTTATAGATAAAATTGGAATGCAAAGGCGAAATTCGGTTGCTCGGGATATAGGATTAGACCCAACTTTTACAAGTTTATCTGAATTTGACCCAAGTTTTACAAGTGTTTTAAGGACAGAGGATGTTATCTTTTCAACAGAAAGTAGTACAACGACTGAACAATATTTTCCTCCTACACTTACTTGATGTCGAAATCGTCTCCGAATGACGTACCACACCTGAATGTTTTAATTATGCTTTATTATCTGCCTTAAAAATATCTGAATTAAATATTTAGTATACTGATAACCGAAACACTAAATACACAACAAGCTAAGCTCCGAATCCTATTGTCATCTAATAGATTCTGTCTGCTTTCTTGTTTGGGAAGTCTGGTGCACGATCGTTAGTCAAATGCTCAACCTTATAGCTTAATACGCGTGTATAACGATAAAGATCAGGGATTAAGACAGTACCCAAAATAGTTAATTCTCAAATTACATCACTTATCGTATCTCAGGTAAGTTATTAAACGTTTACCAACGCGGAAAGTTTCGTGATAGAGTCATCGGATAGAAGATCTCTCAGTCCAATACACACATTCGAGAAAGCCGGAAAGCGCTGTAAGCGGGATTAATATCCCTAAGCTGGTGGTGCAGTGAATCTGTTGTGATTAACGGCACCCATAATCGGATTAGTGGCACTGTAACTGTGTTCGCTAATATTATCGGGGTATTTACGATATCTGAGAAGTTTTAAATAACATATTTAAGTAATATTTAACGTACAAAATCTTTCGTGTCTCGGAAAGGCTCTCATCAGACGTTCTTGGTTCATTCAGCGTCTTGGTTGGCGAGTGGTTTAGTCACCTGCCCGGATCGCAGCGGAGGCGGGTTCGATTCCCGCTTCAAGGCTATAATTGTTCAAAAGTGCAACGAAATGTATATACATATTTTCTCTTGCCGGCAGTTTTTTTACTGTTCCATTTTTCTTCTGACTTAATTAATCACAAAAAAAAGATTGGTTGGTAATTTTTAAAATAGATCTTTATTTTTCTTCTAATTCGTAGCGATCGTTGATAATTTAAGTTAATTTCACTTCGTCATCAGTATCATCTACATATATGAGTATATGCACAGTCTCTCAGTAGTGACGCTCTGATAGGTCAGATATTGTATTCCTTTAATTGTCTTGGATAATGGCAGCATGTTGTTTATCATTAAGTTTCCACATCGCCATTAGGATTTAACCTTGAGCAGTTTTGTTACATAATACACCCTGTAGTAGTTAATCCTGTAGTAGACCGTTGTCTTCACCATTCCTTGGGCCAACCAAAAGGAACGAACACAGGTTGTCAAAGACGCTTAGTTTTCCAAATAAAACAAATTAATCAGCTAAGTAATGACGCCATCTAAAACTTATCGCAGTATTAAACAGTTTACCGGCAACAATACCTGTTATATCAAGGTTTAAAGTTCATAATGACGTTGCGCCCTCCACAGTTTTATATTCGCGTATAAACATCATATGGATGTTAAAACGGATAAGTGATCTATCATGTTATAAATAAATCCTCGCGTGTTATATAAATGTCGAGTTTGCGTATTTGTTGTGCCTTTTCTCGGATACATTTCGCAACTTAGCTGGATACGTACCCCGACTTGGCTGGATACATACCCCAACATGGCTGGATACATACCCCAACATGGCTGGATACATACCCCAACATGGCTGGATACATACCCCAACTTGGCTGGAGCTGGTACTCGCCTCGTACTCCCTTAAACATTCTCACTCGGATACCACTATCACTGGTGCACTGAGTACGCTATCCGAGATTTCCATATCACGTATGGCGACACGTCAATTTACAGTGCAAATTGATATTTTGAAACTAGATATTATGTTGATGTATGTTGATTCAAATAGAGATGTACCTTAGTATTTGCAGCACGCGACCAACGGTGTCTCATATTGTTAATCGTGTACGATTCCATGATTTTGTCATTGATTATTCTCTATTGTATTCTCATATTTGATTACTTTATTAAGAGCGTTCGCTTTTGAGAGTATTTGAATTTACCTCTTGCTCTGAATTTCCTTGTGATAAACAAGTGTCTTGTTGGTTGGATTTTGATAGCATTTTTATAGTTCTTGCACTAAACACTTCCTTTAATGCTGCTTGTGGGCAGAAATGATTCAACATCAAATTTCTCTTGGTGCATACATAATTCACACCCACGTCTCTTTGTAATAGGTATTTAATCTATATGTTAGTAGGCGTCATATATTCGTAATTTATTGTTACTGTAATCCGAACACTATGACTCGACCAAAACCTACCAGCCAGCGTCAATGTCAGAAATTTAATACTTTACGTAGGTACTCGAATATTCTTTTTGGCTCGTACGCACTGCTCTAATCACGCGCATATCAGCCTGATCTAAGATTATTATTACGGCTTATGAAGTCGTTAAATGTCATCTCGGGCTAGTGCCTAATGGACCACAATATCTCCATAAACGAAAATTTAATCTCCTGTGATCACAGCGAGGTATGTCGGCTCAGTGGAGAATTTTGATTAATGAATTGGCCACTTTCTTGATTTAGCCAATCGACGTAATAATTGATTCAAGGACTCATTCTTGAATTTCGATGCACGTGCAGAAACCCCATTCTAAATATTCTGCTCTAAGAGTGACACGATATAATATAAATTACGAATTACCTATTTGTCTTTTGATGCAAATGATTGAAAACCATTGTTCAAATAAATATTAAAATAATTTTAAACACTTCAAATAAAAAAGGAATATATTACCCTCAAACCTGATCTGAAAACCTTTTTCGATAAAGAAGATTAGGATTCGCCACACACACACACGCACACTCGTATCACTATTAAATTTTCTCATGCTCGATTAGTAATGCTGTGTAACACTAAACGATTAATTTGTTTATTTTTCTTCCAGAAAATCGATGACAAGGCTTCTGAGCTCTCCGACGATTCAGATGGTACGTATACATAGACCTAGTGGCTTCAAATTGTCTATTTACTTCGATGTGTCAATATACTGATAATTTGTTAATCTGTCATTTTCATGTGCGGCTACTGCTTTCAAGATGCTCAGACGAATACTTAAGCAATTGAATTTCATTTTTGTTTTTAAACTTGTATGGTGAAGTGGATACGCAGTAAATCTAGTTTATTTTCAAGACGCATGGTTTTGTGCTCCTGCACAGGGCTTGCTAATGCTGTTAATACTCTTGTGTATATTTGTAATTGTCGCGTGGATAACATTTAAACCGTACTGCCTTTTTTGCCTTTATGTCACATGCAGCGTTATAAATAGGTTCCACGATGTTTGGACGTTTAAAATCAGATCAAAATTATTGGCGAATGTTTGTGATTAAACTAAGCCGACGGCACGAATTTAAAACTCGTTAAATGTATTGTAGGTATCCGCCGTGTGGTGACGGTAGAGTAGAATACAATTGTCCCCACCCCAAATCTCTCCCGTGGCTGTCGTACAAGGCGACTAAGGATAAATCAGTGATGAGAAATGGGCAGCAGCGTTCCTCTTATACCACCACTTATCAACCTAGCAATATACTGCGACTTTTGAGCCCGATAAATGGCAATAGGCTCGCCACCTATATTACATGGGACCTAACATAATTGGCGAAACGTGGGTGCTTGTTCACCTCTGCCTACCTCTTCGGGGATATAGGCGTGATTTATATATGTATGTATGTGTAGGTATCCATCGTAAAATATTTACAGGCGGATTTGATATGCGGTTGCAGAGGTACCAATAAGACGGAACTTACAAACATTTTTGGGATTATGCTAGATAGAGTTGCTGTAGCACTAATTGTGTGACGAGCCGGGGCACAAGTTGATAAAGCGTATCTCATTCGAAGGAAGGTATACTGTGATCACAAAGCCGAAACTAAAACGTGTATGTGTTCAGAACTGCTCATGAGAGTAGGCAATACATTTGAAGGTATCTAGATTTTTACCAATTCGCAACCAGTCAATATCAGCTGATATGACAAGAGAACGGTGTTAATAATAAATGGAGTCGTGCGTGTTAGCATAAAGCAAAGCAATTTTGAAAGCAATTTTCAATTTAAATTATTTAGACATCGTAAATTTATTTTCAGTAACCACAAGCCTTATTCTATATAAGGCTTACCAAGACATCAGGGACTACAAAGTGAACGTGTCAAAATTCAAGAGTATATATTTTTCATGGAATGTATTTTGATAATGTTAACGATGGATGTGTAGTGTAACAAGTATAGTTTGTTTTAAACGTTTATCTAAGTGCACATGTACACCACTTCAGGCAAATCGCCAGCAGGCCATCTGACTTGACAATAGGCGCGGCCGCCAGCAAGCCTGATTTACGATTCTCGCACTTAGGACATCCGCCTAACCCCAAGTGACCTGCTTATCCGAGATCAAGATAACAAAGTTCATATTGTAATACACAAGGATTTCAATCTAACTTTTCCCATATGGCAAGCGAAATAGGGATTCCTTAGCCCAACCGCAGTTACGAGTATAAAGACGTTGATTGTTTTAATGGGACCAAGTTGTAGAATGGCCCAGAATTAACATTACATTGTAAGTAAATTCACATTACAAACTTTCGGATTAAGTGCGAAACTTAATTGTCGGTCTCTGAAATTTACAAGGCTACAAGGAACACCTATAGAGTAGAAACAGTCAAATGCTATGTTTCAATACTGCCCACTTGTTATTGTTACAAAGTTTTGACCCAATTTAAATCCATTCTTCCTAATAGCCTAGTAAATGATAAAGTGCAAAATTAAGTACCTACTCAAATAGTTTTAGAATCCCGCGAAGACAAATAATGGTGAGGGTATTTATTAAATTCGATGTGAATTGGCGAATTTTGAATAAAAAACTCATAATTATTTTTTTTATAAAAATTATTTTCTGATAGTTGACCACATTGTGGGTGAAAGACAGTGATCACTGATCACTAAGCATGTTAATTTTATATACACTGTGATGAAAACGGAAACAGTCATCATCTTTCAGACCTGTTCCCAATTTATCTAGTCTAGGTGTAGTACCTATATTTCCTGTTCCATTCAAAATCAGTCGGGCGTGATCAAGCCAAGCACTCACTTTTCATTCATCAACCATCACACGTGTCATACAAACATACATCACGCCTATTCACCAATAAGGTTAGGTGAGGCTTTGGTCAACTGATCCCACTCAAAACTTATCCCGCGGGATAAGTTGTCCACATAAATTTATTTTTCTAGTCAACTCATGTCCAATCGTTTTTCGGGCACAGAAATAGCAGTGGGTACATTCCTAGATCGATTTGGAGGAACGCTGCTGCCCATTACTCATTGCTGTTTCAACCCTTAGTCGCTTTGTACGACACCCGCGAGAGAGGTGGGGGTGGTGAAAGCAGTTTAAGTTGAAGTAGTTAATAATCTTATATCCAACCAATGGACTATTCATCTTACTAAATGGTGTTGAAGCCTTCCGATTCAATTACAAACTCGGCAGATTATATTATTATCAGATTAGTTTACGTTGATGAGCTGTGTTATGGCAATGAAAGCTATGGTACTTAATCTTTATTCTAATAGAAATAGAAAGATGTAATAGCAACAGATGTTATAACAGCCCTTTAGGTCCCCACTGCTGGGGCACGGCCATTGAACTACTATTACTAGCGATTACTTTATAACTCAATGGGCACGGCCCTTCCCTATTGATGGAAGAATAGGTATAGGGAGATTGGGCCATAACCCACCACGCTGGCCCAGTGCGGGTTGGTGGGCTAACGGCTTAACGTGCCTTCCGAAGCACGAGAGGCATTCGAGATAACAAATTTTTGGTGACCCATCCAAAGACCGGCTTTAGCGAACACTGCTTAGTTTACACAAACGCAGGCCAAGCGCACTGTGCCACTGCGCTAGCGAGCTCCTCAGAGTAGATACAAAAGAGCAATTACTAAATCAATGCTCAAGATATTTTGTTTACCTGAGACAAGGCGGTTTCAAACGTTGTGATTTGATAAGACATTAAGATGATCCAGCCGAAAGAATTAATTAATCGGTTCCTACGACAGTCTCAGATCACGTGGCTTTGAATGGGCAATAATAATTAACCAATTTAGATACCGGTAGTCGTAACACTATCAGTAGGTAACTTTGTGAAATAAAACTGCCGTGGATCGCTACGGATCCGAACATTTAGGTCATTCAATGCGATAAAGTGTGATACAAATCAGCCTTGCTCACTGAAATTTATCTTGTTTAATACATTTAACACGTCGTAGTGTGATATCGCGATTGTGTCCGATGAAGTATTGTGGCCAGATAAGGCGGATTCTCGATTGAAATGTGAATGGTATACATGTGCGGTTTGGGCCGGGGTTGAGACTTTGAGACGGAGGGCTTAAGAGGATTGTGAAGTGCCGATACGCGCCGCGAGTAATGCCTACGTTTCCATTTTGAATACATGTCTCGGGCGATAACGTTTTTACTCCCCTAAAACTTTACGAAATGAGAGAATTTTAGTCTTTTTAGATTTTTTAGATCTTCATCTGAGTCTGTACTTTTTCCTTTTAATTTATTCAGTAGGTACAGTTAAATAAATAAAAAATACAATGCTTGAGGAAGTTTTTGTTTTAAAAATAAAGATATTTTGATATAAATAAAGATATAATTAATACAAAACCGAGTTTTGTATTAATTATACAACATGATCCAAAAGTTATTAAAATTAGACGATGTTTACGGGGTGAAAAATGTTATCGCATTTTGTACTATACAGCTCTCACAATCCTCTTAACCCTTGCTATCGTCGAGATTTTTCACACTCCTCCCCAATCGGGCTAGGTTTGTTACGATCTGACCTGGCTGATAGGAACCGCTGAGAGCCCTATAAATCCCACACGACACTGCATAGTTTCTACATACACGTCGCGTGTTTATAATAAACAATAATTAATCAATTGAAAACATGGCAGATAAAATGTTATGGTGCTTCTACACGGTGCAAGTGGCTTGCGTATGTTGAAGCGCTTGCGCAGGTTATATGCATCGTGTAAACGATTCCAGCGAGTCCAGCGACCCGAGGATGTACCTGCTCATAGCGCGGGTTACTTGCGCAGATCAGAATGCACGTGTAGTTTGACCAAGTAACTTGCGCAAGTAGCCCGCGCCTTTGTTTATGCACTGATCAACTATTAACTTATGCATTCTGCTTGCGCAAATAGCTCGCGCCTTGCTCCAGCTACTTGCACCGTGTGGAAGCACCATTACGTATTATGTCTTATTACCTATGTAGGTAACTACTGTATCGAGTGTGTAAAGATTATGTTCGACAATATTGGTGAATAGAATGACCTTCACAAATGTACCTACTGTACTATCTTGATTAATTGGTTGTTTGAACACGAGGATACAGATTAATGTTATATTATTGGGCAGCCTACCTCACTTTGCGGTGTATCAGTGAATACTCACCACGAGTGTTGGTCGCACATTAATTTAATATTCTAATACATTCATTTGATTGAATTATGAAGCGAGTGTAGTGTAGTGTTTCTTGTTTGTTTGGACCATTTCGGGCACACGGAGTCTGGTGTCAGGCAGACGGCCGACTGTAACTGTAAAACAAAAGCCAAAACGTTGAGCAGTATGGATTGGCATGTTGTCACCTCAATCACTCTCTCCGTTCATCGGTCTCTCGACATGGTCCTTTCCGTCGCTTTTCTGTACATTCATTCATCACTAATACTTTTACGGTGTGATGGATGAATGAATCAAAAGGGAGTGGATGGCTTGATGGCGTCTGGCCGATATGAAAGTAAGAGGGAGAGGAACTACATTATTTTGAATGCAAAACTAACATAAATAATAATTTGTTTATATTTTAACTAAATATTCCTACAAGGTAAATCTTTTTGCATGTTGTAAACGTTTGTTTTGAAAACAATCTTATTGATTGTTTATTGTGAGAAAATCTGACAGTATATGTATAAGCATCAAGGTCTATTCCGTGAGGTTTAAAAAAGTAATGTTTCGATAACTCGAGCTAGATGGCGCCACAGTGGGATGTTATCAATTTCGGCAAGTTACGGATATACATAATATACAACATACATACATGTATAACAATTTGTTATAAGATGGAAATTTGATCGCGTGCTTTTCTGCTCAGCCGTGTGGTGACGGCAGAGCAGAATACAATTGTCACCACTCCAAATCTCTCTCGCGGGTGTCGCACGAGGCGACTAATGGTTAAAACAGTGATGAGGTATGGGCAGCCTTCCTCTAATACGACCTAACAATGTGCTGCGATTTACGTGCCCGATAGACTGCAATAGGCTCGCCACCTATTACATGGGACGGATCGTGAGTGTTAATTCACCTCTGCCTACACCTTCGGGGATATACACTTTCATTCATAAAAAAAAAAAAGTATATTCGCTCCCTTCAATAGTTGGGACACATGTTTGTCACTACTGGCGTCTCAGCGTTGCCGAAACAAACTGGAACAAACCTTTGACGACTTCGCGCGCCTAGCTCTAGCTTCGAGAACTCTAGCCGAAGTTTAAAAGTTCTTTGGAACAGAACGGCCTGGGGGTCTAAAAAGGCGACATCTGCAATTTATTTTATGATCATATTATGAATTACGTTGTTAATCTTAATATAGCCACTTGTCGTCTGTTTGTTAGGTGAGCAATTTATATCTACATACATAAGTTACGCCTATATCCCCGAAGGGCAGTTAGAAGGTAGGCAGAGGAGATTTAAAATCCACTTTTCGACAAATAGGTTATCTCCCTATTGCCATGTATCGGGCACTTACATCTCAGTAAATTACTAGATGGCAGTAGAGGAACGCCGATGCCTATTACTCGTTAATGTCTTTATCCTTAGTCGCCTTGTACGTCTCCCGCGGGAGTGATGGGGATTGGGATGGACAATTGTATTATACTCTGCCGTCATTATACGATATGGCTAGGTTAGCAATTCCTCTGTCGAAGTTTACTACTTCCAGAATTTTCTACTACTAAATGTAAAATGGTTCTCATTAGACTAATTGGATGAAAGTAAAACCTATGGATTTAGAAAATTGAATTGCTTTGGCGATATTGCTTAAAATGGCCCTTTTTAGACACCCTGGTCTGCAGATAAACTGCTTGCTTAATACAGACCTCGGATTCGGTGTGAACTATTGAAGTAGGTACTACGACATTTTGGAGTGGATGAGCTTCAAGTTTAAGATACCACGCTACCACGGTTAATTAACTGCAGCGAAAACCAGAAGTTAAATACTCCAGTGGCAAAACTCGGTAAAGCATGATTCCACAGTTTAGACCTAATAGTGCTGGTAGAAACTGTGAAGTTGTAACGGAACGGAGATAGGGTCCTAGCAGGGGTCTAATAAAGCACCGAACAGTGACGGATCTCTATTTAATATATTTCGAAATCTAAAAGGAGGTATAAAAACTGTTCCACGTTACAAAGTCAAGCTAAATGATTTGAGAGCACTTCTAGAGATCTGGTTCAGGTGACACAAATGATCTCTTTTTTGACAGTTTCGTCAAAACCTGTAATCTATTATAAAACAGAACTATATAGGTACCTATTATCTTGAAATCCAATTTTCACAACGTACATTGTGACAAACTCGTTACATTTAACGAGTTTGTCATAGTATACGTTGTGGTCCTGTTGTTAAAGTGACAATTGTAACAAGATAAATAAATTTCTGCAACTCTGATGTGCTCGTAACTTGCCGCAGATTTACAAAGCGGTGGGACGCATTCGAGTTTAGAAGTAACAAAGCTCTTCTTGTAAGTAAACAGCTAATGATGCGGACTAAGCACAAGGGGGCTTTTATTACATAACTTTGGATCACAACTTTGACCTCATTTCCTACTCCGAAGCTGATATTAACATTGCTTCTTAAGCAACAAACAGTTACAATGGTACAAAATTACTTTACACATTGAAATATTCAAATAATGTATTTTATTTGCAGAGATATTCATTGTTCAGTGAGCGGTTTCGTCTTTTATAGTTCCTAAATGTTGTGATGTATTTCCGAATTATGTAAAAACAGAAATTCCATTATAGTGCAACCAATATAACGTAAAGTTTCAAACTTCTACTCGGTATGAATTATAAATCAATTGTATACAATGTTGTGGCCTTAATAAGTAACACACCAGCCACCCCGAGAAATGTAAGACTTGAATTTGAATTTAAAACTTTCTTTCAGTTTTTATATACCTATGTATAAAACTTGAGATGCCTTAAAATTCTGACAATAATCACTTTGCCCAGGCCAGTCAACGGTCAACATTTCATAAGGAATTCTCTGGGTTTACTATATAAATAGTTATAGTTATTGGTTCACGTAAAGGAGATGATCTATTTCAATCACTCAGTGGTCATTTATGATTTTCCATTAGCGATAGTGGAAAATATTTCAATCTTCAGCAGACGGACCGAATCATCGGCCACAACAAAATAAATGAAAGTATGTAAAAGTGCCACAACAATGTCCACGTGAATATCAATCAGCAGATTGGCACAAAATCCAACGCAAAACCACAGCCATTGGGGAATTGTTCGGATTGAACCCAATCACCGTTCGCATACCTATGTGTTTTCAAGGTCGAAACATTTGCTATCAATGTTTTGGTGGGATTTTAGTGCTCCTTCGCTTTCACGCCAATTCCAATTGAGTGCAGTTGTATATGAATGGCAATTCGGATACAATGATAGAATGCTTCTCCATCTATTGAACAAATATAATATTTAATTGCATTTTTTAACGGGTGAGTAGAGACGGTCACATCAGACGAGACAAGACTTCACGCGACGCTAATCGTCTTGAAAGAGTCCATTAAACTTCAAAAGAGAATATGTGTGGATGTTTACGCGTATAGAGTAATTTTAATTGGACTGTTTTTATAACAAGATGCTTATAGGGACGTATAGGGTACTACTTGTCTACAATTTCCTGATATTTTAATCTTCATGAACCACTTAATTCAATCGTGAAGTAGAAGTTAGTGGTACTTGATATGCGACGGAGACTCTTGTATTTATTATATTTTCCTAGTTAAAATGTTATAGCTCCTAATTGATATGTTACGATTCCAGCTAGTATATTGCTTAGTTTATCCTGGTCGAACTGGAGCGTTAATTCCAGATTCGCTACGGGACTTAATTAATTGGAACGCCTTTGGTTGGATCCCGTGCATGTTATTTGTTAGATCTACGGTTAGAATTTGCATCGCCCGTGCAGTTCGGTCTCGAGATTTAGTTTGAGTTCACTCCGACTATTGCATTCTATAGCTTTGACTTCTGTTACTATTACCGAAGTCATCTCTGCTTAGCAGAGAGACGAGTGTGCTTTCCTTGTGGTGTCGACACTAACAGAAATACTTGTTAGAAAACAAGAAATTTCTTAGGAGTAGGTAAGTTTAAACAATTCTAGAAGGATACATTTCAATCGCCAATGATGACTCAGGGAAAACTAATTCAACAACCACTCATTTGTCTGAGGACTTTGATAAAGGAAGAATATGTCTCTCTGTGCTTCGACAGGAAAGTGTAACATTCCTAGCAATTATCATTATTTACCACATGATGGCAGGATTGCACAAAATTATTACACTTATTTAAATAATCTTGGCAAATGTTTAAGCATGGTTTTGGGAATTGGCATGAGATCCATAAAATATTACAATCATGAATGATATAGACGGGATGTCAAATGAAAATCGCGTACCTAAACAGAGTACTATATGCGGTGACATATTAAATCTGGGCTGGTGTGTTTGTGCCAAAACTGTTTGTTACGGTCAGTTATCGGTTCGTTTGATAATTATGCTATTAAGCTTAATTGGATTTCCGAAGGTAGATTATAATTTGTTAGGATAAGTATACTTATCTAATATATAAAATCTCGGGTCACAGTGTTTGTCATCGAACTCCTCCGAAACGGCTTGACCGATTTGCATGAATTTTTTTGTATATATTTGGCAGGTCTGAGAATAGGTTGTATGCTATTTTTAGACCCCTAGGTGATAAGGGCACAATAACGTTTGCAGCTACAGCTAGTTTATTATAATATTTGTCATGAGCTGCAATATTTACGTTTTGTCGAACTGCTGGTATTTCTAAAACACCAAAATTGGCACGATGCCATGAATTTCATGGATTATATCATATGGATCATATATTAACAATTCAAAATTTGCCGGAGACACTTCATCATTTGTAATGGGCCGTAGTTTATTATTGGTGTTCTCGGTCATCTAAGTGTACGTGTACTTAAGTAGTAATGGACATGATTAATATAATCACCAGCCTATAAATGTGGCCCTCTAGAAATTCAATTAAATTTCTTAAACTAATCGAGGTTAAAAGTACTAAAAGACTGGCGCATTTGAACTTTTTAAAGAACTTTTATGTTCAGTTTAAGATTACACGAAGAGAAGAGAAAGAAGTGTTTGGACAGGCAGGACGACTAGTGTTCTAATTCGTCCACGAGAGTAATCTTAAAGTCTAAGATTACTCTCGAACTGGAATTAGTCTGGCAAAACTATCGAGGTCTTCGTGAAATAATGTGTTTTTATTAGAAAACTCATTAAAGGACTCAGTTGCTGGAGTAAATAACGGTAGCCATCGCCAGACAGTAATAACGGCAATGATCAACATCGGAGCCAACGTATGAGACGTGCGTGAACGCCGTGGGCGCCGAATGCTTCTTCTATCTGCGGGCCTAGCACGGGGACGTTGGCAAGTCTCTCTCCACCACTTGACAGTGTTTTGTCTCCGGATTTAGTGGGAGTTAGAGCCAGAGGAAAAGATTTTCTTTGCCCTGAAGGAAATGTGTCCACGTCCCGTGCTACGGGGCTGATCTAACCAATGTTCTCTGCGCTCTCGAAACAAATTTCTGGATTATTTATTGTCACCGAATGTTTCAACGCTGATTCATAATGTGACGTGCATGTGTAATTCGCGCGTTATCATTCCAGCCAGATTAAATATAGTGCGGCCTGTACTAATATAATTAGTTACCATCAGATTTTAACGCGCCTTTGGCAAATTGTTATGAGTTGTCAACATACGCCCTATTGGACGACCTATCCCCACCAATATTAAAATGTGAACTTAAATCCTAGATAGATTCTAGACCATAGACTCGGTAAGAATAGCGACTAGTTTTGAATTGTCATTTTTTTGTATGTATTAATGTTAATTGATGTCTATGAGTGCGGCAGTTAGAAGTGGATTTTTAGAATTATTAATGTCAGTTACTTTAAATGAATGGTTTATTTAACGCATTCAAAGGCAGGTCTTGTTGCAACTTCGTTAGTTTATAACTTAATTAAGTTCATTCATTTATTAGCTTTCAGTTAAATACAGAAATCTACACCTTCGGTTGCAAATAGGCGTCATTTACGTGTGTACCACCTCCTACGTAAATTCTGAAATGTGAAATTTTCAATTTGTTGTTACTTGTTGTGCGCTAAATCGTTATATCACCGCAGTAAACACAGGAAACGTGTGGGATATTGTTATTGCTGAACAATGGCCGCGGGGGACTAGAAATCTATATTAAGTACCTAATTCCTTGAGGAAAATGCCCCACTTAATAACTTTGCTCACAGTGGGCGGTGATTAAAAGAGAATTATATATGACAATTTATCCGGCGTTAGGACGGTGCTAATGTGCCCTTGACCCGAACAAGATATGGCTTGTTCATTTGTAAATTCCCCATTTGATTGTAATCACAGCTTAAAATGTACAATCGGAGTTCTGATCTTTTGGTGGCAGCAGATAACCAGATGAGCTATTGCAGTTTAAGTTGTATGTTTGTAAAACAATTCACGTAAAGAGAAACGCGCATTGAAGCCGCGACGCATTTCTATTTGGTGCCAATATTACAAGCAAGAGTTACCAAAACTCAAGGCTACATCTTTATTATTTTTCTACAAGATATACCAAATATCTTGAATTTGAGAATTGGACTCACCGATGATATTAATATGTTAGATTAACAAGCTGCTAATACATAATATCAAGTATTTCACAGTTTCAGTTTTAAGATTACCATCGTGCAGAATTTGAAGCCAAATTTCTTATTCCTCTTTCATCACTAGCCTTATCTATCGTTATCTTTATGATCAGTCTGGCTATCCTTCTCTTTTTCCTAGACTTCATCTTCAACGTCTTTATACACTTCACTGACGGAAATGAAATCCCTTTAACTAACCTTATCAAATTCATAATCATTACCCATACCCTTGTTCATGCCATCCAGAACTTGTAAAAAGTAATGTCTTTAAATTCTGCACTTTGACCGTCAATTACGCATTCACTTTGATTGCGTTTAGAATACCTATGCGTCGGCTCGAACCCGTGGCTACTGACTTGTCTTACACAATTGAACACCGGTTCAAAACAGGTGACAGCGTAAACAAAGATGACTAATCAGCGCCACACTAAATAGAAAGTAATTATTCGGCCGGTAATTTTTCTTACAGACCGCATACTCTCAGCGACAATGACTTTGTTGCGATTTCCAATTTCGCAAACTTCTAGCTGTGGCGTTGCTAAAAAAATAACATGAAAAGATTGCTTAGTGGTTTAGGCATCTGCCCGGAATGCGGAGGACGCGGGTTCGTTTCCGGTATCAAGATTATAATTTTTCGAACTTTTTCTAACCGTTTTGTTCTGGATAGATCTCTCTAGAACCTAATTTGAAGGAGTTATCATCGATTTCAAAATGACTCAGTTCCCGTGTCTAACGCCACACGAAAAACAGTGACGGCATGGCTTTGTGCGACACCGGCGGGGAGTGATTTGGGGTGGTGACAATTGTATTCTGCTTTGCCGTCACCCGGCTAACATGTGGCGACGGCTGAAAAAATGTTCTGCGTCTACCTGACATCAACCTCCTAGGAGTTGTTACTATCGATCGTACTATTAGCATTCTGTTAATACGGCTCTAGAATGAGTAATGTTTTGATTATTATCAATACCAGCGTATTCTAACTAACAAATTGGGGTCATTGGCCCCGCGGGTACCTAACATTATAATCTACGCGTAAAAAACTAACGTGTGAAGACCGAAATTTCAGTAATGTTTCGACGAAGGTTAACATTAACTAACACTAAGCTTTGCGTATTTACGTGCTTAGATTCTGTGAACCGTTGGGATAGATACTTAAAAAATATATTGAACTGGCCTCCATACGGACGCTGCGGCACGGACCTTCCATATGGATGGAAGAATATAGGGAGATTGGGCCGTACCCACTATGCTGGTCCAGTGCGGGTTGGTGTGTATTAACGACTTCAGATGCAGCCGGAATCAACGGATTAACGTGCCTTCGGAAGCACGGAGGAACTCGAGATGATTCACTTTTGGTCACCCATCCAATGACTGGCCTTAGCGAACATTGCTTAATTTACGCAATCGCAGGCCAAGCGCGCTATGCCACGCTAGTGAGCTCCTTTTCTCGTCTGCCGGCAGCTAAATCCAGAGCGACTTGTCTGTACTGTACTCAAAAACTTGCCATACTCAACTTAGGCACTCCAATGTGCACAGCAGAATGCAGCTAAATTACGTGACGTTCGCCTACAAGTAGCTAGGTTCGCTTTGTGCGCGAACAAATTTCTTTCAGCGCAAACAAAGTCTGACCATTGATGCCCCAAGTGGAATCTACTAGGGAATAATGGAGCCACACTCGTGTTCTAACGCATAACATAACAATTTTAATGACGGCACTTTTGTGTTGTCCCGACTTTCATCGCCAGCCTTTGAGCGGAAGCGAGCTGAGAGACATTTGAAAAATACAACTCTGTTGCTGCCTCGCTTTGTCAAAATACTAGTGACAACTACAGTTCCCGCTGAATATTGCGAATGAAAATTGCAAAATTCCAGGTTTGGCTCTCGACGATTTCCTCCCCCAAAATCTCTCTCCACCACTTGACAGTGTTTTGACTACGGATTTAGTGGGTGTTAGAGCGAGAGGAAAATATTTTCTTCTCCCCGAGGAGATTTTCTCCAGCTCCCGTAGCTGGTGTTGTAGCTCGATAACGCGTGGTTTGCGCAAACTAAGGAATGCTCGATAAGGCCGGTCATTGGATTGTGCAGGCTGCATCTGCAGTCGTTAATACCTGCCAAGTCGCACTGGGTGGCTAGCCATTATACTATTTATCGGGCACCGAAATCGCAGTACATGCCATGTTGCTTAAGCGGAACGCTGCTGCCCATACTCACCATCGACACCCACGGGAGAGATGTGAGTGGTGACAATTGTAATCTGCTCTGCCGTCACCCACCACACGGCTGATAATAACAAGCGATATACAATGTTATTAAATTAAATTGTGTCGCCTGCATTCCCGATGCACCCACAATCCCCAGTCGTTATCGCGACAGACCCCGTCTCTCCCCGTGGCTACGCCAAACGCAAATAAGCCCGCCAGTCCCCAATGATAGATACACGTGTGTGTGATACAATCGATCTCCTGATAGGAGCGAGCTACATCGGCCGCGGAAGGTCACTGCGTATTTTTAACCGGCTTCAAAAAGGAGCCCTCAATGTCACTCCATTAATTTTTATTAATATTCACGCATAAGTGGGTTAGCGGCGAATGTATCTCCGAGCTTAGTTGTCTGTGCGTATAAATAACGTTTTACTGTGTGCGTGGCACATTTGAATCGCCTACAAGACTTCGGAGGTTGGATACGGGCTCTGGTATTTAGAGTTCTTCTTCTTTCTGCCCTGTTCCCAGTCTATATGGGAACCGTCTAAAGACTCCGAGGTTGGATATGGGCTCTGGTATTTAGAGTTCTTCTTCTTCCTGCTCTGTTCCCAGTCTTGCGTCAGTGCAGTATGTTTCTCTTTTCTTAATATCGGTCAGATGTCATCAAGGCATCCACTTTCTTTTGATTCGTATTCATCACACCGGAAAATGAGGTGCTAGTGATGTCAAGAGAACGATGAACGGAGACTGATTGAGATGACAACATTCCAATCCATACTGCTCAAGGTTTTGGCTTAGGTTTTACAGCAGGTCGCCTGCCTGACACCGACCCTCTTTCGGTATGCTCTTGTTGGTGGTTTGCCCTCCACCATTCGGTTGCCCTTAGGTGATCATTGGTCTACACCGAGCAATCTCCCTTAGTCGACTTTTACGACACATCAGTAGGGGCTGGCGCATTCTACGTTATTTTTCGCTTCCTGGTCAGCATGGAAGACCATATATTTTTAGTCAAAACACTTAAAGTTCCCGCTAGAGAAACACGTGGGTACTGTCTGACTACATGGACGAATGCTGAAAATGCGGGGAGGTCTTTACCCAGCAGTGGGATCTTATAGGTAAACATAATAAAAAAACAGGGTCATTTCGCGTCTGAACATGTTCAGACTCTGTCCCCGCTAAAGCTGAGAGTATAATAAGCGCCGTTGTTGTTGATTGTGAACACATTATCACATGACTCATTAACATATTTATTTTCCATGACAATCCCGAGTGGCGGCGTAACAAAAGCCTTTCCTTGAAACGTAAGCCTGTTCATTAGCGCGGACCAGATTGTGTGACATGCCGCAATACACTCTTGTAAAAGTGGTTGCCTAATTTTGAAGAGCAAATTAAATGAGTTACTGCCGCACTCAAAGTCGTCGATTGACGTTAGTGAGTGGGCACCTACTTAATGTCAAAAAATGACAATTCAAATATTTGTTACACAATTTTGATTATTAAGTAACAAATGTATATAGGCAACAATACCTGTGCACCCAATTGCAAATTATGATTTGTTTGAGAGCGTTCTTGCCTAATTGTCCCATAGTACTACGGGAAGAAGGTTTAAAATAAGACAACGGAACTTAACTTAGTTTAGAATCTTTCTTTCCTTTTTTTTATCGGAGTGGAATGCTTTTACGCACCATACCAGCCGCTAGCTAGGCGACTGGCGTGTGAGGGACTCGCTCAGCGCACGAAGCGTCAGCAATACCCACTAAACCACTCCGGTGTTCCTCCTAGCCCTTTAAGCTTTAGCGGTGATGATGATGATGGTTCTTAACAGCGGCCGTGGTCGCGGGAAGACAGTCCGGCCGTGGTCACGGGTAAGACAGTGTCCTTGTGACCACGGCAACTCTGAAGTGAGTGTGGCAAGTGAATAGAAACATCCTAATAAAATGATGTATGGGGGTGCCTCAGGTTATGATATTGGAACCTTTACATTTCCTGATTTACATAAATAATCTGTCATCATCACTACACAACCAATCTTTACGCAACGATTTTGTTTGTAGATTGTAGATATGTCTTTAATTTTTAAAGTAAACAGAGGACTTTGTGCGTTTGACGATGTGAATAACACCGTTTCGAGAGTATTACATCGGTTCACAAGTAATAATGTACCACTTAATACCTATAAGCCGAAATGTGTCAGTTCAAGCAGTAACATAAAAAATAATGTTGAAATAAATGAGAGTACAGATTTTAGTGTTGTTGCATTTCTTTGTAACTCGAAACTGCGGTGGTACCAGTATGTATCAGCCCTTTCCAAAACGCTTAGCTCATCAGCATTATGCTGTTCAAAAATATTAGGATATTGACAAATGTCGAGACGGCAAGACTAGTGTACTTTAGTTATTTCCATAGTGTTATGACATATGGCATGTTGTTATGGGGCTCTGTGACACCAGCTACGGGAGCTGGAGAAACTATTAACGATATACAAACATACATAGACACATTAAATATTTATTATAATGACACTATTTAATATAATTTATATTTTCACTGTTAGATATTTATGATAACATTTTGTATTACAAAAAACACATACAAAAATTCCCATCAATTTATGACTTGCCTTTCCTCAATTCTGTCTTCATGAGACCGGTCGTTCTTCCCTGGGGAAATGTATACAGATAACGAGAAAAACCTACGATCTTGAAAAGTACCTATTTATCTTAAATATAATGAGAATATCTCAATTCAAACTTCCCTTTCGAAACACGAATAAAATCCTGAAGATATCTGGAGATAATTGAAGTCTTACTCCTAGAAATGTTAGCCTAAATATCTAATAATTCGTTTTGAGAGATAAAGTTGTACGTATGTAATATATATTACAAAATAAAATGACAGGATTTGTATCATCTCCTAATAGTCATTATAACGCTAATTGTAGAATGACTTCGGTAAAGATTGAACATATTCGCATAATGGCACCACTAGATGATGGATTGTTTCGCTTTTTACAATAGGATACCGTATTTCACTTAACCTCTTGCCTCTTACGAAAGCTATCAGCTATCAGACGACTTTCCAACGAAGTGTAGAATACAGGGGAGCTCTTATTGCTTTAGAATACTGAATACGTAATACAATCCCCGATCAAGGGTTATTAGATGATCGCATAACACTTTCCAAGTGATTTAGTTAGAACATACAAGCTCTAGATAGGTATGTACTTATGTAGAATTTTAATAACCTTTTTGATTCGATGCCTTAAACACCAAGGGTTCATCCATCACACCAGAAAGGTGCTAGTGATGAATCCGAACTCTTCCGACTCTGGAAAGCACCATGCTAAGAGATCGATGAACGGAGAGGGGTTGGAATGGCAACATTACAATCGATATTGCCCAAGGTACAGCCAGAATGGGATGGATTGGAGAGTTTTAGGTAATAACCTTTTCGATTCGGTGCCTTAAGGCCCTACGGAAAAAAAATAAGGGTTTTTCAAATGCATTTATCTCGTAATCTATTATAAGCAGGTATTTGATACTCAGAATTGTGTAAATTAGGCATATATGAAAGGTCGTGGAACAGTCCGTTACGCGATTTAAAAACATTCCCTCGATAGAAAAACAATACAAAGTAACCTCTGATTAGTAAAATTTTTCAATAATACAGTTTAACGGCTATACATTGAAAGGTGAAACTTTTATCAATGTAAAGTGTATATAATTTCCTTGGGATTGCTCGGCGATAATTTGAATAAAAACTGTTAATATAGTCACAGTTAATTGAAGTTTGATTTGGCGCTTACGTCAAATTTATTGAGCAGGGTACGCTGCACTCAGTCTCGCTTTCGAGACCGTGCGGCACAATACAGCTATCTCAATCAACTTCGTGCTAAAGCGCCGCCACTTGGATACAAATATTTTTTTCCGTAGGGCCTTAAATCAGGAGTTCTCTAAAATTGGGTTCGCTTTTAGGCGGTTCGCGGAAACGTTTACTAATATTAATATTAAATGCTAAATACAGGAATCGGCTTGTTGCTTTCGAATTAAGGTTAAAGCTGTTTCAAATAACTCCCCAAATCCACTCGATTTGTGACAAGGAAAAGCCCACCAACCTTATTACTACCTTTTTGACACTCACTGTATTTGGTAACTTTATTTATTGAAATAGAGAAAAGCATATTTTTTTATACCGACAGATTTTCTTTTCATTTGGGCCTAAGGGTTCTCGATCGTCTGAGAACTTAAACAAGAATACCTACGTTGGGCAATAAGATTGAGTCGCCCTGCCTTTAAGCGGAAAACTTCTCAGTGCCTAAAATAGGCCTCATACTTCACCATCATCATCACCAGACCTGTAATGTCCCTACTGCTGTGACACAGCCTTCCATATGGAGGAATATAGTGAGATTGGGCCATAACGCTAGCCCACTGCGGGGTGGTGGGTATTGTGACTGCAGTTGCAGCCGGTACCAACGGCTTGGAACTCGAGATAATACATTTTTGGTCACCCATCAAATGACCGACCTTAGCTAACATTGCTTAGTTTACGCAATCGCACACCAAACCATTGAGTTATAAAGTAAACAGTAATAGTAGTTCAATGCACCAAACGCCCTATGCCGCTGCTCTACCGAGCTGCCATAGTTCGACGCTAAATCTAAAAAAACAATTATATATTATCACCGTGGTCACATAATATCAAGTTCTAGTGAGATTCGAAGTTAGCTATTCTGGTATAGTAATAATACTGGTCTGGTAATAGTAAAATGGGAAATAGGCTACGTCTTCGAGGAACTCGCAAGATGATTCCCTGAACATTATAAAATTTGAGTATTTTTCAGTGATGCCACTAATTAAGCGAGGAATTCTCTAGACGGACATGCCTGCCAGACATGCCCGCCGCCGGACCTCGCTTCGATATAGGACACCGCACAGACCTATAGAAGCGAGGTCCAACGGGCATGTCTGCGGGCATGTCCGTCTTGTTATTTCCCCGCTTTAAATTGTACACATACATACTTAAATCATGCCTATTTTATCCCTGAAGGGGTGGGTCGGCAAAGGTTTATCAACCACGCTTAGCCAATTCTATATGTAAATTAGTGTCGAGCATATTGCCATTTATCGACACGTAAATCGAAGTTCCCCACAGATATCTGTGGAAGTACCTATATTGCCAATTACTCATGGCTCTCTTAACCGTTAGTCACCCTGTAGGACACCCGCGGGAGAGAGAGATTGGGGTGGTGACGATCATATTCTACTCTGCTGTCACTCACAATTAAAATGCGGTCTCCATATAATTCAATTTCACCACATGACTGACCGGTCTTGTTAGATTAAAGCGAAAATTCGGATTAAAACTTATCCAATTAGAATTTTATCTCAACTTGTATCAATTTACAAACCTGGGTCCATTTTTCTACCACAAGTTTAATGTATCTACTACTTATATCTTCCGTGCCGTATTAAATTAAATAATTTAAAACCGTTAAAGCGAGAGCAGTAGAGTAAAAAAACCTACGCGTCGACGCTCAAAGGAATAATAAAATATGAAATACATTTTTGTAACACAAATACGTGAAAGGTATATGGGTGGAGCTTATAATTGGTGTAGGTTGATAGAAATCTGAAACGAAGCAAAATATATTTAATTATGTATACATTTATTTTTAATCCCTATAACGTTTCACAAGGATCCGAGCAGTTGGCAATTGTATTTATTCTAATAATATTCTATTTTTATAACACTAACTGCCGCACTCAGAGACGTCAAATAACGTTAATGAGTACTTAACGTCAAAAAATGACAATTCAAAACTAGCCGCTATTCTTGCCGGGTCTATGGTCTAGATTTGAATGAAAATTTTTGACATTAAATACTCATTAAAGTTAATTGACGTCTCTGAGTGCGGCAGTTGGACATTTAAATTGGATGGCAATGGGATCGCCCACTTACGGCAGAGCAGAATACAACAACCACCCCATCTCTCCGGTCTCACTCCATGTCATGTCGTACAAGGTGACTAAGGGTTAGCAAAGTGATGAGGAATGGGCCTCTATTCCTATTGTACCATCTTGATTTAGGTGCGCGATATAAATGGCAATACGCTTGAAGAGATTCGGAAGTTATTTGGGTATTAGGTCATCGAAGCCTCCACTATTAGCTACTCCACTTTTGGTGAGAATATTGTTAGATGCATTATTATGTTCATAGCCTTTTGCCTTTTTGAACCACAGTTTAATAAGAGTTTGGTAATTTATGACTACTTACAACAATAAATTTATTGGCATGTTACTTGCAAACTATGGTATAAACTACATATACTGACGGCCGCCTTGGTCGAATGCTCAGATTCCTGGGTATTGGCCAAGAGGTCCCGGGTTCGAATCCTGTTAGGGGCAAACTTTGTGATGACTACAAATATTTGTTCCTGAGTCATGGTTGTGTATATGTTTATGTAGTATATTTTCAACATTTATATACATAATTATATTAAGAATATGTCCGTCTTTTAGTTTCCATAACACAAGTGCTTAGGCTAATTGCTTTGGGCTAGATGATTGGTGTGAGTGTATAAATATTTATTTTAATTATTATTATATATACTAATTAGACTGATTATTGCTTTTTATTGGTACAAATATGTTCTTTTAATTAATTATTAATAACAAAATAATGTCTCCGCATTTACTGGTGACTGCAATACTTAAAAGGCTAAATTTGGTTTCATGGTGCTTCTACACGGTGCAAGTAAAGGCGCCAGCAGCATGCACAAGTTAGTAAACAAAGGCGTGGGCTACTTGCGTCAGTGGTATGCACAAGTTACTAGATCAAGCTACATGTGCATTCTGCCCGCGCGAGTACTTTATGTATGGGTTTTGTTTTGTAGTTCCAACTATCTAATTTATTGACCCCGTTAAAAATGTCAAGAGAAATAACAATTAAGCATGTTAACCGGGTTACTTGCGCAGTTAGTTTGCGCTGGTACATCCTCGAAACCCTGGACTCGCTGGAGTCGCACGATGCATACTTATACCCTGCGCAAGTGCTTCAACATGCGCAAGCTACATGCACCGTGTAGAAGCACCTTTATGTAAATAATGCTGGTTTACGCTTGCACGTAATAAAGTTTCAGCAGGTATAACATATTTACAATGTAGAGGGCGCTGTTAATGACGTTAGTATAGCGCCAAGACTAGCTGTAATAAGTAAAGCAGTGGTTACCCAAAGTGGTCCAGGTGGACCCCCAGGGGTCCACGGGAGACTCGACGGGGTTCTACGTTGCCATGACAAAAAATCAGGGTTTACGATTCGTGAGCGGAAAAATTTATCTGGATCGATAGTGAAGAACTAAAACTTTGACTTGAATTCACCGTTCAATGTAGGCAGATAATTTTAAAGAAGCTCTGCTACTGTTATTTGCAAAAACATAGATAGTCAATTAAGTAATTAATTATCCAATTAATTCTCCCTTTTTTTTTCGAAAACTCTTAGTACACGGGGGCCGAGTTTTTGAAATATGGTGTAGCTACAGGAGGTCCACCGAATGCAGCAAAATATTGAAAGGGGTCTATGAGAAAAAAAACTTTGGGAACCTCTGAAGTAAAGGATGTTACGTTGTTGGTTGTAGATAGAGCTTAATTGCTGCAACGGAGCGTTGAACGGAACACAAACACTTTGATTGTCTAACTTCCGCACTCAGAGACGAAAGATAATTATTTTTAATGAGTACTTAATTGCAAAAATTTTCATTCAAATCAAGATTATCTAGACCATAGAATTGGCGAAACGTGACGTGATTTATGTAAGTCATACAAACCATTATTTTAATGGCTGCATATACCTACGTTTACTTTCATAGAAAAGCTTTATAAGATGAAAGTTAACCGACAACCGTGAAAAGTTTACGGTAGATCATATTGCTATAAATATGGCTGTCATAAATCAAAACCGGTAATGTAAGTTGAGCTTGCAACATGTTCTACATAATTAACGTGGAAAGGTTTGGTTGGTTTTGTTCTACTGTCAATAAAAATGGAAACGGTTATTCGATCTCTTCCAGTGTGTATATTTAAAATATTCTTTCATCAGCAATAACTTCTTACTGTTTGCAATTATTTATTTTCTCGAAGACAGTTCTTATAGTGTTGTGACCAAATAAGTGAATAGTAGTAGATACGATATCGATACAAATACAAATCTCCCTTTCACGACAAACATTATGCATCAGAACGCTACATATTTCAGAGTAACATAGGCCACTAAAAAAATAACTAACTTAAAATATACAAAAAATAAAGTTTTCAAGGCATTTATGAAATTGAAATAAACATTCTACTGATTCATTACGACGACCTCATGATTGATTTTAGGTAGGTAGTTTTCAGAAAATAGGTGCAATACCCTATTACGATCCATTCAAATCCGCTAACATCTAGTTGTCAATCTACTGTTTATTCTGGTTACCGGGGGAGGACTCGTTAATATCCATGAGCCCGCATGAGGCGGTTGTGGGTTAATTGAGCGATCTCCACACGAGATTGTCATTGGACACAGTTGCCATGCTAATTTTGCGATCGAATAGGTAATAGGTTTATAATTTTATCCGCTATGAGGACAACGATTCATGGGACCAATTGTTTCGATAAGATATATTGATGACGTTACTTACCTAGCTTATGCATCAGTAGGTTTATCATTTTATCTGCTATGAGGACAACGGGACCAATTCTTTCGATAATATTAAGATAAATTGATGACGTTACAACACTATTCTTACCTAGCAAATACAAAAACATTCTGTCTTCAATAACTTTGTACAATAGGTAGGTAAAGTGTTTATGATGGGAAATAAGGATATGTAATTTTGACGTTTGTGTGCGAGCCCTTAGCCAAGCGCGCTCAGATACGCGCTATCTAGTTCCTCGATCGGAGTAAGTTTATAGTATAGTAGTATACACTATTATAAAGCTGAAGAGTTTGCTTGTTTGTTTGGTTGATTAAACGCCCTAATCTCAGAAACTACTGGTTCAAATTGAAAAATTATTTTTGTGTCGGATAGTCCTTTTATTGAGGAAGACTATAGGCTGTATAACAACTGACATTAACGCGAGCGAAGCCGCGGGCGACCACTAGTCATACATAATAACGCAGGCGCTATGCTGAATTGCTAAATGTTACGTTTTATTCATCCTGTTCAGACAATCTAGGATGAACCACATAGCTGTACATCAGATTTGCGGATAGTACCAGAAGCGATTACCGGTGCAGATGCGGCGCTAGCTGCGACAATTTGATTGCCCTATCTCGTCCGGACCACAAGCTCTTGTGAGTGACTTTGGCCTGACAATCGAACGGGTTAAGGGAGAATGCATATTAATTTTGTTAGCGTAATAGGCATGATGACTAATTTTAAAAAGCACGGCCCTCGTCGCAACGTGTCTGCGCGGCCACTTTACATACATACATAAACTCACGCCTATATCCCCGAAGGGGTAGGCAGAGGTGAACTAGCACCCACGTTTCGCCACTTACGTTAGGTCCCATGTAATAGGTGGCGAGCCTATTGCCATGAATCTGGCACTAAAGTCGCAGTAGGTACATAGCTAGATGGTATAATAGGAACGCTGCTGCCCATTCCTCATCACTGATTTATCCTTAGTCGCCTTGGACGTCACCCACGGGAGAGATTTGGGGTGGTGACAATTGTATTCTACTTTACGAGAGGTATAAATCATAATAAATCATTAAACACTGTATTATTATTTTGTCTAGCACGCTTAATGTCGGTAGATATAAACGGACCTTTATAAACGTTCCTTACATTTACAAAAACAAAACACGATCGATGCAGCAACCCTTTTGTCACTAAACATCCTTAACTTACAATACACACCAACTATAAAACGAAACGGTAAGTTATGTGAATTTTAACTAGGTAGGACTTGCGTGTTGTGACGGCAGACCGGAATACAATTGACACCACCCCCAATCTTTCCCGCGGATGTCGTACAAGGCGACTCAGGGTAAATATAGCTATATAACGGGTAGCAGCGTTCCTCTTATACCACCTAGCAATATACTACGATTTACGTACCCGATAGATGGCTCTTAGCGCGCCTCTATTACAAAGGACCTAACATAATCGGCGAAACGTGGGTCTCAACTTACCTCTGACTACACCTTTAGAAATAGGCGTGATAACATAATATTTATATATGTATTTACAAATGTACAAATACATAAGTAAAATTACCTTACACAACAGTAAAAGCAAAATTACCAACAAGCGGCAGCTTAATTCACACACAACAAAATAATTTACGGCATAAACAGTCTAAACAAAGCTAATAATTGAAATCAACGCTTGGATACCTACACAAAGCTTGAAAGGTGGTTATTTAGACCGCGGCAGCTTATGTCGTTGTGTCTGGACAAACAATGCGGGGCAGACCAATGTCGATGTAGCCAGAATTAAGGTTAACGCTCATTGTACCCACCCGGCACCCGACCCGTACCGCCTCGCCACGCGCGGTTAGTATGCTTTTTATATATATGGATTTGTGTGGATGTGCGTTTGTCAATTAGGACACCTATACGAGATCGCGCGTTCGTACGAATAAAATTCGCGCGAACCTGCGATGATCGCGCAATCGCCCCCGCGCGGACATTGCTGCGACCGTGAGGGACCCCTTATTGTCCCCACTGCTGCCCCCGTAGCACGGGACGTGGACACATCTCTTTCGGGGGACAGAAAATATTTTCCTCTCGCTCTAACTCGCACTAAATCCCGAGACAAAACACTGTCAAGTGGTGGAGAGAGACTTGTCCACGTCCCCGCGCTAGGCCTGCTGGGGCACAGGCCTTTCCTATAGATGGAAGAAAATTGGAGAATGCGCCAAAAGCCACCATTCATGTAAAACGTTAGTCTTCCCGGCCAATTAATAGAGTGTAATGCAAGCTGCTTACCCCTTTGGGGATATAGGCTTGATTTATATATGTATGTGTGTGTATGTAAGTCAATCTGGCACGTCAGGCACAGCAGTCTACCCGTTCTGCGCTTCCAGTCAGCCAATCGAGCAAGTTCCGAGAACTTGTAAAAAGTACATAAATTCAATCCGAATCTGATCGATGCATTATTATTAGCTGCCAACCAGTTGATTTCAAAACAATTAAATAATGCGAAAGCAACATTTAACGTAGAAATGAGAAACGTATTACCTTTTTTTTCAATACTATGACTATGTTTCAAGGATAGTTGTTTAATTCTTATACGTAAGGTCCATATCAAATCGTCTAATACCACGGGGATTAGGATTATTGATTAATAAACCTAATATCTTCATTTTAATCTAAGTAAGCTGAGATATTATTAGATACGGTCCCAATGTGATATAGAGATACTTGTAGCAATTAGTATGACACCCATTGCACTGTAACTAATTAAGGTGTTATTTTGATTTTTATTTGAACATTCCTATAAATCGCACTCTTAATACAACAACGAACTAATTCGAAATTTTGCCAAAATGAGTTAGCGTAAAATAAAACCTAAAAAATGAAGCTCTACAACTTTGGTAAGAAATAATCATGCTTTTTCCTTACGGAATAAGGTTAAAAAATGATTTAAATCTATATATTCTTTTCCCTGTGCGCACGAGGTAACTCGGTAAAAGATGGTTTATCGTCGATTTCAAAAAATTTGCGATTTTGTATTCGGTCGTCGTTAAAGAGTGCGAAATCTTAGAAAAGTTATCACAAAGAAATTATTGCGCTTAGAAATGTTCGAAAAATTTATGGTTGTATAGGCATCTCTACCTAACTAATTTTTCGAACTTTTTATATTTTTCTTTATAATTCTGTTTCTCCCTGCCCTGTTCCCAGTCTATCTGGGGTTGGCGCAGTATGTTTCCTCATCCATTCATATCGATCAGACGTCATCAAGCCATCCACTCCTTTTTGATTCATATCGTAAAGAATGATATCCATGAATTGAATCATATCCATCACACCGTAAAGGTGCTAGTGATGAATTTCTATACAGAAAAGAGACGGAACGGACCATGTCGAGAAACCGATGAACGGAGAGAGTGATTGGAATGACAACATTCCAATCCATACTGCTCAAAGTTTCGGCTTAGGTTTTACAGCCGGCCGCCTGCCTGACACCAACCGTCCATGGGTATGCTGTTGTTGGTGGTCTGCTCTCCACCATTCGGGTGCCCCAATGTGCTTATTGTTTTACACCGGGCAAACTCCCTTAGTCGACTTTTACGACACCCATGGGATGATTCGGGGCTGGCCTATTCTATGTTATTTGTTCGCTCCCAGCCCAGCATAGAAGACTGATATACTCATATATATAATCATAGATAATTTTCTTTGTATTTAACATGTTTAAAGGAAAATTGTTTTTAGAAGAAAAATAAATAGTAATAACGATCTAAAACTGCCTAATTGGGCAGTGAAATCCAACTGAGAGGTGGAATCAACAAGTTGATGCGCGGGTTTTGTTGTAGGTAATATTGATGTAACGAGTAAATAATGCGAATATCTGGTATCGACGTTCGCGAATGCGAAAGCTTTGAATTGAATTTTAATTTGGTGCCAATTAGTATAGTTCCGTTTGTAACGTTGTGATTTATTAATTCAAAACGGAAAAGCAGTTTTGCTGCTTATTCTTTTCTTATTACTTAATACACATCTGCTTAAAAAAAATCGGAGTTCTAATGAGAATTTTATTCTTATTTAGTAGTGATCTGGAATCTATGTAGATAAAGTCGATGGTAATTAAATAATACCAAGCGATAAACTGATGATTGGTAATGTGATTACGAGGTTAAGTTTCTTTTTCTTTATATAAAATACAAGAAATGAAAGGACTTTTTATTAACGCAATATTTATAAGGTTTTTTGATATTACATACATACATACATAAATCACGCCCGTATGTAGGCAGAGGTGAACTAGCACCCACGTTTCGCCAATCATGTTAGGTCCCATGTAATAGGTGGCGAATTTATTGCCATTTATCGGGCAAAAAAGTTGCAATACATTGCTAGCTGGTATAAGAAGAACGCTGCTACCCATTCCTCATCACTGATTAATCCTTAGTCGCCTTGTACGACACCCACCACGGGAGAGATTTGGGGTGGTGACAATTGTATTCCACCTTGCCGTCACCACCCCGCTTTTTCTGATATTCGCAAAACATTCGTTCGAACTTTGCGAATGCGAATGCGGGTGTTCGTTTCACCACTATATACTTGATACACGTACCAGGCCGATCAAAATTATTCGAGATACTTCATTGGAAGCCGCTTACCTCGTCGAGTGAGTTATTATTGGCGTTTAATAGCTCTCAGCGATAGAGCTAAAATGTCTCAAGAGCTTTCTAAAGCGCGGCGCTGAAATTCATTTCCAATTTCTGATTCTATAACATTTTTCTGTGAAATATATCAAATATAAGTACCTAATGGAAAATACTGTAAGGTAAGATCTTTGTTTGTACAGTAATAGAACAGCAAATAATGTGACAAGTTTTATTAAGTCCAAACAAAACTCAAACACTTATTCAATGCTTATATTTTCCCTATCTTTTATAATGTGCTCCAAAGTACTTACAGCAGAATGGTTCTAATAAATAGAAGGTACTACCCACTTTTCCTTACAAACAATCAGTAATATTAGTGTTGTATAAAAGTATACCTTACAATAACTAAATTACGCCTATTTATGAATATGGAGAGACGAATTATCACCCACGTTATGGCTGGCGAGCTTATTGTCAACTGTCGGGCACGTGAATCAAAGTATATTTTGCTAGGTGGTTTAAGAGGAAAGCTTTTGTTTTGTAGAAACATTTTGTTTTTGTAGAAACATTGTGTTTTTGTTTTAATGTCCGAGGAAGGTGACGGGTCACCCTCCGGAAAGCGGGGAGGAAGGTGGGGTATCATGCATACCCCCACACCAGCCTATAGGCAAGCACGGGACAAAATCTCTCTCCACCACTTGACAGTGTTTTGTCTCAGGGTTTAGTGGGAGTTAGAGAGAGAGGAAAATATTTACTTTTCCCCGAGGAGAATTTCTCTAGCTCTCGCTAAGCGATTACCGGATTGAATTAGTTGTCGGACAATAGATTATCTACAGACACAGCGTTATAAGGTAAACTAGAGACGCCATGCCAAACAATAATATTCTCCCAACTCGAATCTACCTGCGGTGGCGGGGTGTGTTATATGCTGCAGCGCTAAACAAACAACATAAGCGCTAACACAATTAACAGTCGATTATCGTCTAACCAAAGTATCAATACATGCAGCGCTGATCGCTGATAGAATACAGTTTTCTCGCGACCAAAACATCGTAAGCGCCGCCGTTTTCATGGCGCTTACGCGTTTCTTTTAACGCAGTCTAACAAAAATATCCTTATAGATTAGATTATGCATCGCAAATGTGGAATTATGCTATTAAATTAATATTAGATATGTTTTAATTGATATTTTGTTACAATTAACGATGATAAGTCACACCACTATCTTTTTGGTTTGTTTTTCATTGATTGTTGCATGTTTTTAACACGCAAGAAGGCATTTTTAGATCGATCTGTAGCCACAATTTCGGCAAGCAGTCGCTTCGAGCGTTGGCGAATGACTAAATGAGTTGTTGCTCCGGAGCATCAACGCACGGACTACAATTCTTGTTTCCCCTTTTCATTCATCTAGGCATCCATTCCCTTTAGATTCTTATCGTCCATCAGGTGAATGAATGTATAGAAAAGAAACGCAAAGGACCATGTCGAGAAACAGGTGAACAGAGAGAGTTATTGGTTTCATGGTAACAAATTTAATAACAAAATTGCATCGTAACGCCCCAATAATATTGCTCTTAACCCCTGTATCTATGCACAGCGCAACCAAAAGTGGTCTCTTGTAATATTTCACTGTCTCCCAGCTGTGATGCACGAAATGTATTCAAAAAGCTAGCTGTGTAATATTAAGAAAAGTGCACATTATTTGATTGAGAAGCTTTTATCTTGTTTCGTGCTCTGTGACATACTTACCGCTCCACCGCGTCTCTACTACTCTCGACATGACACGAGCAATTCCAAAGTAGAATTTAATCTGTTTCCACTCGCGTAATACACCCGTAGTAGTGGTATCAGATTTATCACTAGAGTGCGCTCCAGATAAGTCTGCGCGCGAGGGGTGCGCTGCTCGCTAACATTGACATTCTATACGAACAAAATTCCAATTATGACCACGACCAGACTTATCTGGCGCGCACTGTAGCATTGTTACCGCCTTAAATATTATGTGATGTGTCGCATATATTATTGTTACCTGGTTCTTATGTTGTGAATTGACTATGAGGAAATTTTTATTAGCAAATCGTGACCAATATAGTATTAAACCAGAAACTAATCACCCCAAAATCGGGACGTTGAGGGAGCTTTCCCACCAGAAATGTACGAGGATGCGTTGCGAGGGATGTGTTTGAGGAGAACCAATAGAAGCAGTCCATTTTGCATGCCTCAGAAAATGGAGTGATTCTATTGGTTCTCCCCAAACACATTCCTCGCAACGAGTCCTCGCACATCTCTCGGTGGAAAACAACCCTAACAGGTTTGTCTTGTTGATGTCTCGATTTCTAGGGAATAGAAAGAAAGTAATAAAGAACAGGTTCTGAATAGGTGATTTGGCCCTATTCGATGGCAAATCACCAGTGGTTTGTTATTGTATACAATAGTCCAATCTGCTAACATAACTAATCAAATTTAATGATGTTAGTTACTCGTATCTATTGAACTACTATTCCTTATAACTCAATGCCCGTATCACAAAATTTGTGATATTAAAATAAAGACGTAGGTGCTAGTTCACCTCTGCCTGTCCCTACGGGGATATAGTCGTGATTTATGTATGTAAAATAAAATATATATAGAAAATAAGCTATAGGAAAAACTCTCCGAAATTGGACTGGAAGGTATGGTAATGTTTTGGTCACCCATGGGATGACATCCCTTTGTGACATCAAGCTATTGCCGCCTGGGTGAGCTTACCACTGCGTCATCGATTATCTACAACTACAATTTCATACATACATACATAAATCACGCCTATATCCCCGAAAGGGTAGGCAGAGGTGAACTAGCACCCACGTTTCGCCAATCATGTTAGGTCCCATGTAATAGGTGGCGAGCCTATTGCCATCTTTCGGGCACAAAAGTCGCAGTACTACTATTGCTAGGTGGCATAAGTGGAACGCTGCTGCCCATTCCTCATCACTAATTTATCCTTAGTCGCCTTGTACGACACCCACGGGAGAGATTTGGGGTGGTGACAATTGTATTCTACTCTGCCGTCACCACACGGCGGTTACTCTACAATTTCGCTTGAAAACATTGCAAACCGTGGCGTGCAGTGGTGCCGTGTGGTGACAGCAGAGCAGAATACAATTGTCACCACCCACATCTCTCCCGTGGGTGTCGTACAAGGCGACTAAGAGTAAAGTCAGCGATGAGTAATGGATGATGTTAATTATTCCCAATCTTCTGCGACTTATGTGCCTGATAGATGGCAATAGGCTCGCTACCTATTTACATGGGACCGAAATTAATTCGCGAAGAAAAGTGGGTGTTAATTCACCCCTGCCCTTGGAGAATATAGGCGTGATTTATGTATGTATGTAACATTGTAAAACTTTATTCTAGATTTTTTCTAACGACGCCGGATGAGGGTAGTAACAATTATTTCTGTCGCTTGTGTTGTGACCTTCTCGAGCGGCTTCCGAGCAGGAAAGCCGTTTTGCCTCGATTCCTTCGTTGCTGCGAATAATTTCTTTTGTAACTGAAATTGCGCGCTTTTCCCTGTTAACTAGGCAAAATGTTACTTCCGCCAATTACAGCTCCGGTCGGGCGGAGGCGTCACGAAAGCCAGCGACGACATTTCCACGTCTGAGGGCGCTTTTAGACGTCCGTTTTTTTCATCGGACAACGGACCGTGTTTTTTACCGGATTCGCGATGGTGTATGGCTGGCTTATAATGAATGTGTACGGACATGCACCGGATGTGTCGGGCGTGAATTGTTAGCCGGACATATACACACATTTATTATAAACCATACACCAACGAGGAGCTCGGTGGCGCTTGGCCTGCGATTGCGTAAGCTAAACAATTTTGCTAAGGCCGGTCGTGGATGGATGACCAAATATTTATTATCTCGTGTTCCTCCGTGCTTTGGAAGGCATGTTAAGCCGTTGGTCCCGGCTGCATCTGCAGTCGTTAATACCCCACCAACCCGCACTGGGCTAGCGTGGTGGGTTATGGCCCAAGCTTCTATATTCTTCAATCCACAGCGAAGGCCCGTGCCCAACAGTGTGGACATTAAAAGGGCTGCTGATGATGATACACCGCCGCGAATCCGGTAAAAATCACGGTCCGTTATCCGGTAAAAAAAACGGACGTCCACAAGCGGCCCGACTGTACTTTTATTCTGGCGCCGCGCGCCGTTCGCTAGAAACGTATTCATTTATGTTTCTTCCAGAGAAATATGCTCTTCCAAGCCGCGAAAGCGCGGTTACATATCCCTCTGTTTATTAAATTCTTTATGATCTAATGCTCTTCCTCTACGGGAGATACAAATTGCTCTCCCATATAAGGAAATGTTTAGATGTTTAAGTAACGGTAATAATTAAATGTGGTCGTCGTATTTGTCGCATATAGGATACGAGACAAGAGCGATATAAAGGGGAATACAAAAGAGCTATAATATCACCAGCGGAAGATTACAGGGTGAATGGGCCATAACCCACCACGCTGGCCCAGTACAGATTGGTGGGTATTAACGATCCTAATTGTAATTTCTGGTTAAAATTTATAATACTCGGTAAATATTAATCCCCGATTCACTTAGGTCCCATTACGTTTCCGCCATTTTGTTATTCAAAGGGATCGCGGGGTGAAAGCGATCACTTAACTCGGCATGGGCTTAGGAAATGGTTCGCGTTGAAATAATTAATTTTGTTGCTGCTGTCTTTGGGCACTTTTTGGGCTTTTTAAGGCGGTTTAAACTAATATATTAAAATCTTGTGTCACAGTGTTTGTCATCGAAGTCCTCCGACACGGGGTGACCGATTTTTATTAAATTTCGTGTGTATATTTTGGTTGGTCTGAGAATAAATAGGTGGTAGGGTATTTTGTATACCCCTAGGTGGTAATGGTAAAACAACGTTAGCCAAGTCAGCTAGTATTTACATAATTATTTCATAATAACCAACTTGTAACTTAGTAAAATAAATAAATAAATCGACTGCAACATAATGCTTTTTAATAACATAAAGCAACGCTCTTAACGGTCGGTCCACACCGAGACGCAACACGACGCGTGACGAGTGATTCAAAATGTATCTTTATTTGCTAACACGATAAGATAAACATTTCGTATGAGAATTCTGAATACGTTGCATTGTACCACACAGCGCTACGCTTCGATATTGCCTCGAGCCTTGTTCTTACCTCGGGCGGTAAACAAAAAAGAAAGCCTCAGAGCGCATATTAATCGCCCTCGCCTTCAGCACGGGCCTTAAATTCTTACGATTTGAGACATTCTTTTTTTACCGCCCTTGGTAAATCAATGTAGTATTGTTGATTATTCAACTCTGAAATTTTTGAAAACCAACACGATCGTAGTAGGATAAATAGGAATAAACTGAGATTATTTGTTTTACCGCCCTTGGTAAATAAATGTAAATAAAAGAAAAATAGTAGAAAACCCTCATTGGAAATGTGGAATGTTCGCGAAGTATACGACTGGAATGTTCTACTTGTAATAACATAACGCGAGGCTCTCAATAATGTGGTTTGTGATATTCGCGTGATGAAACGTTTCCTTTCAGCTTCTACCCGTTTGAATGCGAAATTAGACGCGCATGGCCGAATACAACGGGTGATAGTTTGAAAGTAATATCTTTTGTCCTCAGATGTGGCGTAGCTGTGCTCGCTTGGCCTTGCTCGAAGCATTGAGATGCACGGGTGATTACGTGACTGCGACTATGCATCACTGTCACAATTTACTTGCGTGCCGTTTCGATTACGAGTTTTGTGAAAACTGATCCATACAAAACCAGATATTCTCTCAAAATTTTACAAAGATCATCATATCTTTAAAGATAGTACATTTTTAGTAACCCATCCAATGACCGGCCTTAGCAATCATTGCTTAGTTTATGCAATCGCAGGCCGAGCGCCAAGTCCTTACAAAGATCGCACGCAGAGGTGAATTAACACCCACTTTTCGCCAAGTTAGGTCCCATGTGGCATGTCCCATAGGTGGCAGGCACAGATATATATATCCTTATGGTCTCTAACACTTCTTACTGGTTGACTGGTAGAGAATGCCATATGGCATTAAGTCCGCCAATTGTACAGTTGTTTTATATTTGTGCAATAAAGTTTTTATAAATAAATAAAAAATAAATATATCAATATATCTGTGGTGGCGAGCCTTTTGCCATACATCGGTCACATCGCCGTATATTGATAGGTGATATGAGAGGAACGCTGCACTGCCCATTACTCTCTGTCGCTGCTGAGCTTACAGCCTTTAGTCGCCTTGTACGACACCCACGGGAGCGAAGGGGGTGGTGACAATTGTATCCACTCTGCCACCACCACACGGCTACTAAATCGCACGTCTATTAATATTGTGAAACAAAAAACGGGACGACTAAATTTCAGTACCTACTCCTTTCTGGTCTGCCGTCCCCACACGGCTATTAAAACGCAAGCCTGTTAACATTTTGAAACAAGAAAAGGGATGTCCAAATTTCAATACATACTCCTGGCAGTTACAGACAATGGTCGCTTGATTCCTGAAATGTCCCGTGTCATGTCCGTGGTGGATATAAACCCGTCTAGTTCGCGCCGTAAACCGCAGTCCTTTCGCTTGCAGGCGTACGTTAGAGCGAGATGCAAATTGTGTCGCTGCTGATTTTGTGACATATGTCACCGCTTCGCAATGCTCTTGACGCCAACAGCGGAACTGGTGATGATGGATAGCGGTAATAACGAATAATAATAATAAAATTCATCAATGTGTGCTCGGAAGACCTTAATCCCGCGAAGTCCTTTGTCCCATCTAAAGGGATTGGATTAATAACTATTGCAGATTTATTCCAGTGTGCCCATGCTAGGTCTCAACTCGCTGGGTACTTCCTTTATTCTTCAATTTGTGTCGGAGGCTTGTTCCTCTACGGTTGGGGTACCTATTTATCATAATTTTTATTAGCTCGTACGACGAAATTCAGTGACTCATTTTATGTTACGCCCTCACGACTTGGAATTCCCTTACACAGTCATTTCTTCTCATCTTTCTGCAATATCACCCTCCTGGTCTAGCTCTTTTCTGGTTCCATTGCTTTAATCAAGACCAAGAAAATCATACCTGGATCTTTTAACTTTTACTGTGTTTAGATCAAGAAACATAATGCCTTGAATTGCTTGTCAATTGAATTGAATTTCCATCCAGTCATGCCTTTTCATCTTTAACAGTGCTTTCATTGTGCAGCTCTAGCTCTCGTCTGGGTTCATTCCTTTGATCAAGACCTAGAAAATAATAATGCTTGGAATCCTAGCTCGTACCATAAGAGTCAATTGAAGTCAGTTCATTAACAACGCACCGAATTCACGAATTTTCTATAAGGTTCTCGAAGCTGCATTCAGACGGGAGTGCTGGAAAAAATTAACCCCCGTTAGTGCTATGGGGAAGTTGATTCTCCGTAAACAGACTTTAAATCCCGCTTACTGAACTACGGAACTGCATCGTAGGTTCAGTACGCAAGTTTCCAACCTTAAGCCGCTTACTTTTAAATATCAAAATGCATTTTAGCGTGAGTTTCCCGAGTAACAGGTAGGCGTCTTATCTAACATGTTACTGAATGCGTTCAAGCTGTAAATTCGACTTTAATAATAGAAGGATAGAAATGTATTGCTTACAATTACAACTGTGTTACAAGTTGTGCAATATAAAATTTAAGTATCAACGGCGCTGAATGGGTTAGAAAGTCCTTTTTTAAAAATATCTAAGATGAAAAGTAAAGCCGTGTGGTGACGGCAGAGTAGAATACAATTGTCATCACCCCAAAACTCTCCCGTGGGTGTCGTACAAGGCGACTAAGGATAAATCATTGATGAGGAATGGGCAGCAGCGTTCCTCTTATACCACCCAGCAATGTACTGCGACTTTTGTGCCCGATAAATGGCAATAGGCTCGCCACCTATTACATGGGACCTGACATATTTGGCGAAACGTGGGTGCTAGTTCACCTCTGCCTACCCCTTCGGGGATATAGGCGTGATTTATGTATGTATGTATGTATGAAAAGTAAACTTTTAAAATAAGAAGAAATGCATTCTTGATTTTATTTATTTTGCACTGGATAATTAGCTATCGGGAATCTGCTTAAGGCCTTTATTTCCCATTCGGGACACTTATGAGCTTAAAAGGATGGCCGTTTAGACCAAACTTGGCTTAAGTGCCGCCTTTTTGAAAGCGAAACTGGTAAAACAATGTCGATTATAAAGTAAGGATTGTCCTGCCACTGCCTAGTTTACTGTATCAATTGCAATGTACACATCCAGTACGGAAATCATTACAGTTAACTTGATTCTTAACAATCTTCTATGTACTAATTTTTCTAGCATTTATGTCATGTTCTAAAACACCGTATTTGCGAAAATATCTGTTTTAAAGTGCAATATTCAGAGAAATTTCGGCAGAATATATAATGTTCACTCCCACATCTATTTCGCGGGTATATACATAGAGGAGTATTAAAATGGGCAGATGCGCAGATTTGCCGTGGCAATAGTTTTATTCGGTGCTAATCTATAATAGTTGATAACGATTAAGTCTTTCTGTATCAAATGTGCAACGAAAGTCTTTTGTTGTATCAAATAGGCGACTTTACAATTTTCATCACGTTAGTCCAAAAACAATGTCCCAACAATTAAACCTTTTATATTCGCTGAACATTTTCTAATATTTCCGCGAAAGCCATAGTAATGGTTTCGCAACTTCACCATTTTGCACACACGAAGCATAGCCGCACCCACAGCAAAACTCAGTCAATACCACATAATTATACCAATTACCCGCTAATGGTAATATAATTAATTCTGCATCAAGGACTTGGATGCAAGCATAATAATGCTTTAGATTACCATCGGGCGTAAGGGTCAGTTCACACCGAGACGCTTATTTAATAGAGTAACTGAAAATTTACCGTTATTTACCACACGAAAAGAAACGAAAAGGATCATTTCACTGTTGGAATTCAGAATACATTACATTACGCAGAGCTGCGCCTGCCTGAGGCCTCCGCGTGGCGACTTGACTTTATTATTTCCATTCGGTTATATGGCGAACGGAGACACGTTCCGCTGAGTCGCGCTGCTCTGCGCGTATCGTCGCGTGTGAACTGACCCTAAGCGGCGGTAGTGACGTTTACATGGTGCAATTTAGTTTAGTGGGTGATTTCGTAATTAAGAATAGTGGGGGGAGGGGCTCAAAACGTAACGCTGCTGCCATTACTCATAGATGTCTTCCCGCTTAGTCGCCTTGTACGACACTAGCTATTGGAGGTGGTGACAATTATTGTATTCTGCTCTGCCACCATCACCACATTGCATGTAAATGCAACATGAATTTACAAAACAAAAATCAAAAGTTCCCTTTTAAATTTTTAAATCCTATCTAAATCTCTTCTAAAACAGCCGTTGGTCATCGTTTGAAGTAAAAAACAGAATCTTTCTCCCCCGCCCAAACAACCTTCACAAAGTTCCGAAAGAGTTTTAATAAGCTTGATCTTATATTGAAAATTAAGGGGGGTCCTGTCTGTCAGAAGCTCACTTATCAAGTTGTATCACGCGAGCCGCGGGGCGGATTGAAAAGGAAATTTGGCTGTCAAACTTCTGAAAGATACTCGTTAGTCAGTTTGGATGGCTGTTCTGTTTGCTTTTACCCTGCATCGGGGCTATGGAACATCATTGAAAATATAATTTTGCCGGCAAAAGCTGTGCATTGCAGTTATATGCTAACCAAGTAGCTTATCTATTCGAACGCGCAGAAAACAAAAGTATGAAAGTGACGTATTGTTTTCGGTGTAATACGTCAGTTTCATAAATAGATTTTTTATTCTATGCGTTCGATAGACTGGCCACTTGGCTAGAGTGCGTTTCATCTTATAGTTCCTATGCCGTGATGATGGCTGCCCTGTCTGTTAACAACATCAACCCGTAAGTCATAGTTGCAGGTTGTTTTGTGTTTTATAGACAATTATTATTATCATGAACTAACTGTTCTCGCAAATTTTCACGAGCTTTGGCTTATGTCTTTCATAAAAAAACGAATAAGTAGCTACTACTTAGTACCGCTAGTAGTTACAAGTAACATATATTAATAATAAGATAGATGCATAATTTGTTTATATAGTTATTTGAAAAAAATCTCCCTGAATTAAAGGTAAGACAGTAAATAAATTATACCATGTCATGGTATCATTTTCTTGCAATACTACCAACTTGATGGCATACGAACTATAAGACGAAATGCGCTCTAGGGGTGCTGTGTATACCGTAAGGGTATGTGTTGGTTGGCCGAGCTTGCAGTGGACGTGGGTTCGAGTCCCGCAGCAAGACCATAATTTTTCGAACTTTTTCTAACCACCAAAATCTTTGTATGTATAAACCTCTAAAATAAAATAAAATATTACTCAAAGATTTTGGGGTTAGAAAAAGAATTTCGAAAAATTATGATCTTGAGGCGGGTATCGAACCCGCGTCCGCTGCTATCCGGGCAGGTGCCTGACCGCTCGGCCACCCAAGACACTTTGTCCTAACATTTTGTCCTATAATTATGTGAATAAATAAGTATTTTAGTTTGATGCGCAACGCCTGCTGATGTTAAACGCCCAGTAGGTACAGACAACAGCACGTCACGACTACCACAAAATGTTAAATTTTCTCCGTCGACTTTTGGCTCTACTGCCAACAAGATAAGGTTGACAATCGATTGAAGAAATTTGTCAGTTTTGGGTAGTCTGAAGAGTCGTTGTGTACATCGAACGCCATTCTATTGAACGCCTCAGTTTTGCTGCGTTCGCGTGTCGGTGACAAAATATGCACTGTAACTGGCAGTGATTAATTCACCAATCACGGCACACGCCCGCCCGCACGTTTCTCCATATCGAGATTCTATTTGTGTTTCTTTTTAGCACTGCATTTAACACACTTCACTGCCGCACTCAGAGACGTCAAATAATGTTAATGAGTACTTAACGTCAAAAAATGACAATTCAAAAGTAGTCGCTATTCTTGCCGGGTCTAGATTTGAATGAAAATTGTTGACGTTAAATACTCATTAAAGTTAATTGACGTCTCTGAGTGCGGCAGATACATAGATAGATCACGCCTATTTATCCCCAAAATAAAATGCATAGCGTACGACCTATTTTCAGACCTACCAAATACACACATACAATTTCATAACAACGGGGAAACCGTTTCGGAGTTTTCTATATACCTACCCATTAGATTAATAGGTACCTATCATATCCCCTTATTAGCTCAAACTTTTTCTCTTTACATAGTACGAAAAAATGTGATAATGAACCAAATGATATTTGATTTATGCCACCCCTCTCGTGTATTGCGCTGCTTGTAGCTTGACAATTTTCCGCGTTCCCATCTGATGGAGTACCGTATAAACGTATCAACTTAAAGTATACCCTATTACTTTAGTGTTTTCATCTACGCGAACTATATGGAGTTGGCGAGTCAACAAGAGTTATTTTACAATAATTACGTAATAGACTCGAAAATACAGGTAGCTAGGAGTGGCTTAACCACTCTATGTCATCGATACCGAAGGCAGCCGATAGCTATTAATAAATTAGATACACTATATGTAGGTAGGTATAGGCACACAGCAATGATTAGGTACTACATACTATAGTTCCTGACACGTAAGTTGAACCAAAATAACGGTCGTCTGGGCAGGTTTAATTAAAAGAAAAGTGTCTTAACTATATTTTTAACACGCAGAAGCGGGTATCTCTACGTTGCTATGATAGCGGACACACTTCGCACCTCATACAGAACCTCAACTAATACCTGAAAATGTTTTACTGCGCTGCACATTGGAGCCTTAGTAAAATATAAGAGTTATGATGTCAAGCACTGTCTTCCATGCTTGTCTGGGAGCGCAAAAATTTCGTAAATAATATAAATAAGCTTGCTGTTGACATCAATCGACAGTGCTATCTTTTTTTGACGGTCTCTTTGTATATCTCTTCTCTATGCGGCTTAAAAGGCGAATGACTGTTCTAGAAACGCAGAATTCCATAGTACCTACGTATACACTTTTATTGTGCCCACACTGGATCCAAGAATATAGGTCATTGGAGATCGTTGGCGTGTGTGAAATAATGTCTGTCAGCGCTCTTGGTTTTTAGCCAAAATATGTCTGGGAGTAGGTACTTATTAAACCGTTTATAATAAATAATAATATAAATAAATATTTTTACACTCACACCTATCATCTAGCCCAAAGTAAGTTGCCTAAGCATTTGTGTTATGGATACTAGATGACGGACATATTTTTAATATAATTATGTATATAAATGTTGAAAATATACTACATAAACATATACACAACCATGACTCGGAAACAAACATTTGTGGTTGCCCCTACCAGGACTCGAACCCGGGACCTCTGGGCCAATACCTAGCAATCTGAGCATTCGACCAAAGCGGTCGTCAAAAGTTTATGCGCCGTGTATGCATGCGAGGCGCATTGGTGTGACCAGGGGGCCTACCGCCTAACTCGATTGCTAAATAAACAGCTATAGTTTATGACGTCATGCTGTCATTTCGCACTAAATGTACCTAAACTATTAGCGACAGCTTTGAACGAATGATCACCGAATGATTTTATATGAATTTGGCACATAATCCGGTGCCGCCTAAAAATTCAGGATGGCTTCTATAGCAGTGCGTTGCAATCATAAGCAATCGAGTTAGGCTGTAGGCCCCCTGAAAACGAATGTTAAACGGTTAATAAATGAAATAAAATAAAAAAATATATGAAATAACTGTTGGGTTCCTTGCTGAGTGGACTGTAGATACTGCAATAAAAGATGCCAAATTGATACTGATATTAAGCAAATTTTATTAATTAAACGCATAACACATAAACATGTTACACCACCTTGATCGCAGGCAGAAGAAGAGGGTGTTGCCATTTATATAAAAATAGTAAACCTTTTTGAATTAAATTTAATGTTGCCAGCAACAATAACATTTTTTAATATTTTGGCTATGGGGTGAAGCTTCTTTTGAAGCTTTAACGTATAAGAAGTCCCACTCTCCCATAATAATATTGCGTTCTTCATACGTATATACATTTATAAATATTTGCACGGTGGAAGCGATTGGCATGAACAATAGACGAGAGATACGGCACGATCGAAGAAATCGATAATCGGATCCGTTATATTCACGAGAAACGTGATAGATGCACTTTCATTTTTACTGACTCGCTCTTATAAGAAATATTTGTATGACAGTTGTGTTCGCATTAAACGAAAGAGCCCAATAGGATACTTTATCAAATACTGTTCGTTAGTGAGATGAGCAGTGGAAGTAAAGCGACTGGTTATCTGAGAAGATCAACGTGATCACCAATACTGCACGACTTCATTAGGTCTATCATGTTGAAGGTTCTTTATCATCATAAACCGAAACTTCGTTAAGAAAAACTGTAACATATGTAACATTAATTTTATCTTCTGAGCATTCTATATCTGAGCATTCGACCAAGGCGGACGGCCGCCTTGGTCGAATGCTCAGATTACTGGGTATTGGCCAAGAGGTCCCGGGTTCGAATCCTGGTAGGGGCAAACTTTGTGATGACCACAAATGTTAGTTTCCGAGTCATGGTAGTGTATATGTTTATGTAGTATATTTTCAACATTTATATACATAATTATATTAAAAATATGTCCGTCATCTAGTATCAATAACACAAGTGCTTAAGCTACTTACTTTGGTCTAGATGATAGGTGTGAGTGTAAAAAAATATTTATTATTATTATTATCTTATCTTAACATCTAAGGATTTCTTACTTTGAAGCTAAATAAGTGATCATACTGAAAATACTGACGATGTCTATGCAATTTAATCTGTTCTTTATCATTATAAACCGAAACTTCGTCGGGAAAAACTGTAACATACAACACTTTATCTAAGGATTTCCTACTTTGAAGGTAAAGAAGTGGTCATTCTGAAAATACTGACGATTTCTATGCAATTTATTCTCTTGTGAAAGAGGACTATAATTATTAAGTAAGTCATTGAAAAATTGCAAATAATATATCAGTAGGTATTATAAGACTGGAGGCTGATGGAACATGACGTAGGGGTACATAAAATATCCTTGGACATTGTTGATGAGTGTATAATCAACTACATAAATCCCGCTTGTGTATACCTTAGGTAAGGCATAGGCTGAGTTGGACAAACACCCTAAAAACACAATGGATTATTAAACTGTAGTAGGCTGCATTACACGCTATTTCAACATCCCAGCCTCGGAACAAATTGTTTTCCACTCTTTTTTTAATCCAACTGGATACTTCGAATCACAATATTATTACGAAGCTTTTTAAACCCTCCTATGTTGTGCCTGTTATCGAATACGAATTGGTTTTGTGTTTAAAAGTAGTTTCCATGCTATTGTAATGACCGTTTAATACTTTCAACCTTGCGTGTTTTAATCTAAATGAAGAGATTTGTCCGTTTACGATTATATTATCATTAGCATACAGCGTTCGGCACCTAATAAGTATAAAAGAGTCCGCTGATTATAGTGCGACAAGTTCGTGCGCGACCCTCCTTCGGTACGAGACGGTGGCAGGGGCGAGCGATGCGGGGAGGAGCGAGTTTTCCCTCCTCTCCGCATCACCCGCCCCCGCCAACATCCAGAGCGCCCCGTCCCCGCCGCCGCCCCTCTGGACGCAGGAAAGTCGCGCACGAAGATATCGGACTATATTGAGACCGTGCTAACAAATTTCGAAGAATGAAATTTCGATGGAGATACTGTCAACACCACGTAAGGCTACAATGAAATGTAATTTTTTCTCCAAAGACTGCGTTCTTTACCAAAACAAGTTAAGGTTGACAATCCAGTGAAGGAAATTGCTAGTTTTGACTAGTCAAGATGTGGCGTTGGCCGTACGGTTATTGGCATGTGGTACGGGTACGATGTTCGAAAGTACACAGTACGAAGTATGGAATTCCGAATGCTGACAAATACATTTAGAATAATTTTTTCACATACATAATGGTGTGATGAATAACACTTCTGCATATTAGATGGTTGGAATAGATGGCTTAAGCGATACAGTCATAATATCGCCTCCATTCCCCTCAAACTCTGTTTCCAATTATCCGCCCCAAAGTAGGCTGTACAAATAGGTCCTTTGCACAAACTATTCCATTGGTTGATTGGGTTGAAGTGCTCTGTGACCCTATAAGTTATCAGCGGGCATTGTCCACAAATCAGTGTATTGCAAATTCAGAACAGCGTATTGTAGTCGTTCTGACAATTATCTCCTACTACCAGCACAATAGAATGATTTAATATGAGTAATTCATACGGCAGTAATTCATGTGATGACCTGTATACTGTTCCAAAAAGATATCCATCTAATAAATGAAAAAAAAAATGGCTCAGTTATTGACTACTGCTTACTATTTAAAGCATTATTTTCGGATAGGTTAGGTTAAGTTGGTGCAATACAACGGTCAGAGCGACCCGAGCGAGCGTAGCGATAGTTCTACGTTCTCCTGTTCCTGTTATTAATGCTTTTATAGAAGTCGTAGATCGATATTTTCGCCAGTTTACAATATTGTTTTTAGATTATAATGTAACTGCATTAAGGTACAATTTTTCGGTGCCACATAGATGACTTTTCTATGTTCTTTGAACCTAATTTAAGAATATTCCAATGTAAATATAAACAAAAATGAGTGTTAAAATAAACGGTTAGTTGAAGGAAGAAGACAAAAGCTGTACATTTCCGTTTTCTCTTTTCTCCGTGATACCTGACATTGCATACAATCAATCAATCAACCAACAATAAAGTCAGTTGTATTTATATAAACGTTTTCCGCTGGCCTATATCCGAACTTTAGCTCCTGCCATAGCGTATTAACACGCATACAATCAAGGCAAACAATTAAAACGCAATACTGCAATTTTGGAAGAGGAGCTCGCTAGCGCAGTGGCACAGCGCGCTTGGCCTGTGATTGCGTAAACTAAGCAATTTCGCTAAGGCCGGTTATTGGATGGGCGCCCAAAAATTTACTATCTCTAGTTCCTCCGTGCTTCGGAAGGCACGTTAAGCCGTTGGTCCCGGCTGCATCTGCAGTCGTTAGTACCCACCAACCCGCACTAGGGCAGCGTGGTGGGTTATAATAGCCCACAATCTCCCTATATTCTTCTATCCATAGGGGAGGCCTGTGCCCCAGCAGTGGGGACATTAAAAGGGCTGGTGATGATGATGATGATGATGATGATGACTGCAATTTTATTGCCTGCCGTTCAACAACTATATTCGGCGATGGGCCCATTAGCACGAATATCTCGGAACCTTTAAACTGCGTATTTTGCATTGTTGTTATTGAAGATGTGGTTTGAAAGAAGACGTACCTAATGACAAGAATTGAGAATGGTTTGGTCACGGAGAAGAAATGAATGAAAGGAGAGTATGACAAAAAGGATCTATATGGCGGAAGTGAATAGAGAAAGAAATGGTAATGGTAAGCTTAAGCGAATCTTTCATTATCAAATTGAAAAGAGTACCCGAAACCGACGGGCATGCATGAATACATTAATGAAATTGGATGAAACGAAATAAGTATGTAAGGATCGTAGCAAGTGGAAAGAAGTGATCTCTGCCTACCCCTGTGGAAGAAAAGCGTGACTAGTAATATGTATATGAATGTATGTATGTATATTAGAGGAAGGCTGCTGTCCATTGATCATCGCTCTGTATGACACACGCGGGAGAGATTGGGGGTGGTGACAACTGTATACTGCTAGGCCGTCACCACAAGGCACTACATTCTGACATATTCTTATCAGTAAATAATGTGGAAAATTTTATATATACTCTTTATTGCACTTGAAAAATACATAATAACTTATAGTTAGTTTTCTGTTTGCTTTTAACCTTTCGCGTTGCATGATTAATATAGGTTTGAATGGGAATTAACGCGATTATGATTATAACGCGTCTGTGAGGTAGATTCATCATCATCTACCCACCCAGTCCGCCTGTAACCATGGTCGGTGCAAAACGTCAGGCATTAAAAAAGGTTAATACCTACAGAATAGCTTTAATTCCCGGTCTAACCTATAATAATGTAGAAACTATTCATTGAACTGGGCTTTGAAAATTGGCCCGTATAGTTGGAAACTTATTAGACGCATGGTTAGATGCTTTGTTCGTATTGAGCACAGAAAAATAATCCCAAATGGTCGCTACCCACGCATTAGTTTCGTATAGTATCGTATAACCCTTGTCTAGAAAAGTTGCGTCTACCTTTTGTCATCGTTTTAGTCCATTTGGTAATAAGTTCTGTGCAAGTACACTTGTGCGATGCAAGACGCTGTAACGGTGATAAGTTTATCCTCAACCGGTAGAAATGCAGGGTGATAAAAATATTCACTTCACTCTTTCTCGCAAGGAAATTTCCAACTGTACTGGTAAGCATTTGGCTATTAAGAATTTGTCTTTACGTATCAATTTCACTCCTTGTCTTTGTGTTGGGCGGCCTGTACACAGTCAATCTCGATCGCGATCCGCTGATCAAAATCAATGATCACCGTCCAGCCCCCGTAGCACGGGACGTGCGTGGACAAAATATTCTCGGGGAGAAGAAAATATTTTCTCTCCATTTACATACATACATAAATCAGGCCTATATCCCCGAAGGGGTAGGCACTCGTCTCTCGCTTTAGCTCCCATTAAATATCAAGACAAAACTGTCAAGTGGTGAAAAGAGTTTTTGTCCACGTCTCGTGCTAAGCCTACATTGATTGTGTGCGAAGTAGATTTGGCGGCCCATACACAAACAATCTGGATCGCGATCATTGATTTCCATCGCGGATCGCGATCGAGATTGACTTGCCGCTACAAGGGAAGTTAGTATACTCTTCTCAATGCAGACCTCTGATATAAAACTTTTTCCGAGGCATGGCTACGAACATGCCCTGCATTGCCTGTCATATTGTGTTCAATAATTGAAAGTGTATTACAAAAGTGGCCCGATCAAGAGTACCCAAAACATTAAGCCATTAATGAGATTGAATAAAGCGAAAGACGTATGTATACCTTCCTACCACCCTGTGGGAAAAAGTGTCACAATAGCATTTCGCCAGCTCATTTCAAGTCCCTTGTAACATGGAGTAAGCCTATTGCCATTCACTGAGGACATCGATCGCAATAATTAGGTAGACGGTGCACCAGACACGATTTTGTCCATTCCTCGTAATAACTCGTCTAGTATGCCACCATGCGAGAGGCACAGGAGGTGTCGACAATTGTATTCTGCTCTGCCGTCACCACCCGGAGAAGTGTACTCTCCTCAATTATTCGCAGTCCCTAATTATCTGTTACCTTTTTGATGTCAGGTGAGAACCACGAGCCAATGAACTGTCGGCATTTTTCAATTATCGGCGTATTTTCCCAGTTTCATTCGGATCTATTCACGCCATAATGAGTGTTATCTCGGTTCATAGTCCTATTTACGTTTGCGATTTGTTGTTTAAATTATTTCTGCCTCTTAATAACATATAGTTAGCAGGGGTGCTTTCATTAATTGTAACAGAGTTAATTTTTGTCTATAATTAATCGTATCTTCAGTAAGACCCTTCATTTGCACTGTCTAGTTTTGAAACAATGTTACCTTGTCATCAGCAACCTCCGGTTTGGTGTCGTCGTGACATTTCATTTGGTGTAGGCGTAGTATAGTTTGCCTCTCATTTACTTCATTCACATTCATATCTTTTCCCACGTAGTCCATCCATCCTTATCATCCTCTTATGCGGTCTTTATCTCTTTCTTTCCATCCGTCAACATTCATGTTTATCGCTCTTTCAAACACATTCATTTAGTTATTTTCCCATATCAGGCCAACTACACCTCTAACTTGTAATTCTGGAAAATTTTAAATATTTCTAAATACACACACAATCAAAAATCTACTAATCTAGGATTGAATAGGTAGGCGCTGTAATTACTATTTTATCTTGTCTAAAAGACTGGATCGTGTTTATGATTATCGATAACGATAGATAACGTTAAGAAAACAATGGACTATCTTTTGCCATTGATTATTTTTTATGGTGATAATTTTTGATTGTTGTAAAAGTCCTAACTCTTATTGTAATGCAATGGTTTCATTACTTTAGTATTTATACGTGTATTGTCGACATTTTTTACAATAATCCTCGTAGGTCCAAGAGTTACATCTAGTCATTAATATGAGCAATGATTATCAACTTACATTCGTAACGTAAATATATTTGAAAGCTATCTATGTCAAAAACAAAATGTATGTGATTTCCATAGTGGCGTTCATAAGATCTACTCGGAATCTAATGGAAACTGATTTATGATTTTGATTTTATTTAGCACACATATCCTCGATTATTTTGGTATCGTCAATATCTACTCTTTGCATTATTCATCAGAAAACGACTAGAAAATATTATGGTTTCGCCTCGGGACCAGATTCACGATAATATTCATTATGTCGGTCAGTAATTGCCGCTTTTGCATTGCGTCGACATAGTCACATAGAGCTGTGTTTTAAACGTTTGTTTTTCTTTTATGCACGCCTTTAGCGTAAAGCTGAACTTGGATGTCAATTTAAAGTTGGCATCAATTCAAATAATCAACTTACTACCATTGTAGAATTCTTTATAGAAAGTAACTATTTCTAGGAAACCGTGACTAGTTTAGTTCCTAGAGAAACATTTGAACTATTGATAGGGCTTCAAGTTCTTTATTAAATTAATCAAATGTTTTGTATGTAATGCATTTGGTTGATCTATCTCTTTATGTTACATTAAGCCGATGGTGAAGATGATGGGAAAAATGGTGTGTAGTGAAAGTCAATAAAACATGATAACCACGACTGAGCAAAAGGTAAGTTAGTTACAAAATTGAACGTAACTTCACTGTCGATCTCGTCTCTATCAGCGAAATTAATTTGAGACCTTATCTACACTATGGCAAGTTCTCATTTCCGCTGCTTCCGTCGGTTGTCGGTTGAACAAGTTCTGCTGTTCTATTTGCTGTTCCATTTGTTCACGTTACTCTGAACAGTGTCATTCTTGTTTAGGATGTTTTACGTTTCGCTACAGCTGTTGCCGATGACCAATTAGTCGCCTTTCATTGCTCTAGAGAAATTATTGCCGAATTTATAGCAGACCATTGATTGGAACTCAACATTATATCGTTGGGTGGTTTACGATTTAACCGCTGCGTTTGAAGCAATTCTCTTTACAAGAGCAACGGATTGGAAGTTTGAATTCAATCTTCTGTACGTCTATCCTACGCGTCTGACTGCTTATCATTAGACGGTCAATGTTCAGGATGTCTAGGAACCTTGTGTCTATCAATCCTAGTCCGAGGAATACTTGGAATTTCTACACCTCTTCTTCTTCTTGCCCTGTTCATAGTCCATCTGTGGTCGGCGCAGTATGTTTGCTCTTCCATTCGCCATCAAGCCATCCTCTCCCTTTTAATTCATATCATGCTGTCACACCGAAAAGGTGCTAGTGATAAAGTGACAATATACCAATCCATACTGCTCAAGGTTTGGGTTAGGTTTTACAGCCTGTTTGCATAGCCCTCCACCATTCGGTTGGCCTAATATCCTTATTGGTCCACACCGGGCAATCTCCCTTAGTCGACATCCGTGGGATGAGTCGGTCCTGGCACACACATTCTACGTTTTTCTTTCGTTCCCAGGCCAGCATGGAAGACTTGATTGATATTGGAATTCCTACCTATTTCATTTCAAATATAACAGTATCCGAAATTAAGCCCCACAAAAAAGCGTCGTTTATTAAATAAACCAGTGCAACAATATTTAATGGAAAAATGTTCTATCAATACACTGCATGACAACAAACAAAGCTTTCACAATATTGAAAACGTGAATTTCGCTACAGTGGAATGGAATCGGGAGCGCTGAAATGGCTTATAGGAAGTTTTAAAGTGAAATGCATATCGACATTCGACAGCATACGCGTTGTAGCCAGCGGGCAGCGAAGGAAATCCTTTTTGCTTCAGCGCCTAGCCGTGGGAACCTGACTGTTACGCCTGAGGCGATATATGGAAACTAACTGGCTTTTTACCAGGATTGAATGACATGTTACGGGTGTCTGCTTAGGCTGTGGCGAAACGACAGTGCTACTAGCTCAGTGTTTTTAATCTTTTTGAATACGCGGCCCCTTGAAGGCTGAAATATTCTAAAGACCTCCTTAGGCAATAGACGGATATAAAATTTGTCTCTATATCATTCTCATTAAAAATTCTCGTTTTGTATTGTAGTATAGAACCTTGCTCTTACCTTTTGCTGGGAACCTCGAGTAAGGTTGTAGGTAAGTTTTACCTACATCGTTGCAAGCCACTAAAAGAAGAAAGTACTGTATCAGTATCACAAGAATTAATGCTAGAAAGATTAAAGTGTACACCTCTAACATTGATGTTAACAGTGCATGACAAGGTTATAGTTATTAGAAATTAATAATCCGTAGCACGAATTTTGGAAGATTATTAAATTGGGTATTGACATATTAGGTGTTTGATTTAATTGACTCTGATGGATAGCAAGCTCTTGTAAAGCAAAAGCAATGCGTAGTACTGGACGTCATGAAATTAATATCGTGGTACATTCATGTCGGATTGTCAAGAGAACACATCATACTGTCGCAAATTGGCCAATTGCTACTCAACATTTCTTACGTTAATGTTAGCATGAGTAGTATTTAGGGTGTGTTATTTCTGTTACATGTTGTATACTGCAACGTATGAGACTATTCTCAGCCGCAAGCTATTTTAAAAACAGCCTTATGTCACGTCGTAAAATGCTAATCGAAATCCACACTTACTCGTACTAGCACTAGAATATTAAATTCAGCTAGCCTCCGTCTATCAATAACCCCATTGACCGGTATTCGTTAAATATTTATGGCAGGTTGTCAGCATTAATCCAACGTTACTGACGCAGTGCACATTCTGAGTGTCCCATGTTATCATCACCAGCCCTTCTAACGTCCCCACTGCTGGGGCACGGGCCTTCCCTATGGATGGGAAAATATACGGAGAATGACCCATAACCCACCACGATGGCCCAGTGCGAATTGGTGGATATTCACGAGTGCAGATGCAGCCGGGACCAACGGATTGACGTGACTAAGCATGGAGGAACTCGAAAAAAAAAAATTGGTCACCCATCCAATGACCGGCCTTACAGAACATTGCTTAGTTTGCGCAATCGCAAGCCGAGCGCGCTATGCTGCTGCACTAAAGAGCTCCTCTTTTAATACCACCTGTCCCATGTCATAAAACCTAACTAGTTGTAAAGCTGCGCGTACGGACGAAACAAATGATAACGCGGCCGCGAACGTCCTTTACACCTCACGTTTTATTTATACGGTGGAAAATTAAAGTGGAGTTTATATTTATGGGCGTTGGACAACAATAAAGTGGCGTTTACGCGTTGCACCGGCCGGCGACCATCGGAACTCGATGAGTTACTGCGGGATATGATTGTTGTTGTTGGCTCTAGTGAGTCCTAAGGTTAGGTATGCAAGCGAATATGGTTGCACTTCTTGGTTGCAATTTATAATAATATTAATTAAATCTTTATTGACAAAACCTACAATAATTCTAAAATAAATTTAACAATTTCCCATTTTTGATATCTATGGTGATATTGTTATTGTTTTTATATGACTAATCTAGCATGGGTAGCGTTCAGGGTGTGCGTTATTTCTGTTGTGTGTTGTTGTATACTAATATTATAAAGCTGAAGAGTTAGTTCATTTATTTTGTTGAACGCACTAATCTCAGGAACCACTGGTTCAATTTGAAAAATTATTTTTATGTTGGACAGTCCATATACCGAGGAAGGGTATAGGGTATAAAATAACTTGACTTAAAGCGAGCGATGCGAAGACCACTAGCATAGGATAACAGTGTCTAGTCTGGATGTTAGTCGCCGCGGAAAACAATCGAGATTCGAGACCATCGCATAGTCTCGTCGCGTGTGAAAAGCTTCAGCTCGAATAACAAGTTTCGCGGGATCCGGTACCCGCTGGCGGGCGCAGGGGCCTTACCACCGACTCTAAACGCGACTCAATTCAGTAAGACAACGCTATAAGCCGAGCAGAGCGGCGTCCCGTTTTGCCACCCGCGTTTGGATCGCACTATTACTCCATGGTACGGGCGCAGTACTCAGAAGTGTCACGTCATTTAGCGTGGCTCATACACGCTTTTACCGGCCTTTTATCGGCGCGTTAGTAAACAGTGAGCTTGATAAACGGCTCAGCCCGCGATAGATGCCCGTATCGCTATCAGATTGTTCGGTGCAGGGATCGTTGTCGTAGTCCTCGAATGACACGTAGTAATATGCCACAGCATTCAGTCATGAAATGCTTGGGGCTTCGTACGCGTACAGCGTCAATCCGACACTGAAAACTGGTCAGCAATGTCCCCCGTACCCTTAGGGTGCTTTTCCACCGGAGCAGTGCGAGGACGCGTTGCGAGGGGTGCGTTAGAGGAGAACCATTTGCCTCAGAAAATGGAGTGATTCTATTCTGGTTCTCCCAACACATTTCCACAGATGACATGGTGATTTCATGGGTTTTCTAACACATTCCTCGCTGGATCCGTTGCGAGTAATGTGTTTTAGGGGACCCGATAGAATCACTGCATTTCCAAGGCGTATCTCTGGCGCAAAAGCACCCTAACCCTAAGCTGTGCGAGTCGGTTGTTCCGTGTGATGCAGTACACGGTCCTCATGAAGGTTGTTGTTGTTGTTACAGTCGAAGAGCTCCAGCATGAGCCCGCGTCATCGGTCTTCGAGCTGGACCTGGCCGCGTTGCCCAATCTGCCGCCGGGCCAGTTCCTGACGATGCACAAGCGCCGCAAGAAACGGCTCGTCACGCAATGCTTGCGCACCGAGGGCGCCTTGCTGGACGACCTGTTCCACGGCCAAGTGCAGGTGAGTGTGCGCCCGCCCTAAGGCTGCGCCACAAGGGTGTGCGAGGGAAATGTGTTGTACGAGGATTTGTGGCGGAGCTGTGAAAATGCGCAAAAAGTATAGTGCTAATTAATTTTGTATCTTCTGCTTCCGTTTGTTCATCGCAAATTGTTAAATATGAAAGTCTATTTTCCGCACATCAACTTACAACAAACACCATATAATGACTAGCAGGTACAGATCCTAGAAAAATCGCAAACCTCGCAACACATTACTCGCAATACATCGCTCGCAACACATCTATGCTTGTTTAGTATGTACAAAGACCTCGCTTCGCTGAGCCTTTTCCACCAAAGCGGTGCTTATTAAGCCTAGGAAAATGGAGTGATTCTAGAGGTTCCCCTCAAACACATCCCTCGCAACGCATCCTCGCACACCTCCGGTGGATACGCAGCCTAACGGTCGCTGTTGCGGCGTGCTGTGTCGACCACCGACACAAATTTAAATGCCACTTATTTGTATTCACCTAGCGTTTCCCACGCACTATGTGGGTACGTATATTCTTGTGACATATTGTGATATCGCTATGCGCTCCGAGTAGTTCTGGCGAGGACGCGTCAAGCGAATAAAGAGATTACTACGGCACGCACTGCGTTTAGCTTTCGACTTGTAGCGTCACGGTCCGACATAGCCACGATGCGTTGTTGCTTTAATAATTTAGTTCTCTCGTAAAACCTATTGTTTTATGTGCACTGTGGCTGGTGGGAGGTGTGATGTGTGGCATAGTACACGAATAATTTACCTCCAAGCAGTCGGATTAGTTGTCCTTTGAAATGATATTATAATGTCTCTAAAAATAGGGCCGCTTGCGAGATCGCCGATGTTTACTGCATTACGGGAAGTGACTCGCGCGGAGCCGTGTGTGCAAGTTGACAGACATTAAGATTCCTTCCTGATGCAGGGACATTGACAATCGGCCAAGAATCTGGTAAACACACGGCGCCTTTGTTAACGCGGTACGCGCCTCTCGTTTTTACCACATTCCTGGACGGTTTTTATCGTTTTGAGCAAGCGCGATGCGAGTTCTTTGTTTGGCAATCTTAGCTTAGCGATTTGGGTTTTGCAAGGGTAATGGAGTCAGAAAAATGCAGAATCTGATAAATAGTTTTTGGAAACTTTTCTGTCTTCATTTTCTTTGTTATGTTTTTCCTGACATGTGTAATAATGAAATCTTCAAATGAAAATGAAATCGTGTTTTTGGTTGTATTTAATGATGTCATTTCGCCTCTCCTTTTGTTTAAGGCACTCCCTGTGCCAAAAGGAAGTGATAATTAAATTGTTCTGCTTCTCTTACAGTGCATCCTGGATCTGTCTGTCCAGTGGAGATTCAATGCATTTGCGTTAGAGAACGTCTCCGGAGGTAATGTATATATTTATTTTTTATTAGATATCGTTGTTATTGAGTATCGTTGTACTTTGTTATTGAGAAAGTGAAATTGCCGTCTTACGTCGCCGTTCTGTATGGCAATGCCACCGTTCTCTATATGTTTACATGTAAAATAAAACTATAGCACGTTTGCCATAGCAAAAAATTTGAAAAAACTAATTACTGCATAGTTTCTTTTCGATCAAAATTTTTATTGTATTTATTTTATTTTATTTTATTGTGGAAATTATAATAAAAATAGACGATACGTCACGTAGGCAATGTCGTTTGTTATTTACAGAGTTCTAAAAATCTTTTTACATTTAGCGATGAGATTTACGTCCCATACCTACCCTACACGCTATTTATTTTAAACTGAATAAAAATCAGTAAAAATGGCAATTCCAAAATTAAGCCCTTGTTTTAAGTAGCAGAGGACAAATTAAAAATGATTTTAACAAAAATACGAAAGATGAGTTGCGAGCATTAATTTGCCCAAAAGTTGCAAAAGCTATCTATCTGATACTCTGTCTTGACTGTGTGTTATTTTAGACTGAAAACAAATCCACCACAGCATTCCCAAGGAAAAAATTGAATAGGGCAAACGAGAACCTATTTTAATGGGCAAAAAGTTCATTTTGTATCTAGATTTCCTCGATATTTTTCAACAATAGAACTGTTGCTACTCCTAGTCCCAAGTAAACCTCGAGGAGAACAATGCACCTGAAACCGCTGCATTATGTTCGAATCTGAATGAGCACGAATATTAAATCGAATCTCCATTGAACTGTTTTGCTTCTAGTTCTCGTTGATGACAACGAATGGAGCTTTTTTAATTAATGAAAGCGAACATTTGTATGATGAAAATTGTGAGCGTGAAGAAAATATTATTACCTTAGACAGAAAACTACTTGAAATTTTTCCCGAACCATGTTTTTATTACTATTGGTAGGGGACCACCCTTTTAGTGAGCTCCGTACTGATAGCAATAATAGTTAACTCTATATTTGGTTATGGCAACTTTATTATGAGCTTTGGCTCTAGTGTACCAGCATCCGCGAACACAGCGGTTTGTGATGATGTGGCTTAAACTTAAATTAACCCTGTTGAATTAGTATTTCACAACAGTATTGTTTCAAAATAAGTAAAAGCTCAAATACCGTCTTTTACGTTGTTCTAGTTCCGGTTAAAGCTTCGTTATTGATATTTATACTAAATTTATAAATAATTATAAGCTGATCCGGAAAAAGTTTTTGCCCTTATCACCTAAGGGTATACAAAATAGCCTACAACATATTCTCAGACCTACCAAATGTACCTAAGAATTTTTTATATTTATATGTATTAGATTTATATAAAATCGCTTTTAACAGTTGTTGTTAATAATATTTCATCACTTCTTTAAACACAATTACAATATAATTAATAGACTTCCAAGAAAGCTTTCGAATAAGGGAAAATATTGAAATTTTAATGGTAAAATAAAATTTCATCTTGAGATTCGACACGTTCTACTAAAATGCACGTTAGTACGGCGCTTCGCAAATACTATTGTGATACAAGATTTCTTTGTGATTAAGACAAAATATAACACGAGTCAGGTGTTCGTCAAGGTCCTCTGACCACAGCTTTTATTTGGAATTGCTTTTATTTTTACCTTTGTATGTTACGCGCGATTTAGGATTATACGTGTGTGTAATCAGTCTCATCTCTATTGTTACTTAACGCTTGTACACAATGTAGTAGGTACTTACCTACTAGTGGCATTCAACATTTCTTATTTTTATATTTAGACATACATACATACATAAATCACGCCTATATCCCCGAAGGGGTAGGCAGAGGTGAACAAGCACCCGCGTTTCGCCAATTATGCTAGGTCCCATGTAATAGGTGGCGAGCCTATTGCCATTTATCGGGCACAAAAGTCGCAGTACTTTGCTAGGTGGTAGGTATAAGAGGAACGCTGCTGCCCATTCCTCATCACTGATTTATCCTTAGTCGCCTTGTACGACACCCATGGGAGAGATTTGGGGTGGTGACAATTGTATTCTACTCTGCCGTCACCACACGGCTTATATTTAGAGACTAAATGAAATGCGATTTTCAAAAATTGTACGTGTATATTTTACTCTACACCTCCTATAGCAAGTCGTAAGACGCTTTGATGTTCTTTATCACTTCTAATTCGCAATTTTTTGTGCCACTTGTTCGAAATTATTTTTCAAAAGAGCTATAATATTTCTCGAAACAACTTATCCGATAAGTGGCACTGGCAAAATCACTGGCTTTCGTGGCCTTTTTAACTTATTTCTCCAACGGTAAATACCTACATATACCTGTTATTTCAGAGTAAACGGATTACACTTCGTAGGTTAGGCGGCCGCTCCCTCAACATGCCTTCCAAAATCGAACTGTGTACTTATACGCGGGGACACCACACACACAATAGTTTCCTTAGCCTCAAGGCTTCTTATTTATAGACGTAGGTCCATCGTTCACGCACAATGGCATACGAGGGAAATCGCTTCAATCAAATTACACTCGAGCCGCGTGAGTAATGCAGTTTTGCAATTGTGACACTTAAGACCCTGCCCAGATGAGGCGATTTACGCGCAAATTCTTCTGCGTTTTCGTGTACAACGCCACTAGTGTGCTGCACTATTTTATGAATGCCGCTTAACGGCGAGCAATATATAACGAAACGCGTCTCACTCGCGCGTGCTTGTGAACAGGGTCTTAAGAGATGCAGCGCGCTAAAAATATAATGTTTTATCTCGACGATCTCTTCTTCGCGTGTGAGACGCCGAGGGAATTCTGATGTAGGTAAACGCGTCAAGGGAGGAGCTCCCTAGCGCAGTGGCATAGCGCGCTCGGCCTGCGATTGCGGAAACTAAGTAATGTTCGCTAAGGCCAGTCGTTGGATGGGTGACCAAAAATTTTACTGTCTCGAGTTCCTCCGTGCTTCGGAAGGCACGTTAAGCCTTCTGAAGCATGCAGGAGCAATTGTATTCTGCTCTGCCGGCACCACACAGCATAGTTTTACCTACTAATCAATAATAAACCAACTAGGTAGTATGTTATTGTATCTGCTATTTCTATACTTGCTTTACAAGAGTACTAGTGTAACCTCCCTGTTCAATCACAAATCCCTTAACACATTATTACACTGTACCCTCGCTAAACCACTCCACCGTCAAAAGCTGGTAATTAAATAAATAATTTAATTTAATGGTTTGTTTAATTAGCAGGCGTTTAATGAATGAATATATTATGAGCAAAATACGTTAATTCACGCGAGCTGATAAACGAACAGTACCGTACCTATGTAAAACTGATTTCGGAATCGGAAAAGTGTAGACTAGTATTATTATTATTATTAGTATTATTATGTTAACAAGGTTGAATATATTGTTGTTTGTTCAATTCCACTTGAACACTTGTCCCTTGTTAAACATAAAAGAGATACAACTCAACGAACTAACTCAACATTGCATACGTGCAAAAGTTAATCTTACTGTCATAAATTTAGAACACACATTGCTTCTTTTGAGTTTCGTCGCTCTGGTGTAATATGAGCGATTATTATACATATACCTAATAGACATCTTAGACACTATTAGTATACATATAATTATGTATATCTTAGACAAATGATAGTCGTGAAAATGAGGAGTGAAAAATCATGTCAATGGAAGATTTGGATCCCTACGTTATAAAGTTAGCACAATGAGCTCTTGTCATACTAAAACGCGTCTAAAAGATTTGTATATTTATGTTCGAAAATTTTCTGATCTATTTAGCACTGTCTGTGGTTTCTTATCATCATCATCATCACCCTGCCCTTATCCCATCCTGTTTGGGGTTGGCGCAGTTCTCCTCTGTCAGTCGTCATCCCCTCATTCACATCCACCACACCTCACACAATCCATCCATCTTTTCAGTGGTCTTCCTCTACTTCGACATCCATCAACATTCATGTCCATAACTTTTTTACTCACATTCATGGCATCCCGTCTCATAACATGTCCGTGCCAAGCTAAACAGCTCCCTTTCATCTTCTCTGTCACTGGCGCCACTTTCAAACTTTCTTCTCTATTTTTTCTTATGTTCCTCGAAATAAAGACCCTTTTCTTTGAAAATTCCGATTACACTCATACATGTACCGATTAAAAGCGCCCGTGCAATCACGCGTATCGAAGCTAGACTTGCCTATTACAGCAGTTGATTCCTTTACAACCTGTTCCGGCTTGCGACTTGTAGCGTTCAGTTCTTGTTTGTGAGCATTTCCGCTGCAACTTGTTGCTAATATGATGTTGCCGAGTTGATAAAGCTTAAGGCTGCGTTTCGATACAAGCGGGGCTGCGCGGAGCTGAGCTGAGACTTACAAAAAATGATCAATGCGGAGCGGTGACGAAATGTGTGATTTGAGCAATATCAATCAATCAGTCAATTTTTGTAAGCCTTAGCTCAGCTCCGCTACTATGGAAACGCAGCCTTGCACCCGTATTCACAAACAATACTTGTATAAGTAAAGAAGCAACATTGTGCGAAGTAAGACATTTGTCAATGCGTTTTGTCACTCAAGTATTGTCTACGAATAGGTTTTTGGGACCCTGTGCGTTAACGCACCTCATAGTAATGTTTATGAATACGGGTGTTACTCTCTTGGTGTTAGGCACAGCGCCTCGGTGTGCGGCGTCGCACACAATAATCGTATCGAAGACTACTGGAGTGGTCTCTTGTCCGTCGCAGTATGCGTCTACGACAAAGAGCAAACGCCGCATACCGTATACCGCAGCGTTGCGCGTTACGATCAAGAGACCAAAGCTTTAGGCCCTATACACAAATCTGCGGGCTTACTGCCAAAATATTGCCCGTGTGAGAGCACCTTTAAAAAGGGGATGTTGTGTCGCACGTTACTCCAGACACACAACAAAGTGTCGTGTCGGGGTGCGGTACCTACCCACTTTCGCAACTTTTGCCACCGATTGGGGTGCGGGCAAAGCGGCTTGGGCGCAACCATGATGTGACACTATTGACATTCATGATCAATAAAAGTTTACGATGGTCACTATAAGATTAAGTTTATTGTACAAACAGTTTTTACACAAGAAAATAATGTGGTTAGAAAAGGTTCAAAAAATTTTCTCTAACATTTCTACATTGCGAGGATATCCGTTGGCTTAATTACAACGTGAAGTGTATTCTGTATTTCGGCAAGTTAATTAACGTCTTGGTTGGCCGAGTGGTACTGTACAGGCATCCGTCCGGATCGCAGAGGACGCGGGTTCGATTCCCGCATCAGGACTATAATTTTGTACTTGGTACAATATTCTCACATTTATAAATATCAAAATAGTAACTGTTTATACAATTTATTTTTCACAATTTTGTTTTGTTATAGTGTATAAGGGCCCATGAATTACAAGAACGCCACAAATTCTTATTTCGGCTGTAAGCAACATTGAGCAAGCATCGAATAACAGCGGGGTCGCGATTCAATTATTCACGCTGCAGACTACAATGTTCTATAAATGTAAAGGGGCTACCTATATAAAAATAGAATATTTTGATTGTAACTTTTATAAATATTTAAAAGACCTTCGCTGACCGCTGGACGCCTTTACAAATGTATTATTTAGCCATTTAACTTATTAGAACACGCATGCATTGTCTGATAGCCAAAAGTCAATTGATTATTTAGCAAACGGAGTAAGGTGTACTGAAATGAAACCACGTCTCTCAATTTAGATAAAACTGCAGTTAGTGTAGGTACATAGATAATGTGTGACAAAATTTTACTAATGGGCTCGATGTAGAATCAATGAGAATTTATTTGGTAGCCAGAGGTGTGTGTATCAACAACGAAATTTCGCCATTTATTTGAATTTACGTTATATACATGGATGATGAGTATAAGGCGACAGATCCGAATGCTACTGCGACCTCATAGAATAGGTACGGATTTAAGGTGATTGCATGGAGTAACGAGTATAGACAACATAAGAAATAAGTATTGAGGAGGTATATTTGAAAGTGCTAGAAAAACTAAAAAGAAATTGTTTTTTGATGAAAACTATTTGATTGATTGCTGTGATAAATGATACTCTAATAATATTTGACCATTGACATTTATAATTTCATTTATTTGAATAAAATTATTTGATTATAAAAAACGTAAATCAAACAAGCTTTAGGTACATTTAATAATAATATTACGAAGTAGGTGTTTTGGACACTTGAAATTGTTTCATTTATGTGTGATTTCTTTGGGAATAATCGTATACCTAGTTCAAAATGACTTGACTTGCCTAATAGGTAAATGTTGAGTCGTAATTAAAAAAAACAACGTTATTGTGCAATTCTCTCGAAGTTTAATAGATAACAGGCAGTATGTCCAATAAAACCTAACACACTCATGCGACCGACGAGACAACAAGCAAACAGCGTCATATCGCTAGGTATATAGTGGCTTGCTCTCGACCGGTTCCACCGGCAAGATTTTCTTAACCTTCCCATTCACTGATCACAATTGCATTGCACCGCGCGCGTCACAAATAAAGATTGTAACGATCCAATCGAGCCAGTACTTGACCGATTTTCAGCTATTTATAGATCGGACCACTATTCTATAGTTACTATTAGCTGTCCCGGCAACCGTAGTTTTGTCCTTATCACCTAGGGGTATAAAATATACCCTACGGCCTATTCTCACTCTCAGACCTATACACAAATGTACACAAAAAGTCGGACTACTGTGTAGATGCCGTGTGCTGATGGCAGAGCAGAATACAATTGTCACCACCCCCATCTCTCCCGTGGGTGTCGTACAAGGCGACTAAGGCTGAAGACAGCTATGAGTAATGGGCAGCAGCGTTCCTCTTACACCACCAATGTTCTGCGATTTGTTTGCCCGATATATGGCAATAGGCTATCCATATGAGGTGGCAAAACGTGGGTGTTAATTAACCTCTGCCTTCGGTGATAAATAGGCGTAATTCATATACAAAAGTAAAATAGTAGGTGAACTAGGTGATGCAGTGGACACGCGGCGACCCAAGCGTGTGCAGACTATGCTGCCGCGCTTACGAAAAACGCATTATGTACCTTTTTACAACTGAAAAACGCGTTTAAACTCTTTTTTCTTAGTACATTTGTATGAACGGAGCCGAGCTATTTATTGATGTAAAAATTTGAATATTCAGTATATTGAAACGGTGTCTATGGGGAAGTTATAGAGCTTGTTTTCCCGATTTCAAATATGTATATAACTCAATTTCGCTAAAAATCGTACATAATGCGTGTCTCGTAAGCGCGGCAGTATGTGACTCTGATTGTGTCAGTTATTGGTGTCGAAGGCCGCGGATGCACTCCTAGGCCGTTGACCCCGGGGCATTTGCAACGCTAATGCCAGCCACTCTCGATTATCCTGTTGTACCCATCTGTCTACGCCACAGATTGTATCACCAGTCGGACGAATCTTCCAATCAATTCACAGTCTCATACCATTCATTCCCAATTTGCCTTCATTCACTCAATGTCGATTTATATTAGGTAATTCTTCTATTTTCTTACGCCATAGAAGCGATTTGCTTCTGCCTTCATAATGCGAACAGCTAAGGAATGGAATTCTTTGCCGCGGTCTGTTTTCCCGGATCAATATAATCTGGACATCTCCAAGGGCAGAGTGAACAGGCATCTTCTAGGCGAGCGTGCACCACCTTTTCCATCATTGTGGCCAAACGCTCTGCCTAAACAAATGAAAAAAAAAACTAAGTTGTAAAATTTACTTACTTACCTAACTAATTACTATTATACCAATTTACAGCTAAATTGTTTTATTCTTTTCAAGTTCGTCGTGAACACCATCTGATGCAAAATAGGTAAAATAGATCGCTATTACAATGAAAACTAAATCTATTTTTCTAGATATCGTTTTAATTCAATACAGTTTTTTATATAATGTCATAGCTTGTTTTTTTACAATAATATCCATATAAAGTGGGGAGAAAAAATTGGCTCTGGAGGGAAAGTATCTTTAAAATGGCACAATTTACTAGAAGAAAAATAATACCCGCATTCACAGAAGGCTCAAAAAGCTTACCCGAACCGGGAAACGAACCAACTAAAAAATCAACAAAATTAACCCTCGACATTGTGTTTTAATAATCGTTGCAGTCAATTTTCTTTAAGAAACAGGACCATAGAAAAAAAAAACATGAAGTCTAAAATGTATATTGTAATATATTTTGGTCACCCATCAAATGACCGGCCTTAGCGAATATTGCTTAGTTAGCGCAATCGCAGGCCGAGTGCGCTAAGCAAAGAGCTCCTCATATATACCATTGTACTAAGAATATAACCTCTATGGGGTATAGATTCATTTGGGCTTGAGATGTGTATTTTAATAAAAAATACAAAAATAAAATTATGTAACATCAATATTTCAAAGCAGCCAGTTTTATTTAGTTTCTTGTTTTTTAAAGGAGCATTTCGTGGATAAAGAGACATATCGAGATTGTTTACATTTTGTCTAAAGCCCAAGTGAATGGGGTATAGATGCGTTCAAAGATTCCACAGACCTCGGCTTTGCCCAGTCCAATATACGCATCTAAATGTATCAAATGCATTATAAATATTTGTCTTACCTTGAACTCAGTCTCTCTTCGGCTTACGAATTGGGGCAAGCTTCGTGCGCGTTTCCTCCTCAATATTACTGAATCCTCTTCGAAATTTGTTCATTGAACAAAAGGGGACTCGAATCGAAGACACTCATCAACTTTATGTAAGGATATTTATTGACTTTGCTTTATGTTGTATAGGATATCGAACATTCTAAAAATACTGACGATTTCGATGCAATTTATTCAATGATAAGATGAATGACCATTATTAAGTAAGTAAGTAATTAAAAAACTGCAAAGAATATGTCAGTATCATAAGAATAGAGGTTTATAGAACATAAAGTAGAGTATGATATGTCTTAGTTGATGAGTGTTTTTCATACATACATATATATATCACGCCTATCTCCTTCAGAGGTGTTTCAACACCCTCGTTTCACGAGCTTACTTCAATATCAAACTAATTATTACGGGCGAACCTATTGCCATTCACCGGGAACTTTAATCAAAGCAATTTGCTAGATGGTGCAACAGAAACGCTGCTGCACATTCTTTGTTATATTTAAAGTTTTTGTTGCCTTGACGACACCGACAAGAAGGGCAGGGGTGGTGACAATTGTATTCTTCCCTGCCACCACTAGACGGTACAATATTTTCATTCTTTAACAAATTCAGACAATCAGAGATATATTCTTTAAACAACGATTTTGTAATGCTTTTATCAGATACGCGTAACCCAAATAATGAGATAATTAATTTGTAATCACACTTAGGTTGCGTAGCCCTGACGGCGTTTATGTCACATTACAATACTACCGTACTGTAAAATTAATAACATACCCAATTGCTTCCTCAATTTGCTTAATGAATTTGTGTTTTGCTTAGACCAAGCGACGATACCACCCCACTAAATAACCTGCCAATCTATTCTAACGAAGAGAATACAAACAAATAGAAAAATAACGATGAAACTGACGTATTACAGAGAAAAAAACATGGCGACCTTCGTGTCAAACGTAAGGAAAGCTGTCAAAAATTGACATTTGTATTTATTAGTTTGAACCTAATGGCCTAAAGGCTAGGTCTAGGCTGTTTTGAGACAACAATTATTATTAAAGTGCATGCCTATATCCACCGTCAGCATGGCGCATAGGCAAACTGCATATTATTAATTTTGCCTTGACCGACAGCTCAATGGCGTGAATATACTCTGCAACATGACAAGAGTTAAACGTTTGTTGTCGTTGAAGGCAAAGGGAACTAGCCCGCACAGCCATGTGTTTAGTTTTATTTTTCTTGAATTTTAAATTGAAATATGGGTGTCATACCCTTCTATGCATGTAGGTAGTGCGTGGCGCGAATCGAATGGTAAGAATGGTTTACAATTGGTGGGGAGAGATTTTAACCACATCCCGCGTTAGGCCTACCACCGGGCAGCCGAAACCCTGTATGACGCATGACAGGAAATAAAAGTACGTAACAGCGTTGGCGGTATTTGCGGAGCATTGTAATTGTTTGACTTAATTTCGCGAAGGTCTTCCTTTGGGAGTCCAAATTTAGCGAGCCTCAAGGACCTCACCCCGACCCCTGTTACATCGGAACTGAAATAATTGGCGACACGTGGGTGTAAAGTAAGTTTACCACTGCCCACCCTTTCGGTTATAAATAGGCGTGAATTATGTTTGTATATTTAAACCGGACACTCTTAGCCTTCTATGCTGGCCTGGGAGCGAACAAATAACGTAGAATAGGCCAGCCCCAACTCATCCCATGGGTGTCGTAAAAGTCGATTAAGGGAGATGGCCCGGTGTAAACCAATAAGCACCTTGGGGCACCCTAATGGTGGAGGGCAAACCACCAACAACAGCGTACCCAAAGAGGGTTGGTGTCAGGCAGGCGGCCGGCTGTAAAACCTAAGCCAAAACCTTGAGCAGTATGGATTGGAATGTTGTCATTCTAATCACTCTCTCCGTTCATGGGTCTCTCGACATGGTCCGTTCAGTCTCTTTTCTATACATTCATTCATCACTAGCACCTTTACGGTGGGATGGATGATATGAATCAAAAGGGAGTGGATGGCTTGATAACGTCTGACATATGAATGGAAGAGGAAACATACTGCGCCGACCCCAGATAGACTGGGAACAGGGCAGGAAGAAGAAGAAGACACTCTTAATTATTGACGGAACACAATACATATTGCTGTTAGCATTATAATTGTGGCGACAAGTTTCAATACGATGGTGGTACCAGGTGGACTTGAAAAAAGTCTTACCGTCAACCGAACCGACTAAAAATTTTACTCCATTCCATCCATCCATTTGAATTCTATTTGAAGGACTAACTCGTAGGAGTGATATAATAGTAGCTCCGACTCGGACGCTCCTGTGAGGCTCTCCGCGGCACTATATCTCCCCTGGGAGATGCCGTCCCCCCTCGGGGGACGCGTGCTGTGGAGGTACCTTCACAGGGAGTGCTCGACTGCTGTCTTCGCCTTCCCCAAAAAATCGAGTAGATGCTGTAAAGGTCTCTCGTCCAACAGCTTAGGTCCTTCCAAAAAAAAGGGATATAATAGTTTACTTTTATTTTTAATTTCGATCACTTTTACAATGGTTGGTAAATCCTTCTTTTTGGCAATGACTGTGTCAGGAGGCTCCGCTCTTCGTAATGTTACTACATAAGATATTCTCATATTAACAATTATTTTAATTAATAAATAAAGTAAATAATTATAACGTCTATCTATCTATCGGGCACGGAAATAGCAGTACATTGCTAAGCTTAAGAGGACTATTGAGATATTATATTACCAAGTATTGAGCCTTTATTAGGCATCAATATAGTGCTCGAAACTAAATGCTTGGAAATATCTTTGATTATTCAAGTGGAAGCACTTGAATTAGCTTATTATTATCATCTTCGAATTAGCTCAAATTAGTTGCCTCTTGAACCCGCCGTGATGTAGAACTTTGGACTTTATTGTCAACTCTACAGCAATCACTTTGCCTAAACACATGACGGAATACGCGGGCGCACCGCGAAAGTGCAGTGCGGCAGTTTGCATGATAAGATTTCTGAGGAATTACGTTTTTAATGACTTAGAAATAAAATCCAAATTTGCTGTTCCTCAATTACCTACAAATAATACAACTAGTTAGCCAATGCTGAGTAGATAAATAGGGTTAACCCTTATTCACTGACATGGGGTTAAAACGAACCCATTCTTTTTGCATTTTGTTTTATCTGTATTATAACTTGGGTGAATATGAAATTGAGGTTGTGTTTGTACGACTCTTTCAGGAGCTGTATCTTTGTTTTACTTATTGGGATTCGATGTGCAATGTAGGGGGAGTCAGCCAGTAATAGCTATACCTGAATCCTGAAAACGGGCACTTTTGTGCATAAATCTATTTACAAAACGGCTGTTAACTGCCTGGAGGTGACGTTAGGAAATTGAAAGACCCGTCTGTAGCCCTGGGTGAATGTAAACTATTTTATACAAGCGTAAGCTTAAAGGTCCGTTTACATCTACCGACAACGAGCGTGTCAGACACTGTGCTGTGCCCGACATAATAATATTCTTCTATACAGTGGTTATTGTCATTTTATTAAAATCTGTCGTAATATCGTATAACGTGGCCGCACAGACAACGGCAGACACGTATTTACGCCCGTATTTGCGTAAAATATTTTGTCAGCGCGGTTCATGTCGGTACGTTGTGTCGATGGCTAGTATCTGCTGGGCAGTGTGAGGTTAGAGTAAGGTCCCTTTCATTCATCGGTGTGTACCAACCGGTTGTGCGCGCTCGCGTCCGGCGCATTATGTATGAAGCCACGGAACCGGCCGCACGTGGAACAAATGAAAGCTACTATGAAAGCTTCATACAAATTTTACCGGTCGCGTGCGATCGCGACCGGCAACATGCTGAAGAATGAAAAGGGTCTAACAGAACCGTACAGACGATAGTGTTCGGTACTAGTGAGAGCTGCCGCGCCCGACGCCGCCCGACGACGCCCGACGGTATCCGCCGATGTCCAACACGACACGGGTCTGACACGCTCAATGTCGGTAGATATAAACGGACCTTAAGGCGTGCCCGCTGCGGGCTACCTTCCCATGTGCGGTTATATATTGTTTGCGTGAAGTTAGTCTGAATAGAAATGTCTCGAAAGTTTCTGTAGAGTGAAGTGAATGCCTCTACGGGGGAAAAGACGACGAACAAGTCTCTTAATTGGAAGTCTTAATTGGAGGATCAAACCACACGGTTTACAAGATGCTATTGTCTGTAACAGAAATGCACGGCATATGGTGAAAGTCTAGAATGAATGGAGCACGTTCTACAAGTGCCATTATGCTCGGAGAACTAATTACAAGTCATTGGAACTGACATCGGCACGTAAAATCTTACAAACTTTTTGTCATTCAAATTTGTTCGGCGTCTAGTGACCACAACACAAGTGCTTATGCTCCTTACTTTGGGCTAGATCGATAGTTATGTGAGTGTAAGAAATGTTGTTATTGTAATTTTTTTGCCACTTATATGTTCTCTTTTTAGCTGTCTGTTTATATAAATAGGAAAACTAACTGACGTATCAACGCACAGCCCAAACTACTTGGAACAGAAACATTTTTCACCAAGCTTTTGTAGTGTAGATAACCATTAAGAAAGTATTTTTGGAAATTTAACCCAAACGGGGCGAAAGTTTGTATGGATGTCCGTCAGTTTGGAAGCTCAACTATTCAAGTAGGTTATTAAAAAAAATGGTCAATGTAGTTCACACGAACGAAGTATCGGGCAGAAAGCTGGTTTAAAATACATAATAAGGTATAATTGTTATCGAGATCGCTTTAAAAACAGCGCAGCATGGGCTATTTTCCCGATAAAGGCCGGTCGACAGTTGACAATTTCACATTCGCCGCCACAACTGCTCTTTGTGTATTGAGTCTCGCACAAACTCACAATACGCAGCGTTGTCCATTTGCATATTGCGTCACTTACACCTCATTACTCGAACGGAAGACCTTAGGCTCGCTGGCTTGTCGAATGCTATGTTTATACAGTGGCTATACCGAAACTAGCACGTGACGTATCTATTTAACATTCTCAAAGGATTAGCATCATCATCAAGAGCCCTTTAAGAAAGTGAACCAAATATATATGTATTGGATGAATCTCGAAATCTCATTCCTCCGAAGTTTAAAGGAACTCGAGATAATATGTATTTTTGGGCAATGGGCACCCATCCTATGACCAACCTTTGAAAATAACGCGTAGTTTACGCAATCGCAGGCCAAGCGCGCTAAGCCGCTGTCGAGCTCTCAAACGATACAAAAAAGAAATAAAAAAAAAATTCCTAACTGTACGCGAGCTCCAGGCTCCGTGTGGAATCTGTTAGATTCCCCCACACACGATCGCTTTGAATTTGTAGTTTGGGATTTGGAATGTGTGGTGGCGTGGAGCTATGTGGATCGGGGCGATCGTATTCGGTAGGCTATCACCATAATCCTTTAGTCGCCGGACGGCTAAGACAGTCGACCTATCGTTTTAAGCTTACGTGGTCACTTTCATCTTTAAATTGCGATAAAACGGTATTTATACCACGTACCTGGATCATCATCCTGGATCATGAGTCATCCGTGACCATGGCGCATGTAACTGTGCCGAAATATCGGAATAATAATAAAATTCAGGTGCGCGGTATAAATCCCGACCGTTCGTAGCAGTTCGCAGCGCGACGCGTGAAATCGCTCGCTCGGCTTCCACACGCGGACGTGCAAACGCGGTCTACAACAATGTTTTCAAGTCGCGTGGCTAATGGTAGCTGTTAACTGTGTGTAAATCTTGTAAAACATGGCCACGTTTTGTTCAAATTGTAAGGGTTTAGACAAGGCCTCTTCTCCGATGTTAATTTCGGCATTTGAATGACAATATGTATGAACGTATGAAACTTGGAGTGATTTACAATTTTTGTTTTGAACGGTTCTGTCACAATGGTGAGGACATTCTTCCTCTTCCTGCCTTGTTCCCAGTTGTAGGGAAAATGGGCCATAGCCTAACACGCTGGGTCAGTACGGATTGGTGGGTATTAACGGCTGCGGGTGTAGCCGGGATGAAGGGCTTAACGTGCCTTCCGAAACACAGAGAAACTCTAAACAAATAAATTTTTAAGTTGGCTTAACGAATAATTCTTAGTTTACGCCATCGAACCCCTCACTTGACATTGCTATAGGATAAACTATTTATCTCAAATATTTAATAATCTATGTAGCTATAGGTTTTTAAGTAGGTCACGGTTTTAAATAATATTTCTGTTATGACCTAACTGATTGTTCCTTAATGAATATATAAAAAAAACTCACATTTTCGGAGCTTCGATCCAACGGCAATCCGTATCCAGTGCCTCGTGTAATTAATACCCTTGCTCGACATACCTTACCTACACGCTTACTCAAAGCGTTTACAAGTCCCGCCTCCAGCTACACCTCTTCAATTAATCTCATTAGAGTCACCGTCGCTTCATATCTGTCGCCTGAACAGTTTACTAATAGAAAGTGTTCGCTTACGCCCGGGTAGGTAGATGGGTACTGCCCAACAATGTTAAGGATATTTTTTGCACACCTACTTCATGTTCGTGCAGCCTCCATTCTGATAATACTGACATTTCTATGCAGTTTTTCAATGAAATACCTACTAAATTATGGTCATCCGACATAACATTGAATAATTTGCATAGAAATTGTCAGTATTTTTTGGATTGATCGCCGATACAACATAAAGCAAACCATTTGGATAAAGAGTACAATTAATGTTTATTTTATTTATTATGTTAATCGCGTAGCCAACATGTAAAACACAGTAGTCCATTACCTAAAAGCGCAATCATTTTTATTGTCATTTCCATTAAACTTGAACTTGTTTTCCAACTGAGAACGTAACTTTTTGAATAACAGTTTTCGATTCGATGAAGTTGGATGGAGCGCCGTCAATGACACTTCAGTCAAATTTCAACCTTAGCTTGTTGGTAATAAAGCACAAAGTTGATTGGGATAATTTGACATTTTGTGGTAGCCTGATGCTGTTGACTGTACTCAACGGGACCTATCTATAGTGACTGAGGGGACTGTACAAACTTTGTTGTTCCGTTGGGATTTCAACTGAGCCTTTGACAAAGACTGTGGCTAAATAAATATCATTTTGGCTGTGAGTTACTGTGTAAACCCAGGTATTTTGTTATTTGCTTTGAATATACCAAATACAAGCTTACTTTACCGCACTCAGGGACGTCAATTAACGATAATGAGTACTTAATACAAAGAACTGACAATTTGAAAGTAGTCGCTACTCTTGACGGGTCTATGGTTAGATTTAAATGTTTTTTTAGAGACTTACTCACTGCACTCAGAGACGTCATTAAAGTTAATGGCGTCAATAAAGTTAAAGACGTCTTTGAGTGCGGCAGTCAGAGCGACTACAGACATATGATTTCAAGTTGGCCGACTATCGAACAACTAAGTTGCATAGTCTGCGGACTTGCACAGTAAGTGTCCCTTCTATCTGTCCAACTATGGATAGCTTTAGCTATGCAAGTCCGCACTATGCAACTTAGGTATTCGATGATAGTCGTCCAACTTGAGATTGTATGTTTGTGGTTGCTCTTAGGGTGCGTTTTCATAGCAAAGCTGCGCTGAGGAGCTCGCTAGCGCAGTGGCATAGCGCGCTTACACATATACAAAGGACGGTAATTGGATGGGTGACCAAAATATTAATTATCTCGAGTTCCTCCGTGCTTCGGAAGGCACGTTAAGCCGTTGGTCCCGGCTGCATCTGCAGTCGTTAATTTCCACCAACCCGCACTGGGCCAGTGGTGTGTTACGGCCCAATCTCCCTTTTATATTATTCTTTCATAGGGAAGGCCCATGCCCTAGCAGTGGGGACATTAAAGGGCTGGTGATTATGATGATGAAGCTGCGCGAAGCTGAGCTGAGACTTCCAAAATTGACTAATTATGTTACGGAGCGTTGACGAGATGTGGATTTGAGCAATATCAATGGTAGATTTGTGTAAGGCTTAGCTCCGCTCCGTGCAGTTCCGCTCCGCGCAGCTCCGCTACTATGGAAACGCGGCCTTAGACTGTGGCCTTGCTGTGGCAGGTTGATTTAAAACCATTTTCTTCGTGCGCTGGGAGCGGCTTCCGTAAACCTCCTGCACACCAATATCCGCTGCTCGTTATTGCTCGGCAAATATTGAATTTCAATTTCTAATACAGTATGTACACGTCTCAAAGTAAGCTGTGTTGCAATAAAATATTCACCGTTTCTTGAAGACGCTATCCTTTAAACTAAAGAACTTTTTCTTAGGATACTTTATTGGCTTTACTTTATATTGTGTAGTATCGGCGATTCAATGTTCATTCAAGGTTAAGAAGGACATAATTAAGTAAGCCATTAAAAAACTGCAAAGAATATGTCAGTATTTTAAGAATCGAGGCTGATAGATAGAACATGAAGTAGGTGTACTTATTATATCCTTAGACATTGTTGATGAGCGTATGTTACATAAAATATTCACCATTAAAATTTCTGGAAGACGCTATACTTTATATGTGTAACCTAGTTTCCTTCTGGGAAATTATGAACAAAATGGAGCAATGTATTTTCCTACCCTTCAATTGGATAGCCTGTGGCTATGGTAAAATTTATCGGTTCGATGGTACATTTACGCATTTAGAACTTACTACGCCAGCTGGTACTGTCAGAGAATTAATCTATACTTCTATACTAATATTACAAAGCTGAAGAGTTTGTTTGTTTATTTGGTTGGTTAAACGCGCTAATCTCGGGAATTACACACTCAAATTTAAAAATTGTTTTGTGTGTTGGATAGTCCATTTATCGAGGAAGGCTATAGGCGAAGCCGCGGGCATCCACTAGTTTAAAATATTCCGCCAGCTGGTACTGTCAGAGAATCAATTTGAATATTTGTTCCTGGCATTTTCTGAATTTAGATAATTTCTTAACTACTAATACAAAAACCACCAATCCGCTGGGCCAGCGTGATGGGTTATGGGTTATTATAAAAATCTGGTGATGATGATGATGACTAAAAAAACCTCGCAATGCCAAAGTTTCAAGATTTGTATTATTGGATTGGTAAAACTTTCTTAATATATTTTTAGAAAAATCATGATCTAAAACATCTCTCAAAATCTAAATACACAAATCACGCCTGTTTCCCCGAACGAATAGGCAGGGTTGAATCAACCAATTAAGCTAGGTCCCATGTAACAGATGGCTAACCTATTGCCATCTATCGGGCACACAAATCACGATTTGATCCAGCTCGCCGCGTAGCTGGATCGCGCGATTGAAGGATTGCGCGTTACGAATCAAATTGCAAGTTCTTGCGGTGCGGCGTACATTTTTACGAATATATTGCACCACCGCAGGATATTGCTATAGGTGGTACAAAAGAAACGCTGTCCATTATTTTTAACTTTTTAATTTTAACCCTTACTTCCGCACTCAGAGACGTCAATTAACGTTAATGAGTACTTAACGTCAAAAAATTACAATTCAAAACTAGTCGCTATTCCTGCCGGGTCTATGGTAGACCATAGACCTGAATCCAGAGATTTGAATGAAATTTTTTGACATTAAATACTCATTAAAGTTAATTGACGTCTCTGAGTGCGGAAGTTAGTCGTCTTGTATGACACCCGCGGGAGAGATTTGGGGTGGTGACAGTTGTGTTCTGCTCTGCGTCACCCCACGGCACGCGATTCAAATATGCCTTCTTCTTTTCCGTCCGCAGAGCCATAAAACGAAACACCACTTATTACACAACTAGTGAAAACGAGTATGTCATTCGAACGTAAACTGAGTACCGATCGGGAAAGCTTTTAATTTGATGGGATATTTGCCGTCAACGTCAAAAGAGAGGAGAATCCATTCCGACCAATTAGCGGGACGTGAATAGTGGTCACGTGCCCGGGGTGTCAAGGGTCTGCGTGGGCTAAGCGACACCTGGTTTGATTCGGTTTGACCCGGATTACTTGATTGACGGTAGCAAGAGAAAGGATTTGATTGACGCGATCGCGTGGATTTTTGCAACAGGGATGATGACACTAACAAAGAATCACTGATATAATGATTTATAATAATAATTTAGGATAAGGAGATTCGTTAATAGTCACTTGTTATCAGCTTAAACTTGTGATTGATATTTATTTTATAAAAATAAAAGTACAACTTAGCAATCCGCCATATTTGCTAAAACGCCGCGTGACGTCATTATTTAGTTATCTCCATTTTGTCATTTCACTTGCCGATCAAATTCCCTAGTTTATAGAAACTGGCCTTTTTACGGTATAGTGACGTCACAGAAACGCCATTGCCATTTTGGCGTTTTGGCGGAAATTTTAAATTGCATTATAATTGCAAAACATGTTTTTTCTATCAAAATCGAAAGTTTTTACAGAAATATAATTTGTTTTGGGTAAAGTAGACACGTAAGAAAAACCGGGTGTAGTTTTTCAAAATTAGTCATCATGCCTACTGTCCTGTGTGATCTGTCGACATTTCGTCTGTTCTTGTTGGTTATCCCCTTTCACCCTTCGGTGTGTCCCCACAATTTGTTTTGATTTTCTGTATTAAAAAAGCAGTGGCTTGCACGATTCATGCAGGTGTCGGGCACGTTAAACGCAGTATATTGTTAGGTGGTATAAGAGGAATGCTGCTATCTATCTATCTATCTATATTCGTCGCTGTCAGAGTTAACTCTGAGTCGCCTTGTACGACACCCGCGGGATAGATTATGGGTGGCAATTGTATTCTACTCTACCATCACCACACGACTTAACTTCACATTAGATATCCAATACAACATTATATAGTTTAAGTTTAGAAACATGAAAAGGTCTACTCGGACGTTCAAAACAAAGTGACTTAACTAAGAAAGGGCTATTGAGACAGACTTGAAAAAAAGTTAGCAGATGAAATATTTTAGTGCCAGCCGGACTTTTATCTGATATTTGAAATGCCCATTTCTTTTACAACTGAAACATTTTCTTGTGCCCTCATCATAACTTTCAACCATATGAAAGGATCTATCTGCGATCAATTTAAAGATATGTCAGCATAGTTTTTGTTATAACTAAAGTTTGGTACGTTTATACAAGTGGCAATGTTTGAGACAACCGGGTCTGTGTTTTGAACACGTTACTGAATTAGCCATTACTTAGCCTAAACTAAAGCAAGGTTTTTGTTAAGCCGTTTATACATAACACGGCAGGCTATAACATTAAAATGATAAAATGATTTTAACCCGGGACCTCGATCGGTGGTTTTGACCACTCGACCAAACCACTTGTCGAGGTTTTATCACAGATAGTGGTTATCAAAAGATTCCAATTCAAACATGGCACTTGTGAGATTAGAAAGACTTAAGAATCATCATCAATCACAGTTGAGATTGAGGCAATTAGAAAATTGATAGAACATTTACAAACGATAGGGTAATTAAACAAAATGTCATCTCTTTTTCTTTGTTTTAAAAAACACCATCAATATAGCAATCATCTAGTGCAGCATTATTTACACATCATCTAGGGCTTAAACCATCATTAAAACATAATCTAGGGCTTAAAGCATCATTAAAACATCATGTAGGTTTTAAAGCATCCAAACATAATCTAGGGCTTAAAGCATCATTATAACATCACCTAGGGCTTAAAGCATCAAAACAATCTAGGGCTTATAGCATCTTTAAAACATCATCTGGGGCTTAAAGCATCATTAAACATCATATGGGGCTTAAAACAACTTTAAAACATCATCTAGGGCTTAAAGCATCGTTAAAACATCATCTACGGCTTAAATCATCAATAAAACATCATCTAGAGCCTAAAGCATCGTTAAGACATCATCTAGGGCTTAAATCGTCAATAAAACACCATCTAAGGCTTAAAGCATCAAAACAATCTAGAGCTTAAAGCATCAAAACAATCTAGGACTTAAAGCATCAAAACAATCTAGGTCTTAAAGCATCATTAAATCGCTTGCTCTCTGAAATACCAGTGCAAGTTTACTCCCTTTGATGTTAGATACAATAGTTTTTGTAATATTTTAACGATCGGATATCGGCTAGTCACCGCATCGAGGCGATCCGCTCGCCACTAACAAGGCACTTTGACTCGATCTAACGATGACCAATAAGCAGATCGTGGATACCTCCGCGTAGTCGAAACAGAAGATATTGGAAACTAAGTTACAGTTAAACCTACGTTCGAAATGGTGGTCCATCTAAATCGCACGATGTTAATTATAAGTAAAACATTTATATATATATATATATCTAAATAAGTAAAACATTTATAGATATCTTGTTTTACACATAATTGTCATAGATCCTTCTATCATAATAAAAAATATTAAGATATTTCTCTGAAAACTTTTTGTTTTGTTTGCATTTAATATCGAGCGTTTTAGTTGGAAAACCCTTTACTAAAACGAAATGAAAAAAATATTTTTGTAATAATTTTCTAACTTACCTTCATACATCACGCCTTCATCCACATAGGTGAATAATAATTAACACCCACGTTTCGCCAACTAGGTTAGGTCCTAGGTTGCGAACCTGATGCCATTTATAGGGCACGTAAATCTAGCGATGGCATAAAATTAACTCTAAATTACCTTGTACTAGGGCCTGGTTAACTTATCACAAATTGTCAGTACAAAACAAAGTTGTTAACATTATTATTATGGCGACAGAGTTTGTTATGATGGTGGTAGCTAGTCAGGTGGACCAAGCCGAGTACAAACTGGTACTCCCCTAAGGATCGAAACTATCTATGTATCTTAATTCCGGTGGGTGAACAACTAGATTACGTAAAAATCTCCGTGCTCCACAATCGTAAGAACTTGGGAATTGATTCGCATCTCCCATCCCTTCAATTTCTTTCGACTTTGTCTCGCCGCCTTGTCGCAGCGAATCGCTTCGCAGCAACATTATGTTGTAGTTTTCTGCGTTGGGAATTCGTGTCGCGCCAATTCGCAGTTTTGTGTACAGTCGTCCAAGAAGGTGGTGTACCACCATAAGGCAAAATTTTTATGTCGCTTGCAGTTTATAGAAGAATTAAGATTTGTTTTGCTTGCACCTTGATCTGACACGTGATCACAATCGTAAGATATTATACAGTGACGCTTTTCCCAGTGGTCTGTATGAACCTTGTTGTAATTTTCGATGAATAGCAAAGCGAATCAAAAGGGGTACACCATTTTTAGCCGACCGTACAAGCCCAAATGAGGTTTTAAGATCACTGCATCACAGGTCGAGCTGTAAATCAATTTCACTAAAGCTGTAAAGTCAGGCTGTGTGGTGACGGCAGAGTAGAATACAATTGTCACCACCCCAAATCTCTCCCGTGGGTGTCGTACAAGGCGACTAAGGATAAATCAGTCATGAGGAATGGGCAGCAGCGTTCCTCTTATACCACCTAGCAATGTACCTACTGCGAATTTTGTACCCGATAAATGCCAATAGGCTCGCCACGTATTACATGGGACCTATCATAACTGGCGAAACGTGGGTGCTAGTTCACCTCTGCCTACCCCTTCATGTATGTATGTATGTATGTAAAGTCTTGCCGTTTGCAAAACATTCCACGTTCGACGCTGAGCGACTCTCGTTAGCGTTCCGATATCCCATTATATGAATTTTCACCGCCGATGCATGCGTCAGGCGAGCGCGAAATGCTGTTTGCCAGACAAGTCCCTATTACTGCCGCACTCAGAAACGTGTTTTATGAGCAGATTTTTATCACGTTTAAATAAAGCTTACTTTTCCATTTCACTTATTTCTGCCGCACTCTGAGAGCATAGCATATAAATTAACGTTAAGAGGCTACTTAATTACAAAAAGGAGATGTTTCAAAATGGCCCATGTATATCAAAAAATTTATATAAAATTGATAATTGCAAATAAATTAATAATGTGTAGTATTTTTTGGCTTCAAAATATTTTAAAACCATTAAAATCATCATAAATCTGTAAATAGTACCCATCTAATGTAAAATACGTACGTCAATGTTATAAAGTGACATCTTCCTTCCGCCATGACGGTAGGCTAGACTGTTGTGTTGCAACCTAGGCCTAAACATAAGTACAACAAGCCAAAAAAACAGAGCTCCGAAACGCTCTCTGGAATCACCCCTAGACTAATTAAAATATCTTTGCTGTACAGACTTACAATGTCAAAACAATATACCCCATGTCATCCTGAAACCTTAAACCAATAGCAAGTAAACTTTAATTGTCACACAATATTAACAAATGACGACTCAATTGAGCAATAACAATTTTTTCGGATCATTCATTCATTAAAACCGGAACAATTGCTTATTTGCCCCGTGCGGTTCACGTAGCAATTACTACGGGATTTGGTTCCAATTAACTCGCTGGGTGTACCTTGGCAGGGCTCCAACGGTGTCCTACTGCCGCACTCAGAGACGACAATTAACTTTAATGAGTGAGTACGTTTATGTCGACGTTTCATTTAAATCTAGGCTGGAGATGTTTCAAAATGTATGGACTCTGGCCCATATTATTTGTACAGTTGTTAAAAATGTAGGCGATAATTTATAAAACAGTTCTTAATTGTCAAATTCCTATGTTTGGTATTTATTTTTGGTACGGTTTTTATAGAAAAATACTATTTGATTCACACTGCGACGCAAAATGTGTTGTCTGAATTTCTGCGACCGAAATTCTGCGACTCACGACTCCATATATTACGTTTGTTTGGGCTCACTCTAAATCCGAATAAATGCAGAATACAGCAGCAGACTGCAGCAGAATACAGTTGTCATACTGCAGATCAAAAATAATTTATTAGCAGAGGAGGAAGGAGAAGTCTAGATTATAATTGTATTGCAATATCAGTCAGATCGCTCATTTGATACAAAAATACATAATTCATAAAAGTACTTAGAACATTTCGCGTGCTACTTGATGACATAAAGACATATATAGTTGCACGGATGCAATTTTTGATTGTACCACTTTTGTTGTGCCGAACATTAACATTCCAATTAGTAGTTGATGAGTGTGGCTTTTCTATCTGTATCTCTTACGTTGATATATTATGTTTTCCTTAACAGGAACTCATAATAAGAAATGCGTAGCCGGAAATCAGTTATTCTCGATTCGTTTCCTGCAATACATTTATTGGTCAAAGATTCTAATTAAATTAGGTATGAGGTATATAAATCACGCCTATTTGTGCGTGTATGATGGCAATAGACCTATTGCCATTATAACATAGTGGTATGTCATTTTATTCGGTAGGGGAAGGGGCCCAATACGGGCAAACTGCCTAAAGTGGGTACTCTCGTGTATGTATTTTTATCCATACTATATTATATGTACTTACATTATACATTATAAGACCAAGGGCTATAAAACAATGAATGCCTTCTTTTTTAAAGTTCTTCTTTTTTTTTTTTTCTTGTAAGACCATAGTTTTATCTCACCCCCTGACCAGGAATTGGGATTTTCCGTACGCGTATCGGGCGGAAAAGTCCACTTTATGGTCAGGTGTGACAACTAATATTATACCTCTCACAACATCGTTCGCTTATAAACTGCAACCTTCGCGGAGCTCCGGCGACTCAATTTATATCGAGTTTAAAGGACACATAACTCGTCCATTACATAAATTTGAGTTTGTTGACAAAATGAATCTGAAATAAAATGAGCTATTAGATTTAAAAAATACTTTTTGAAATATAGTCGAACTGTGCCAATTCAGCCGCCGCTACGGCCGTGAGACGTGAGTAAATTATTTTATTCACGGACATTGCTACAGTAGCTTATAGTTTTTACGTTTTAAAGTTAAATATTGTGGCAATAAGAGATAAATTCTACAAATATTTACTACATACACACATACAAACATATATAACGCCTATATACGGCAGCCAGAGCTAAATTAAACACCAATAAAGTCAGGTCCCATGTAGTTAATAGGTGGCGAGCCTTTTGCCATCTATCGGGCCCATAAATCGCCGTATATAGCCAGGTGATATTAGATGAAAACTGCCCACCGACGGGACACCCACGGGAGAGATGCGGGTGGTGACAATTATATTCTGCTCGGCCGTCACCCACACGGCTCTCAAATATTTGCTTTCATAATAATATAATCATATCATATTATAATAATTGTTTATTAGGCTAATTGGTGCCATATTATGTTTAATTGTTATGTTTATATCTATAATAGTTTCGATGGCCCCTTCTCCAGTTTCTTGTTATCCCGGCCACAATATTATTCGTTATATGTATTTGGCATACGTGGTTTCAGTAAAACACCAGAACATTCGTTTCGTAATATTCTTATTGATATTTGACAACGGACCTGCCTAAGCCTATCGGAAACGATTTCACATGGATGGCATTAAGTAGTACAGATGACGACTTTTAGTCAATCTTTTCGTGGACTCTCCGCTATATGAATATTTCATTTTCCTCAATTGTTAGTTTTTCACGGAAATGGGATCAAAGTTTTCCCCTGATAGCATATTTTATTACAGTTTACCTTGTGTTTGATTGGCTGCAATTACATGCTTTAATATGCATTGTCTAAAGTTCTTTTTTGAGCGACCGTATAAAGAAAGGTGCATACGGCCGTTGTTACTAGCAATTTTCGATAGGTATTGTGGAGACTTACATAATAATTGACAGGAATTGACAGGATGTCATTGGATCGGTGACCAAAAATTTATCAAGCCGATGCTCCTAATATCATCTGCAGTTAAAATACCCACCAACCAGCACTGGGCCAGCGTGGTGGGTTATGGCCCAATCGCCCATCCATAGGGAAAGCCTGTGCCCCAGCATTGGGTACATTAAATGGCTGGTGATGATGTGATGTAATACTTGAAAGTATTAGAATGTAGTACTAATTAGCCATAGGGAAATATTGAAACGTGTGAAAGCAAGTTTTGTTTATCGCGTTTTGGCTAGCAAACCGTTAGGGCCGGTTTTTTGATGAATAGTTAACCAATTGTTAAAAATTGTTACTAACATCATAGTGATATTTAGCAGTTAGTAACAGTAGGGCCGGTTTTTTGATCAGGCGTAGGGCCGGTTTTTTTATCCATAGTTTGATCCATGTTTTTTGATGTTACTAATGGATAAATATCAGTCTGATATTCTTACTAATTGTTAGATATCAGTGATATTTAACGATAAGTAACAATTTTTAACAATTGGTTAACAGTTAACTATGCATCAAAAAACCGACCCTTAGTAGACCGTGACAATAAACTGTTAGATAATGAATTAGTTAGTACTCGTTGTGCGCTCTATTGACACGAAGTTAAAGCGTTTACTTTTATTTTTCTGTCCATTAAAGCTAGAGTGTACTCTATAATGAATAAATGCAGCCATTTAAACGCCATTTCGAAATTGAAAGCCAACAAACATTGGCGTCTTTCTTCTACGGAAAAACAAAATAATATTGCTCCCTTTTAAAACGGCGACCGATTCGAATGCACTATTGAAGTGCCGCCTTTGTCGAGGCTGAATGGAGAGGCGAGAGCACACCGAGGCGAGGCCTTGGTAATTTAATAAACTCTCAGAGGCGCTTCAGCGAAATAGACTTTGGTATCCGTCTTCTGAAAAGAAGCACAATATTAAATAATCGCTGTTGAGGTGGGAGCGTGGGGTATACGGTAAATCCCTATATGTATTCATTACTAAGAGACCTTGGCTTGTCTAGAGCTTTCGTAAGTTCTACACTGGAACGTGTGTCGTGGGAGGCTCTCACGGAATCTTATCAAATATGGCTAGGCAGAGAGAGAAGCGGGGTGGCGGAGGTAAGTGTAGACTAGGTGTGAAGAGGCCCCGTGAACCTGGACTTGGGTTACAAGTTCCAGGCGCCGCCACAGACTCCCCTCTCTGCCACACTATGGACCCGGCACACGCACAGTGAATCCATACAATGCTACGAGTTATCATCTCAATAGACAGAAGACACGGCACAGGCTACGTTATCATGGGGCAATCCCTGTCGCGTGTATTCGACGGTCGGCTTGGCCGAATGCTCAGATCGCTGGGTATCGGACAAGGGGTCCTGGGCTCGAATCCTTGTAGGCGCAAATTTTGTGATCAACACAAATATTTGTTCCCGAATCATGGCGGAGTATATGTATGTACTTAGTATATTTTCAACATTAGATTGTTATTAACCTATTTATTATTCGATGTAGAAATGGAAATATCATAAATAACAGAAGTTATACTTACCGTACAACAAGTTGTTGCTTTTGATGCTGATCGTAAGTTAATTACGGCAGATGAAGTCGGCTTTGATATAGAAGTAAGCTATTTAGCCAACGATCAAAGTACTTAAGCGGAAAGATGAATACGCATTTAATGGAAGATGATATTAAATTGTATTGGAAGCAACTATGTATTAAGTTATAAGGGTTCTTCGTTCTTGGAGGCGGCTGATTAAATCCTTTTATGTTCCGCGAAATTGTAGTAAAAGATACCAATTCCCTCGCTACCATAAGTATACATTGTGGGGTACAAAGAAACCAGAAGGATTGTTAAATATTGAAATTTTTCAATCTTATTTATCATGTAGATCAAAGGCTTAGATACCGAGTAGGTACTTTCCAAAAGACAGTGGATTATTATCGTACATGTTCTTTTTTATCGAGTTTTTTGCATCGAATCTGTGTGAATCTTGTGTTTTCCCTACAGTAGTAAAACACGCAGGTAATGAATGCAGGTCATTATCATCACCAGCTCTTTAATGTCCCCACTGCTGGGGCACGGGCCTTCCCTATGGATGAAAGAATATAGGGCGTAAAAAGCAGCAGAAAACGTAAAAAAACTGTATGTACAGTTTTATAAATTATGCACGTATCTGTAAAGTTAAAAAAAAATATAAAAATATAATAATACAAAAATAATAAAAAAAGATCACCGAAACCTTTACTGTTATTATTGTTAATTGACACTACTTACATTAACCACACCTATACTACCGAAGGGGTAGGCAGAGGGGTACTAACACCCACTTTTCGCCAGTTAAATAAGGTCCCATGGGTAGCGACCCTATTGCCATCATCGTTATTGCGGTTAATTAATAATAGACAACATGTTACTATGATTTAGAATGTACCGCACATTTAAGACACAGCTTGAAACATAGAAAGGATCTGTCACTGAGTAAGATGTGCGGGAAAATTCTATTTTCCAACTCTCTATGTCGACTCGATGGAAAATGGCAAAAAGTTATATGTAGTTTTGCTGCATCGAGATGGTCACGTGGGATTTTCTTGAGATGTGCAATATATAAAGCGAGATTTGTTTCACAATGTACTTCATTGCGTAAACGATTCCATTGTTTTGGTAGACCGTTGCATAGGATTTTAATCCAGTTATACTAATTTGCATGTTACCAGATGAATTTTACTGACTAATGTTAATAATCGACATTATTCACACATTGTCCGTTAATATTAGTATTAACTGCTCCTTCAAGACAGATTAGGTCATAAAAATGCCATGAAAGCATTCGGACTAAATCAGTGTAAATATTTATTCTAATTTTTCATGTTACCAAATGAATTCATGTGAGTGAATTCATGGTAAGGATGATGTTGAAGTGTTGACCAACATCATCCTTACCATGACGCTAGACATTACATGGTCTTTCGAGACGGATTTAATACATAAAAATATAGCCATGAAAGTGTTCGGACTAAAATCAGAATCGGAATTTATGTAACGTAACACCATAGATGATAAAAAGTCATGAAAGTATTCGGACTAAAATCAGTAAAAATTTTGATGCAACATCACACTCAAGAGTCCCGTCATAATAAAATGTCATGAATGTATTCGGACTAAAATCTGTACAAACATAATTATGCAACATCACACTCAGAGTCCTGTCATAATAAAAAGTCTTGAAAGTATTTGGACTTAAAATCAGTGCAAACATTTATGCAACGGCACACTCAAGTGGCCTTTTGCAACTACATTTCAACAACCCTGTTTATTAATTTCCAGTTCAGCCGGATTCAATGGATACAACAATCTTGCCGATCCTTGTAAAACCACCACGGAGCCTTTGTTATGATAATATCGGATATTATGAAAACCTGGAAAGCGGGACTGTTGACTGTTGACCTCATAAGCTATCGGAAACGGAATATTTGATGAGACTCCACAGAGAGCACTGTTAACAAACAATAATGCTGTGTGCAATTTAGCGCTTTGTCACTTCATTGTCCACGGCCACTCGACATTTGATTGTACTCAAGTATCACTTAGTTCTAGAACTGAGACGTTGTATTGAATCTAGATTTATGCAACAATTGAATAATGGCATGAGAACACAAAAGATGGAGCTCGGTAGAGCAGTGGCTTGCGATTGCGTAAACTAAGCAATATTCGCCAAGGCCAATCATTGGATGGGTCACCATTTTTTTGAATCCGATTGTCTCCGTGCCTTCTGTACCTTCCGCAGCATGGAGGAACTCAGATAAAATAAATTGGTGGCGTTAAGTTGTTGTTTGTCACCCGCCAATCCGCACTAAGCCCGCGTGGCTAGTTATATGGCCCATTCATTCTATATTCTTCCATCCGTACGGAAGGCCTGTGACCCAACAGTGGCGACGTCAAAAGGCCGGTCATCATGAGTACACAGGTACAAGCGCGTTTTGTTCTGCGATCTGTAAAAATATGGGTGACCTTTAATGGACTGTTACTGTACTTGTATTTTACTTGAGCTTATTGAGTAAGCATCGTCATCATCATCATCATCATCTCCCTCCCCTGTTTCCTATCTGGGGTCGCCACAGTATATTTCCGCTGCAATTCTGTATCATCCATAGATATATCTGTGGTATCATCTATCACACCGGAAAACTGCTATCGATGAATGGATGTAGGTGTAGAAAAGCGACGGAAAGTCACGTCGAGAGGACGATGGACGGAATCCTTACATCCTTCATTCGCTTGACCCAATCTCGTTAATGTCAGGCATACGTGTCGGTTTGTTTCATGTTATCAATGAACTAGTGGCCGCCCGCGGCTTCGCTCCCGTTAATGTCGGTTGTTATATAGCCTATAGAAGGCTATAGCCATATAACAACGGACATTGAGGGGAGCCTCAATAAATGGCCTATCCAGCACAAAAACCAGTAGTTTCTGAGATTAGTACGTTTAACCAAACAAACAAACTCTTCAGATTTGTAATATTAATATTAGTCAATGAATATAACAACTAACTGCCGCACTCAGAGACGTCAAATAACGTTAATAAGTACTTAACGTCAAAAAATGACAATTCAAAACTAGTCGCTATTCTTGCCGGGTCTATGGTCTAGATTTGAATTAAAGTTTTTGACATTAAATACTCATTAAAGTTAATTGACGTCTCTGAGTGCGGCAGTAATACTTCGTACTTCTAACAAGAACCTGCCGACCTAATTGCAATCCAAAGTTACGACATGTTTTGTTTATATTGGCACTCACTCCAACTGCATTATTATAAATAAAAGCCGAACTAATTATAAATAGCAACTAATTGCCTAACTGTTAACGATTTAGAATGCTAGATGTTTTGTTTCCTTTATACTTTGTACTCTGAGAGTACGGTTTGTTTTTTATTAGAAACATACATACATAAGTCACGCCTATGTCCCCGAAAGGGCAGGCAGAGGTGATTTAACACCTACATTTCGCCAGTTAGGTTAACCTTAGGTCCCGTGTAATAGGTGGCGAGACTATTGCCGTCCATCGTGCATGCAATTCGAGTACCTATATTGCTAGTGGTATACAAGAGGAACGCTGTACTCATCGCTGTCTCATCTTGAGGTGGTGGCAATGGTATTGTGCTCTATCGTCACCACACGGCGACTTATTAGAAAATTTTCAGAAAACTATGAGCTGATTCGGAGAGTAACTGCCGCACTCAGAGACGTCAATTAACATTAATGAGGACTTAATACAAAAACAATGTCAATTCAAAACTAGTCGCTATTCTTGCCGGGTCTAGTTTTGATCGACGTCTCTGAATTTGGCAGTTTCTCCGGGAAAAGCTATCCACGGAAAGGGGAAGGGGAATAAACTTCTAGAATCCAGCAGCATCCAAATATTAATTCTGTACCTGATATCTGCCCCCGCTTAAAGTGCGGTACGTTGTACCAGTCGCTCATGTGTCCAAACGCAGGTTGCACGTTTGTTTAACTGTCCTGTCTACACCACAGTCACATAGGGGAGGTGTCGCGCGCCAAATCTGCTCAGTGCAAATGCGACGGACATTTTGCGACCGCTAGTCTATTTGAGATTTGCACTTCCGTGGTTGAATGCAAATGCGACGTGGACAGTTTGCGACCACTAGTCTATTTGGGATTTGCATATTCACGGTTGAATGCGAATTTCAGGGAAATGTTGAAACTAATACATGCACTACTCCAGATCGAAGCAACCCTACCGCAGTTGGGTTACCTCAGAATCTCTGCTTTTCTTGATAATATAACAAAAAAAACAAGCAATAAAAACTTTAGTTATCTGTTGATAGAAACCCACTATTAGCTCACTATCACCACCATCCAAAATTGGTTCAATAATCTCGCGACTGTTGCTGAGTTAGTGACATGGAAATTTCTTATTCTTGAATTTCTCTGTATATTTTAATTGGTAACCGCTTAAAGCTGTAGTATGCTTTATTCCTTTGAACACTCGGTCCGTATATGTAGTTTGACGGGCTATGAACACATAAGTCTAAATACATATTAGGTAATACATAATCATCATCAGCATCATCACCAGCTCTGTAATGTCCCCACTGCTGGGGCACGGGCCTTCCCTATCGATGGAAGAATATAGGGAGATTAGGCCATAACTCACCACGCTGGCCTAGTACGAGTTGGTGGGTACTAACGACTGCAGATGCAGCCGGGACCAACGGCTTAACGTGCCTTCCGAAGCACAGAGGAACTCGAGATAATAAATTTTTGGTCACTTATCCAATGACCGGCTTTAGCGAAATTGCTTGGTTTACGCAATCGCAGGCCAAGCGCCCTGTGCCACTGCGCTAGCGAGCTCCTCAGGTAAAGGTAATACATGATTTATTGTAAATAATAATTATTATTATTATCCTAAAATTTGCTGAAGGCGCGTCGCAGAGCGCTCCAGCCTGATAACCCTTTTGGAGATTAAAGAAAGAAAAAAAAAAGATTGCTCGCGTTCTCATCTGCGTTAGGTACTGAAACATGTCACAGTTGCCAAATCAATAAAGTAAATTGCAAAAGCCAAAACACACATGGTTGGACATAGGGAAAAACACACATGGTTGGACATAGGGAAAAAATCCACAGATGCAACCGTTCTCAGTCCCCTTTTTTCGTTTTATAATCATCCGGGTGATTATTTTAACTCTGCCATTAATTAGTTCATCGGAAGCAGGAATTAGTGTGAACAGGTACATAACAGGTACTGAATTCAGTACACTCCCATAAAGGTGCCAAAAACGGCGCTGTGCTAGCTTTGTTACATATCGTATCGTATGGCTACCATTTCGTGTGCTAACCAGGAATTCAATCAACAGATAACGCGTCGCATTCCTGGCACTGTAATCGTGTTATGTTAGTGTAACTCGCTATGTTGATTATGCAGCGCAAACCTATATAGAACAGGAACGAGTCGACATAACATAGGGGTTGAGGTTACAAACAAAATAGAGACAGAAAAACATCGAAATATTATTTTCCTGATGCGAGAATCGAAACCGCGTGCATTCCGGACAGATTGCTATACCTACCACTCGTATGTCGACATGTTTGGCCGAGTTGTATATATCTAATGTTCATGTTAGGTACACCTGTACAAATGTTTTAATTTAACCCCAAATAAAAATAACTATTTGCGGCTGTTGAAATTACTTTTGGGACAAGAGAAAATTTTGGTTAGAAAAAGTTCGAAAATTATAGCCGTGAAGCGGGAATTCCCGAATCCCCGTACGCATCCCGTACTATTTTTTCTAACATATTATGTATAATGTTCAAATTAAAATCAAAATAAAAATTATTACGCCGCGTGGTGACGGCAGGGTAGAAAACAATTGTCACTACCCCAAATCTTTCCTGTGGGTGTCGTACAAGGCGACTAAGGATAAACCTGAATATGATTAGGAATGGGCAGCAGCGTTCCTCTTATACCACCTAGGCTAGCAATGTACTGCGACTTTTGTGCCCGATAAATGGCAATAGGCTCGCCACCTATTACATGGGACTTGACATATTTGGCGAAACGTGGGTGCTAGTTCACCTCTGCCTACCCCATCGGGGATATAGGCGCGATTTATGTATGTATGTACAAAAATGTTACTATTGTATCTGTAGAACAATGGAACATTGGAATGTACGAATCTACAATTACTTTGAGCAAGTAAGATTTAATAGCATATTACAAAAATGTTACTATGGTATCTGTAGAACATTGGAAGATTGTAGCCAGATCAAATTATCTTTCGTTATTGCTTCCAAGAAAATTTGAGATTTGCGAAATAATTTCCCGTTCGTCTACTCTAGCCCTGGGCCGGGGAATGGTAAAAAGCTAACATCACAGCTTAATATTGCTTTAAATTCAGTCGTAGTTTATACTACCTATCATAAAAGCTGACACTTTGGTGAAATCGTTGCCTTACTTACTATACACTTTAAAATATTGATTTGTATTTCAACATTACTTTACTTAACACATTACTTAATCATAATGTTTTCTTATAATATATTTGCACGAGCACTACACATTTGAAATAAAACAACTTTTACGGATAAGACTCGCGTATAATTTGGTGTTTGGCATATTAATTATTTAACCCGACGTTTCGATCACTTTACAGTGGCTGTGGTCACGGGGGGAGTTTATTTCAAAAATTACTTAATCACTTTTGTTTTTACTCGATTGAGTACGATACGTTTCGCGTTAAGTGCCATTGAATAGGTAGCGAGCATATTGCCATGTTTCGGGAACTTATTATATATTGCTTATAAGATTTTGAAATAATTAAATATTATGTCATGAACTATATTTATAATTATCATAATGGCATTAGGTTCGCCTATTACACGGGACCTAACTTAATTTGCGAAACTTAGTTCTTAATTCACCTCTGCCCACGCCTTCGAAGATATAGGCGTGATTTCTGTATGTAGGTAGATATGTGTGTATCATAAAAGCTGGCAGCCATATCATTGGTAGTCGACAAAGCTTAATTTTAGGTAAGTTCATACGTATTACATAATATCAAACTTTGTTAAGTGAAAACATCGTAATGTAGCAGAAACAATGGTCCAGTCTAGGTAGGCTAACAACCGACTGAGTTATTGTTTGCATAACGCAGTCCCCTTCGGGAGAAGCCGGCCAAATGATTCTCAAATGGCTATTAAAACTTTATCTCGAAACATACAACTTGTAATAACTTCCATTGGGACTTTTATCGTCATTGAATTTGGTTTTATATATGTATCTATGGCCAATGGCTTTGGTAGAATTTTCTAATAGGTATAGTTACTCGAAAGATATTGGTGTATTTATATAAGTAAAAAAATTATTAAATATTTTTACACTCACACCCTATGATGAAAGCTCAATGTAAGAACCCTTGCACTTGTGTTATGGATACTAGACGATGGACATGTTTTTAATATCATAATTATTATGTTTAAAAATGTCGACAATATACCACATGAACATAATACACAACCATGACTCGGGAACAAATATTTGTGTTCATAACAAAATTTTCCCCCACCCGGATACGAACCCGGGACCTTTTGACCTAACCAGCGATCTGAGCATTCGACCAAGCCGGCCGTTGACATTATTATTAACTTTTATTCAGAAAATTGATGACGTTGTATGAATATTAAAGACGCCCATTTGCAATGACGTCACTGACGACTGATTCGTGGAAATACAGTTCAAACAGACGAGAATATTGACCGGCGATGACGTTTGTGTTTCTTTTATGCTACCTGGTATACATACCATAAAGTACTACATACCATACATACACATCGTCGGTCTAATATCAGAGCTCGTAACTCCTTTTGGTGAGTTTTACAGGAGCCAGTAAAAACTATTTTTTTTTACCAACGTTCCGCCAATTAGTTTAGGTCCCATGTAATAGGTGGCGAGCCTATTGCCATCTATCGGGCACATGAATCGCAGTATAATGCTAGGTGGCTTAACGTTGCTGCCCAAGACCTATTGCTGTCTTTACCTTTCGTCGCCAGTGCGACTAGGGAGATAGGGGTGGTGACAATTACTGTATTCGAGTCTGCCGTCACCACACGCCAAAACTGCGAGCAGTATGGACAATCACTCTACCCGTTCATCGATCTCTCGTCATGGTCCGTTCCGTCTCTTTTATATACACTCATTCATCACTAGCACCTTTACGGTGTGATGGATGATATGAATCTAAAGGGAGTGGGTGGCTTGATGACGTCTGACCGATATCAATGGAAGAGGAAACTTACTGCGCCGACCCCAGATAGACTGGGAACAGGGCAGGGAGAAAGGTCACCACACAGCATAATGTCGATCGAGTCATCAAGGTATAGTGTATATCATTCAACTACAGATTGTCTATTTGTGTTAAAAAATAACGCAAAGTTATAAAGATTTCGTTTTGTATCATTCTGTTTAGACCTATATTTATTTTATAATGAAAACGTAAAACTGAACAGTGACATCGTTACGGCAAAATTGAATGCCGGATCCTGAAACAGCTAAATCTATTTGAAGTGCCTGATGATCATTTGTAAAAATAAGACGTTCCTAATTCAATGAATTACATTTTAAGTGCTTATTAGTCTTGACGTTGTAACTCCGCTCGAGAGCTTTGATTACTGAAGTAAATATTAAATAATCATTGAAGATAATTATTTCCCCTTGATGTGGAGGAGGTAGCGGATGTACATTATGCCTGTAAGATGTTCCAGTACTAGTCTTCGGATGCGAGTACCTACTTCAAAGCATGAAAATGTGATTTCGTCCCCCCAAAATACATTCTATACCCGAGTCTAAGGGCGGTTTCAGATTAGCGTTTTTACGCGCGTATAAGCTCGTTTTTGGAAGCGCATTTAGGCGCGTATAGGCCTTTTGCCACACTCTCAACTCGTACGAGCGTTGATGCGCTTCTAAGCTCGTATAAGCGTGAGCTGCGAGATACACCTCCCCGCGCACGGCGGATAAGTAACGCAATTAGTAATGTTTCTTCGCCAGAATCCATGTTGATACTGACACGACACCACTAACGGTTCGAGCGAACACGCCGAAATATATGTTTACGCGCATCCGGTTTTTTAAGCGCGTAATGTAGCACGCGTGTAAGCGCGTATGCTGAAACGACCGTATTATTATATAATATTTACCTGCAGAAAAATACGCTAATCTGTAACCGCCCTAAGTTATGCCTATTACGACGTTACTACGTTAGCTTATAATTTCCATGTCGTATGGAAACTTAAGCAGATATACTTATTGCCTAATGTACCCCGCCCTTATATTTCATGAGCACTACACGGTTGAATTATTAAAAACCTTTGAAGTATTAAAATACATGTGCCAAGACCTTTTGCGAAACTAGCTACAAAATTAGATAAGTATCTTTAATGTACAGACAGTAGGTAAAGTGAAATGGTTTAGTGAAAAATATTGTGACAAGTTCGTTATTTTTTCATAGTAAAGATCTTTGGTCTTTTGTGTGCTTTTTGTCATCCCCATATCATAATTCATCCAATACTTACAAAATAATTTAATTTTCGGTCCTTATTTGACTATGTATCATTAACAAAGAAACATAGGTCAAAAAATATTGTTCTGACGCGGGAATCAAATCCGTTGCCACCGTAATCCTATACAAACAACATTAATGATTTAAATAATATCTATCAATTAAGATAAATTGAATAAAACTAATAAATAATTCCTATCCAAAGACATAATAAATAATTTTCTTGGTACACGTTTTATGGCTAAGTAACTATCAACGACAATAAAAAAACAGATGCCGTCGCGCCACTGCTAACCAGCTATCGAGCAAGCCGCCGAGTTATCCGAGCTTCGAATAAATAAAATAAGACAAAGCTCTTCTATCCAACACGGGGTGCCGTAGCATTTTATATTTTTGTTTTACATTAATCACTCCTTTCTATCCTAAAGAGTAGCCAGAAGAGTTTTAACATCCGTGTTAGCCAACTTATTTTTAGATCCCGTGTAATAGGGGCACGCCTATTGCCATTCACTGGAATCATCAGAAAATCGCAGAAATTTGCTAGATGGTGCACGAGGAAAACGCTGCTGCTCATTACTCGTTATATTATAACCCTCAGACGCCTTGTACGACAACCACGAGAGAGTGGGTAGTGACAATTGTAATATTCTTTGCAGCCTCCACACAGCACGACGTGTTTTAATTGACAACATTTCAAAAATTATAACCCCTCAAAATAAAAATACATGTAGGTATGTTTTAGTGGATTGCTGAATGCTGATATAAATATCATCGATAGATATCAAATTAATAATTATTATACAATTATGAATTAAATATTATAAATTTTAAATGATCCAATAGCGATAGCGTCTTCATATTTTTTGTGACAAAAAAGGCTCTAACAAAAATATAATACTATCCAAAATAAAACGTGTACCTACTTCCATTGTAACTCTTTATCTATCCCTGTAAATTTAATTGAATATTGACGTATTTCTTATTCAGAATTGTTATGGGTTATTTATTACACCACTTATCGCACGGAACCATAAAAACGCCTCTTAATCTGTCGTGGTTGAGCTCAGTTAGTTTTATTGCTAAACAATTTGTTTCGCAGTCTGCTTGGCGCATAGTTTTTTCAAAGCACTTGATTTTCTAAAGAAAGAATTAACTATAAATATGCCAGCGCGTATGAAAAACGCATCACATAAAATATACAAAACGCATTTTTATCAGAAGTTGTCAATAAGTAGATAGCTACTTTGTACAACGTTTGAGAAAAACGCGTTTAAATTAAAGTTTTTTCCAAGTATATTTTATGCCCGGAATTAAGCTAGTTATTGATGTGGAAATGGGATTAGGAATATATTTAAATGGTCTTTATAGAAAAGTTATAAGAGTGTGGTGACGGTAGAATACAATTGTCACCACCCCAAGTCTCTCCCGTGGGTGTCGTACAAGGCGACTAAGGATAAATCAGCGATGAGGAATGGGCAGCAGCGTTCCTCTTATACCACCTAGCAATAGTACTGCGACTTTTGTGCCCGATAAATGGCAATAGGCTCGCCACCTATTACATGGGACCTAACATAATTGGCAAAATGTGGGTGCTAGTTCACCTCTGCCTACCCCTTCGGGGATATAGGTGTGATTTATGTATGTATAGAGCTCGTTGTCCTTTTTTCAAATATGATATACTCAATTGTGCTAAAAATCGTACATAGTGCGTTCTTCGTAAGCGCGTCAGAATGCATCTCTGGAGAAAAAATTTCAACATCAATCTTCCCGCCCTCTAGACATTTATCGTGCTCACAATTTCAATGCTAATGGTAAATTTATCAAACCTGTCATTTCGTAATTAATACTGTTTTTACTCTAATGCCATTTTTATGTATTTGTTCTTCTAAGAGAATATAAGTTTTTGTTTGCGTAGAAAAGTTGGCATATCCAATAAAATAAGTAAATGGATATCGTTTAATATGATTCGTCAGTCCATGATTGTGAAGCTGTGAACTTTAGCACAAAAAGCGATTAGGTACATTTTCCACCGCGTAAACATAGTCAAATTTAATAATTTTTGGATGTTGTAAATCTATTCTAATATTATAAAGCTGAAGTTTGTTTGTTTGTTTGTTTGGTTGGTTAAACGCGCTAATCCCAGATCGTAATCTTTTTGTGTTGGATAATCCATTTATTGAGGAAAACTATAGGCCATAAAACAACCGACACTAACGAGAGCGAAGCCGCGGGCAACCACTAGTATAATATAAAATTATGTTCGTACGTTTTTATTTTTACGAAATATTGCTCAGGGTAAAAGATCAGGATAAGAGATCAAAAATAAAGATAATAAATAACTAAACTGAATTAATTAAAAAGAATAATGTACCTATATACAGACTTAGATGAGGATACACTGAATCTAAAATTATAAGAGTTTTAGGAGAGTGAAAACATTATAGCTCGAGACAAGTATTCAAAAAGACATACATACATACATAAATGACAATACATACACACATCCAAAAAGAAATGTAGGCAGATGTAGTATTCATTACTCGCGCCACGTATCGGCACTTCACAATTCTCATAAGTGACATATCGATTTTTGTTTTGTTGCAGTGTTAGCTTAGGTGATTCAAATGTGTGTGTTTTGTTTTGCATCACAATATAGCGGTCGCCTTCTACAAATTATCTCGCCTAAAGCACACCGTGAAAATGCGGCCGCGACGTAATTCACGGATATCTGTAGCGTTGAGTTGTCAAAATTGACTAAATCCTAATACGCGTTTACACCGTTTTAGCCTTGGAGGCGAGGGCTAGGCAGACGAGCGACATTCGAATAGATTAATTAAACCTTTGCCTAAGGAACCCAAAGGCAATAAATTTTATAGTCGAGGGTATTCGGGAAGAACCAAATAAGTGTCAAATATGTCATTATGAGAAAAATTATTGTAATTGGAACGAGGGTGTTAATTCACCTCTGCCTACGCCATAGAGAAAAGTAATATAGTGGGGAACTTTGGGGGTATAGGCGAGCATAGTAAAACTGCGTAGATAAAGGTTTTACAATTATACGGGCTACTACGCCATACACAGGGCTGACCAAACTAAGTATGCCTATGTATGCCAATAATCATTCAAGAGAGATCGCCCATCGACTTTAAAACGATACAACTCCAAAATTACACCTTAACATTGTAAAAGTATTCAATATAAAGCGGAATTACTTAATTAAAAAAAATCGTTTATGATTTGTCACATATATAGTCAAGAAGCGTATATATTAAGGATGCTTGGAAAGTTCTCTAAAAATAAATACATAGCTGTACTTGTCATCTCTCCAGCAAAGTATACTTTGTAGCCAAACCATTACCTGAACCAACAGCTGCCATCAAAACTCTTGCTCTAAAATGAGAGAGATATATATCAAAGAGTTAAAGTTTCTCACCGCCGTGTGGTGACGGCAGAGTAGAATACAATTGTCACCACCCCAAATCTCTCCCGTGTGTGTCGTACAAGGCGACTAAGGGCAGATACAGTGATGAGGAATGGGTAGCAGCGTTCCTCTTAAACACCCTAGCAATGTACTGCGACTTTTGTGCCCGATGGATGGCAATAGGCTCGCCACCTATTACATTGGACCTGATATGATTGGCGAAGCGTGGGTGCTAGTTCACCTCTGCCTACCCCTTCGGGGATGTAGGCGTGATTTATGTATGTATGTAAAGTTTCTCACGGTAGAAGCTATAAAAAAATATCACCGGCCTATTTGCCACGAAGAGCAAACGAACTGCATGTGTAAATTACTGTATTTGGTTTAATTATTAGATTTACCTAAAATTAAGCTATGTTAACTAAAAATAATTTATAGTCTAATTTAATAATCAATGAAAGATTGAACTGCCGCAGTAACTGCCGCACTCAGAGACGTCAATTAACGGTAATGAGTGTTTAATGTCAAAAATTACAACCCAAATCTATGATTGAAATTTTCGGAGATTAAGTACTCATTAAAGTTATTTGACGTCTCTGAGTGCGGCAGTATGATATCTTTCTTTAACTCATAACTTTAAGTAAAGGGATGAACAAATTTTGTTGTTTTTCTTACCCGTTTTTCTTAGAACAAGGCTCCAGATAGTTTACAAACGGATGGCAAAAGTGGAAAGGGAAGAAGAATCGTCCGGCTTAAAAATGTAAAGAGCTGGACAAATAATATAGAAGATAAAACTGGCAAAAGATATACAACATATTATGGCAAAAATGGTCGCTGACATCCGATAGGACATAGCAGACAAAGAAGAATATTTAAAACTGACGAGTTTTCAGATTTATTCTGGAAATCTCGTCCCAGAGAACTTTGTTTCATCCCAGGAGAGCTCGCGGAATCACAGTCGTCGAGTCGCGTGTTCACGCACTGCACTCGAGCGTCTATGTGTGCAATTTGTTCCCAGTAAATGTAAATCTCCGTTTTTATGCTGTCGTTACTTGCGTCACGTGTTTACCTACGCTCCGCTGTTTATGAGGCGTTCACGTTTCACAACCGGCGGGGCATCTAAAAGGGCCATTTTAAGCTATATCGCCGAAGCAATTCACCTCTGAATACATAGCCTTATTTTACGTTATCTAATTAATCTGATGAGAGCCATTTTTTTTTGTACATACATAATTATTAATCTGGCAAATGTCTACAGAGTAATATAAGCAGACGACAAGTGACTACTATTGTATGATTTGAAATGTGATTAGTAATGGACCATAAAACAAAATGCAGGTGCTGCCTTTTTAAACCGTCTGTTCTTACTTCATAGTTCACTTGATATGTATCTAGGGATGCTCCAATTTAGATTGTGCTTCTATTATTGAACCTGTGTTTCGTGGGTGTTGTAAGAGGTCGCTATGGGAATCTATCCTGTGCATTCGCGTCTTGAATACAAAAGAGATAAAACTCCAAATTGCATTTCTGCAACTATAAGTCTTACTGACATAGATTTAGATCACATAATGTTTTGTAGTATTTTTTTGAGATAAATCTCTCTTGTTTTATATAAGCGACATCTTCATAAAGACCCGATTAAGACTCGAAATAACAAAACGGTAGTGGAGAATTAATGGATTAAATTACGTTTGCGACATTTTCCCTAAAGTCAATATCAGAACTGCGCCATTGAACTCCGTATTCCTCAAATAGACACTTTAATATTATTATGCCAAATAAAATGCTCACTAAAAAAGCTAAGCGACGAATAATTCCCTTCCCCGAAGGGTACGTGAGTGTGATCTGTGTGATACAATCGAATAAGCAACCATGGTAACGGCTATTCAAAGTCTCACGTGAAAAGATATCTTATTAAAAAGGCGATGCCCTTTCGGGAATAGGTGTTGAGTTATTGCTTGATATTTTTCCGAAGTCGCGAGTCTATTCTAGTGCAGCTCGCTCGATCAATTAGGGTGAGGTTACACAGTGCCAGCTAACTTAGCCAGTAGACAGCTCTCGGTTTGTCTACTCGTACGAACTGTCGAATACAAAAACAATCGATCGCTAGTTCTTAAATTCGAATGAGACCGCTAGTTCATTCATACACCTTTATATATAAAATTTGTATTTTTTATCGTAAAAGAAAGTGCTCTTTTAATTTATTTATTCGAATGAACGAATGTGAAAGGTCAAGGTACATAGGTATGCAAACTAGTAGTAATGAAATTCGAATCGATTCTCGCTTTAATTCAAATTCGAATGACTTCTACAATCGAATAATTCTAATAATGTATTTCACAATCGCCCATCTTTATTTAGGGGTTTATACACAAAACTTCGATGCGTCGTCGCATCGTAAAAATCTACGGGCTCCCACGCCGCATCGCAAGAACTTGCGAATTGATTCGCATCGCGCATTCCTTCTGTTCCGTTCTTTTTTGTTTCTCCGCCTTGCCGCACCAGCTCGCATGGCAGCAATATAGTTCTGCGTTGCGAATTCGCATCGCGCCAATTCACAGTTTTGTTTGTGTACAAGCCCTTAGATGACGTCGCTGCATCTAACCTTAGCGCCGACAGATGCTATTCCAGATGCTGACGCGGCACTTTCTTTAAAAGCACATTTGCGAGATTGCAATGGGAGGAGCTTGCTAGAGGTGGCATAGTACGCTCGGCCTGCGATTGCGTAAACTAAGCATTGTTCGCTAAGGCCGGTCATTGGATGGATAACGAAAAAATTATTATCTCGATTTCCTCCGCGCTTCGCAAGGCACGTTGAGCCGTTGGTCCCGGTTGCAGTTGCAGTAGTTATACGAGGGCGGGTCAATAAGTCCGTGACTTTTGGAATAAAACAGATTTTTTGATAAATAAATCATTTTATTTTTCAACGTAGTCTCCCTTGAGCTCTATACACTTTGTCCAACGCTTCTCCAATTTTTTTATCCCTTCCAAAAAATATGATTTGTCGAGGTTCAAAAAATTCAAAAAGTCACGGACTTATTGACCCGCCTTCGTACACACCAACCCTCACTGGGACAGTGCGGTGGGTTATGGCCCATTCTTCCCATATTCTTCCACCAAGGCAAGGCTTGTACCCCAGCAGTAGGGACATTTAGGGCTGGTGAAAATCGCTCTGGCATATAATGAAATCTGCAGCGGCTGGAATCGAAGTTAGATTGCCGCGTTACAATCTCGTGGTGGAATGCCCAATTTAAATTATTATTGGCTTTTTAATGACCAATTAATGTTGTTTCGCATCAATGGCTTTATGTGAACATTGCTTATAGCGCTTTAATTTATGAAATTGACTGATTTAATGCCCAGTCTTAAAAGTCAAGTAAACAAGGAAGGGAAGGGGTAGACAGAGGTGGATATACACCCACGTTAAGCCAATATGTTAGGTCCCATATAATGGATGGCCTATTGCCGTCCATCGGGCATGTACCCATTGGGGTTTGTAAATAAAAATAGACTAATTTATTAAGTAGGTACTACTATCGAATTAAATTATTACTAATACTATTTGAAGAGTCCTACTAGTGGGCAAATTACTTCCGCTAAGAGAAATGCTGCTCCATTTTGTGTTACGCGACTCAAAACACTGTATAATAAACTTACGTATTCCACGGTTGCAGTACCTAAGTTTTCCAATTTTAATTTTCCCGTTCAAAAGGGAAAATATTGTACTTTTATGTTTTGCTTTTCTATTCTTGTTCAGCTCACTCGGTTTCGAGGGTTTCCTTTGCGAAGAAAATGTATTTATCATCTTATGCGACGTACTGAAGTCTTCCTAGGTGACTTATTTTCCTTTGAATATTCTTTTTCATTAGTGCGTCACACTGCGCAGTTGAAAATATTCATTTTATATGCTGGAACATTTTCCGTGCTTATTATTTCTTAATGAACTACTAATTTTGATAGATCTTTCTAAGTTGTACGGTCAAGGCACTTCCGACTACCGAAAATGATCAAATTTTTTCAACCGATTGCGAACCTAAACGTGTTTGTAGTAAAGCACAAATCGATTGAGAAAATTGTCTGTACATTTAGGTAAAGAAAAACTATAGAAGTTGCTATAGCCATTCATGGTATAGAGAGATAAAGTATATCAACAAATTATTATAACAGGCTCATCATCACAATTAACGTCCCCACTGCTGAGGCACACGCCTTCCCTACGGATGGAAGAATATAGGGAGATAGGGCCAAAACCCACCATGCTGAACTAGTGCGCATTGGTGGGTTTTAACACCAGCAGATGAAGACGGGACCAACGGCTTAACGTGCCTTCCTAAGCACGGAGGCACTCGAGATAGTAAATTGTCACCGATTCATTGTTTAATTTACGCAAAGAGGATTGCGAAGTGTCGATACGCGGCGCGAGTAATGCCAATTTTCCTTTTTAAATAATTGTCTCGAGCGATTACATTTTCACTCCCCTATAACTATAAAAAAAAAACATACGGGTACGCATTAAGTAACTTGGTTGTTGCTGATAGGACTTTTTCAAGTTCGCCTGTTAAGCTACGACCATCTCATCAAAATCTGTCATACATAAATAAATCACGCCTACATCCCCGAAGGGGTAGGCAGAGGTGAACTAGCACCCACGCTTCGCCAATTATGCTAGGTCCCATGTAGTAGGTGGCGAGCCTATTGCCATTTATCGGGCACAAAAGTCGCAGTACATTGCTAGGTGGTATAAGAGGATCGCTGCTGCCCATTCCTCATCACTGATTTATCCTTAGTCGCCTTGTACGACACCCGTGGGAGAGATTTGGGGTGGTGACAGTTCTATTCTACTCTGCCGTCACCACACGGCTTAATCTGTCGCTTAGTAATAATGTTAAAAGCATTATTGTATTCCGACAATTTGTGATAAGATTGCCAGCCGTTCTGTGGTTGAAGGTTCCAAATGATTATCGTCACTTGCCACCCTTAGATGAAGACCATGAGCCTCCCTTTGTCGAGCATAAAAATAAAGATTCGATCAAATTAAGCCACAACTGCATCATTTGCTTGTTTGATTCACGTACTCAGTCATATGAGAAACGTGACCGTTGGTGGTGCGGCGTTAATTTTTATTATGAATACGTAAGACGGTATTGTCTAATAACGTACCCTGGCAAAACTTAGGGTCCGGTCACACAGACCGGCCCGTAGAGGAGCGGAAATCACGTTTAAATAGGAATTTTGAATCGTTGTCATAAGGTTTATTTTTACATTTCAATTCTTTTGTTATTCTGAAAACTTGAGAACAAATCTTAGTGTGAAATATTAAGAGTAGGCGACCGGCTGACTCTGATGTCGTACTCTTTTGAGCTCAGGCATCGACCGGCTTCCAGTCAGTCTATTCCCCAAATACGAAAACGCTACTCAAACACGACTGCTTAAAAAGTTCGGTGGACAATACTTGTCAGAAGTTGTATGGAAAAACGTCAATTTTGACAATGCTTAAATGTTAAGTAGGACTCAAACTTTGAGGAGCGTTTCTGTATTCGGAGGTAAGTGAAACTGGGCAAGTAAGTACAATGCCAGAAACACATTTTTAAAACACGACGCGACCTGATGTAACGGGACGCGTGTTGAGTCGAATCAAATGTATTGGTTTTCACTAATTGACCAGATTCACACTGTGTCTACACGTGGAGTCGCGTCGTGTTTCAAAAATGTGTCGGCGTCCATAATATGTACTCGCCGGTCGGTGTGAATGGACACTTATACGATTCCGAGCATGCCCTTATTTGGATTTGGCTTAATTCGTTCAGTTGTATCTTATATTAGAACATTATTTCAACAACCCGATTTAATTAAGACTGTGACACAATCAACAATTTATGTGCTTAGTATATGTGCAGTATATGTGCTTAGGATATTATCAAGGCTTGTGAAAATCATCGATGCACCCGTAAACCACGTCCTTCAATGACGATTATAAAGTACGTACCTAGCTAAATCCCTTATTTCAACAACCCGATTTAATTAAGACTGTGACACAATCAACAATTAAAAGCCTATTGATGATTCCTCTGAGATGGTGTGGTCAAGTTTAATATTCATACCGAACCCGATTTAAATGTTATGTTTTCTTATATTTGCACGAGCACTACACATTTGAAATAAAACAATAGTTAACATGCCAAACAACGCGAGTCTGATCCGTAAAAGTTGTTTTATTTCAGATTTATATGTTTTGGAATTCTATTATGTTTAATTTTTTTTACGATTTAACACCACGAACACAACATGACACTTTGAAGGGAGCCTCACAGTAATATCTGTGATGGTTAACGGTGAAAGAAATTGGAAGGTCGCCTAGCGGATATTTCATAATCAAATTAATAATCTTAAAAAGGGTCAGGTCGAGAATACCAGAAACCCACGGGCATGCATGAAGACATTAATGAGATAGAATCAAGCGAAGTCAAAGTCAAAGTCAAAATTCATTTATTCATATCTGGTATGATCACAATACACTTATGAATCGTCAAGACGCTAGATACCGAAAACCCGTGTGTCCAAAAAAAAATAGTGGAAAAAAAATAGCGGAGTGCGCAGCATGCCTCAGTCTGTAATGATAGGTCTCCCAAACCCGCGCCCACGCCCCGATCCGCAACGAAGCGCCGACCCTGCCGCGTTCAATACCAAGATGGTACTATACGCATCAGGGCCCATCGCTCCGCTAGCAGAACGGCACGCAAGTAGGCTGTAGAGAAACCCACCATTGTCAACGAGTTATGACATTGCAGGTACATTGTAAATTATGCACCAAATACAATCCCACAACTCGCCAATCACATAAAGCGAAAGAAGTATGTAAAGATCGTAGCAAGTTGAAAGAAGCGACTCTGCCTACCCCTGTGGGAGAAAGGTGTGACATAATTATGTATGTTGAACGATAATAGACAATATATCATCGTTAATTTCGGGCCTGAACTAAGTAACAGTCTGATTACATAGGTTTGTAATATAGTTAGCTTAGCAGGTCAGCATATTGCGTGAAAGTGCCCATTGATCAATCAGAAGTTATGATCGATGTTATTACATTGCCAATGTTCTGGCTATTTATTCATTAAACTTACGCCGGTTAAGCTATTTTTAGGAATGACAGTTTATTATAATTATTTGGTTTGTATTTTGTGTCAATAAATGAAATAGTTTCCCTAATCAAATTATTTTGTTTTTATCGAAACAAATGTATCAGCCAGTTTTAAAATTCAATTTTGACGGCCGCCTTGGTCGAATGCTCAGATTGCTGGGTATTGGCCAAGAGGTCCCGGGTTCGAATCCTGGTAGAGGCAAACTTTGTGATGACCACAAATGTTTGTTTCCGAGTCATGGTTGTGTGTATATGTTTATGTAGTATATTTTCAACATTTATATACATAATTATATTAAAAATATGTCCGTCATCTAGTATCCACAAGTGCTTAGGCTACTTACTTTGGGCTAGATGATAGGTGTGAGTGTAAAAATATTTATTTATTTATTTATTTATAATTAAATAACAAGCAGTAGTAGTCCTTCGAACCGGGTCGTTTAATAGGTACTACTTATCGAAATTTATAGAAATTATCAGTTATGTAAGAAAACCTCTTAAGTCTAATTCACGAAAAAGTCCTCGTTTTCTCTTTTTCAAATATATGATAGCGAACTCCGTGACCTCAAAAATATTGATAAGCAACTTACTGCCGCACTCAGATACGTCAATTAACTTTAATGAGTACCTACCTACTTAATGTCAAAAATTTTCATTTAAATGTGGACCATTAGACCCGACAAGAATAGCAAATAATTTTTAATTGTTACTTTTTGATATTAAGTGCTACATACATACTTACATAAATCACGCCTATATCCCCGAAGGGGTAGGCATAGGTGAACTAGCACCCACGTTTCGCCAATTATGTTAGGTCCCATGTAATAGGTGGCGAGCCTATTGCCATTTATCGGGCACAAAAGTCGCAGTTTTCTACGCAAGAGCTAGGTGGTAAAAGAGGAACGCTGCTACTCATTCCTCATCATCGATTTATCCTTAGTCGCCTTGTACAACACCCACGGGAGAGATTGGGTGGTGACAATTGTATTCTACTCTGCCGTCACCACACGGCATTACGGTATCATTAAGTAACTCATTAAGGTTAATTGACCTCTTTGAGTGCGGCAGTTAGTCGCCTTGTACGAAGGTAGAGGTAAGGGTAGGACAATTGCAATCTGTTCTGACGTCACAGCACGGCAGTAGAGATTTAGCTCTTATACACACACGGTTTTTCAACAAGCGTGGCGTGGACAAGATGCCTTATGGTTTCCCGTAAAAGGTATAGCACACTGCGTTACAATAATCTCTGCAAGCTTTGGTAATTATTTTCATTATTACAGGCACTATTGTTGCTCTTTCGTTCATAATAACAGGGTGAGTATATTTTTCGCACACTCAAGTGACATGGAGTAATCTAACTCTCTCTTTGATACAAAGGAGCATACAAAGGACACACCCACCCACAAAGTGCGCTATAAAAGCTTCCCTTTGAAACCTGCACCCGTCGTTTCGATCAAATATTAAAAGGCTACGTCCTGCACGCCTCATACTGCCGCTTTGTCATGTGATTATCGTTGGTTTATTACGCTCTTATAGTACGTCACTATAGGTGTATATGTATGTGCTTAGGACATTATCAAGGCCTGTGAAAATCATCAATGCACCCGTAAACCACGTCGTTCAATGACGATTATAAAGTACGTACCTAGCTAAATCCCAGGGAAAAAAATAAAAAGAAATCAGAAACATTTAAAAAAAAGATTGTTCTCGTGCCCGTTATCTCCCTATATTCTTCTGTACACGGGCAAGCTATGTGCCTAAGCACGGAAGACATGAAATGGCTGGTGATGCTATAACGATGATATGACGATAATGATGATAAACAAGCAAACATAAATAAATGTTCATTGGACAAATTGCTAAGCCTCTTCTGCAGGTAACTGCAGGATGAAAAACCCATTATGTAGGTACGATTTTTAGCGGAATTGAGTTATATACTTATTTGAAATCAGGAAAACAAGCTCTATAACTTTCCTATAAAGGCCATTATAATATACTAAATATTCAAGTTTTTACATCAATAACTAGCTCAGCTCCGGTCATACAAATGTACTAAGAAAAAAAACTTTAAACGCGTATATCACAGAAGTTGTAGAAAGGTAGATAATGCGTTTTTCGTAAGCGCGGCATCGTTGGTAGTACACGAACGATCAAATATTACTTCAACATAATCCGTTTACTCGGATTCCTTCTCAAACCTTATTAATTGCCGGTGTTAGGGTGCTTTTCCACCTGAGCTGTGCGAGAATGCGTTGCGAGAGAATATAATCACTCTTAATATTTATTTATTTATTTATAAAATATGTATATACAATTACAATTAAGCTATAAAAAATAGTACATTTATCAATAAAATTTCCAGTAATAAATTCTACAGACAGTGTTAATTTGTATTTAAAAAAATCGAATGAAGAAATGAAATAAAACAAACACTGCTATACATGAAATGAATTAATTAATTTAATATAGAGTCACTCCGTTTCCCTAGGCATACAAAATTTATTTATTTATTTAAACTTCTTTGCACAAATAGGCATTCTCTACCAGTCAACCATAAAGCTGGGTACAGAGGCATTTAGTAGGTGGAAAATGGAGTGATTCTATTGGTTCTCCTCAAACACATTGCTCGCAACGCATCCTCGCACACCTCTCTGAAATGCAGCCGCATCCCCTTAACATGGACTAAAGTTAGTCATAGTTCAAAACTCATGCTGTCACTTTTAGGCTGGAGTTCACCAACCCAAACAGGTGATTATTATTTAACCGTCCGTTTTTGACATTTTATCTTATGGGAGAACTGTCAAACACTGACAGTAATTTTTTAATCAGTTGTTTTACGTTTTGGTGAACTCGATCCTTAGCATCAATTTTAAAGCTTTAGTCTACGTTTTATAATATAAGGGGGGTTTATTTCTCAATATTTTGATTAAGAGGGCGATTTTGGCTATAAGCTCCATTAATTGGTTATAATAACGATCGAAGCAGGCTTAATCGTCGGCTCTTCTTCTCTTTAAGTGGTCTTCTTTGCGTCAACAACGGGGCGCTGTTTCTAGGAGTGTCTTTAAAAGGGAACCTTCTTACACATAAAGTGTTTAGATCCTTAAGATCGAACGCTGAATTTTGTTGAGCGTAGCTACTTTTTCAAGGAAAATTGTGGACCATTTATTATTTATCATAACATCTATCAATTTATTAGTAATATCAAGGAGAAAATCCAAGGCGTGGGGTTTTCTAGCACACACTGACCCAGTTTAATAACAATACAGGTACTTTTACTACCCGCCCTGCAAATTAGAAATAATTCTAGCGAATTACAAGACCTGAATATTTTATTGCCATAACCTAGATAGGTGTCCGCTATGCCTATATAATGTTGGACAAATGATCGATACGTTCGGGTTAAACGCCAAACATCTAAATATGCGCGAATTCAATCCGTTAAAGGTTTTACTTAGGTATATCAAAATGGCAATAAGGCCTTTTTTTATTGATGATGGCCGTGTGGTGACGGCAGAGTAGAATATAATTGTCACCACCCCAAATCTCGCCCGTGGGTGTCGTACAAGGCGACTAAGGATAAATCAGTGATGAGGGATGGGCAGCAGCGTTCCTCTTATACCACCTAGCAATGTACTGCGACACTTTTGTGCCCGATATATGGCAATAGACTCGCCACCTATTACATGGGACCTAACATAATTGGCGAAATGTGGGTGCTAGTTCACCCCTGCCTACCCCTTCGGGGATATAGGCGTGATTTATGTATGTATGTATTTACTGATGATTAAATAATTTCTGGATGACATTAACAATACTAGTCCTAGCTGCCAGTCTAGGTGTGACGGCAGAGCAGAATACAATGGTCACTTCCCCATCTCTCCATCCTCCAATGAGTAATGGGCAGCAGCTTTCTTCTTCCTCTTATACTACTTAGCAATACACTGCCATTTTCGTACCCGTTACATAGGATCCCTGCCTATTACATGGGACCTAACGTAATAATACATTATGCATTTTGCCCACATGGCATGGGTAGGAAGAGATCACTTCTTTTTCTACTTGCTACGTTCTTTGGCGAACGTGGGTATTAATTCACCTCTGCCAACTCCTTAACCCTTCATTGCATTTTCCGTAAAGAACCCGATACACGCTTCGAGCGTGAAAAATAAGTTATCAAAGTATATAATTATGCTGTTTTTTTACAAAGGAACCCGCTTCTTCGCCATCCCTTCATAAACGGTGTTATTAGGAAAAAGTCAATTGTAATTTGAAGGCAGTTGGTTAAACGTTTTCAGTTTTTTGTAACGGAGCGAAACCAGGCCAACCTCGCACTGATGCGAGGCGTAATAACACATCATTGTCATTTAATAGACAAACATCAGTGCAGTTCTGTAATTTCGCTGCCACTTCTATCGAAGTTTCCGCGGTTAATCATGTGAAAATTGACGCTTAGTCCTTGCAAAATTAAATACTTCACCCATAAATACGAGGACGCGTCCTAGTTTTTAAAAATAGCTCTATTACAAATATTATAATATTAGAGGATGATTACAAAAAAAATATTTTATTAGAGAAGACTATGTCGCAGGAAATTCTAGAATCGTTACTTTCGAATTCGATATATTTTTATTCGTAATCGTTATATTCGACATCGTTATATTCTACCTTGTTATTATTTGAACACATTATATTGTAACTCGGTTTATTCGAGCTCGTTACGTTCGATCGGACTCTTATATACCTACCACCTTGCAATATACTGCGAATTATGTGTCCGATAGTTGGCAATAGGCTCGCCACCTGTTACACATAATTCACCTCTGTCTGCCCCATCGGGAATATAGCCGTGATGTATGTATGTACATACATACATAAGTCACGCCTATATCCCCGAAGGGGTAGGCAGAGGTGAATTATGTGTAACAGGTGGCGAGCCTATTGCCAACTATCGGGCACAAAAGTCGCAGTACATTGCTATTGCTAGGTGGTATTAGAGGAACGCTGCTGCCCATTCCTCATCATTGAGTTATCCTTAGTCGCCTTGTACGACACCCACGGGAGAGAATTGGGGTAGTGACAATTGTATTCTACTCTGCCGTCACCACACGGCTTTAAGTATGTTTGTTTAATTATATTAAACAATTAGGTGCAATTAGTGGCGGATCCGCTATCCAGCAGCACAGGATTCAATAACCATTATATTCTGTTGGATAATTATATTAGTCTCAGGTTTATTGGCTACAATTAGAAGTAGAGTGTAGTTTACTACCGCAGTTAGTGTTTAAGTGGACCAGATTCAATAATAACGTGTCGCAACATTAACTATTATATCTGAAGTGCGAGAGCAAGCAAATTAGAAATGAAATTATTTAGTAGGTGGGGAAAACCTTTTGCCATCTATCGGGCACGCTCAATGATAATGCGTCAACTAAGCAATGTTCGCTAAGGCCGGATGGGTGACCAAATTTATTAAATTATCTCGAGTTCCTGCGTGCCTCGGAAGACACGTAAAGCCGTTGGTCCCGGCTGCATCTACAGTCGTTGATACCCACTAACCCGCATTGGACCAGCGTGGCGGGTTATGATGGCCCAGTCTACCTATATATTATTATATACATAGGGAAGGCTCCTACCCCAGCAGTAGGAACATTAAAGGGCTGGTGATGGTGATGATTATGAAAGATCCGCCGAGGCTTACTCTGCCACTTGGCGGTATGTTGTCTCGGGATTTAGTGTGAGTTAGAGCGGAAGGAACATAATTTCTTTTCCCCGGGGAGATTTTGTCCACGTCCCGTGCTCCGGGAACTGTGTGTTGTGCTTGCTCCTAATTGGTCTTTAGTTACTAGTTCTGTTTGAACTGCCCCGAAAGTCGGAGGGCGCGCGTGTCGTTAAGGTGTCTAATGAATCGGGAGCTTAAGAGAAACACGAGCTAGGTGTTACCAGTTAATTGGGCAGAAGCAAAATATGTTTGGGATTATTATTGTTTGTTTAAATTTGCGGCTCATCGCGACTTTTGTCTTCGATGTTTTTTTTTTCTATTGAAATTAATACCTACACAAAATAGGAAATATTATGAGCTCTTGATCTGATTCCTTAATAAAATCATTATAATTTTTTATTTATATTTGAACATTACATGTATATTTGTTTATAGTGCACATTTTATTTATCAAATTTAATTATTTATAATCAAAATACAATGTCTAGAAACACAATTAATTACTAAAGACAATCTTAACCAAAAATAATCTTACACGAATTCCGTTTCTGATTCCGTACGTTTCAATGTTGCGTGTTTAACCATTCGTATTTCGTAGTCATTCAAAAATTCTGAACAATTTTTGAATGACTACGGTTCTTTACGTAGGCCTGCTACATCAGCGTAGAACTTCACTGCGCCGTAGCACACAAAAGCCTTCCTCGTAGTATTGAGAAAGCGATAGGTGTATTGAAAGGAAAGGCTTTGCTGACTACAACTTTCACCTATGTTACGGTGCGTGCGTAGCACATCAGTGTGCCTAGCAAAGTGGCAAACTGTACAATGTTTCTCAAGCATCAAGCAAGCGCTGTCTACGGTCAAATTACTTGAAGCAAGCTTAAATCTACGTGCTTGACGTCAAGCTGCTTGACCGTCTCGGAACCCCATTACATTGGACTTGGTTTTTTTCTCTCTAATACGTCAGTTTCATACATTTGTATACTATTCGTTCGAATATATTGGTAATTTATCTAGAGGGGCAGAAGAACAGAATTTGCCATAAATTATACTGAACTGTACCTCTAGCACGAATTTTTCCAAAATTCGTATAGTAATCGTATCGAGTGAGCACTCTAAAACCAAAACATTTTTTTTAATTGTAAATCGAAAATTATTAATACTTCTTTAGGTTATTATATGTATTAAATTAATATTAACATTGTAAACACATATTTAACATGTAATAAATTATTTTATTTAAAATAAAATCAACTTCAATAGCTGATAAAAATAATTCAATATTTCTTGGTAATAAATAAGTAAATAAATATTTGTTTGGTTTATGAACGCTTTCCGTGACTCACGTTTTTTGAACTTTTTGCCGTTAGGTTTCGAGAAGCGGAATCAGTAAGTTTTGTCACGTAAATGTTTATGGAGAGAAAAATAGCGTAAATTAAAAAAATATTATTAACTTAACGATATATATATTATTATTAATTTAACCCAAGAAATTATTAATAATTTTCTGATATAAGATTTCGAATTTTCACTTTGGTTTTAGAGTGCTTACTCGATACGGTTACTACACGAATGTTGGAAAAATTCGTGCTTGAGGCACTGATTCTGCATTGGATCAATTGTATTGCCAATAATAATAATAATAATTGTCTTCGGTAAGTACCTACCAGATTTACAATTCCAATGGCCGCGCCCCAGTTTCAATGGGTTTTTGAATCGCTAATGCGCTATGCGCGCCATCGAAATGTGATTCCATGCGTCATACGAGCATGCCATGAATGCAACTATTTCGATTCTATAGCTATTTGAAATACCATAGGAGGTAATGCCCTGAAATATCAATTAAGGAACACAATTGATTGGAGTACCTAATTCTGCCTACCCTGTCTCAAAATCAGATAATGCTACTACGGGTATTTTAAGAAGTCATAACGGCCGTATTAAGTAGGCAATCTAACTAAAACTTAACGAATTGTCTAGTCAGTATGGATAAAACTAACTAGACAATTAGTTTTTAAATTGTTTCAATTCGAATTCCTAACTTTCTTCAACGGAGGCAATTAATTATATTGCCCCGTCTGAGCGATAAAAAGTAGGGTGGTATCCATAGTCGAGTTCTTAAGTGCTTCGGAAGACATGTTAAGCCGTTGGTCCCGCTTCCACCTGCAATCGTTAATACGCACCATTCTGCAATGGGCCCACGTGGTGGGTTATGGCCCATTCTCCGTATATTCTTCCATCCATATGAACGCCTGTGCCCAGCAGTGGGGACGTTAAAGGCCTGGTGATAATGTTGAGGATAGGAAGAGAATTATGACACTGTTCTCAATTTTAGACAGATTTTGTTTCGGAATTAACACTTAAGCACAAAGCTGTGGTACGTCAATCTGTTGATCCGACCACCATTAGTTGCCGGTGGCTACTCTACTACGAACTAATCTTCGCTGTGCTTTGATGTATTGCGTCTCTTGTCCTTATGACATTTACACAGACGACAATCCCAGACAGGAGATTACATGCTTGATAATGGAAGACTGAAGCATGTTGCGCTAAACTAATCACTGCTGGAAACAGAGGAGGGATTAAGAAGGGGAACTTAGCAATGGCAATGTGCTCGCCGCCTATTATATGACACCTCATTTAATTAGTGGAAAGGCGGTGTTTCATTCACCTCCGCCTACCTCTTCGGTGATATAGGAGTGATTTATGTTTGTTTGTATATAAGGTAGATTAAATAGCAGCTAAATGCAACGATTATTACATCAAATCAAAGGCAAGATGAAACCAAACAAACTATACCTAGTCAAAATTGATATTTTACTATTCTTGGAAATTAAATATTACCAAGAAGGTTAATTATCGAGAAAACAATCAACTTCCTCAACTTTCAAATTAAAGTTTAGTTCAAGTGGGCATTATTTTTTAATAACGTCAAATTCATATTCGAAATCTAGTAAATTACATTGCATTACATTATTTCTTTTATGTTTAATGTTTGTTGTTTCTCTGTTGTGTCCCAATACATGTTTCTTTCTTTATTTCTAGTGTTGTAGATCTAAACCAAGTGGAGAGGTTAATTACATACATACATAAATCACGCTTATATCCCCGAAGGGGCAGGCAGAGGTGAACTAGCGCCCACGATTTTTTGACTAAGGTCAATTTGTTGACTTATAAGGATCATTTAACGTTATTTTGTAGATGGCATAACTAATAAGTTGTAAATAGTTTGTTAATGTTAATAATATATGTAAGATATATTAAAGATCACTAGGTTCGGTATATAGCCTTCATATATAATATAAATGCACGCAATTACCCCACATTTTATAATAGCTACGTTGAGAGAAAAACGTTAATGGACTAGAAACAGGAGGACCATCTGATGGAAACTGAATAAGATAGTCAAGCACTTTTTAATGAAACGAGCATTGAAAATGTATTTTGCACTTAATTGGAACCAATAATTAACTGACTTTTATAAAAAAATGTGCCTTCTAGCACTTTTTGTCAACGTCGCGTGCTATGGGGGAAGAAGATCAGATTTTTACTTAAATGATACTAAACTGATGAGGATTAATAAAGATTTTGGTGGTTAGAAAAATAATTTCGAAAAATTATGGTCTTGAGGCGGGATATTTTAATTTTTCTAACATTTATATAATGTTTAATTTAAAATCGAATAGAGGATTAATAAACTAATTCAGACGGTAATACTCACTTAAATGTAACCCATTTAAGTGTTAATGTTAGTTAATGGAAATTTATAAAAAAACCGGCTAAGTGCAACTCGGTTTCGTGCTCAGAGGGTTCTGTACCATTATCTATAAAAAACGGTAAAAAATCATGTCTGTCGTATTATTGCCGCCTTGAATATTCAATTTATTATACTGTGGGTGTTTGATTCACCTCTGCCTACCCTTCAGGGATATAGGCGTGATTTATGTATGTATGTACCTATGTATTAGTATTTGTTGTAAGGGCAACAGAAATTCTGCTTAACAACTTCTGAATTAAGATTTCTTACATTACTTTAAAAAACAAATCTACAACAAAAAATGAACCTATCAGTAACAGGCTCGCTTCCCTTTTTCTCTGCATCGCCCCTGGAACGACTTCGCGTCGAATATATCACTCCGAATACATACTCCGAATGCTATGTCAATACCACGTCGTCGTTGAATGTGAATTCCAAGGTTTCCTGTGCACGCCTAGAATATTCAGAACCGTGTGTGTGTGCGTGTGTGATTTTATGTTCATACTGCCGCACTCAAAGACGTCAATTAACTTTAATGAGTACTTAATGTTAAAAAAACTTCATAAAATCTAGACCATAGACCCGGCTGGATAGATTCTGAATTGCAGTTTTTGACATTAAGTACTCATTAACGTTAATTGTCGTCTCTGAGTGCGGCAGTTAGGCGCCTAGATTAAGCGAACTATACAACATCACAAATTCATATATCAGGAAGGATTGCTAGTTGATTGAAATTGCATATAAATAAACCGCTTTACCCAAAGAGGGTTGGTGTCAGGCAGGCGACCGGCTTTAGAACCTACGCCAAAACCTTGAGCAGTATGGATTAGAATGTTGACTTCCCGATCACTCTCCGTTCATCGGTCTCTCGACATAGTCCGTTCCGTCTCTTTTCTGTACATTCATTCATCACTAGCACCTTTCCGGTGTGATGGATAATACGAATCAAAAGGGGGTGCAAGGCTTGATGACGTCCGACCGATATGAATGGAAGAGCAAACATACTGCGCCGGCCTATGATATACTGCCCTATGGCAGGAAGAATGATTTACTCCCAACCATCTGAATAATGTATTCATTACTCGCTGAGCGTCGGTATCAACCTTGAGTTTAAACTTCCTATGATGCACGGAGTTGGTTGTCGATCTATTCTAAGATTCAAATTGCAGCCTTCTACGTTTAAATCAATAAACATCAATAAAGCAAGACACTCATTTGTATCATACATACATACATCAATCACGCCTATATATCCCAAAAGGAAAAGACAGAGGTGCACTAACCACCCATTTTTCGTTAGGTAATAGGAGGTGAGTCTATTGCCATCTGTCGGGCACACAAATGCTCAGTAGATAACAATACACAGTGATGTTTATCTTTAGTCGCCTTGTACTACACCTACGGAAGAGATAGTTTGATAAAATAGCTATTAATTGATTTCACCATCATCATCATCAACCCTTAAATGTCCCCACTGCTGGGCAACAAAGCCTTCCCTATTTTTGGTCTCCCATCAAATTTTCGGCTTTGGCGAGCATTGTTTAATTTACGCGATCGCTGAGCGGACGCGCTACGCCACTGCGCCAGCTCCTCCGCCTCAATTAATTAATTAGGTTATAATTTAAATTACATTGAGTTTTTGCTCTTGTCCTAGGTCACGGCCTGCCCGTGCTGTGCGCGCACCTGTTCCAGTCCTACGGGCTGATGAGCCACTTCAAGCTGGACGTGATGAAGACCTGGAAGCTGTTCAGCATCATCGAGGACGGGTACCACAGCTCGAACCCGTACCACAACTCGATCCACGCGGCGGACGTCACCCAGGCGATGCATTGCTTCTTGCAGCAGAAAGAGGTTGGTTTTAGCGATAATTATAGCTATATAGCTTTGGCAAGGATTAGACAGTCAATACATATCGCCATCCAATGTCGTGATACCGGTCTCAGTAATTATTGAATCTTAAAGCATTACAAAAAAATCCAGATTTTTGTTGCAAATTCCATTTACGTACACATCATAAACATCGCGAGTATCGCGATATTTATTAACTGTCTAATCCTTGCCTATCATAGCTATGATAATTATTATAAATATGACAGTATGATAATTCTAGCGATAATTTAGTTTTACAAATGCTATTACTTTCACATCTTTATCTTCTTCACCATCATCACCAGCCCTTAAAACTACGGTGATATCAAAAAGTCAAAATTGTAAAATGAACTTTCCATACATTTCGCTTTACTGACCGAACAATTTGTAACGGGGAAGAAGAATAAAATAAAAAAACTATGATCTCACCTCGGGCCATATAAAGATAACCTCAGATCGCGTATTTATCAAATTCTTGCGATCTGAGACATTCTTTGTTTTATCGCCTTATAATCTAGTAATAATAACACCATATTATTGATAGATATTATTCAGGGTGTGCGTTATTTCTGTTTGGTACGTGTTCTATATGAATATTTATCTTCAGTGGGAAATTCGACAAACGTTCCCGGAAAAACAAACATACCTACCTCGTTCAAAAGATACGTTGAAAATAAATACAAACATACCAAACACCTTATTCAAAAGATACGCTACAAATCCGACCAGCTAGCTCGCTTTTAACTCAAAAGCTTTATGTCTCTCGATCCTGGAACGTGCAAATATGGCTTCGTAATTGGCAGATCCGTCGCTGCGGCATTCTCTCAAACAGGGACGTGCGGTAATATTTATCGATAAAATGCAAGCTCGTCAATTTGCACGTGAAATATTCATCGGGAGAATTTTAGCTCGCGGGATCGGTATGAGCTCCAATGTTAACGCGGATAGGGAAAGCTTACTGGAATCTCGAAGCTACTGCATATTTGCAGTAAGCTTCCAAAAATACCGATGATTCCTATGCAATTTATTCAATGTTATGACGGATGTAATTAAGCATGTCAAATTAGGCAAGTTAATTGGAAAACTACAAATAATATGGCAGTAGGTATTATAAATTGGAAGCTGATAGAACATGAAGTAGGTGTACAGTCAACAGCACATCAGGTTTCTAAACGCTCATATATTTCCAATCAATTTTGAACTTTATAATAAGGACGTTAAGGTTGAAATTTTATTGGAGAAATTTGACAGATTGTAGGAACCCAATGTGCTGTCGACTGTACATAAAAAATTCTTCGACATTGTTGATAAGTGTATTTGGAGTACCAATACATTTCTGCGACGTTAAAGCAACTGCTCAATCTGTTTGTAATGACCGCAGGCGTTGAATTCCACACTCTGAGAGCCAAAGCATTTAAATGGACTTCAGGAATGTACTCGTCGATTTCAGCTGACTAATTACTTAGGTAATTGAGACATTGCCGGCGCTTGCTGGACTGTATCGCCTAGTGGATTGCACGGGGCAAATGAATATTGAAAACTATTAACACAGATTTGCAACCTGGAGAGTAAATACCAAGGGAAATGTGGGAATTTATCTGAGTTAGGACGTAGATGTGTTAGCTTAAAGCTATTATCGAAAAACGACCCGCACACTCACGTTTCCCATGTGTCGTGGTGTACCTATCACAGCGAACTTGTAAGTATGTAGCTTTGCCTCTACCCGTTTCTTTACTCAAGTAAGTATCGTGATTTATTTTCATTGTTTTGAATACAATTTGAGATGTGGCTACTTAGCATCCTTGCACTATTATTTGACATCTGGTCCGTGACTATGTTAAAAGCCTCTAAATGTAAAAAAAAGTCTTCAATCAGTGTCAAAGTGGTCATGAACAGTTTAAACCACCATCTTGTCATTGCATTTGACGAGTGGTGTGTTAAATAAAATCTTGCTTCGGAATGGTTACTTATCACGGAGAATGTGCTGATAACAGGCCCCTAGATTTGTTTGGGCAGTAAAGACACACACTCGATTGAGTTATATCTTTATTACTTGACAATCTTTATAGCCTTACTGGCGCAAGCTTCAAGCACGCATTTCGATATTTGGCTCGCCTATAGTAGGTACCATGGTGGTAAGAAAGCGAAATTTTACTGCCTATAGCGGCCTATAACCGCGAAGCTCAAATGGGATTGGGCGGGGCATGAATGCCGTTTGCATCCAGATCCTTGGGCAAACTAAGGTCACCACAGAATAGACACGTCAGGATGGTCAAAGGCGTCGAGGTCGACCAAGAAGATAAATTCGTTTATTAAAGCCAAAACATGAACAGTAACCATTTTCTCCATATAATAATAATCCAAAGATAACTTTCTAATTCCGTTTTCTCCGTTTTGTAATCAAACAGAAAATTATATGTAAAACCCAAACCAAGTTTATTGGATAGTCAATAAACTATATGCCAATCCCAGAAGATCCAGAAGTCTAGACGAACAAAACAAACAAACGATTTTGGCCTGACACTGGTTTCCCAATTTTCAACTCGGTCAGAATTTAAACAGTGATGTACCGATCACATCAGTCTCGGAACCATTCATTTCCTGGGGGCGTCACGTCCGTCACATACTCGATTAATAACTCTCCCGCGCCCATGCGGATCTATAGTGTTACTGATTAATTGGTTCAATGTTTGGTTTGCCAGTCCAAAGTTTGAGAGTGTTTTTAATTGACTTGTGCCGTAATGTAAATTTCAGTGGGTAAAGCCTCTTCAAGAGGCCCTCTCAAAGCGTATAAGGGCTTGAACGGACCATCGGGGATGGTCGAAGGTCTTCTCGAAATTTGTTTTATACTAGCTAAATCATTATCACTCCAGGGATATAAAATAATAAAGCCTACGACCTTCCAATTATACACAAGAAAATTAAAATAAGTCAAACCGTTTCGGAGGAGTTCCATAACAAACAACGTGTCACTAGATTTTTATTTTAGATAGCACTATCTACGATGAAAGGTAATATTTTTTCCTATATTAAAACAATAAAGAATTATCTCAAAATAAATAATATTGCAATTAGGCTTCTCGGTTCAATTGAAACCGGTAATGACACAATACATTCACATAATTCCACACGGAAATTGTGTTCTGCTAACGCGCACATAGCTGATACTATAAATGAGATAGACGTCGATATCTCCGCGCGTATCCATTAGGAATGCAGTGGAAAATTCTAACTGCCTCATTGCTATATTGCTATAGGTCTATTCTTTTGTTTCGATATCTATCTTTCTAAGGGAATATAATTGGGAAAAAAAACCTGCGAATATTTACATAAAATTCGGTTCATTTATAAATTATGCCCCAAAATTTTGTTAGGTTCTGTTCTCCTCAATTTTTAAGTGGGTGAAATATTGTTTAAAGTCGATAAAATGCCATTTTATGTGTTTTGGGTGATGATAAGTATTTTGTACCAATTATCAAAATCAAAAAACGAAAGACTCGTTACTAAACTAAAGACTAAAGATGTCGTCGTTTTTACCGACTCAAAATTTAGGAACAATTGAATGTTGGATATTTTTCTTCATCCAAATTTTTTTTGTTAATTAAACTAGGACATTAACTGCCGCACTCAGAGACGTCAATTAACTTTAATGAGTATTTAATGTCAAAAAATTGCATTCAAATCTAGACCATAGACCCGGCAAGAATAGCGACTAGTTTTGAATTGTCATTTTTTGACGTTAAGTACTCATTAACTTTATTTGACGTCTCTGAGTGCGGCAGTAAGGCCCTACGTAACGAGAAAACGCTCCGTCCCGTCCTGGACGGGGGCCTCTCTCGTACAAAAATCCCCGTGTGACATGTCACGGAGACAGGGACGGAGCTTTTTGTACCAGAGTGTTTTCCCATTACGTATGCTCAGGGCCTAAAAGAGTTGATCATAACTTATAGTCTTCAGTAGCTACTGCACATTTAGCAAATAAATATGCAGTAGCTGCCATATTGTCAAGGCGAACTAAAATTGTTGTTAAGTGTTTGAGGAGCCATTGTGTAAGTACGAGAAAAGTGCGGCAATTTTCAAGATAAACACCCAATCTTACATAATCAGTTCCAAGATTATAAATTGCTTCTCTTTGACGGAATATCTAATATCACTTAAGTTTTAAAGCCTTTGTTTGTACCAAGGCGGGCACAATGAAAATATTGTCAAGTCACGATATGCTTTAGTTTAGAAATCAAGTAACATCGTTATGCGGTTGGGAACTACGATATTTATAAACTACTAGTTTCTTTCGTTACTTCATTAGCGCTGTAATTTTTCATCTTCTTCTACGGCTGTCGTAACTAGCAATGCGTTTTTTGTTTTTAAATTTGAGTTCGCTAACTCCCGTACGTCTTATTTATCGTGTTTTGTTCTTACTATTCTGTCACAGAGGGCTGAAGCTAGGTAGTGTAGATAGCAGTGGCGTGGCGTGAAAAAACAAGTTAGGCAAGCCACAACTATATGAAGCCTCTTATGGTTTAAGCATTAACTTTTAACACCGCCTGCTAGGACACGGCTACAACTGTACAACGCCATCTAGTGACGAAGCGGAGAACTACGTTGCCACCTTTCCGTGCTTGTGCTTTGTTTTATACAGCCAGAAAGAGAGATCATTATACAAACAAAAGCCGTGTTAATAAGGGAAGGACGATTCAACCCGGTCCGGAGCGGCTTGCAGGAGCGGCGCACGACCGCGATATTGAGTGCAGTTCACAAAAGAAATTCCGCTTTTATGGCTATTGCAATAAGATCTAAAATATTTACTTTTGACGGAACTTGTTTTCGTGGGAGTTTATTACTAATGTGTGCGTGTGTCGTAGTGTATCGATGCATAAGCGCGTAGGCTGCCGAAATGCCGGCTTGATGCCGGCTTGTAGGCAAACTTTAGGTACTATTTCGCGTTGCGTGCGCCTGACAAGACTACGCTTGTCTGTGTGCGTGCAGGCGCTGTATAGCAGGCGCCCATAACTCGATATTTAGCGAGTTAGTTGAAGGAATCTAGAGAGCGGGAGCGAATTGTATGTACCTGTGTTGCATATTGTTTCGCGCGCGTTTAATACTGTTATGATAAGATTATATTGATGGATTTTTTTTATTTGCTTATAAAATGGTATTGTACTTGAATGATGGTAATGATTTTTTTATGCTCGCTCGTTTGGTACGGCTGTTGGGAATCGGGTTATATGGACGCTCCGCCACTGGTAGATAGGGTTGTGGCCTAAGTGGTTGTGATTGTATTTGATTAGCCTTTAAATCTTTCTGGCTGGAAGAGAGGCATCAGCAAACAGAAGCCTGTCCGATGACGACGTTTCAATTGTTAACATGTCTCAAGCGTGTAAAGTCTTACAAATTTGTAGCATTGTTAACGTAGCAAGGGCCTTGAAATGATCTCTTTATTCAAGACCTTTATCGATAACGAGAAATTTTGTTCAATCACCAAGCCAAACACAAACAAAAAACTTTTCCTAGCACTTCGAAATCGTTTGTTCTTTTAAAAAAATCTTGCAAGTAGTAAAACCAATTTACAAAAAAATAATACATGGTGGTAATTTTTTCGCAATCTTCGTTTTAGGTGCGTTAAACGGTATAACTCAACAGTTAAATTAATTTTCACTTCTCATGCTCTGAAAGTGCTTATTTGTGCAGGATATAGGCTGCACAAAATTGAATTTTGTGCTCTAGAGCATTAACGTATCTACTCATAAATGTGTATATATTAAGGTAAAGAAAATGAGCCATGCAGCCAAACACAATAAGAAATTCAGAGATAGAATTTTTTATTTGTTAATATAATTACTTAAATTTATTTGCCTAATGTGTTTTTTAAGACATAAAACATATTAACATTTTAATTCAAGTAAGTACGGTAGGTTATTAAATTAATTTAAGTTAATAATTATTTCTATATTAATTTAATACTTGGCTGTATAGGTCTGCAGCCCAATACTAATATAAATGGGAAAAACAATTTCCTTCAGTATTCAAAACTGTACTAATTTAGTTTGAATTTTAAGAAATGTTATGATGAAATACTGTGTTTCTAACTCGTCCACAAAACCATTTTTGTCCGAGACTTTTAGCAGCCCGAGCCGAAGGCGAGGGCTGATAGTAATGTCGAGGATTTTGTGCACTTGATGGAAAATTTACTATACCGTACGAGTTTAACGCTGCCGATTGAAGTGCTAATAGGTGGTTGGTAAACGTGTGTACATTAATCAGTTCTTATAGTAATAATTAGCATAATTATTTTTACAAATTCCTATAAAGTCTCTGACCATAAAAATATAATATCACATTGGTGTCTTATATTATGGTTCCTTTTTGATTAACCACGTCCATTATGCTTGAATAAAATAGTAACTTGTTAAGTTATTTCTTTAAACACAGAACTCCGGTATATACTTACTTTACAGAAGCACACATTCACAGTTGACAAAATTTAATATGTAAAAAGGCAAAGAGACATCTTTTCTAGGCATAAACTATTTATCCAACATCACTATCTCCCCCGGATTCACCTTGAGAAGCATGGATTTTTAAATTGTCATCCCAATCACTCTCTTAGTTCATTGGTCTCTCGACATGGTCCTTTTCTATACCTTCATTCATCAAAAGCACTTTCCCGTTGCTATACAGGGAAGCTCTTGGTTTTAATCTCACCTGATGGTTAAGACTAAGGACCTAAAATGGAAACGAGCTTCACCTGGAACTCTCAACCACACAGAGGCGCTGGCTGTCTTATCACAAATTGTGGTGACACAATAATGCTGTGTTAACATTATTATCATGGCGACAGATTTGATATGATAAAGAAGACTTCCTCCATTGGTTTTTCACCCTTTAAAGCCCAAAAACCAAACAACTTGATTGTGTCGTATTATGTAAGCCGATTTTAGTTGCTTCGGTCTACCCGTCTCTGTCACTCAATGAGAATTATAGTAAAGTGCGAGAGTGACGGGTAGACGGAAGCAAATGAAATCGGCTTACATAATATGGGGTCCGGTCTAATTAGTGAAGCCCGCCCCCGTTTTCTTTTATCACTCTTTATTCTGTAAACAAAAGGTGTCCTTTGAATTTTAAGATTTGCCAAAAGTGCTCGGCGAATCTTTAGGGTGCTTTCCACCAGCGCTGTGCCAGGATGCGTTGCGAGCAATGTGTTTGAGGAGAACCAACAGAATCACTGTATTTGAAAAAAGAGTGATTCTATTGGTTATTCTCAAACACATCCTCGGAGATAACAAGGCCGGTCATTGGATGGGTGACCAAAAAAGTATTATCTCAAGTCCCTCCGTGCTTCGAAAGGCACGTTAAACGTTGGTCCCGGCTGCATCTGTAGTCGTTAATACTACCTAACCCACACTGGGTCAGCATTGTGGGTATGGCCCATTCTCCCTATATTCGTCCATCCTTATGGAAGGCCTGTGCCCCAGCAGTGGGGACATTAAAGAGCTAGTGATGATGATGATGAAACACATCCATATACCAATAGAATCGCTGCATTTTCAAATACAGTGATAATATTCTCTTAATTCTCCTCAAACGCTTTTCTCGCAACGCATCCTCGCACAGCTCTTGTTGAAAAGCACCCTTAGAGGCTTAGGCGCTATTGTTGAATAGCGTTTTGTTTGTGAATTCATATTTCGACTTAATACTCTTGTGGCGGGCCGCCGAATACGTTTTCTATTAATGTTTTTGGTCCTCTGTAATGAGGTACTGCTCTGTGGAATACGTCAATAGTCTAACTGCCGCACTCAGAGACGTCAAATAACGTTAATGAGTACTTAATGTCAAAAAATGACAATTCAAAATTAGTCGCTATTTTTGCCGGGTCAATGGTCTAGATTTAAATGAGATTTTTTGACATTAAGTACTCACTAAACTTATTTGATGTCTTTGAGTGCGGCAGTTAAAAGTGATAGCAGTAGGCCTAGCTCGAGGTGAGGAAAAAATATCTCTCCACCACTTGAGAGTGTTTTGTCTCAGTATTTATTATGAGTAGGTAAGGACGAGAGGAAAACATTTTATTTTCCACCGAGGAGATTTTCTCCACGTTCCATGCTACGGGAGCTGTACAGGAAACTTAAGAGAAAGCAGATTCTTAGGTTAATACGGGTTATATTTCAAGAAGAAACGGAAACTTACAAATCAAAACGAATAGTACGGTTCATTTGACAATATTATGTCCTCCAAACAACTCAATCGTTAGATATTTCGGTTGTACTTCGAACTTCATTCTTCATCTGTGCCTGAAATATTTTCGTGGCGATCAGAATTTTAAGATATTTATAAGTTGAATTATTTTTGAGCTGGCTAGGAGCAGGAACATGATTATTGATGTGCCTGTTCTAGGGGCTTAGGAAATAGAATGGACGTCATTACGACGAGCACCAATGTTGGACGACAAAAACAAAGGACGATCGTCGTGGCAGATATGACTTCACACGAGTCATAAACGAGACGTTAAAGACCATTTGTTTTCGTGCAATGCAGCAATTTGTGTCAAATGTGACAGACCGTACAGTGTGACCAGGCAGTGTGACAGGCCATAAAATAAAATACATATATATTTTTTTCATTTTAATTTGAACATGACACAAAATGTAAAAAAATTGTCGTTAGTAAAAGTTCGAAAAGTAAACTTATACCTATACCACTCGGCATCAAGCCTATGTATTATTCGATTTTAATTTTAACATTATATAAATGTTAGAAAAATTAGTACAAATATTTTGGCCACCCGAGACACAAGACAATGTCTTGGGTGGCCGAGCGGTCAGGCACCTGCCCGGATAGCAGCGGACGCGGGTTCGATTCCCGCCTCAAGATCATAATTTTTCGAACGAACTATGACTAACTGCAACTTTCTTTGTAATACATACTTATATTATAACTTGATTACTGATTTAGAGTAGATACATAGCACCAAATTGAGTATGCTTTAAGGGAAGCCGGCGTACGGTACGCTGTGCATAAAGTCAATTCGAGACCAGTCCCATTACGAAGTCTGCCTGAGGTGCGGTTCGCACCAGTCAAAACTTAGATTGCATATACTCGCACCTACCTATGAACCGAGAGATGGCTTCACGAAACTTGTCATTGTGATGATCCTAGTCAAATTTGCAACTCCGAATTTTCTCAGACTTGCATGTTGTTTGTCTGTCTTGGGGATTTGGTGTCTTAATCATGTTTTGTGGAATTTCGCACAACTTGTAGATAAGTTTTGGGTGAATAGTTGTGCTCTTGTATTGTTTACTGCAGTTCTAGGTCTCCAGTGATAAGAGATGAACCAAAGAAGAAGTGATATTGTTGGAGATTGCCCGGTGTAGACCTATAAGCACCTTGGGACACTCGAATGGTAGTGGGCTAGTGATGAATAAAAAGGAAGTGAATGGATTACGTCTGAACGATACGAATGGAACGATTCATTCATGGAAACGAACCACTAATTCATTTGTAGATTTGGACGCGCCCCGCGGTGTGAGACGTTTTTTTTATACTTATTTTATTAACAGGTACAGGACCACTGAATTGTATATATATTTTCAAACAAATAAATATCTACTGTGCAATATTACGATTGAGACACGTCTCAAGTCTGGTAACTTGTGATAAACAAGAGTGATATGCCGTAAATAAATTGGTGTCTGATATTATAGTTCCTTTCTGCTTAATTGCGTCCAATGTCAGCGTCAAACGAGAAGTTTCGAGAATATTTTTATGGCGTTTCTCAAATTTAACAAGCGTGCTCCACCATTTTGAATCCGTGCACTCGTCCAAGTTTCAGATGGAACGCCGAGCACTCGGAGTTATTCGGTAAAAATGCAAATTTCAGTTGGAAACGAGATCTGAGTTGTTTGCCCGCAAACAAGTGATATCTGTCCGCTTCTCTGGTGTTTTAGACGGGATTTGTAAAAGGTTTTGCTGGAACTACTTAGTTCGTTCAAGGGTTTTACTGGCACTTAGACCAGTGTTTTATCCACAGAGCCCTAATCCGGAGGATCGTGATCGTGCTCGCTCCCCTCCCAAGTCTGTCGCTGCATAACGGAAAACGATTTACTTAAATCTGTTTCGATCGTGATGTTGCTCGCTCCCTCTCAAGTGTGTCTCTGTATAACGGAAATCGATTTAGTCAAATCTGTTTCGGATACAATTCAGAATACGTACGTACGTAATATTGCTGGGCTGAGAAATTGGGGTAGTGAAGGTGAGTGTTGGCATTGATGTTGTGAAACATTTGGGTCACTAGTCCCAAGCGCTGTCACTGTCCTTCCCCTCTGCCACTCTAATGAACCCGGCACTCGCACGGTTAACCATTGGCCTCAGAGTTTGCGTCTCTCTGTATTTGTCTATATCAAGACGCTAACTGAACATTGAAACATCAGGTAGATAGGCGGTTTTGACAACGCGGTTTCGATTCCCGCATCATGAGCATAATTTTTCGAAATTCTTTTTCTAACCACCAATATGTTTGTACTAATTTTTCTGACATTTATATAATGTTCAAATTATAATCGAATAGTAACTAGTAGTTATCAAAAACGCCCATCAATAATTATACCTAGTTATTAACTCACTATATAGTTTAGTTATGTACTTCCTAGATACCTAAAGAAGGTTGGTGTCAGGCAGCCTGCCTGCTGTAAAACTTAAGCCAAAACCTTGAGCAATATAGTTTGGGAAGTTGCCATCTCAATTACACTGTCCGGTCATCGGTCTCTTGACATGGTCATTTCCATCTTTTTTCTATAGATAATAATAATATTCATTCGTCACTATCACCTTTTACACTATTGATTTATAATTGGACGTAGTTAAGCAGAAAGGATCCAAACCAAAAAAATATTGCAACATTTTCTAATAAATGGGCATTTGTTTTATATCCTTCCGTATAGTGTTAATTATAAAAAAGTTGGGCCAGCTAGGTCAGTAGAATAATTAACGCTGTTCCTGCATTCTTTGATTTGTCATAAATACGAGTGATTTTCTCTAAATAAATTCGGATCTCATATTGTGGTTCCTTTTTGCTTAACTACATCTAAATGTTATTTACAGACAGATTTAAAATAAATATTGTTTAGTAGAAATTTTATTGAATATTTTTTATATATATTTCTTTAACTGTAAAATTACATTAACGTTGTTTGTTTCCCCAATAAATAACATTTATGAATGTATCTTTATATTTTGTTTGCTTCGTTTTCGAAACACCTCCCACGGGTCGAAAGCTGTAATAAATTCTTATTGATGCGTGTGATTATAACATAGTAGTACTAACCTTATGTTTTACAACGACATGTTTTACTTAAGCGGCGCAAGGCTGAGTACTTACGGAGCGACGAACGAATGCATAATGTGCAGTTGTAAACGGTGCCGTGTAAAGTACTACACTATTATTGAAGCGGGGTACTCTGTTTCACATCCAATCTGCCGCGCTTACGAAAAACGCATTATCTACCTTTTTACAACTTCTGAGAAACGCGTTAAAGTTTTTTTTCTTAGTACACTTCTATGTTCGGAATTACGCTAGCTATTGATATTAAAAAAGGGTATTGTCTCTATTGGAAAGTTATAGAGCTGTATTCCTGATTTGAAATAAGTATTAACTGAATTTCCCTAAAATTCGTACATAATGCGTTCTGCGTAAGCGCGGCGTTACTATAAAAGAAAAACTAACAATTTTGTTATGAAAATAAAGTTACTATATTATACCTACATACATAAATCGCGCTGATTGCATACCATTCATGACACCGGAAAGGTGCTAGTGATGAATGAATGCTTAGAAAAGAGACGCAAGGAACCATGTCGAGGGACCGATGGACGGAGAAATGATTGGTATGACAACATTCCAGTCCGTTCCGCTCAATGTTTTGACTTAGATTTTACAGCCAGCCGCCTACCTGACTGACACCAACCGTTATTGGGCATGAATTGGATTTGTTTTCATGATGAAAAATGTTTGCTTTTTGACTTCTTATTGGAATATGGAAAATAACACCAGAGTAGGAACCCGCTATGTTGGCAAAATAATGTTTGGTGTGAAGGGATGGATGATTCCGTAAAGGGGGTCACGACATTGACAGAGAAGTTAATGATACATTGATGAAGAATAGCGAGAGAGGAGTGGAAGAAGAAAAATGCTGTGTCAACCCCGCCTAGAGCGGGATAAGGACAGGAAGAAGAAGAGTAGGTACTGCTTTCCAGGCCCGCTAAAAGTCCCTTCCCCCTATCTAATGCCCAAAATAATAAAAAAAACAGACAACAAGCTCTTAATCGTTATCATGTGTCAGTTGTTTACCTACAATGTTTATTCCAACGCCCCGTACAAACAGACACAAATCACATTCTCTGCTAAATACAATTTTATATCAACACGTATCCCCTTTCGCCCGTGTAACTCTAACCATTGGCGTGGAAAGAACTATTTTCCAATACAGTTTCTTAATTGGGTGTCTGTAACTTCTTATAGAGCTCGTCTGTGTGTGAATTTACTATTTTTCGCTTTCATTCGACTTCTTATTATAAAGCAATATATTCGACACTGCACCGTTTATTGGGCTTATCTTACTTACACAAGAGTGCATACTTTCTTTTTTTATTGTTTCGAGTTTTATTTGTACATTATATAGATGTTAGAAAAGATATAAGAAATGAAAATTAAGCCAGTAAAAGTTCGAAAAATCATAGTTTTGATGCGGGAATTGAACACTCGCGTTCCGCAATCCATAAGCAAGCATTGATTGCGGAAACGATTCTTCCATTAAGACTAAAACTTTTCGAATGTTTCCCGACCATGGTGTGGCAAAACGAAATAGATTATGTTTGTTGGTGAATAAGACAGTATATTGTCACGACATTTGAACCAAATCAACTACATATTTAGTAGGTTTGGTTATGTGGCGATGTGGATGGATTGTGTGAGGTGTGATATGAAGGTGATGGATGTGAATGAGGAGATGACGAGTGACAGAAGAGAATGGAAAAAGAGGACATACTGCGCCGACCCCAAATAGGGTGGGATAATGGCAGGGGGATGATGACGGTTGTGTGGCGATATCTGCGTGGGCGCGTTCAGAAATAACAATGCTTGTGTGACGAATTAAAACAATGACTACGCGGTGTTATGGCTACCTAAATGAGTCAGCTTGTATGAAGTGGTGTTACGAAACTAAAACAACAGCTGTATGTTTTGTGGTTATATAAGCAAAACAATGAATATTGTGGTGTGGCCGCGAAAAGCAAGTTTGTTAATGTGATAAGGTTTCGCTGATGATAATGATTGATTATATTTAACACTGAATGTCTTTTAATTGGCTTTAATAATGTCTTTTGTTACAAGAAAAACTTGAATAATCGTGGTATGCCATCGATTAGGCATTGTACCATGTGAGGAGAAGTAAACGTTATATTATAATTATTATATCTTTACTAGCTGAACCTGCAAACGTTGTTTTGCCGTTATCACATAGGCCCTAGGAGTATAAAAAATGGCCTGACTTATTCTCAGACCTACCAAATAGGTATACTTACTACACAAAAAGATTCATAAAAATCGTTCAAGCCGTTTCGGAGGAGTTGAGTATAACAATCACTGTGACTCGTGTTTTATATCATCATCATCATCACCAGCCCTTTAATGTCCCCACCGCTGGGGCACGGGCCTTTCCTATGGATGGATGAATAAAGGGAGATTATGGGCCATAACCCACCACGCTGGCCCAGTAGGCTGGTTGGTGGGTGTTAACGACTGCAGTTGCAGTCAGAAAGCACGGAGGAACTCGAGATAATAAATTGTTGGTCACCCATCCAATGGCTGGCCTTAGCGACCGTTGCTTAGTTTACGCAATCGCAGGCCGCGCGTTTTGATATTGCGCTAATGAGCTCCTCCCAGATTTTTTAAATTTGAGTTATTGTTATGTACTATACCGAATTAACCGACCGTTTTTGTTTAGATTCGCGCCAACATGGAGCCGCTGGAAGTGCTGGCCTCGCTGCTGGCCGCCATCGCCCACGACATGGACCACCCTGGCGTCAACCAGCCGTTCCTGATCGCCACCTCCAACCATCTCGCAGCTCTCTACAATGTGAGTCAAATTTGAAACTTACCCGGCTCGTTTTAGAACACATTCTGGGTTGTGTAGCCAGTCGCCTTGTGGTTGAGGGTTCCAGGTGAAGCTGGATTCCATCTTCGTCCCTTTTAGTAGGTGATATGAAGGCCAAGAGCTTCCCAGTCTAACTTATGTATTTTGAAATGTACGCTCTCGGAGCAGTTTAATTACACCTCAAGCGACCACGTTGTCGATCAACTATGTCGTGCCTAGCCAAGTAGCAAAAGATACAACGTTTCTACCGAACGAATCTCAATTTTTGACAGCTACAATTTTGAAATGACGGTCGCCATGTTGTTTTCTTGTAATACGTCAGTTTAAACATTTTTATTCTATTCGTTCGAATAGATTGGTCTGGTCACTCGTCTAGGGGCGCTCAAAAGTACGCAAAAGCTGTTCAGAGAAGAGAGACCTGTGATTGCGGCGGACAGCTAGCATTGTGTGTATGGCGGAGTTGGCGCCGCGTCTCAGTCCACTTCAGTGTCCCCTTAACTAAAGCCGAGATGTGGACAAAATCTCTCTCCACCACTCGGCAGAGTTTTGTCTACAGAGGAAAATATTTGCAGCGAAAGGAAAATGCTTTCTTTTCCCCGAGGAGATTTTCCCCACGTCCCGTGGTGGCAGGTGTCTTCGAGAACTTTGTAATCAATTCAAAATAGTTGGACCCCATTGCAATAGTTCGGTGTCAGTCGCGGTCTCGGTTGGACGCTAACAACTAATAGCGAACTGTGGAAACTTATGTCTGACGCGCGATGTCAGATGAGCATTTGTAACAAGAGTCGTTCACAGAAAACATGGGCTTGTGTTTAGGAAATTGTTACATGAGGAATTTTGTTACAAATAGGTGATTTACAAATATACCCGCAACAAATAAAATAAATAGTGTTTCTAAATACGATAGTTAATTTGTGTTTATAAACATGGAATAAAATGTCTATTTATCATCTTAACTCTAAAATAATTAAGTATTCGTAAAAATATTCAATGTCCATAGACAAATTCAATAAGAATAAACTTTGGAGTGTGTGACGCGTTTCAATGGTGACAGTCAGAATTTTTTCATTAATTCAAAAATTGTTTAAGATTGGATTTTGTGCAATTTTGAAGCTGGATCTGTGTTGACGTTCAATTATGAGGAATAATTGAAAATAAGCCTCGTGATGTTTCTGTTGTTGAGAATTTTATAGGGGTGTCACCACCTGATCAGTCGCCATCATGAACTCTGTTACCATTAAATTCGCGCCAAGCACTCCCTATATGCGTTAAAATGTGTGACATCCCACTTTTAACGTAAAATTAATTTCATTTTTATTCATTTCACACACATGAATACAGACTAAATATACTAAAGACATGGCTGTGTGGGCTAGACCCTATGCTTCCCTAAAAATATAGGGAGAATTGAACAAAAAAAAAAGAATTAAAAAATATACGATTACGCACTAGTACGTAATATATTATGCACGAGTGCATAATATGCTGCATTATGGACCTTAAAACGGTGTAATAAGAGTCAATTTACGAGCAATTGTGTTGAAAAATATTTTATATGTATAATCCACTGCGCTGCCGAGCTTCTCACCATCCAATACCTACCACCCAATAAAATTCAATAGACACAGATGTGCTTTTAAAAGATTCAATAGGTATACTGTTTGTCTACTAGATTGCAGTTCAAGTTTGCTTTGTAAATAGCCCTTCGGAGCAGGATTCCTTTCACACTGTAAACGGGAGAGAGCTAGGACTCTTATCGTAATTCAAATAAAATAGTATTGAAGACTCTAGTTTCTATTTTTAATTCAAAACAGCAGAAATGATTTATTTCTTATTTTATTCGTGGATAAGGAGACTTGATTTAAGTATGTTATGTGTATAATTTTTGATTCATCACGTTTATATTTTTACCAATACAATATATTACGTAACAGAAATAACGCAGAATCTGAACACTACCCATGGTAATTTAGTTTATATAAAGCTATGGTGATATTTTGTATTCACAATTGTCGAATTTTCTTTGCATTTTGCTTTGCTGACCGAAAAATGTGTGAGGGAGAACACGAAAACACTTGGCATGGGTAGTATTCAGGGTCTGCGTTATTTCTGTCACATGCTGTATATTTCCTCGTGTGTGTAGCATTTAAGACAGTCTGATTTCCAAATCTTCGCTGGTCACGTCCTCCCCCGGTGAACAATACCCAATTTTATTGCATAGGAATTAAAGCTGCAACTTGATATTTCCCAATGCGAGCTCCGAATGAAAGGGAATCGCTGAGACATAACAATATACGCACCTGACGCAAATTAAGCGCCACCGTGCCGCATAACGTAAGCTTTTTATCATAAATTTACACGGCACATATGGAATCTATAAATATTAGGGGTTTAAGTATCAAATTGCCGTTTTGTATGGAGAATTTAGCGAAAATTAATTTTTCCATACAAACATATTTGCGATTTTTTAAGGAACCACAAATCTAAATTTTATATAATTTTGTGGGTATATTTAGACAACATTAAGCTATAGGATACCTAGGATACCTAGAGAATTTTTTTTATAACGGAGACGGACTGATGTCCGTGTCCGTGGATCTAAGTGGTACTTAGGACCAGCTGTTCTTGAAGAATTATTGGTAGTGAAAGAAATAAAAATAATATAAAATTTTATACATAAATATAAGTCCTTGAAATGAAGTAAAAAATAAATAAATAAATAATGGACATAACTATTGTTTTAAAGGAATTATACACTACTACTAAATAATAGTTAGTGCCGTGTGGTGACGGCAGAGTAGAATACAATTGTCACCACCCCAAATCTCTCCCGTGGGTGTCGTACAAGGCGACTAAGTATATATGAGTGATGAGGAGTGGGCAGCAGCGTTCCTCTTATACCTACCTCCTAGCAATGTACAGCGACTTTTGTGCCTGATAAATGGCAATAGGCTCGCCACCTATTACATGGGCATGGCAATTTCATACTTTAACCCCTATTATTACATCACCAGAGAGCTCGTCGACTATGTAGAATATTCACAGTTCCGGGCGTTCATCCCGCGCGTTATCTGATTTAGTAATTACATACATACGTAAATCACGCCTATATCCCCGAAGGTAGGCAGAGCTGAATGAATCAACAACTTTCGCTAGTTAAGTTAGGTCCCATGTGGCCCTAGGTGGTGAGCCTATTGCCATCTATCGGTCAGGTAAATCGCAGTATATTGCTAGGTGTTAAAAGAGCAATCGCCGTCGCTTATTGCACTAACACCATTTTTGATCAATAAACATCACTCTGACACAATATTAATTTAATGAAAAAAATTACGAGTTCTAATAATAATTTAGGGCGAGATAAGAAAAATCCACTTTATGGTCACGTGTGACATAAAACATATTATTATTATGTATTTGTGTCAACTACAAAAGAAACTCCGCTAAGCGAAAGGAGTCTTGTAGCCAATAAATGTTTTCTAATAAAGAAAATAAATTCTTGTCCTAGGCAACATTCATGAGGACAGTTACGACAGCCAGCCATGGCCACAGTTTATAATAAAGTGTCCACCTTTGTGATCTAATAGACCGACCTGTCTGCTTTTGCCGAGCGAACATAGCTCTAAATGCAACGCAATCGAGTCGCATTTTACTCGTCGGTCTCAAAGTGTACGGTAAGCATCTTAAGTTACTGAACACTTTAATGCCGTGTCATGCCAACGATAGCGTTTGTGCAGTATTATATGTATTATTATGTCCTCATGGGCAAATAAGGGGCTATCTCTGCAATAGTAACTTTTGCGGAATTTAATGTAAATATTATCTTTATTTTTGAGAACGGAAGTTGCACAAGTATCCTTTTTATTTTTCGCGTCACAACGAGGAAAAGTCTTTCTGCCATTCTTCAGTAGTTGTGGCGTCGTTTGGCGCTTACGTCTGTTTAGACTTACCGGAATTTTGATCGTGATGTTTTGTATGAAAACGATGGAGTTCAAAAATAATATGGGTGTCTTCATTTTCGGTCTTATTTCATAAAACATGTTGTTGTTATGTTGAAAAATGAAATGTGGTCAATTGGGCGAGCTACGTCGGACACATTTCCAACAAGAGAGTTTCTTATTCTAGGAAATTGACATGTCGCCGTAGACGGCGCGATCTCTGGGGCATTTTAAAGAAAACTATTCTCCGATATAGAAAAGGTATTCCAGGAATTGTAATGGAATAACGCTGCGGGTTTTCTCTGAAACGGCCAATTGTTGCAAAAACTTTGAGCTGTAGACTTAATATGTAGTTACAAGCGTTCTACTAAATACATTGTTTGAAGACAAAGGGCTTCAATAAGTGATGACGTATGGTACTGAAACGTGGCCGCTTACAATGGGTCTCATAAGAAGGCTCAAAGTCACTCAAAGGGCAATGGAGAGGGCTATGTTCGGTGTTCCCCTGCCTCATCATATTAGAAATGATGAGATCGGTAGGAGAACTAAGGTTACTGACATAGCCCGAAGAATTGCAGACTGAAAGGTCTGCAATTCTTGAAATTCTGCATTCTGTGGCAGTGGGGAGGGCACATTGATCTATTACTCACACAAGCTGCCTAATAATAATACTACTTCGTTCGGATGTGGAGAGGCTGGTAATCTGTCATACAGGATCTCATAGTACAGACGCCAGTCTCTCACATAGACTTCATAAACTGTTGTATTTAGATAGACACTATGTAATTGCTGTAATTTCTGTAATTCTGTGTGAGAGAAAATAATAAAGAAAATTATTATTATTATTATTCCATTTTTATTACATTTAAAATACATACAAAATCATATTGCTAAACATTACATTTTTACAATATAAAACATTAAAAAATATAACATTTAAAAATACAAAAATGCAGTTCCGCATCGGTTATTATTATTATTATTGTTAGGAGGGCTTGGCACACGCGATGATGGTATCGATGATGGTAGAGATGTAAGTGTTCACACGATCAAGAAACAATTGCTAGTGATTGTGTTTTCGATGCGTTTTGGTGGCGGGGAAGGGTTCGCTACCCGCGAATGCAAAAGCTCCGATTTTTTAAAAGTATACTTTTTAGAATTTGGCTGTTTTTGTGGCTACCTTAAATTTATGAAACTTTGATACGGCAATATGAATGATAGTCCCGGTGTTCCGTCCGACATGTAGTCTCCTTCCATACGATACCACCCGCTATAGGGGTAGGCTAGACGATACCCGATCTGACGTCAGGAGGCATAATATTGGGTAGGAAATGGGTCAAGTCGCCTTTCACTCAAATCGCGCAGTCCCCTAGCCGTGGCAAGTTTGCACGCAACAGGAAAATATCGCTACAAAAATAAAGTGCCTTTTCACACACCCCCGAAAATTTCTCAGCCTTCGAAAACAATGGATAAAAAGCTTCCGAAAAAACCAAGCATATAGCTACTTAAGAGCTTGTACACACAACTGCGAATTGGCGCGATGCGAATTCGCAACGCAGGAAACTACTATTCTGGCAGAACCGAAAGTGCAAGATTTAAGAAAATATAGTTACAATATGAGCTTAGTTTTTTTTTGTTCTTTTTATCAGAAAAACCCGTATAACTGCAGGAGCTTTATCCACGACTAGTGGTCGTCCGCGGCTTCTCTCGTATTAATGTCGGTTATTATACAATCATAGCCTTCCTCGATAAATGGGCTATTCAATTCAACACAAAAAAATCAATTCATTTTGAATCAGTAGTTCCTGAGATAAGTGGGATTACAGCACGGAGGAACTCGAGATAGTAAATTTTAGGTCACCCATCGAATGACTGGCTTTAGCGGACGTTGCTTAGTTTCTGAATCGCAGGCTCAGCGCGTTAGTCCACTGGGCCATGGACATCCTTACCGACATACTAACTTACAAAACCGGAACAGGAACTTGTAGTCTAGAAGCAGTTTCCGGAAATATTTTCCAGCTGGGTATTGGCGGCAGCGCGGTATATTTATTATAGCCATATATTTTCTAAATCCATGACGCGGGTCCGCGTGTCAGTTGAATCTTTTAGCACGCTCCGAATATAAAATGCGGACCGAGTTTCGACAATAGTTTGGGTAGACGCAAAACATATTGTGCAAAAATCTTGACGAAGATTAGTATGTGTTTATTCATACCTACTACATACATACTCTGTGCTTCGGAAGGCACGTTAAGCCGTTGATCCCGGCTCCATCTACAGTCGTTAATACTCACCAACCCACACTGGGCCAACGCGGTGGGTTATGGCTCATTCTCCCGATATTCTCCATCCATAGGCAAGGCCTGTGCCCTTGCAGTGAAGATGTTAAAACGCTGGTGATGATGATATATATATGCATAAATCACGCCTATTTATCCCCGAAGGGGTAGGGGTAGGCGTAAGTTCATTAACAACCACGTTTCGCCAATTATGTTGGTTACTATGTAATAGCGAGCCTATTGCCATCTAACGGGCACGCAAATCGCAGTATATTGCTAAAGCTGATGACGACCTGATGATGAACGATGCTGTCCATTACTCATCTCTGTCTTTACCCTTAGTCGCCTTGTACAATACCGCAGGAGAGATGGCGTGTAATCACTAATCCTATATCCCGGAAGGGGTAGGCAGCGGCGAACTAAAACACCCACTCTAAGATAAACACTCCAACAATAAACACTCTAAACTCCACTTATTACAAGTAATACAATATCATTGAGGTTCACGACGTGTTGATGTCGGTACGGCGAAATGAAATATTGGATTCCGGTTTCTCATTAACACCTACTAATTGGAACTCCTCAAAATCTTGTACGTTTTCTTGTTGGTTCCTAACAAGTGACGTCATGTAGGGAGGTGAGGGAGGGTGGGGAGCTCGCAAGCGCAGTGGCACAGCGCGCTTGGCCTGCGATTGCGTATGGATTATCATTGGATGGGTGACCAAAAATTTATTATCTCGAGCTCCTCCGTGCTTCGGAAGGCACGTTAAGCCGTTGGGCCCGGCTGCATCAGCAGTCGTTAGTACCCACCAACCCGCACTGGATCAGCGTGGTGGGTTATGGCCCAATCTCCCTATATTCTTCCATCCATAGGGAAGGCTCGTGCCCCAGCAGTGGGGACATTAAAGAGCTGGTGATTATGATGATGATGATGACGTCATGTAAGTAAGTTAGTAGCTGCTGCTGCCGCACTCAGAGACGACAATTAATTTAATGAGTGCTTAATGTAAAAAAAAATCACCTAAATCTAGCCCATAGACCCGGCAAGTATAGCAACTAGTTTTGAATTGTCATTTTTTGACACTAAGTACTCGTACTCGCGTGGTGACGGCAGAGTAGAATACAATTGTCACCACCCCAAATCTCTCCCGTGGGTGTCGTACAAGGCGACTAAGGATAAATCAATGATGAGGAATGGGCAGCAGCGTTCCTCTTATACCACCTACCAATAGTAATGCACTGCGACTTTTGTGCCCGATAAATGGCAATAGGCTCGCCCCCTATTACATGGGACCTAACATAATTGGCAAAACGTGGGTGCTAGTTCACCTCTGCCTACCCCTTCGGGGATATAGGCGTGATTTATGTATGTATGTAAGTACTCATTAACGTTAATTGACATCTCTGAGTGCGGCAGTATGAGTCAGTTCTCTGAAGCTGTACTTGACGCTGCAGTAATGTTGTGTTTTTAATGAAATATAACGCGACAGAGGGAAGCCTATGAACTCATTTGTTTTTACCCTCAAACAATCAATGGCCTTACGAATTTAGAAATAAGGCTCAATTCACACTGCGGCGGAACGGACTGGAAACGAGTGTTTTTAACTAAATAGTACACAGTATTATGACATTAATACAAACACGCTAAGGCAGAAATTAGATAATATCCAATAAGTCGCGCGTCTTCCGGGTAACTATCGCGTCTTCTGCCGCAAGACGCGTGACTTTTAAACCCACCGGAATGAGGTTCCGGGTTTGATCCCCAGGGTAGTACAAATTTGTGCTCGGTGTGGTTGGTGGTTACGGGTACGACTTTTTTCAAGTCCGCCACTACAATACCATCTTATTAAAATCTCGCCGTAACAATAATGTTAACAGCATTGTTGTGCTTCGACAATTGTGATAGCCGGCTCCTCTGTGGTTGAGGGTTCCAGGTGAAGCGATCGATCCATCTTCGACCCTTATTGTCACTTCATCTGGTGAGATGAACGCCAAGAGAATCCCTGACTAAAAAGACTAAATAATGATGTTTCCTCACCAGAACACCTCTGTCCTGGAGAATCATCACTGGCGCGCAGCCATCAGCTGCATCATGGAGAGCGGCTTCCTGGATGATATGAAAGAGGAACGCCCCTTCTTGGAGCGTCAGATCAGCTCGCTCATCTTGGCCACCGATATTACCAAGCAGCAGGACTATCTGACTCGTTTCAAGGTAAGACTTTGAAGGAAGGTAAGTTGTTTTAGGGATACACTCTTTTTACAATGTTTTGTAACCAAAATTTTCTTTGTAAGTAATTATTTTTCTAACGCTTAGGTACCTAAATAACCTTCAAGTAAAAAATAAAAAATAATTATTAAAATAATAAACCAAACCCAAGCTTGGCCAAATGCACGGTATTTATATAAATACCTGGATCTTTGGATATTAGAAATGTATTTCTGCATTTCGAGGGTATTCGTTGGCTTATTACAATTTAAAAAAAAAAATTTTATGCACTTAACCTACGTAATATATTATGTAATAGAGATGGTTTTTCGGGACACTCTTTTAGGATATTTCTAGTAACTATGATATTCTACTGCACATTTCCAATAAACTCAGAAATATACTTTTACCATAATAGGCCTACCAACACTTACTCTACCGTCTTAGAGAAACTGTATTGTAAAAACAATAAAATAGAATTTGAATCTGATAAAATATTACCTACCGTTGTTGTTAGTTCTAAAGTAATTAGACTTATAAAAGCTACAATTTAAATTTGGTTTACCACCCCCGCCTCTCCCGCCGGTGTTGTGACGACTGCGGACATGAGTCAGTAACATTTATGATACAAACCTCTTCAATACAGCGATAAAAGCGTCTGTGGAAGGCAATAGATTCGCAGTAAACTACATAAACTAGAAATATGGAGGTGAATACTCCCCTGTTTACCCCTAGGGCCATATACAGGAGTGTCTTTGTGCTTGTCTTAATTGTATTGGAATTGAATTGCTTATTCCTTATGAATTGGACTCTTGAAAGGTTTAGAAGCCCTGAGAAGTACAAATAGATCAAAGCTTTGTAAATCCACCCAATATTTTCGATACAGTTGCTAAAATGTCAGGCATGCCTGTGAGTATTAACGACTGCAGATGCAGCCGGGGCCAACGGCTTAACGTGCCTTCCGAAGCACGTAGGAACTCGAGATAATAAATTTTAGGTCACCCATCCAATGACCGGCCTTAGCGAACACTGCTTCGTTTACGCAATCGCAGGCCAAGCGCACTAAGTGTTATGAGCCATGGTTCTCCTAAAAAACATTCCTCGCAACGTCGCAACGCATCCTTGCATATCTCTAGTGGAAAGGCAGCCTAAGAATTGCTTTCGTTATAGGCGAGCCAGTGGGCGTAACGATGTTAGCCTACATGTGTTTGGCGAGCTGGACGAGATCGAAACAGTACACACATTAGACGGTGTTTCTTGTGCCCTCAGTACCAACTGAATAGACCATAAATTCGGTCGCTTTCCGATCGAATTCTGAGAAGTTAGAGGGCTGTTGTTGGAAGAAAGTCTTAATTTTTTTCCAAGAAAGTCTTTTCCGATATCAGATTTTTCATTTGCCGCCGTGTGGTGACGGCAGAGTAGAATACAATTGTCACCACCCCAAATCTCTCCCGTGGGTGTCGTACAAGGTGACTAAGGATAAATTAGTAATGAGGAATGGGCAGCAGCGTTCCACTTATGCCATCTAGCAATAGTACTGCGACTTTTGTGCTCGATAAATCGCAATAGGCTCGCCACCTATTACATGGGACCTAACATATTTGGCGAAACGTGGGTGCTAGTTCACCTCTGCCTACCCCTAAGGGGATATAGGCGTGATTTATGTATGTATGAATGTATGTTCTTGTTAATACCGCGAATTACGCCACCTAAACGAATTGACTTTGGCTCCTACCTACCCCTTCGGGGAATAGGTGTTATTTATGTATGTAGGTATCTTATATATAGTCCGGGGCTCATCAGACTTCCTTGAAAATTAATAAACGATTTTCTAATAGACTCACAGTTTTGTCGGCAACAATAGGAAACTACTGTTAAGCCATAATGCTATTCAGCGCTATAAAAGTTTCGTGATTTAAATTACGCCAAGTACTTGCTTACATTAAGCAACTCCCGGGGAACTAATAAAGTTGAATCTGCGGAAAGTAAGTATCCCGGAACGGAACAAGGCGAGATGAAATAAGTTTGTAATTAGTGTCTACCAAGGTGTTTTGAGATGAAGAGTTTTGAGCGAGACATTTGTAATGGAAAACGGGGTACATACTTATACCATAATAAGAACCAAATTCCCAGAATCCTGCAATGTCCCTCGAACTAATTTCAGTTCAAAATGTACCGCGTTTTAATTATTTCGACATGAATGACATAAATTAAATTCTAATTAATAAGTTTACTGTTTTTTCTTACTGCGTAAAATAACTATTATCATACTTTCTCATAAATTTATTCAGAAAATCTTGTTTCAATTTTTTTTACGCGATTGAATGTCAGGGTCCTGCTCAATTTAAAAATTCAAACATTTTTTACACTATTTGCCGTACTGCTTAGTCCATCGTATCTACGACAGAGTCAAAGAATATCGTCCATCTGCTGTTACCCAGCGCATAGATTAGTCAGCCCAGTGCGGTCTGCACGGCAAGTGATGTCGTAATCGGTGGAGTTAATTCTGGTAAGGAGTTGGTCCTGGTAAGGTATTAATATACGAAATTAATAATTAAAATAAGTCATTTTAGCGCTTTGGTATATAAGTTGCTAGCACTAAGGCTTAGTTAAGCTTAATTTTGTGTAATGTTTTAAATTGATTTGTTTTTTTTAACTTTTAGCCAGAAATTCTCAGGGTCCTGTCCAATTGCGAACCAGGATACTGAGAACCATCCAGAGTCCTGAGGAGATCATATCTAAATATTGTTTTTGTGCTAGAATATTTTCATATAACATTTTCATATAGTTAATTAGTTACTTTTTTTTTAATCAGTACCGATAGGGACTGATTAAAAAAATGACAGACCTGTTGTTAATTGGACTTTGAATAATCACAAAGCTGGGCATGATAAAGGAGCTCGTCACTAAAAGCTAATTGCAGATGTAGAAAAAAATATTTCGAGACATCAACCGAATTTAATAGCTTTTAATGAGACTCTTAAAGTCCATTAAGTGCAGGGTAGTGTATTCATGCCACTAAAGCTACAGATGAAATCCCTTAGCTATTTTTGTGATGAAGGTATTATGTATAGATATTATATTAGGATCTGTCTACTAGAATAACCAGTAGAATCACGGAAAAATTTCAAAGACGTGTACGAAAGTGAGACTGAGTTAAGGGATCAGCCTGATGGCATAAGCGTTGTAGGTGATCTTACTTTAAATTTGGAAGATCCAGAAACATCCATGCCGATTTGCAAATTGACCCAGCTGTTCTCTTCCCAGACTCATCCCAGGAGCCATTAAAAGAAAGAAAAAATCAAAGAAAAGATAAAAACCAGGAAAGAAAAGTTAAAAATACTGATAACAAACAACCAAAAACAGAAAACGAAATGATGTTACGGAAAGATAAATTTAAAAAGGCGGCTGAATAAGAAAAAACTGGCAGGAAAATAGTAGATTGTAATGAAAGAAATATAGCAAAGAACATTAAAATGAATGTATCAAAAAAAAGGAAAGACAAATAAATAGGAGTTGAGTGATTCCGATTGCCGATTGATTGATTGATGTGTGGTGTTCTCTATAGTGAAGATAAGGAAATGACCAGTGTCTAGTATGTAATACTTGGGCACAATATGGATGTATTAAAGGCGAATCCACATTAGGACATTGACATTATTTTGAATCCGCTTAGGATTAGCTAAAAGGCGTTGTACTCTTGTTATAAGAATTGATTCCGCTACCATAATGCTTAAAAAATGTCGGGCCGAAATCAGGCCCAAATTATTCCTCAGTTTGTAGAACTACCCATATATATGCCTAGTATAGACGAGGAGATCGCCGTGTGAAAATGGCCGGTGTCTATATAAAATTAGAATGTGATGTTTTCGATATTCTCCAAGAGACCTTTGGGAGAATCCTTAAGGGCGGTTGTCACGCAATAGACTACCTATAATGTATGAGTCCGAAATAGATTGGCGTAAAATGTGACACGTTACCCTACTTTTAAAATGTTTGGGTGAATAACGTAAGTTTATCGATTTAAACGTTAAGATAGAAGACTGTATACAACAACTTATTTATTTTCCAAACCTCCTATGTCGTCCGTGGATGTCGTATAAAACGACTAAGCGTAATGACAGCGATGAGTAATTAGCAGCAGCTTAAATCTTATACCACCTAGCAATGCACTACGATTCTCGTGCCCTTTAGATGGCAATAGGCTCGCTTGATATAATTGGCGAAACGTATCTATAGAATAGGTGTTACAATAGGCGTGATTTATTCGTGTACCTATCTGATACTCGTTGCACTTAAATAGATATAAAACGATCTTTTTGTTTCAATTTTCTATACAATAAAACCGATCTAAAAAATTGTAAGATGAATTGCTTATACATCAAGCATTAGCTCCCCGCGGTGCTCTAAACACCAATGTTTTTAATCTTCACTGCCACAAAGTAGGAACGGGATAGCTGGTACAAACGAAAAGCGATTTGTGTAGTTTTATAAAAATAAATATTTACTTCTTGGTAGGTAGTTATAGCTCAGCTCGCTCGGCCTGCGATTTCGCTAACTAAGCAAGTTTCTCCGTGCTTCGGAAGGCACGGTAAGCCGTTGGTCCCAGCTGCATGAATCCGAACTGGGCCATCGTAGTGGGTTATGCCCATTCTCCCTATATTCTTCCGTTGGGATGTAGCAGGTTGGGATGTCGAAGGGCTGATGGTGATGTTATGTCAATTGGTTTGTGCTTTATTCACTAATCCACTTTACTTGTAGAACTCTATCCCTATTTCTTTGAACTCTTATCAGTCGGAACCTGCTATTAAGCAAATTTTATATAACAAATCTATACTTTTAAAATAAATAGAAAAAATAAAATATCTGGCTCGCCAGCTCTTTTAACTTACGCCTGTTCAGCTTCAATTGGCAGTCCAAGTCACATTGTGAGTCTATTGAATTCAAACATTGAACTTAGAACTCGTGTTCGGAGTTCAATGTTTGAAATCGATAAGATATTTCTTGACGCCCGTTTAGAACAAAACATTATTGACCAATTAGCTCTTAAAATATTTGTATATTATTAACCTGATGTTACGTTATATAAACCAGGAGGAAGTAATTATGATAATAATGAGCTTATAGTCTAAGACAATTTGCAACATTATATCCCTATTTTGTGCGCCTGGGTGGATCGCAGAGTTATACCTAAATAATACAATCTTACCAAAGTGCCGTGTGGTGACGGCAGAGTAGAATACAATTGTCACCACCCCAAATCTCTCCCGTGGGTCGTACAAGGCGACTAAGGATAAATCAGTGATGAGGAATGGGCAGCAGCGTTTCTCTTATACCACCTAGCAATGTACTGCGAGTTTTGTGCCCGATAAATGGCTGGGACTCCGCGGTGTGTAGACAGTACCGCGACTACCCACTAAAAACCTCATGCACCTTTCCTCTCGCTTGGCAGGGATAAAGTGGCACCAGATGGAATCCTTTGTCCACTATGGTTCCCTGCTAGCGTTGCCCGTGCACAGGTCCATCTCAGTCGTGTTTGAACGACTGGCTGCTCTGTCGGCGGACATGAGAGAGAGAGAGACAGAGCGCCGAAACTTCTCCGGGACTGTTTTGTGCAGGCCTAGAATTACTTACTTGACCCAGAATACGTCATTTTGAATAGGTGGTATGAAAACATTAATATTGATCAGAATATATTATACATCCTACCTTAACCGTTAGTATATTGGAAATACTGTAACTTAATTTATGCCGTTAACTTTAACAAGACTGCAGCGGTTTCAAGTTTCCGTTCAGAATCTACACTATGCTTATGCGATGCACAAGTTAAGTTATTTGCAGCTAAGCTAACGTACGCTGGCGTGTTCTAAATGTTAATAGTCAATTAATTTAAGTTAGTGTAGATATAAGGAAAAGGAGGTCCCCTTCGGGGATTAATGGGCGTGATTTATGTAGGTATGTATGTATGAAAATAAATATGTTCGTACTAACGCCCAATTAAGTACTTAAATATTAAAGCACATTTAATGGGTTTCATACTAATTTTTTTGACTGATTCTATCGGATTAACTTATTATTAGAAATATAGTCCTATAACTGATGACGTCGTACTATCTTCACTCGATTTTGCATGACATACATACATACATAAATCACGCCCATATCCCCGAAGGGGTAGGCAGAGGTGAATTCTCACCCGCGTTTCGCCAATTCTGTTAAGTCCCATGTAATAGGTGGCGAGCCTATTGCCATTTATCGGTCACAAAAGTCGCAGTACATTGTCAGGACGGTAGTATAAGAGGAACGCTGCTGCCCATTCCTCATTACTGATTTATCCTTAGTCGCCTTGTACGACACCCACGGGAGAGATTTGGGGTGGTGACAATTGTATTCTACTCTGCCGTCACCACACGGCTATTTTGCATGACAGTGACAAATAAAAGTGTAAAGCGGGGTATTAACTACACTGACATGCCCGCCAGATATGCCCGCGCGGACCTCGTTTTTATAGGCCAGACTTACTGTGTCGGTCTTACACTAGGCAAACATCTCACAGACCTAATAGAAGCGAGGTCCGGCGGGCATGCCCGCGGGCATATCCGTGTAGTGAATTTCCCGCTTATGCCCGTACGGATTATTCCAAAGCTTCCGTACAATATGCGAGCAAAGCGTCTGCTGCAATATGTGTTGACCTTCAATCGCTTCATGGAAACGCTTTCAAAACAAAGCGAGATAAACGGATTCTCTCAGTCGCCCAGTGAAATCTGTTTCGGACACACGCCAACTAAATCCTTTGACAGAAATTCGGACTACCCTCCGGGCATGTGGTACACAGAACAACCAACATACGATTTGTTTTCGAACTTCCGATTAGGGCGCTAGAGTCCAAAATCGTTCGCCAAATTTGGTTAGCGTATCAAAACTCGATCTACGGACCTCTATACAAGGCAGTTTCCCTTCGGGGCTTTTCATTCGATATTGTAATATCTAACTGGATGACTGTTTAGACAGGAGGCATGTCAAGTTAGTTTAACGGTGTACATGTTACGGTTAATTGTGATTGCAATGGTTATTATTAATAATGACCAGTCGTTATTAATACCTACTTACCTCGTGATTTGGTAAATGCGATGCAAACCGTGAAATTTATCTGCATATCATCATCATAATAATATTATTATCATAATGCCGTGTGGTGACGGCAGATCAGAATACAATTGTCACCATCCCCATCTTTCCCGTGGGTGTCTTACAAGGTGACTAAGGGTAAAGATAGCAATGAGTAACGGGCAACAGCATTCCTCATTTACCACCTGGCAATATACTGCGATTTGCGTGGACGATACATGGCAGTAGGCTCGCCACCTTTTACATGGGACCTTATATTTGGCGAAACTTGGGTGCCTCTTCCTACCCCTTTAGAAATATAGGCGTGATTTATGTATATAATTATGTATGCATGTTCATGATCATAATTATACCAACATATTTAAATAGTATAGGTAAGATCGAAAATTTTGAACGATAACCATTCAATAGGTTATGCTAATAGAGTCTATAATTACTTACGAGGGTTTAATCTAAAGCAAATTACTCCAGACCACACATTAGAACATTATTGCCGAACCGCAAATTAAGTGTGTTGTTAATTGGCATGTCACTCGCAGTTAGTCCAAAGTGTGTCTATGGATGGACATAAAGGCAATAATTACATACTATTGGAAAAACATTTGAGCGTATTGCGTAAACTAAGCAACGGTCGCTGAGGCTGGTCAATAGATGGGTGACCAAAAATTTATTATCTCGAACTCCTCTGTATTTCAGACGACATGTTAAGCCGTTGCTCCCGGCTGTATCTGCAGTTATATCCACTAAACCCGTGCTGAGCCACGTGGTGGGTTATGGCCCAATATTCTTCCATACATAGGGAAACCTCGTGCCATAGCAGTGGTGACATTAGCAGTGGGGCTGGTGATGATTGGAAAAACATTTACAGCTTTCATCACGCTCAGGGAGGGATCCCTCTCTCTCTCGGCTAAATCACGGCTATATAACGGTTATATTACAACTCTTTAGTCGCCTTGAACGACACCCGCGAGCGAATCAGGAGGTTGTGACAATTATTACATTCTCCTCTGGGACTACACGGCGAATTAGATAGAATTGAATCAATACAGATACTGAATATATGGATTAAATTATTTTAAAAATCAGATCCCAACACCTCTGTGTATCCATGAACTTACTTTAAACTTACTATGTCATGCTCGTCCATAATTATAAAGTAACACGGATATTACACTTCTTATAAAAGTCAACTTTAGTTTTGAGATTTTCATGTCAAAAGTAAAATATATGCGCATGTTTTACGAAGTAACTTACTCTGTAACTTTGTGCATTTCTGAACTGAAATGTACTTTTAAGGGATTTGTACAAGTCAATTGGGTTTCCCTAAATTAGCATTTTCCTCAGTCAGGAACTTAGTAACTTAGTTTTGTACAAAGATTGTGGTGGTTAGAAAATGTTCGAAAAATTATGGTCTTGATACGGAAATCGAACCCGCGTCTACTGCAATCCGGACAGGTGCTTAACCTCTCGGCCAACCAAGACACTAATTAACTTGCCTAAATTCTACTAACCAATGTAGAAATAAATTTCAAAGATTCCAAAGCAGATATACCGTGCGTTCGGTTAAGCTTGGGTTTGCTTTATAAACTAGGTATTCGATTTTAATTTCAAAATTATATTATTATAAGGGCCTGTTTCACAAGCGACAAGTAAGTTCGAAGTAGCTTTTCGCAGATCATTTGACAGTTGTAATATGATGAAATATATTATATGTCAATTGAATTTCAAAGTAAGCTACTTAAAACTTACTTGTCGATTGTGAAACAGGCCCTTAATGTTCGAAAAATTAGTACAAAGAGTTTGGTGGTCAGAACATTTATATAATGTTGAAAATAAAATCCAATATAGTTAAGTTTAGTACATTATATAACGAATTAATTAATCGCCAAATTACAATGGAGCATTGTAAGATGGCGCCTAACTATCTATTAGCAATCTAGATAATTGCGTTAAATATAATCAAAACCATTTAAATAACAACAGTATCCCCGTTTTAACAACATCTAGGTCAATAACAACAATTGGTCTAGATAGGCGGTGGTCCTCGTGTAGTCTTGTGTGTAATTTCTTGGAAACCATTCGTCAGACATGACATGTTTGCATAATATAATGACATATCTGCTAACGGAGAGTATCGCTGCGTATGGAATGATACTTATTTAAGTATGGGTTGCGAGCGATGAAGATAATAACCCAAGGCACGGACTTGAATAGTAAAATATTCGAATTGGACAAAACTGAAACGAGATAATGTTTTTGTAGATGCGATAATGCCGTATTGGGAAAGGACGAACGATGGACGGAAGTCCGCATCATACATACCTACATACATAAATCGCGCCACAATCCCCGAAGGGGTAGGCAGGGGTGAATTAACACCCACGTTTCGCCTAAAATTAATTCCCATGTGGTGAGTCTATTGCCATCCATCGGGCACGTTAACTGCAGTATATTACTAGGTGGAAATATAAAAGGAACGCCGCTGTCCATTACTCATCACTGTCACTGTCACCCTTAGTCGCCTTGTACGACACCCACGGGAGAGATGGGGGTGGTGACAATTGTATTCTGCTTTTCCGTCACCACACGGCTTTAGGACGTGATATTCTATAAAGTTTCTGACCTCTTTTACTTTGTCACAAATACTAGTTAAATCCTTGGCACTCAGAGTGTCTTAAATCAACCCGCTTCAGCTAATCTACTTAACTCAGCGCCGGTAATAGGTAATAGGGAGAAAAATACTAGCATATGATATTCTCGTCCCATCGCACGCTTAAATTGGCTCACATCCAACTTTTAACAACTTGAAACTTTCAAAGCTCCACGCCCGATTGGCCACTCAGTTTGGAACGAGGTTGACTCCTGCGGACCGTGTGGACTATACGGCGGTCTTGATGCAGAAAGTCACTTTCGCAGAACGTCATTTTCGCAGGATGACACTTTCGCAATCCGTCATTTTCGCTGGATATCACTCCAGCAGCTGGTCTTGACGCAGAACGCCACTTTCGCAAAATGTGATCGTGAAAAATTCGGTCATTTTCGCACAAAGGCACTTTTGCAAAGCGACATTTTCCCACAATGTCACTTTCGCAAAACGAAATTTTCGCAGGCAATTTTTTTTCTTAAGAAAGTTCTAATTATAACATTGCAGAATCGAGTAAGTCATAAATTAAATGTAAAAATTCAACATAAAAATTATAATTAACCAAGTACCTACATAATACAAGAGTTGCTGAAGTGACCTGCGAAAAGAGCGTTTTGCGAATATGGCGTTTTACGAAAATGAAGTTTTGTGAAAGGGACATTATACGGGTTAGCTAAGCTTACAAACACTGATGAGAAATGGGCAACAGCGTTCCCCTTATACCACCTAGCAATGTACAGGGATTTTCTTGTCCGATAATTGGCAATAGATTCGCCAACCTATTTCATGGGACCTAACATAATTGGCGAAACGCGGGTGTTAAATGCACCTTTCACCTTTGCCCTATACACACATAAACCACGCCTATAGCATACCCTTCGGGGATATAGGTGTGGCTTATGTATGTAACTAAAACTATGGATGTACGTTCTGCTTCCGGACCACGGTGAACCAGATCCTACTTGCAACTGTAATCCTCGGTACCCGCTACATTGTTGCATTCTATTCACTGGTATACTCATCCGGCTTACGGTTAACTGGATTATCCGCCCCTGAATGCAATTGGATTGATTAGTAAATTCGATAAAACAGGAGGTCGGGCTATGTTAGCAGACCTGGATTAATATAGAGACTAACTGCCGCACTCGGAGACGTCAAATAACGTTTATGAGTACTTACATACATACATACATAAATCACGCCTATATCCCCGAAGGGGTAGGCAGAGGTGAACTAGCACCCACGTTCCGCCAGTTATGTTAGGTCCCATGTAATAGGTGGCGAGCCTATTGCCATTTATCGGGCACAAAAGTCGCAGTAGGTACATAGCTAGATGGTATAAGAGGAACGCTGCTGCCCATTCCTCATCACTGATTTATCCTTAGTCGCCTTGTACGACACCCACGGGAGAGATTTGGGGTGGTGACAATTGTATTCTACTCTGCCGTCACCACACGGCTGATTTATTTGATATGAGTACTTAACGTCAAAAAATGACAATTCAAAACTAGTACGCCGTATGGTGACGGCAGAGTAGAATACAATTGTCACCATCCCAAATCTCTCCCGTGGGTGTCGTACAAGGCGACTAAGGATAAATCAGTGCTGAGGAATGGGCAGCAGCGTTCCTCTTATACTCGTACAACCTAGCAATTAACTGCACTTTTGTGCCCGATAAATTGCAATAGGCTCGCCACCTATTACATGGGACTTGACATAATTGGCGAAACGCGGGTGCTGGTTCACCTCTGCCCAACCCTTCGGGGATATAGGCGTGATTTATGTATGTATGTATGCTAAACTATGGTCATATCTATGGTCTAGATTTGAATGAACATTTTTGACATTTAATACTCATTAAAGTTAATTGCCGTCTCTGAGTGCGGCAGTTAAACTCTTGGCATTGTCAAATATGTATCAAATTAAGGCTGCACTCATGAGACGAAAATAGCATTCCATGGATTCAACGTGCTGGTGCCAGGTCCATCCATATTGTGACAGAGAGGGTCAAGAGCAGCCCTTGGGATATGGGACCCAAGTGTAGTTTTAAGGGGCCCCTTCACGACATATCCACACTCACCTTCGCCACCGACTTTCCTCTCTTCTCTGCCATATTTCGTAAAATTCATTATTATCCCCTATATTCATTACCTAAGACCTTGACTTGTCTAGAGCTTTCGTAAGTTCCTTTAATGTGGAACGTGTGTCTAAGGCATCTCTCACGGAATCTTACCAAATATAACCAGGCTGAGAGAGAATTAGGGGTGGCTTAGGTGAGTGTTGACAGGTTGTGAGGTGTTGTGAACCTACACTTGGGTCACAAGTCCCAAGCGCTGCCACTGACTCCCCCCTCTGCCACACTACAGATGGACCTGGCAACCTCACGGTGAATCCAAGGAATTGTAAGAGCTATCGTCTGCTACTGCTACCGACATCCCCCTCTGCCACGCTATGGGCCCGGCACCCCACAGTGAACCCATGGAATGCTAGTTATCGTCTAGTTATCGTCTCAAAGCCGTGAATTCTTGTAAATTGCCCTTGACCCGTTCTGAATACTTCATTTATTGTAAGAAATATATACCTAATAAGAAGCTCTAATTGGAGTACCTTGTATCGAGAAGTCTTTCAGGCTAACTTAACTACCGTAATTGTGCAAAGTACTGGAATATTTAGATTGCCGTCTAGCATTGATCGAACGTATCATGGTGACAACGTTAGGTACGGTCCAACAAATTGCCTTTAAAAATATCCGCCTCAAAGGCCTCCTGTCGAGCTTGCTTGTTAAACAAATTGCAGATCGCAATTAGGCAATCACAATCTTTCTTCGTATATTTTTGCACAACCTTTTCTCTCTCTTCTAGTTAATTTCCGAGAATACTTGTGAAAAGCCTTCGTCAAAACCACTTTTGCCTGTGATTAATCTAAGTGGTTGCGTCTGGATAAGAAAATCAGTCAAAAGTGGTATTGACCGGTTTTTTATGCTAGACAGGGAAGCTCTTGCCCTTCATCTCACCTGGTGGTAAGTGACGATAAGGGCCGACGATTTAATCGAGCTTCACCTGGAATCCTCAACCGCAGAAGGGCTGGCTATGTTATCGCAATTGTCGGAACACAATACGGAGTTAACATTAATTATTATGCCGACAGATTCGAATAAGATGGTGCGGTACGGCGGCCTATTCGCTAACTTTTTTGACACTTGAGAGTGATAATCACTGAACTATTTACTGATCCATTACTACTTTACTATAACGCTATTGTGACACTTGTCCTGTGAAAACAGTAATGGATAAGAAAATAGTACGGTGATCATCACTTTCAACTGTCAAAAAAGTAAGCGAATGGGCCTACTGGTGGTACCAAACCGAGTACGAGTGGTTTAGAGGATTGACTGTAACATATACCTACATAATATTAAATCATAATATAAACCCTGGATCACCGATGCAGCATTTATTCAACACACATCCATTTTAAAGGAGTAATCCACTTCGCAAGGCACGAGGAGTGATGGTGCTGCAGTCAAAAATGTATTCGTTCTATTAGAAAATGCAGGGCGATTTGAATTTTAAACTTCTACCTACTCTTATATTTACGGTTACGGTTTCTGAACTTAAACATTCACTTCAGATATAATTTTATACAGAGGTGCTCATACGGTCGATTGTAAGTGTATATTGGGTCGATCTCGAGATAAAATTCCGAAATAGATAACTATGCATTTACCCAGACTTTGTTTCAATAAGGTTAGTATAATTTAAAAGTTTTTATTGATATTTTAGAGCAGACTTACACTTATCTTGACTAAAGTGCGGTAAAACTAATATCTATCCAATACCACGCATAAAAACTAATACCACGCATGCACCCTATCTAGACGACAATCCTGCATCAGTGCATACTTGCGGCCTCTCAGAGTCGATCGATCGTAGTGTAACAAAATTGAGATAGATCGCCAGCAGCTCAAGTTTGAGCACCTCTGCTATAAATTTTAAATCTTTCTTCACTGTATTTTTGTTTATTTTCTATGTTCTGTAATTTTGTTTATCTCCCTATATTCTTCCATCCATAGGGAAGGTCCGTGCTTCAGCAGTGGGGACTTTAAAGGGCTGGCGATGATGGTATAATTTTGTTAGAAAAGTTCAACATTACAAAGTTAACATCAGCCATCATAAGCCGGGTTAACTTTTGAATATTATTGTATCTAGAGACGTACGCGTCCACGTGAATTTTGTAGGGCAAGAGGCAAAGCCTTGTAAGATTAACCCCCGAATACAGAAACGCTATTCAAAGTTTGAGTCCCGCTTAACATTTAAGTATTGTCAAAATTGACGTTTTTCCATACAAATTCTGACAGGTAGTGTCCACTTAACTTTTTAAGCAGTCCCCTAAATTTGAGTAGCGTTTCTGTATTCGGGGGTAATAGTGTCACCTGAGTGTGATAAAGAAAAATTCCTATCCACACCTACACAGAGAGACTATAATTTGTTTACTCGCTTGCGATCAAATACGCCAGTACCTACAAGCACTGTTGAGACAAGTCTTTCAAAGCTAATCCGTAGTAGATTAACATTAAGGGCCGATTTCACCGCAGAATTAAACGCGATCAGTTGAAGTTGAACTCGGCTTATGTTCTAAACTGAGTTCCGCTACATAGTTTGCATTAATCAAAACCAAGTTTTATTAAACTCAGTTTCTATGAGAGACGGTGAAATACCCTTAGACGGATAATTAGCTCAAACGGGATTTTTCAGATTCAACCCTTTCACTGCCGGCTATCAGCCCTGGTTTTTAATTAAATTCTCCAAAAAATTGCCGGCAGATAATTTCGCGAAATCCGGACATTTTTTATAGTTTTTATTGTAGCTGGCCCAGTGTGGGAAGGCCCGTACCTACAGTGAGCAGAATTATGGTGAACACAAAACATTTGATTTTCTTCTTCTTCCTTCTCTGTTGCTAGTTTATAGGGGTCGGCGTACAGTCTTCCGTTAATATCAGTCAGACCACTCCCTTTTGAGTCATATCATCCATCACACTGTAGATGCTAGTTATGAATGAACGGAGAGAGAGTCATTGGATGACAGCATTCCAATCCGTACTGCTCTTGAGCATGAGGTATTGGCTTAAGTTTTACAGGCTGTCGCCTGCCTGACGCCAACCCTCTTCAGACATTCTTTGTAATGTCCGTTTTTAATCCTCCTGGCTATATCCATATATCTATATCCATCCATATTAAAATGTTCATCTGCCAGCTGAAACTACGGCAAACGATTACGATGACGAGGGTAGGTTACATGTAAAAGGTGGCGAGCCTATTGCCATCTATTGCGCTCATCTTTCGCAGTATATTGCTAGCTGACAGGAATGCTGTTGCCCATTACTCATCGCTGTCTTTACCCCTAGTCGCCTTGTACGATACCCGCGCGATAGATGGGGGTTGTGACAATGTCAAAGTCAAAGTCAAAGTCAAAATTCATTTATTCATATCTGGTATGATTACAATACACTTATGAATCGTCAAGACGCTAGATATCGAAAACCCGTGTGTCCAAGAAAAAAAAAAATAGTAGAAAAAAAAAAACAGTGGAGTTGCGCAGCATGCCTCAGTCTGTAATGATAGGTCTCCCAAACCCGCCCACGCCCCGGTCCGCAACGAAGCGCCGACCCTGCCGCGTTCAATACCAAGATGGTACTAAACGCATCAGGGCCCAACGCTCCGCTAGCAGAACGGCACGCAAGTAGGCTGTAGAGAAACCCACCATTGTCAACGAGTTATGACATTGCAGGTACATTGTAAATTATGCACCAAATACAATCCCACAACTCGCCAATCACATAAACCGAAACATGCAGCGCACTACCAATCAACCCCCCATCCCCCACCCTACCTATACGGACACACAAGTTTTCAATATCTAGCGAAAAATCTACGCCATCCGTTCGTAAGCTACCGGGAGGCCCTGTTCTGAGAAGAACGGGCAAGAAACTCAGTCGGGTATTTTCCTCCCTTAGTTACATATATAATATATAATCTAAATTCAATGAAAATTTAATGAAAGATGTCAATAGCTTTAACGTCAAGTAATAATAATTAGAGTCACAATTTCTGAAGCTATCAACATCCTTCATTACAGACAGAACAGCTTATTAATCATCGATTATATAAAAATAAAAGTTATTTATTCCAAACATCCTTGTCATCTAGATAATCCTGAATTTTATAGTATCCTTTTGCCATTAGTACTTTTTTTACATAAGGCTTAAATTTGTGTTGAGGCAGTTCAGTCAAAGATCCAGGTATCTTATTATAGAAGAGTATACATTTCCCCATAAAAGAATTAGCAACCTTGTGCAATCTGAATCTAGTAAAGGCAAGTTTATTTTTATTTCTAGTGTTGTGTTTATAAATATCACTAATTTTAGCAAATGTATTTAAGTATTTATAAACATATAGAATGCAATCGTATATGTATTGTGAAGCAAGAGTGAGGATATTAATATCTTTAAACAGACTTTTAAGTGAATCGCGAGGCTTTAATAGGTAAATAGCACGTATAGCTCTTTTTTGTAAAATAAATATATCCTGAATATCTGCAGCTGTACCCCAAAGAAGTAAGCTATACGACATTACACTATGAAAGTAACTAAAATAAACAAGCCGGGCTGTTTCAACATCAGTTAATAGCCTTATTTTTTTTACCGCATATGCTGCTGAACTTAGTCTCTCGGATAAAGTTGAAATATGAGGATTCCATTGCAATTTGGAGTCCAACTTTATTCCTAAGAATACTGTAGAATTGACACATTCTATCGTTTCATTATTAATTGTAATCGGACTACTAACTTGCCTAACATTTGGTAATGAAAATTTAATACATTTGGTCTTCTTAGAATTGAGTAACAAGTTGTTATTTGTAAACCAATCAAGAACTTTGGAAATAGCTATATTGATGTCATCATAATTATCTTTACCTCTGTCTACTTTGAAAATTAATGAGGTGTCATCTGCGAATAGTACCGTATCACATAGAGATTCTGTGTAGAAGGGAAGGTCATTTATATATATTATGAATAGTAATGGTCCCAGTATTGATCCTTGAGGAACACCCATTTGCATTGGTGAACCCGAAGATTCGGCTTTATTAATTACTACTTTTTGAATTCTATCACTCAGGTATGACTTTATCAGTTTCAATGAGGCAGCAGATACACCGTAATGCTTTAATTTTGCTAATAACGTTTGATGTGAAACACAATCAAATGCCTTAGAAAGATCACAAAAGATACCCAAAGCATCCTGCCGATTTTCCCAAGCATCAAATATGTGCTTAATGAGGGTTATTCCAGCGTCAGTGGTGGATTTTCCCCTCGTGAACCCAAACTGTTTAGCATGTAACAGTTTGTTAGCAGTGAAGTGAGAAAGCAACTGGTTCAACATAATTTTTTCAAAGATTTTACTAAGGGACGGTAATATAGAAATGGGACGAAAATTATTGGGTTCACATTTGTCTCCAGATTTAAACAAAGGTATTAGTTTACTATGCTTCATTAAGTTTGGAAAACAGCCGTTATCTATACATTTATTAAAGATTGATGTCAGCTGAGGAGCGATGACATTAATGATGGGATTCAAAATGCTAACTGATAGACCCCACAAATCTTCAGTTTTCTTCATATTTAATGTCTTGTACGTTTTGATAATAGTGTCCATATTAATTTTGTGAAAATCAAAAGGTATATTACATTCGACTGTACTTAATTGTAGTAGAGACAGAGCTCTTTTTGTGCAAGAGTTGAGCTTGCTGGTTACTCGAGCAGGGATGTCGGTGAAAAAAGTTTCAAAGGCATCCGCAACCTCACCATCGGACTCCACAACCTTATTATCCATTTTAATTTTAAACGATCTTTCGCTGTTCCTAAGTTTTCCGGTTTCTGAATTGATAATTCTCCAAGTTGTTTTTATTTTATTATCAGAATTTTTTATTTTATTGCCAATTGAGATCGATTTGGCAGTGTTGCAGACTTTTTTGAATATTTTGGAATAGTTCCTGACGTAGTCTATGAAGGTGGAATCAACAGACGTGTATTTTTGGCTATATAAGTCATAAAGTTTCCTTCTACTTATATAAATTCCTGGGGTAGCCCAGTCACTGAATTTCTTTTTAGGGTGTATTGTTTTGAATTTTTGTTTAAAAATCTTATGAAATTCGTCTTTAATAGGATTAAACATATTATTGTACATTACATCAGGACAGTCATTGTTATCATTTATAAGGTAATTAAGTCTATTTGTAACATTATTTCCAAATAACTGCAACTGCTTTTGTGTTATTGGCCGAAATATTATCTTTATTGGTTTATGAACATTTTGATATTCAACAGTAATTTTTTGGCCAGTATGATCTGAATTAATACAATTTATAATTGATTTATCTAATATATTACAATTACAAAACGCGTTATCTAAGCAAGTGCCTGATGTTGGAGTAATTCTTGTTGGTTCATAAAATGTATAGAAAAGGTTATAGGATCCGAATAAGTTGATAAATCTGTCTGAGTGAGAACAGGTGACTAATATATCTACATTAAAGTCACCAAGGACGGCTAGTTTTTTGTTTTTATTACAAAGTTTATTTAGTATACCTTCCATTGAAGTCTCAAAAAGTTCATAGTTTCCCGTAGGGGGCCTGTATATACAAACAACAATTAGCTCCTCAAGTTCTACACAAGATACTTCAATTATTTGTTCAATAGAATATTGTACAATATCTTTTCGTTCTTTGTATTTCAGTCCTTCTTGCAATGCTATTAAAGAACCGCCTCTAATAGCCGTTTTCCGGCTAAAGGCGCTACCGATGTTGTAATTTTCATAATTCGAAAGTATTTCAGTACTTTTTAACCAATGTTCAGTTAAACATAAGACGTGAGCCTGTATACTATTTAGGTATAACAATAATTCCAGATCCTTACCCGAAAAGCCTTGGATGTTTTGGTGGACTATTTTCAATGCACTAGACTTAGGCAATTCGCTAGAGACTTTCTCTATTGTCTAATGTTATTCTGCTCTGCCGTCACATGGCTTCTTTTTAATGTCAGCTTTTAAATCCCCCACTGGCTATATCCATATTTTAATGATCACCTCAAAGCCGAATCTGCAGAAAACTATCCGATAGATTATGCTCCCCAAAATACCATACCATACATAGATAGAGTCCGTCCCAACGTTGAAATTCGATAATATATTTAGTCTCTAATAGGGCCAGGGGCAGCCCGGAACCCTGTTACAGCTATAAATAAGTTAACTTCATTAGTATCAGGTCAAAATATCGCGCCCCAGGTTATGTAAGTTGCCGTCTTGATGCACCTCCGAAATAGCCGTGTATTTTGACTTGCCACCTTATGTTGCTGTTTCGCAAATACATACCTACATACATAAATCAAGCCTATATCCCCGAAGGGGTAGGCATAGGTGAACTATCAACCCACGTTTCGCCAATTATGGTAGGTCCTATGTAATAGGTGGCGAGCCTATTGCTGTTTCTAACCTCATCATTTCAGCCGAGAGAGGCCCACTGTTGGGCATAGGCCTCCACTAAGGATAAAGAGGATAAGGACCTACAAACTGATCGGCCTTGCGCTAGCACCGTTCAGGGGTTTGCCACTGGATGATTAATTACTGATTAATGACTGATTAATTAGGTACTGGATTAAGCCTCTCTCAAACTGCTGCGGTCAGCGGTGGTGGTAGCGGTGGCGGGCAGTTGTAACGTAGTTAACTAAAGGACTTTATTCAAACTAGCGCGGTCAACGTTTGGTTGGGTTCGCCACCGTCCCGCCACCGCTGCTGTTTAATTGAGGCTTCATAGTACGAGTTACTACTGGTTTGAAAGAAGACGAATTGAGAAAGGGATGCATGGTTTGGTCACGTAGAAAGGATGAGAGTACGTACATACATACATAAATCACGCCTATATCCCCGAAGGGGTAGGCACAGGTGAACTAGCACCCACGTTTCGCCAATTATGTTAGGTCCCATGTAATAGTTGGCGAGCCTATTGCCATTTGTCGGGCACAAAAGTCGCAGTACTATTGCTAGGTGGTATAAAAGGAACGCTGCTGCCCATTCCTCATCGCTGATTTATCCTGAGTCGCCTTGTACGACACCCACGGGAGAGACTTGGGGTAGTTACAATTGTATTCTACTCTGCCGTCACCACACGGATGAGAGTGAGATTTCAAAACGGTTCATCTTGTATTTGTAGTAACTTTTCTAAAATTATTAACAATTAAAAATCAGACCTTACTACTGCAAACTGACAATTTTTGCGGGTAGACAGAAAATCAATTTAAGTTGAAAAGCGATTGGAGAAACGCTACAGCCTTGATTAGCCTGGCGTGGTGTAGGTAGACGGTACATACTTTGTGTTACGCCTTAACAAAAATTAATATTAAACCAGGCACAGACATGTAACTTGAATGCTTGAACATTCCCGGCATCTACGCAATCCTGGAGTTTTCATAAAACTATTCTTCATTGGAATTTAAGTCATGTGCATGCGGGTAGGTTCGTGCTGATCGCTGGTGGCGAACATTTTATAGAACACGGTGATGTGTGAATATTACAATTCCATTTTGAGATTAACTAAGTTGGTAAGTAACTAACTATTTTCATTGAAAGTTTTTTATGCATTTCGATTAATTGTCGTTTTTTATGCATTTCTTGGTGGTATAAGAGGAACGCTGCTGCCCATTCCTCATCACTGATTTGTCCTTAGTCGCCTTGTACGACACCCGCGGGAGAGATGGGGGTGGTGACTATTGTATTCTGTTCTGCCGGTCACCACACGGCCATTATTATTATTAGAATTTGTTAAAAACATAACGCCAACACTGACACTGCAGATTTCCATTATCTTACGGCGGCGGTTTCTCACACAGCACAATGGCCGCTCATACTTAGAGATTTCTCTCATCTTTCCACTCAAGCAGCCACCGTACAAATGGGAACAGATTAAAACTCGGTCAAGAGCGGTGTAAAACGGAGGATGGTCCTCAGCGCGTGCCTTCTTTACCCAGTAGATAATAACCCCGGACGGGACGGGGACGTGACTGCAGAAATATCTGCAAAATGTCATACAAAATGTACATGAAGGACATATTAGATATATCACGGACGGGCCGTGCACGGGGCGTTTTGAACGAGAGAGACCCTGACCCCGTCCGGGGCATTTTCCCGTTACGTATGCAGAGACCTTTAGCCTAGTTTCATCACAGACTATACCGTCCAGCGGTATAGTGTTTGATATTGGCAGATATTTACATCGGGTCTGAATGCCGGGTATTCATTCACCTGTGGACACGGACACCACAGCGTGGCCGTTTTTAGAATGCGTTTTTGACAGATCCTGTCAGTTTTTATGTCGACAAAGAAGCGTTTATTGTTGATTGTCGTCTTTCGAACAGTGACAACGGGTCCCAATATTCTATCAACAGTTGAAGATAGACGGACTGCAGCTAGTTAATTAGCTGTTAGTTAACGTTATACATATACCTAATATAATAAAAAATGCCAGACAACTTAGCAAGCTTACTTTTAACTGTAGGTAGAATATTGCGACCCGCATAAGGATGAAGTGGGGAATTCACTACACGGACATGGCCGCGGGCATACCTGCAGAAATGCCCGTTGGACCTCGCTTCTATTAGGTCTGTGCGATGTTTGCCTAGTGTAGGACCGTCACAGTCAGTCTGGCCTCTACAAACGAGGTCCGCGCAGGCACATTGGCAGGAATGCCCGTCTAATGAATTCCCCGCTTAAGCAAAAGTGTGACGTCAGAACTCGTGACAAAAAATGCGAATAAACTGGGAAATGTGATAAGGTACTAAAGTGGTCATCAGCTTGTGTTGCCGACCGTACTCGCAGAGCAAGTTTTCTTAATAGACCCTTTGACATCGGGTTGTAAAATTGCTACTTTGCTTGTATTTTTACAAGTTTCAGCGTCGGCGTTGCTCAAAGGTTCCTTTCATAATGGGATTGTAAGAGTAAATTTACCCTTTGATCTCAGACTTGACAAGTCTTTGTTTCGTTTTATAAGTAGTCTGTCCTCTGGTATAGTTTTAAAAAGTAAAGGTGTGTATTCTACAACCTACCTAACTAACTCAATTGTAGCTTGACCATTAATGTATGACAATTTCAAACCAATGTGGGATGCAAAGTTATTCACACCTACGTTAATCCTATTGTTTAATTTTGACGGCCGCGTTGGTGGAATGGCCAGATCGCTATCCAAGAGGTCCCGGGTTCGTATCCTGGTAGGGTAAAATTTTGTGATGAACACAGACATTTGTTCCCGTGTCATAAATGTTTGTATGGTTATGTTGTGTATTGTAAAATAATGTTTCTATGTATAATAATAATTTTTATGTAAATTTTTTTGTCCGTCTTCTAGCAACTATAACACAAGTGTTTATACTTTATACTACTTACATGGTCTAGATAATAGTTTTAAATGTAAGAAATCATTATTTATTTATAATTAACGTCTCTTGAACATTACATCGCGTCTACAACCGCTGACTTCGTCGTGTATCCAAAACAAACTAATTGCTGTGACCATTCCAATTACACATACTCAGCTGTCCATATTCTGGTCAACTAGAAACCAGATGTTACTCGAAATTACCGTAAAATCTGCGTACGGTGAAACAAATTGTGCCATTTGCAAATTTTTACGCGAACGAACAACATTGTGACTTGTTGTACTCGTAGTTACTTGTTGAGCAACAGGAAAATGTACCTACATCAGAAGACAGAAAACAATTCGTCAGCTATTTCGTTATTGTTACATACATACATTAATCACGCCTAGAGCCCCGAAGGAGTAGCCAGAGGTGAATTAAACATCCACTTTTCGGCAATTACGTTATCCGTTACGTTATCCCATGTAATAAATAGGTGGCGAACCTAATGCCATTTTGTTAGGTGGTATAAAGGAACGCTGCTGCCGTGTCGTTACGACAATTGTATTCTGCTCTGCCGTCACCACACGGCAATCTAATTATTGTTTGAACATTATAATCATACTAAATATTATAAATATCTAAGATTATAATTTTTCGATTTTTTTCTGAGTTGTTTTACTTTGTAATTATGGATTATTTAACGCTATTTATGAAATGTATTACGAAACATTTTGTCTTTGTGGGTTGGGCAGACGTGCCATACGAGCGGAAACTGAAGTCCTCTCGAGCATCTACGCCACTACCCTTAATGCTTTTGGCTTAAAACTTTTGCTTTTTAAAAAATTTACTGTCCTCTCACATCAGCTTTATCTTTATTAGCTATATCAAATAGACTAGTTTTAATTATTTCACGAGAATTTTTCGTGTTCTTCTTTGAAATATTGAAGATTTTTATCCCAAATTATTACAAAGAAGTCTGAAAAAAATATCGTCTAAATTTGTCCTTAGTAATTATAAGAGGGATAATACATGAGCATGGCTGGAGTAAGGCTGAGCGACCGATTGTATAACAGTGTGATAAGAGAAAGGTGTACATACATACATACATAAATCACGCCTATATCCCCGAAGGGGTAGGCAGAGGTGAACTAGCACCCACGTTTCGCCAGTTATGTTAGGTCCCATGTAATAGGTGGCGAGCCTATTGCCATTTATCGGGCACAAAAGTCGCAGTAGGTACATAGCTAGATGGTATTAGAGGAACGCTGCTGCCCATTCCTCATCACTGATTTATCCTTAGTCGCCTTGTACGACACCCACGGAAAGATTTGAGGTGGTGACAATTGTATTCTACACTGCCGTCACCACACGGCTTCACACTTCAAGTTGTAAGCAAACGGATACCTACCCTCGCAATGTAGAAATGCTTTAGACAGCAGATATTTTTACAGATACTGTGCGTTCGGTTAAGCTTGGGTTTGGTATATAAACAATTATAATAAAAATCGAATAGTATAACGGTTTTTTTTATTGACTTTATGTATTTCATTTTTCAAGAACCGTCCCCTCATTGTTCCAGGGCCACCTCGACAAAGACAGCCTGGACTTGACCCTGACCGAGCACAGGCACTTGGTGCTGCAGATCGCGCTCAAGTGCGCGGACATCTCGAACCCTTGCCGCCCTTGGGACATCAGCCGCAAGTGGAGCCTGCGAGTCTGCGAGGAGTTCTTCCGCCAGGGCGACTATGAGAGAAGCCTCAGCCTGCCCATCACGACGCTGTGCGACAGGCGCAGTGTGTCCATTCCGCAGATTCAGACAGGTTAAAATATTGATATTGTTATTTGCGTATGTATTTATGTAGTGATAGAAAAATTATCAGAAAGTTTCTGGCTAGAAAAAGTCCCAAAAATTATATGTTCCTTATATGGTCTTGATGGACTATCTGTCCGGATTACAGAGGACGCGGGTTCGTTTCTCGCATTAAGACTACAATTTTTGGAAATTTTTGTGACCATGTTGGGTTAAAAGTGATAGTAAATTATGTAGAACTGAAATATTTACTGTTGCTTCTAGATTTTACTGTTTTAATGCTGGAATGCGTTGTCCAAACGAATGGTAGTTTAAAAGAAAATATATTTTTACAATTATTAAACTAATATAAAAAAAAAATTACAATAAATTCATATGACCAACCCTTGTCCTGGACAAGTGGGCTAATTTTTAGCCCTAATTAAACAGTGAATGCAATTTGGACCAGCCTAATCAAACGCTCGCTATGCACTTGCTAATTTAAATTTTTAACCATTTCAGGCTTCTTCAAGTTCATCGTGACCCCCCTGATAACCGAATGGCACAGATTCCTGCAGAACGACCTGTCGACCCAGATGCTTAGGAACCTCATTTTCAATCATGGCAAGTGGGAGACGCTTTTAGCCCACGAGTTGGACGCGAAGGCGGGTAAAACGGTGGTCCCCGACAACATAGACGAGGAAGACCTGGAGATCTTTTCTGGGAACAACATCTACGACAGCGCTGAGCAACTGCTGCCTCTGCGAAGGAGCTCCCTGAAACCTATAAAGCAGTCCGGATTCAAAGAGCAAATCCGTCGTTTCTCCATGCCGTTGAATGTGTTCCAAGAGGTGATCATCAAGAACAAAGACAAGGCCAAGCCATCGACTAGCGGCGAGCAGACGAGCCAGAGCGACAGTCAGAGCGCTGGAGGAAGCGTACGTTCTGTTAAATCGCAGGCGAGCGTCCGCGCTCAAAGTCAGCTGCCTGAGACGGTCGAGATTGCAGAGAAGGTCCTGAGCTCCGACAACATTGTGCCAGAACCGTCGATTGTGTTCATAACAACCTCTGTGCAAGCCTCGCGGCTCAGAACCGTGATGAAGGACGGCACTGAGTGGAAATTGGTCCGCCAGCAGACTTTCCCGCCGCTGGACTCCGATCGGAATTCGTTCCTCGACGGCGCACACTGCAGCAAGCATCCGAAGGGCCTACAGCGGTACAGGTCCGAGTCAGGACTCAAGTTCGACAGCAAGAGGGACATGTTCTGCGGCCTGTTTAAGAGGAACGACTCTGACAGAGGTGATGGCGGTCACGGTACGCTATACTCCGTCAATTGGTTTATTTTATCGATGACAGCTCACGTAGGATGTAGCTGCGTGACGTTTCGCAAAAAATTCACTTTTAAATGCAAGGGGTTCTTCTAACAATAGTATCCCTGTTACTTCGACATTACTTCCGCACATGCATTTTTTTAATAAATTAGCATTTTGTTGGCCGTGGAAAGAGAATTTGTGTTATCGATATCGTATCTGCACTCAATCACTTTTTGGCCACAACACTATAAGAACTGTCATCGAGAAAAAATAAATGATTGGACGGAGTGTAAACAGCGTAAGTTCAACTGAATCTCGAGGAGAATAAAGCCCATTTTTCCCCAGCACCCAGCCATCTCCGCGACAACATGACCTCCGTGGAACTGGGGGCGGCGTTCAGCTCGGACCAGCTGCAGCGGCGCAGGAAGTCGATGCCCGCCGAAATCGTCACTTTGAGTAAGTCACTAGAGCATAGTTTCCTTTGAGGTTTTTACACTTAAACAGGCGATTATTGTTCCACCGTCGGTATTTGACATTTTATCGTCTTGAAGAAGTGTCAAAACCTGACGGTTATCTTCTAATCGCTTATTTTATGTGTTGGTGCACTCGAGCTTAAGACACAGACACAGAATGCTGTCATCGTGTACCTTCCGGATGACGTTGACTTACGAAGCGGATAAAAGTTTGATATGGCAAGTATGCAGTCAAGATCCCATCGATACTGCGATTGACACGATACCTAATAGATCCGCCCATATAACCTTAGGGTTAACGCCAACTGGTAAAGTAGTAATCGTTATTTGATTGGTTCGACATGGTCGTTTCCACAGAACACCTCTTTTACTGGGACCAACGGCTTAACGTGCCTTCCGAAGCACGGAGGAACTCGAGATAATAATTCTTGGTTCAATGACCTGTCTTAGCGACATTGCTTAGTTTACGCAATCGCACCGAGCTCCTCTCCAGGCTAGCATGGAAAATGAAAATATGGTTTATTCATTTAAAGTATTATTACAACACTCATGAATCATCTAATACAGGCGTTAAACATTGGAAACATGTGATGGTGGACGATGGTTAACGTGATCAATGTTTCCCGTTCCAGTGCCCCGAGAGACCCGAGTGCGAGAACTGACCTCGATGCTGCCACAATTTTTACGGCGCACTCTCTCCGGCAAGGAGTGCTGGATGCGTCGACGGGGCTCCGCCCCCGCGGTGGCCTCCGACACCAGGGGCTTGGTCTCGGTAGCGTCTCTCAGGGCCACCGCGAACGGCGCCCGTCGGAAGGCTGTCCCCGGGCCTTCGTGGATCGCCAGGGCTTCTCACAGCCAAGAGGGGGCTAGGGAGCAGCCCCGCAGGGGCTCGTTGCCCGCTGAGGTGCTTACAGGTGCTACTGGCTGACGCTTTTTTTTTGTTAGGGACACTGACGAGCTTACGCACTCGTGAAAATGAAAATGGCCCGTTGTAGCCGTAGAACTATTTCTATGGTAACTGGTAACCGCTCTTACTGTTAGTTGACAATTAAGGAACTCTTTCTCAAAAAAACACTCATGTTATGAGAAGGGATGAGAACAATTATTGTTTTTATTTAAAGACAATTAATTATAAATGTTCGATAAATTACATTCTTGATGCCTGGTGGTTTGGGTTTAGGCCTAACTTACATTGTACCTCAGTGTTATAACATAACTCTTTGACAATGGTGGGTTTCTCTACAGCCTACTTGAGTGCCGTTTTGCTAGCGAGGCGTTGGGCTCTGGCGCGTTTGGTATCAACTTTGGTATTGAACGAGTCGGGGCCGGCGCTTCGTTGCGGATCGGGTGGGTGGGTTGTGGAGACCTATCGTTCGTCGTATCGTCATCGACTTTTAAATGGGCCTAGGATCCCATATTAACACTAATATACAGGCTAGGCAGCTACCAGAGTTATACAAGATAAATTAAAACAAATATTTTCACAGACTACCCACTATGCAGTTTACAATAAATTAACACAAATATGACATTGAAATTTTATAAGGCACACAAAAGCGGTTGTTTGATGTGTGTACCTGTAGTGACATCCTTTTATACTGTTATTTTTATTTGCGGAGCTTTTCTATTATAATTTCCTTTTGTTGTTTGACAATGCAGTTACTTTGTTTTTTGTTTGTTTGTAGTTTTAAGGCCACTATTGAGCGGCCATTGTTAAGTAAAATAGTGTATTCAATGACTGAGTCCCAATTATGTGCATTTCAGGCATCTAGCTCCGATGACGAAGATGATACCGCAGAGGAGGAGGAAGTCAAATAAATGCGCATTATGTGGCGCATCTGGGATTTGTGCGTGCTCAAAGGATCGTATATCCGGGAAGGTAATGCGAAGAGATGCCGTGTCTGGTACCGGTTGGGATAATATCGGGAAGACGTAGCCGGCACGATGGGATATATGAATTGCGTATGGCCATCGTCGAGCAGCAATGGAAAAGTAGCTACGTTTGAAATGGCGCTGAGGTCTCGAGTGATTTGGATAAGACCCCGTTTTGAAGTACGCGGTAGTAAAACGCGTTTAGTTATACATTGCTCGCTGTTGAGCAGCATTAGTTAGATAGTGTAGCGCACTGGCGACGTACTCGTTGTACATGCGGAGGCCTAACACGGGGCGTTGACAGAATCTCTCTCCACCGCTTGACAGTGTTTTGTCTCGCGATTTAGCGTGGGTTAGAGCGAGGGGTAAATATTTTACTTTCCCCCGAAGAGATTTTCTCCACGTCCCACGTGCTATGGGGCTCGACAGGCTCTAGCAGAATACAGAAACGCTAATCAAATATTTTTAAGCAGTGCCCCAAGCACTGCTTAAAAAGTTAAGTGGACATTACCTGTCAGAATTTGTATGGAAAAACGTAAATTTTGACAATATTTAAATGTTAAGCAAGACCCAAACTTTGATTAGCGATTCTGTATTCGGGGTTGCTGCCATACAGAGACGTCAATTAACGATAGTGAGTACTTAATGTCAAAAAATGACAATTCAAAACTAGTCGATGGGTCTATCTATGGTCTAGATTTGATGATGATTTTTTGACATAAAGTATTCATTAAAGTTGATTGAAGTCTCTGAGTGCGGCAGTTAGCTATTACGTGTCGACACTGATGGATTGTAGATATGTGTCTATGTTAACCTAAGTGATAGGTGTACTAGTGCCATCACAGCTACTGTTACAGTAGTAATTTTTGTCGTATGTGTTCTCTTGTCGTCGATTTTCTTGTAGTTAAGAAGTTTGGACAAAAATGGATAGTGTTAACCATGATATTTACCTATGTAGTGCTGGTCATCACAACATATAATGTCTTAGCTCAATATTTATACATAATTATTATAGCAGTGATGATCTTCGTCCTTTTAGCGTAGTTGTTTCTGAAACCTTTACACATTTTGTACCCAAGTGTCCAGGCACAGTATTTCTTACTAAGTAGCTCATCACAATCTTATCCTTAATTACTATTCAATTTCTCAAACAGATTTCTCTCACAAAGTATTTCTGTTAACCTTCCGATGTATTATTTCCAAAGTCACAATTTTACTGTCACATCTACTGAATGTTTATTACTGCTACCCCCTTATTCATAATAACAAAATCAGTTTCTAAACACTGTTTTAACTAAAACACTGATCTGTCTCTTTTCATCACACATGTGTAAACACAGTTTGACAAAAAGAGGCCGATCAGTGATTTACTTAATACAGTGTTTAGAAACTGATTTTGTTATTATGAATACAGGGGTTAGTGTCTAGCTCTATATTAAAATAGCATCACAAAGTATTGTTTTCGCAAAAGTTAACTAATTTATTTTACCTAGATTATAATTGTATGCTTACGATAAAGGAATAGAGTCTCATATTCGGTAACGTTTAGTATTAAAAAGTTAAATAGTCATAGTTTTAAGTACTTAGTTGTAAAATAATGGATGGTGCATTGTTGAGAATTGGCTTTGTTTTATAATTTCGTCAGTCAAGTTCAGTATTAATTAAAGTATCGCTCGATTTAACAGTAGTTTTTTGTCGAGCGTGCATAGTTCACCAAAGATACGTATACGATCGATGAGATAGCACAGGGGTGATCTGAACCCCTATGCTATCCGCTGAGCGTTTTTGACGAACTATATGTAAATGATAGGTTTGGTTATAATTATTTATTAACAATTTGTTTTTTTATTTTTATTTTCCATGTCTTTGGTGAACTTTTTTGAAAAAAATGTTTTTATAAAAATTAAAGACAGTAGATAGAAACTAATTTAAAAGTATTGGTACATTTGAACTTTATTTGTATATAATTAATTAGTTTGGGGTTATTTTTCGTTTATTTAATAAAACATTTTTTTTAAATATTTGTTAGGAGGGCAGTGCAAAGAAGAGCAGATTGTGTATTTGTACATAATAATATATGTATCTATAATTTCTGATTATAGATACATATATTATTATACATATATTATTCTGACATGCTACAGTCATACATAAATACGCTGTAAATATAAATGTGCTTCAAAAATAAACAGTGACAAAAATCAAACAAAAAATACAATGAATGTTAAATATAAGAAATAATTATATTATGTATTACACATAAAAATAAAATACATGTAGGTACTCTTTATGTTTGAGCACGAAAAGTGAAAAACAATTAAGCTAGAGTTGGATTAGTTGATTTCGAATCTAGCAAGTATATTTAATTGAGTGTTTATCTTAGTAGCAGAATTAGGCCCGAGTTCACCAACACATAAACAGGCAATTATTATTTAACCGCCGGATTTTGACATTTTATCGTATGGAAGTTATCTTTTTTAACGGACGAATAAACGGAGGAGGTTATAGTCAGTTGTTTTACGTGTTGGTGAACTTGAGCCTTAGTAGCAGAATCCACTGTCAACGTATTTTATCTTCTCTTCTTTGTATTGTTGCGTAGGTGACATCGATTTAAATATAATAAGGTAGTTTTGAATTGTATGTTGAGTGTCTATAATCAAATAACGGTAGTAAGGTGTGTAATTTTCGCTCGTTGTATACCATCCGCGCTGTATACTTTATATGAATTTAAAGGGCAATGAGCCAACTGCGCCGGCGCATCTTTTAGTAGGTACTTGGTGGTGGCTTACTAACCATGGCAGCAGTGTTTTTTTTTAACTGGGACAGTAAAAAAGCGAACAACCTTAAAAGATACAGGAAAACTATCTTTGACACACCGTTTCATGTTCTTTTTGTTATAAACATCAACTTTGGTATTAAAGTTGTCCATTAAAATTAGTCAGACTTAAAAAAACATTAAATGTTTCCTAAGCTACTTTTCTTGTATCTTTCACGGTTTCGAGTTTTCTTATTTTGCCCCTGTTAAGCAAAACCATACTGTATAAACGTATTTATATATCTATTTAACGGGAAAGTCACCCAGATGCCAGTGTTTTTTTTTTGTATTCGCTGGTGTAGTACCACCCACGACATAATATAAATTGTATGTAAAGCGTAAACGAAGCTGTATAAATTATATATAAGGCGGTGACCCAAACACTGCCGCATTTTTGTTAGTGATGGCATATCTATCTACCACGCTATAGAAGGTGTAACAGAGAGGTGAAGTTATATTTAAAGGGGTTATAAAAAATAAACACTCCCCCATACAAACTGATGTCAGCTGGCTCTCGGTTTAGTATGGCGAAGTGATTTTCCCCCCCCTGAGATTACGATTTTGGTCCCTTGGGGAAAGTAGTTCAGTTTGATGGGCTGAATAACCCCTTTAAATATGACTACACCTCTCTGTTTCACCCTGTATAATATTAGTAGGCTAAGATAACAGACGCCGGCGCATTTTTAAGTATTTGGTGGTAGAGTACCTACCACGGTGTATAAGTTATACTTATATTCATAAATTATTATTTGAGTAAGGGGGGACGCTGGCGTACTTTTTAGGTACTTGGTGGTAGTAAACCTACCACGCTATTGTATAATTGATATACATATATTTATATACATTATTTAGGGCAAGAGATCAAAGCGAAACCGTGTCTTTAGGTGGTTTTGGAGTACTCACCACATTAGGTAGGTATTATAAATTATATACAGCGTGTTACAAAAACAAATCAATCGATTAAATTTTTGTAAAATCTTGCCTTGAATGATTATTGTTTGTTTCTCCTGCCCTTCTAGACAATTGACCAATCTATTCGAACGAATAAAATACAAATGTATGAAACTGACGTTACAGATGATGTTTTCTCTGCTCTGTCAAAAATTTAAATTTGTATTCTGTGTGTTCGAATAAATTGGCCACTTGCCTGGGATATTTGGCAAGTATGTAAACAGATTTCAACAGTGTTGTTTGGTTCTTTGTTTTACTTAAATAGTGTTGTATTTCAAGAATAATAAATTAAGATTTGTTTTTTGTTATTTTTGTAACACGCTGTACATTCAAAAGCATAATATGTGGCACAGGAGTCAATGATTTTAATAAATAGTTGGTGGTACACTACAAACTATTATACTGTATAAACTATATACTATTCCAAAGGCAAGTGAGCCAGTTTTGTATGTTTATGCCAACATTTCTGTCGCAGCCAGGCTTAGAGAGCCTTGGGGAGGCCTATGCCCAACTGTGGGCGTCTCTTAGCTGAAGTGATAGCGCTGTGTACTAGTTTTCATGTTACTTCGCGAACAATATTTCAAATGTAATAGTGTTATAGGTCGGTGTCTATTTTCTATATCTTATCGTACTATTCAGATGCCCTAATTACAACTGTTCTTTAAAGTACTCCTTATAAGGTTTAAATTTCATATTATAATAGTTATATGTCAAGAAATACCGCCAATGATTACAATGTTATCTTAACTCGTTGGCTTTAATAAAATATTTAAAAGAAATACGATACCCATATAAAATGTGTTTTAATTAAGTGTATTAAATAGATATTTGAAATTAATATGGTTATTATATAAGTATTTTGTCAAGTGTAAGCCGTTACCCCCTTATTATAAACATGGACTAAACTAAAATCGTTTAAAACTGATGTTGTCATTGTTATTTGCTGAATGAAACACAGAGTTAGCATCAATTTTAAACCATGACTAATCTTAGCCCATGTTTAATAATAAGGGGGTTAGGGTCGAAACGTGAAACTAAATGTATTGCCCACTTAGAATTTGTGTAACGAACCACCATAGTCATATAAATCATATAAATGTAATAGCTGTTTCATCACATTTAGCATTTATTCGCTCTTGTGAGCCAGACCACTGACCTCTAATATACAAGGACGTTGGACTGAATACGTCTACAAAAAAGTCAAATGTTTATTGTGCCGATTTGAAGCGCCCCGTCGAGCGACAAGGGTACTAAATTTGACGTTTGTTGCTTGAATAGTGCATTACAAATGCATCTTTATTGACAGTTTCGTGGTAGTTCACCTTCGTATACCAGTGCTATCAGCGCCATGATGGCGATAATCAAATGGCATCATATTTGGATGACAATCTTCAGTCTAGCGTACTTGTATTATAGGTCAGTACCCAAGACACATATTTAAAATTGTATAGGGGATATAAAATCTGTAGTGTTTCTTGTTGAAATGTATTTAAACCAGTTAGAAATAATTATATCTCAAAACATCTCATAATAAATTGTTGTTCAAGATATACAATGTTAGTAGTTAATATTGGGTATATTATAGGGATAAACGTTTAAATAATAAACTATTTAATGTGTGTTGTACGCTATGCTGTGTTCCATGATCAATGTCCGGTTATATATTTACATAACATCCGATATTATATTCAGTACCTATTATATCACATTTAGGGACCTATTATATCTCAATGAGTAACTATAATATCACATTCAGTACCAATTATATCACATTTAGTACCTACCTATTATGTCATAAATTAGTACCTACGTATCTCGGTAAGACAAAACGATATATTAATCACGCTTCGTACATGAAATTAATAGCTGGCAATGAAATTACATATTTCAAGGGTCCTAACTTTTATGTTTATTAATGTGAAGATTTCAATTGTTTTATTTACTTTGTTGTCATTATTTCGCTGAGCTCGCACGGTGGCACGGTCGTGGGGAAAAAAATACGCTTAAAATTCGCATTTTAATTATTTCATTCAATTCAATTACACATTTCTCTATATGTTTTTAATCTCTAGAAAAAGAGATCATAATAACTTGTAAAAACTATGTACTGATGCCAAGTGGTATAATATTATGTAGGCCTATAGTAGCTGGTCGGACAGCGGAGGACTCGGGTTCGTTCCTCGCATCGGGCATAATTATTGCAAAAAATTCTGACCTAATTTTTTTGTGTTGTATTTTTTTTTTACATTTCTCTATTATTCAAATTCGAAATAAAAATAAAATGAAAATGTTTTCATTGTTTCTACTTTTTGTATGTTGATTAAAATTATTTGTATCGATTCAGAGTTGCGTTTAGCGTAGCCACAATTATTTTCACACCATTGCAATTAAATTATCTCTATGTAATTTTGTAATGAATATTCCGTGGCGTTGATAGCTGATCTCAGATTATTTGTGTTTAGTAGTACTAGGATTGACGTAAGGCATTTTAAAGCACTATAAGGTTACAATCTTGTATCTTGATGTCTATTAAACACCTACAATGACCCCACTTTCCTCTAAATATCATAGCTGCCAGCGAACACAGTTGCAAGGGTATAATATACTTCTCCCCACTCGTCCCTTAGTCCCGTTAAGTTTAGAACGTTATGTAACATGGAATTGGAATATTTCTACGGACTAGTCGCAGATCCAAGTACAGCTATAAGTTTAAGTTTTGTTGATGTATATTTTGTTGAAATTGTGAAACGATTAACAAGCCTAGAGATCGAGCTGGACACAAATTAGCCCAAACAATGCAGTGTCGCCTAATAAGGGAGAAATCAGACAGAGAAGAACTAAAGTAAATTTTTTAAATCTCGGTTACTAAAACCTGTTGGCTGCTTTTTGCGATATCAATATAATGTGCAAAAATAGTGATAGGCCACCACTATCGAAAGTTAACGATTTACGGCCCATACAAAAATACAAAAGTTTTGAAAGTGCCGGCATAAAAAAAATAAAGTTATTATTTCGGAAGCTATAGTTGATCAGCTGAGATTATTAATAGAGATGACGCTATACTAGAGAAGGAGAAATCGGGTATGTTTAATTTTTTATAACATGGACAAAACCACTTGTATCCCAAAATAAAAAATTTACTTTAGCTCTCTACACGACTGTCACATAAAACGATGTTCTTACTCTCTCGTATCTATATTCAAGTCAAATTATTAAGGCCTGTTTCACAATCGACAAGTAAGTTCGAAGTAGCTTACTTTGCAGTTCAATTGACATATATTTCATATTACAAGTGTCAAATGATCTGCGAAGTAAGCTACTTTGAACTTACTTGCCGATTGTGAAACAGGCCTTAAGTAATTAATTACTTGACTTACGATAATAGGTATTTAATGTCAAAATATGACAATTAAAAACTAGTCGCCATTTTTGCCGGGTCTGTGGTCTAGATTTAAATTAATTTTTTTTGTCATTAAGTACTCATTAATGTTAATTGAAATCTCTGCGTGACATTTTTAAACATTAAACAAGAATTTGAATGAAATAAGAACTGTCGGAAGTAAAAATACTTAATTATTACTTAAGTAAGAACTGTCTAACTGCCGCACTCAGAGACGCCAAATAAAATAAAATGAGTAATTAGTGTCAAAAAAATTCATAGTAATCGAGACCATAGACCCGGAAAGAATAGCGACGAGTGTTGAATTCTCAGTTTTTGACATAATGTACTCACTAACGTTATTTGACGTCTCTGAGTGCGGCAGTTAAGTAAGAAAGAATATTTTATAAAAATGACAATTTAAATAATGACTTTAGTCAAGTACCTAATTACTTTAGACTTGACTATAGATACGAGTGTTATTATGGGGTTCCGAGACGGTCGATCAGCTTTCCGTCAAGCACATTGATTTTCTGTGTGTTTCTGTTTTGTTGCTAGTTCAAGCAAATCAAACAGACAAAAAGCCCTTAAATACTTGACTCAATCATCAAGCAAGCGTGGTACACGGTCAAAACGCTTTAAAGCCAACTAAAATCGAATGCTTGACGCTAAGCTGATTGACCGTCTTGAAACCCCGTTAGGTTTGGTGCCAATTTGTGAAGGAAATGAATTAGTCTAAGGTCGAAGGCTTTGTAGGAGATTAGGGAACGTGACATATTGTATATTATTGTAAACAATTTGGACAAGCCCAGAGGCCACAAGAGGCAAATTTTATGTATCAGTAAGATATTTTATAGGCGAAGGTGCCACAAAGCGGGTGACACTGCCTATAACGGACACTGTCGTGTAACATCATTTTGAAATTTTATCTAAATACAAATTATTTATTGCATACTATGTTTGTAGGTAGGTGATGATACATACACATACCTACAATAAGTTTCAAAAAGGGCACAGCTATAGTATAATATAACAATTATAACTAAAATTATAATAAGAATTAAAAATCTGGCAACCATCTGCTCCCTTAAGGAGGCAGGCGGGGACTAAAGTTCCATTGGCAAATCGTTTTATATGCGGCAATTAATACTCGTTGTAGGTAGTGTGTGTCCGCTATGAGCGACCTTTCCCTAAACCAGTTTTCCTTGGAAGCGCGGTACCTAGTACCTACTGTTCAAGGCTTAGAGCGCGCGCCAGATAAGTCTGCGCGTGGTCAAAATAGGAACTAAAACTCCATCTATCTGGCGCACGTACTATCACCCACATTAAAAATGTATGTCATCCTCAAGTAAGAGCTGTAATCGTCCCACATAGTATCAGGCGGCATTGGGATGAACATCATGATTAACTTTTATGTTGTTGTGGTTGATTAGGTTATCGTAACAAAATATGCTTTTAATTCTTACCCCCGAATACAGAAACGCTAATCAAATTTGGGGGACTGCTTAAAAAGTTAAGTGGACATTACCTGTCAGAATTTGTATGGGAAAACGTCAATTTAGACAACATTTAAATGTTAGGCAAGACTCAAACTTTGATTCGCGTTTCTGTATTTGGGGGTTAACGTTATAAGGGCTTTATTTATGTTAAGTTTAAGGATTTAGTTTCAATCAAGCGTGTGTACGGATTTTATCTCTATTTTATGTGATATTTTAAGTTATGTTAATGTTTTTTTTGGTTTTGTCAAGGGATGGCAACTACATTGATAGGTATATAATACATAAAATTCAATATGTCACAAGTCACGAACAAAGTTTATAATCACCATCAGTCAATGGTGCCTACCAATGTTATATTGAAAATTATCTGTTTTCTTTATTATGTATTGTATTTCTATGGTAATATAATATTTAATTATGTTTAATCGATCTTTTATCAAAAAAGCGTCATAAAAATTTCAGACCATATTCATTGACAACCTAATTTAAAAGGAGCTTTATAAAATCGACCACTACGATGTCGGCGTACTAACACAGATTAGGAATATTGGCATACCTTCGAATTTATATTTTTATTAGTATTATCTATGTATAACATGGGAGTGAACCCAGAAGACTTATAATATTTAATTACATTTTGAAGACTGCGATTTGTTTGATATTGATATTCATGTAGTCAATGGGAATGTATAAGTAGTATAACTATCTATTCATTGTACGTAACAGTAGTACCTACCCAGAGACGCAACAATCAACTTGTGTGACTTCTCACTATAATATTTGTCTAATTAACATTATCGAAGAATTGGTGTTTATTGTATCTTATCTTGATTGTAATTAAAGGAGATTCTCCAAAAAAATCTGTTTTCATTGAATAACCCTTTCTTGCTTGCTTTGTTTCTAGTTAACTATTTGAGGAAAGTTTATTTATAAATAACCAGTTAACACCGGATTGGTGTTACGTGGGTTTTAATAACAACTGCCGCGACCAACGGCTGAACGTGCCATCTGAAGCACGGAAGAACTCAAGATCGTAAATTTTTGGTCGCCCATCCAAAGACCGGCCTTAGTGAACATTACCTAGTTTACGCAACCGCAGGCGCCAAGGCACTGCCTGTTATGGTTACACTGCAATATAGAATAATAAATATTTTTACACTCACACCTATCATCAAGCCCAAAGTAGCCTAAGCACTTGTGTTATGGACAATAGATGACGGACATATATTTAATATAATTATTAAAACAAACAACTTACCGCTCATTTAATACAACACATACACACAGCCCATATATATGGGCGTGATTTATATCGGGGATATCCCCGAAGGGGTAGGCAGAGGTCAATTAACGCCATCTATGGGCACGGCAATCGCAGTACAATGCTAGGTGACATAAGAGGAACGTTGTTGCCATAACTCATTATTAAATAGTCGCCTTGTACGACACCCGCGGGAGAGATAGTGGGTTGTGACATTTGTATTCAGCTCATTTCGTCTCTAGTCCAAGTGAATAATAAATATACCCCATATTTATGGATAGTCTATATACAGCTTTTTAAGAATACAGCGCAGTGGCAAAGTGAATACAATACTACGTAAAACGCAGTAGTAGTTCGCAATCGCAGACAATATAATCATTAATAATATTAAAAGCATTTTATAGAGTACACTGATAAAAAAAACATTCATTTTGCAGTTCGACAAGGTTCAAAACATTCTACATCCATATTCACAATAAGGTCTTATTCGTGTAAGACGCAAGTGAATAAAACCGTATAACGGTTATGAATGTTATGAATGTTGAATATAGCGCGCTCAGCCTGTGATTGCTATGCTAATAGATGAGCAATATTCGCTGTTGCTTTAAGAATATAACTTTTTGATAATGTATATTTGGGTGGCGTTTATCATCTTATGTGTTGATATTAAGTCCATTCAACAAAAACACGTTTTCATACTAAAAATCATGATTATAATTTCGGTAATTCTCAACAGACGTAAGCTCCAACGTCTGTTGAAAATGACTGGAATTCCAATCAGGATTTTTTTTGTATAAAAACGACGAAATTCAAAATAAATAAAATGGGTATCTTCATTTTTAAAAGTATGTTGAAAAATTTAATGTTGTCAATTCTCGGTCGGTGGTGACGTAAAATTGTGTGTAAGTACACAATTTTATGTCACCACCGACTCGGGCGGTAATAAAGAAAGCCTCAGATCGCACATTAATCAAATACTTGCGCCCTAGGACATCCTTGGTTTTACCGCCGTTGGTAAAATACATGTCAAATTACATACATATTTACTGCAAAAAAGAAAACACAGGAAGACGCGCCACTAATTTATTGCACGTTACATTTTTGATTCCATACTACTGTTTGCATGCTACTTGCATAATGCTGAAAAGCATTTGCTTTTAACGCTTGCTCGCCGGCATGTAGCGCGAGCCAGCGAACACAGCCCTAGAGACATGGTCCGTGGTGCTCGATTCGTGCATGTTTTTCAACACGGTGTCGAATTGGGCCGAGTCTATCTTCACACGGTTCGGGAAGCGGGGCGGGCCAATCAGGGCCTTGATCTCCTCGTAGGTGAGAGTCTCCTTCTCCAATAGGGCCTCGGCGATCTGCGCATAAGACGAAATATGTTGTTGATTAAGTTTGAAACGCACTGTTCCAATATTTTACGCATACGCACACACAAGTGGTAAAGAAATAACGCACGCCCTGAACACTACCCATGCAAACATAGTCATATAAATATAATACTATGGTGTTATTAGTCTTCTAATAGACTATATAGACACAGATAGACTGGAAGCAGGGCAGGCCAGTCCAGCTATCTGGGGTCGGCGCAGTACGTTTCCATATCATCCATCACACTGGTGCTAGTGATGGATGAATGTATAGAAAAAGACGGAAGAATATGTCGGGAGACCGATGCATGGAAAGAGTGATTGGAATGACAACATTCCAATCCATACCGCTCAATTAAGGTTTCGGCTTAGGTTTTACAGCCGGCCGGTAATTAAATTTATTCCCCCCGGCCGGCCCCAAGCCGATTTACTTGACTTAACTCTTATTATAAAACATGGACTAAACTTAGTTATGGTTTAAAATTGATGCTAACTCTGTCTTTCATTGAGCAAATAAAACTGACAACATCAGTTTTAAACTATGCTAACTTAAATCCATCTTTTATAATAAAGTGGTTGTGGTTTAGGTTTACCTAAAAAGGTTTGGTTAACCTTTTTAGGTATATAATATACAATAATATGTTGTTATTTTCTTGACCACCCATCCAACGACCGGCCTTATCAAACATTGCTTAGTTTACGCCACGACACACTGTCACAATCATAACTCCAAACAGCCGTTACGCAAAGTTAACCCACGTACCAAGCGCAGTTTGTCCACGTTGGTCCGTATCAGCTCCTCGGTCCTGAAGAACGAGTGGGTCAGGAAGCGCATCGCCTCCGCGTCGATGAGGGTCTTCAGCGTCTGGCTGTACTGGCACCCGCTGCCCGGCCGGTGGTCGGGGTAGGACACGAGGCCGACGGTGCGGGACATGCCGTACGTGCGCACCTGGGAACGAACAGAGTAACGATAACAGACATGGTGACTAATTAAAAAAAAAACATGTTTTTCTAACGTGTCTACTGTACTGTACCCAAAATTAATTATATTTTTGTAAAAACCTTCGATTTTGATAGGAAAAACAGGCTTCGGATAATGCAATTTCAAATTTAGCTAGCCAGCTCCTACAGAACATCATTACCCTGCCCTATTATTATTGGATATTTCAGCTATAATTATCCCGCCCTTATCCCATCCTATTCTTCACTGTCTTATGTTACTCGTCATCTCATCATCCACGCCCATCACCTTCATATCACCATATATTTACTCTTTAGCTACGACGTTGTTAAGTAACCGTTGTTATTTGCTTGTCATTCAATTCCATACAATAAACGGAGTGCATTAATTTACAAATAGTACTTAATTTAAAAGCTATCTTATGTTACAGCCGTGTGGTGACAGCAGAGTAGAATACAATGGTCACCACCCCCATCTCTCCTGTGGGTGTCGTACAAGGCGACTAAGGGTAAAGACAGCAATGAGTAATGGGCAGCAGCATTCCTCTGGTACCATCTAGCAATACTGCGATTGATGTGCCCGATAGATGGCAAAAGGCTCGCCACCTATTACATGGGACCTAGCTAAATTATCGTGATACATATAGGCGTGATTTATGTTTGTATGTACTATCTTATGTTACCGACTCACCAGGGCATAAGCCACCTTGGTGGCCTTCTCGAGGTCGTTGCGGGCCCCGTCACTGGTGGTGTTGAACATCACAGACTCGGCCGCGTTGCCTCCGAGCGCCATGCACATGGAATCCAAGAGCTGGAAACAAGCACATTTAAATCATATAAATAGATAAAACAGCGCAAAACAAAGCTAAACAAAATATTATTACTTATAACCTCTTAACAAAGTGCACTTTATGGTGATTTGAACATAAAACCCATTTTATTCAACATAAAATATTTCAATAATTGGCGAAACTTGGGTTTTCAATAATCTCTGCCTACGCCTTCGGGGCTATATAGGCGTGATTTTTTTTTTTATTCATTCTTTGTGATAAAGCTGGGAACACAGACCTAATAGAAGCGAGATCCAGTGGGTATGGCTGGAGGCTTGCCCCGTGTGGTAAGTTCCCCGCTAGGTAAGAAAAAAATGTTGGAAAACATAAATATATTACTATGGTGTCAAATTTATGTACGTATATATCACTTTACCTCCTCCTTGGTGAACAGCTTCTTGTCAGCGGTGTTGAACATAGTGTAGCCTAGCGCACTATGGGTCCTAGGCACGATGGACACCTTGATCAGCTCGTTGGAGTACTTCATCAGCCAGCTGGTGAGGGCATGCCCGGCCTCATGGTACGCCACCATCTTCTTCTCCTCGGCGGACATCACGAGGCTGCGTCTCTCCGTTCCGCCTGTGTAAGAAGGTTAGAACCCGTATAAGTTAACAGGGTTAGAACCCGCAGAAGTCAACATGATTAGGACCAGCATAAGTTAACATGATTAGAACCCGAAGAAGTTAACAAGATTACAACATGAAAAATTAAATTAGCCATAACCGTTTTTTTCTGACTGTCGAGAGGAGACGGTTGTTTCATAAACACCATAATTACGAGAAACTTACAACGCACTTTTTGTAAGTACCTTACCTATAAGGTTTTTGTTATTCAGTGTATCAGTTTTCAGTGTTATACGAGACGAAAGCTTTTAACATTCCATGGATTCACCGTGCGGGTGCCGGGCTAATAGTGTGGCAGAGGGGAATCTGTGGCAGCGCCCGATACTTGTGACCCAAGTGTAGGTTTAAGAGCCCTCTTGACAACTAGTCAACACTCACCTTCTCTCACTACTCAGCCAGATTTAGTAAGATTCTCATTTCATAATTTATTGTATTTTTTCAGAGAGCCTTATTGTGAGAATTGAAATATAATAATAATTTATTGTCAGGCTACATAGACCCATAGGATTTAAACTAAACATAGATCATTTATTTAGCCGTGTGGTGACGGCAGAGTAGAATACAATTGTCACCACCCCAAATCTCTCCCGTGGGTGTCGTACAAGGCGACTAAGGATAGATCAGTGACGAGGAATGGGCAGCAGCGTTCCTCTTATACCTACCACCTAGCAAAGTACTGCGACTTTTGTGCCCGATAAATGGCAATAGGCTCGCCACCTATTACATGGGACCTAGCATAATTGGCGAGACGCGGGTGCTTGTTCACCTCTGCCTACCCCTTCGGGGATATAGGCGTGATTTATGTATGTATGTATAGATCATTTAAAAACCTATCGTATATATTCATCTACGGTGCAAAAACGTCACTTACACAATTTTTGTCAAAATTGTTCTGAGTATGAGAAAAAATTGCTAATATGCTTCTTTACTGGGAGCGTAATTGTCGCATGTGTAGTACGTATACTAAATATTACCAGTCTATTTCTTTAATCGATAATACCTATACATTATAATATAATGTCGAATTTTCAAACGCTTCTCCTGAACAATGACATCATTTGCATAAGTGACAGTGTTGCACCGTAGGTGCGAATTAAGTGCTTCATTTCTGGACCCCGCACACGACCAAGTCCCCAACCAACTCACCCACAACCCTCTCGATGGCATACTCGAGGTCCTTCTGGGTGACGGTGGCCTGGCGATCGCGCGCCGCATGCAAGGCGGCCTCGTTGCACACGTTGGCGATGTCCGCACCGCTGAACCCGGGCGTCATGTGGGCCAGCCTGCGTGTGTGCAACTTGTTCAGTCGATTGACAACCTTGGCTTGTGGGCAGTAAAGGACAAAGTCGATTGGGACATTTTTTGGTCTCGTTGCACACGTTGGCAATGTCCGCGCCGCTGAACCCGGGCGTCATGTGGGCCAGCCTGCGTGTGTGCAACTTGTTCAGTCGATTGACAACGTTGGCTTGTGGGCAGTAAAGGACAAAGTCGATTGGGACATTTTTTGGTCTCGTTGCACACGTTGGCAATGTCCGCGCCGCTGAACCCGAGCGTCATGTGTGCGACCCTGCGTGTGTGCAATAGGGATGATGACACTAACAAAGAATCACTGATATAATGATTTATAATTTAGGATAAGGAGATTCGTTAATAGTCACTTGTTATCAGGTTATACTTGCGATTGATATTTATTTAACTTAGCAACCCGCCATATTTGCTAAAACGCCGCGTGACGTCATCATTTAGTTATCACCATTTTGACATTTTGTTTGCCAATCAAATTTACTAGTTTAAGAAACTGGCCTTTTTACAGAATAGTGACGTCACACAGGGCGTTTGTATTTTAGCGTTTTGGCGGTATTTTTAAATTGTATTATTGAAAACATGTTTTTTTCTATCAAATTCGAAAGTTTTTACAATTAGTCATCATGCCTATTGGTTTAGTCGATTGTCTAGTTTAACTTGTTGGTAGTAAAGCACAAAGTCTTTGTCTGACGTGCATATCCCCGGGCGTCAGGTGGGCGAGCCTGCATGTGTGCAATTTGTTCAGTCGATTGACAACCTTAACTTTTGGATAGTAAAGCACAAAGTGGGTTGAGAAAAGTTTGACATTTTTATGGTGGACTGACGTGCATATCCCCGGGAATTTAGTCCAGTTCGAATTGAATATTAACACCTAAAACAGAACAATGTTTGAAACAGAAAAATACAAATAGGCGTCCTTATTATTGCTAAAAATCAATCTCTTCCAGACAACCAAGGGTGATGGAATGGGAATAATAAAATATGGAGAATTTAAATTAAAAAAACTAAGCTAAGCCAATACCCTGAGCAGTATGGATTGGCAATTGGCATGTTGTCATCCCAATCACTCTCTCCGTTTCGATCTATCGACATAATGGTCCTTTACGTGTATTTTCTATACATACATTCATCACTGGCACCTTAACGGTGTGATGGATGATATAAATCAAAAGAGAGGACATGGCTTGATGACCTCTGACCGATATGAATGGAAGAGGAAACATACGGCCTATTCGCTAACTTTTTTTGACAGTTGAAAGTGATACTCACCGAACTCAAGTGTCAAAAAAAGTTAGCAAATACGACGGCCGCCTTGTTTGAATGCTCAGATTGCTGGGTATTGGCCAAGACGTCCCGGGTTCGAATCCTGGTAGGGGCAAACTTTGTGATGACCACAAAAGTTTGTTTCCGAGTCATGGTTGTGTATAGGTTTATGTAGTATATTTTTAATATTTATATACATAATTATATTAAAAATATGTCCGTCATCTAGTATCCATAACTTACTTGCTACTTACTTTGGGCTAGATGATAGGTGTGAGTAAAAAAAAAGAAAAAAAAAAGAATAGGTCTACAGGGCAGGGAGCAGAAGACTTAAATAACACACTTGGGCACGTAATCTTCCGGCAGCGGGTCCACGACGATGTCCTTGAGGTGCCTCTCGAAGATCTCCACCCTCTCCGGCACCGTTGGCAAATCGATCAGGATGTGACGATCGAACCTGCCCGGACGCAGGAGAGCCTGGGAAAAATTATTAAAATGAAACCGATGATTAATATCTAATATTAAAAATACATACGTACATATGTCACGCCTTTCCACCACAGGGGTAGGCAGAGATACCTTCTTCCCACTTGCTACGAACCTTACATACTTCTTTCGCTTCATCAAATCTCTTCAATCTCTTCATGCATGCCCGTCGGTTTCGGGTACTCTTGACCTGGCCCTTTTTTAATTGACTTTTAATTTGATTATGAAAGATCCGCCTAGGCCTTCCCCTTCCCATTTCTCCATTCACTTTCGCCATGTAAATCATTTTTGTTATTCTCCTTTCATTCATCTTTAGACGTGACCAAACCATGCGAGCATCTCTTTCTCAATCCTTGTCATTACATCTTCTTTCAAACCACACGATTCCCTTATGACACTGTTGTACAATTTAGCTCGCTCAGCCTTACCCAAGTCATGCTTCTCAACGCTCTCATTTCTACTGTATTAATTCTACTTTCATGCTTCTTCTCCCATACCCAACCTTCACTTCCACACATTAATGTCGGAACCAGCATTATGAACAGCCTTTCTGGATACGCCCTGGCTGCCAAAGTAAAAGGTGCTTTGTCTATACAAAAGGTGCTTGACCTTAACTAAAAGGAGCTTGGTCTTAACTAAAAGGAGCATAGTCTTACCTAAAAGGTGATTGGTCGTACCTAAAAGGTCCTTGGTCGTACCTAAAAGGTGCTCGGTCTTAACTAAAAGGTGCTTGGTATAATCTGGACAGTACACACCTTGTCCAGCACGTCAGGCCGGTTGGTGGACGCGAGCACCACGACCCCGTCGCGGTTCTTCATGCCGTCCATCTCGACCAGCAGCTGGTTGAGGGTCTGCTCGCCCTCGCCACCGCCCGCGCCCCACGAGGACGCGTCGGTGGACCGGGCTCGGCCCACCGCGTCCAACTCGTCGATGTAGATGATGCAGGGGGCGCGCGAGTTGGCCTCCTTGAACAGGTCCCTGGAAAGCGATCATCCCAGCGTTTGAAGTTGTCATCATCACCATCATGTCATATCATTAACATAATAATTATAGCTAGAGTCAAAAATAGTATAGATCTTTCTTTCTTTCTTTTCTTTCAAAAAAAGTTAAAATGAAAATAAAATTCTAAATTTTATCGAATTTTTTTTTCTTATATATATATATATATTTTTTTTTATTTTTTATTTTTTTTATTTATTTATTATTCTTACGCACCTGACCCTAGCCGCGCCGAGCCCGCCGATCATCTCAACGAACTCGGAGCCGTTCATCGACAGGAACGGCACTCCAGACTCCGTTGCGACAGCCTTGGCGAGCATAGTCTTGCCGCAGCCAGGCGGACCCAACAGGAGAGCTCCCTTGGGCACCTGTGGCCGTACCATGAAGTATTAGTGCGATCCAAACGCGGGTGACAAAACGGGACGCCGCTCTGCTCGGCTTATAGCGTTGTCTCAGTTCAACAATGGGAATTGAGTCGCGTTTAGAGTTGGTGGCAAGGCCCCTGGGTATAGGATAAAATTATTAGAATCCCACTAAGGACCATGGAGTAGGCACGTAAAAGGCTACCAGGCAAAATCCTGCAAAACAGCATTCACGGTTATGCGCATGTAATCATTAGTGTTCCTGTGAAATTCATTAAAAGTTTAGTATATTAGAAACTTACCCCCCAATACTGAAACGCTACTCAAAGTCTGAGTCCTGCTTAACATTTAAGTATTGTCAAAATTGACGTTTTGCCATACAAGTTCTGACAGGCATTTTTCACTTAACTCTATAAGCAGTGCTCAAATTTTGAGTAGCGATACTGTATTCGGGGTATAGATCCTTATTAAAATAATGGACTAAAGTTAGTCATAGTTTAAAACTAATGCTGTCACTTTTTTAATTTGCTGAATCAACGTCTGAGTTAGCATCATTTTTAAACCATGACTAACTTTAGTCCATGTTTTAAAATAAGCAGGAGAGTGTAGGTACAATCATTCTTAATCAAATAAGTTAATTTTGTGATAGGTCGCTTTTGCTCAAAAGGTTGCTTCAGTGGAGTTCGATAACAAATACTGTGGCCTACAATTTTTGTACATTGAAAGGTATATAGAGCCATAATTATGTACCTTGGCTCCTAAATTCTTGAAGTGTTCGGGACGTTTCAAATAATCCACGAACTCCATGATCTCCACCTTGGCCTCCCGGAGGCCGGCCACGTCTGCGAACTTCACTCCTCTGCCCGGACCGTTCATTGAGTCGACGAGAGTGAATCTGGCTCTACCCAGTTGACTCTAGACAAAAATATCATTGTTATTCAATAACAAAATGTTTGTATGGTCAACAGCACAAAACTGTCATTGTTCAACCGATTGTCAAACTAAACTTTTTGGCAGTGAAGCACAATGTCGATTGTTTCTCAATGTGACATTTTTTGGTAGTTGACTATAAAACAAATTGTTACAGTAGCAAATAAATTGCATTGTTGAAATGGAAACTTGAAAACTTAAACAGTCTTCAGTCTCCTTTTAGGGACTGCCTGCTCGTAATGCTACAGAGCAGATACTAAATTATATTCATTATTCGATTTTGATTTTAACATTATATAAATGTTAGAAAAATTAGTACAAAGATTTTAATGGTTAGAAAAAGAATTTCGAAAAATTATGGTCTTGAGGCGGGAATCGAACCCGCGTCCGCTGCTATCCGGGCAGGTGCCTGACCGCTCGGCCACCCAAGACACCAATTAACTTGCCGAAATTCTTCTAACCTTTACACTTCACGTTGTAAAGAATTCGAAATTCGAAATTCTTTTTCTAACCATTAAAATCTTTGTACTAATTTTTCTAACATTTATATAATGTTAAAATCAAAATCGAATAATTTATAAAGCAAACCCAAGCTTAACCGAACGCACGGTATTTGTAAAAATATCTGCTTTGGAATGTTTGAATATTATTTCTACATTGCGAGGGTACCCGTTGGCTTACAACGTGAAGTGTAAAGGTTAGAAGAATTTCGGCAAGTTAATTGGTGTCTTGGGTGGCCGAGCGGTCAGGCACCTGCCCGGATAGCAGCGGACGCGGGTTCGATTCCCGCCTCAAGACCATAATTTTTCGAAATTATTTTTCTAACCATTAAAATCTTTGTACTAATTTTTCTAACATTTATATAATGTTAAAATCAAAATCGAATAATTTATAAAGCAAACCCAAGCTTAACCGAACGCACGGTATTTGTAAAAATATCTGCTTTGGAATGTTTGAATATTATTTCTACATTGCGAGGGTACCCGTTGGCTTACAACGTGAAGTGTAAAGGTTAGAAGAATTTCGGCAAGTTAATTGGTGTCTTGGGTGGCCGAGCGGTCAGGCACCTGCCCGGATAGCAGCGGACGCGGGTTCGATTCCCGCCTCAAGACCATAATTTTTCGAAATTCTTTTTCTAACCATTAAAATCTTTATATTCATTAGCTATAATGTTCTATATTATTTTAATAAAACGCTTGTGATTTAGTGGTTTTGTGATAAGTGGACTTGTGAAGCGAAAGGGACAAAGCTTGACGACATGGGTATAATCCAGTATCAATGCCAAAACTTATACATAAATCTAAAATGTGTAGTGCTCATACAAAAAGCCAATGTAAAATTCTTATCTTAACAAGTGTATCATTCTTGCTTTCTTCAATTCTGGTTCTTCAGTTGTAGATAGTAGTTTAAGGGATGGGATACATTCCGAAAATACTTACAAAGCCACCAAGATTCATATTCATTCTCATTGATTTTGTTGAGTACAAGAATGCAACGATGAATGCAACTATAACTAATCCTGTTATAAGAGCTCCAGCAACACTGCTGTTTCTATCATATCGGACTCGAACACCTATTAAAAAGGTAAGGTTCATAGTAAAGCTTTAAAAAATGCAAATTTATGATATATAAATTTAAGCCTTCAAAACTGTCTAATATTAAATCATAAACATCCAAACTTACCTTCTTTCACTCCAAGGCTCTTTTCAGTTTCTCGTAGTTTCTCTTCAAAACGTTGTACGTCTACTACATTCATATGATAAGTGCGATGTGGGGTCTGATTGCAAACAATACAGAATGCTATATTACATAAATAATCAACCAATTCGAATAGTATTAGTATATTCAAAAAAAATTATGAAATAACTGTTGTTATTTAAGGCTTTTCGAATAATATCAAAACATTGTTTAAAATATAATAACAAATTACATCTGTAATTTCATTTCAGCTCACCTGGACACCATTAATTATAGCACCATCATACAAAATAATGGTTACCACATCCATATCGGGTCTTACAATAATTTCTTCTACCTCACCCTTTTTCAACATTTTATGGACAAACTCATGCCAAGAGACATAGCGTATTAGCTGCAAAAATTGGTTTATAAAAGTGTGTAAATCCAATATAAGTAATAATATTATTCCCATCAAAGCAAAACTCTATCAGTGTTATTTCAAAATAGTGTTTAAGATAAGTTTTGGTGTTGTTTGAAGTGTTTATAACAGATACTGTCAAAGTCACATGCACATACAGACTTTTTGTAAAAAATCACATTTACTTTTAAGCAGACTAATGACTTATGTATGTATGTACTTAGACTAATGTCTGCTTATGATACTTTATTTATGTTGAAGCAAGTAACTAATTTTAGACCTTTATAACTCACTTTTACTGATGTAAGAGAATATAGAATTTACAATTTTTATACATAAGATAAAAATTTACCTCATTTTTATTATTATTTATTGGCATTGCAAGGGTGCTTGCTATGACCAATATACTAGTTGTCAGCATCCAAAATGCTGCTTTGAGTAATAATGATGGCATGTTATCTTCAATCTCACCTTTTTTCTTGTCTTTTTTTTTCTGCAATGTGAATTTCATACACAGAAAGATGAATATATAATTATATAGGATATAAGTAATTTCCTAATAGTACATAGTGCTCATTCTATGATAGTCCATTGTCCCCGATGTAGCAAACATTCCACATTGCAACAACTTACAGCACCATTATTTCTTAACCCTTTGATGGAAAAAACGCCCCTCAATATTGTCACTGTATAAACCAAAAAGATGCCTGCGAAGTCATAATTTTCTTTGACTTCTGCTTCTTTACTTCTAATTTATGTCCATCAATGAAGTCAAACTACAATGAAGATTTCACAGAGAAACACAACATGATAATAAAAATTCCACCAAAATTTACTGAAACAACACATACCTTATCATCATTTTGTTTTTCATTGAATAGAGGTCTACTTGTGTGAATATTTTTTACTAAAGGTGATCCTTTAAGGACTGTGGTAAGAAGAGGCAAGTTTGATCTCCTCAGCAAAGCACACGCCGCTTTGTATTCCAAACTAATATGCCGTAATTGCTGCAATTTGTTACATTACATGTTATTGTGATGCAGTATACCAAATTTACTTGGGTAATGTAAATACACACGATACACTTACCGGATTATTAGACTTTCTAGCATAATTATGTAGTAGACTGAAAGATCTACACAAATTTACGAAACTATTAGGGCACTGTTTATTTATTTGATTCTCAATTACGTAGTGACGAAAGTCTGAATATATTTTTGATTGTATTTTAGACGCAGATAAGGTTGGCAACCTTTTTATTGACAACATGATTATAAGTAAATTCTATCCTGATCCTGATAATTAATAAAAGTGCAGTTTCACAATTCACAACATCTCACAATCATTTAATTGGTGATTTTTATACGACAGGCAGAGCAGACTAGGTTGCAGGTAGAAAAGTAGAAAATTTAATCTTCTTCCTTCTTTTTCCAGTTCTTTCTGTCATTATTTTTAACACAGATTCCCACAAACATTAAATGACATTGACATTGACACAATATTTTTTTTTTTTTTTTAGTTTTAAATTCTCCCTATATTTTAGGGAAGGCAAAGGGTCTAGCCCATACAGCCAAGTCTTTAGTGTATATTTTATCTGTAGTCGTATGAAATAATGAGTGGGTGAAAAGAATGAATGAAATGAATTTTACGTTAAAATATGGGTGTCACACATTTTAACGCATCTAGGGAGTGCTTGGCGCGAATTGAATGGTAACAGAGTTAATGATGGTGCTTGATGAAATGGATAAAACCACTTTTTAAAGTGGTCATCACCACAACATCAAACACGTCACAAGACTTATTTTCAATGATTATGCATAATTGCACATCAACACGGATGCTTGTGCATCAAAATAACACCACTTTCATTGCATAAAATCCACTCTGTAACAATTTTTGAATTAGCGAAAATAAATCTGACTGACACCTTTGAAACGCGCCAAACACTCCCCTATTTTTTATTTCTTCTCTCATTTATGAAAGCAATGGAACTAACCCATGCAGCCATAATTTTAGTAATTAATTATGTCAATAACATAGAAATGTCAGTGTTTAACATTTTTCAATGCTCTTCGTAAATTTTGGGTAACATGTTAAAAACCCTGACGTTAAATAACAGTTCTTCAACAAAAAATAATATTTAATTTTTATTTGAACACTAGCTGAATCGAAAGAGATTGTCCTGGCTCAGCTACAAATACATAATTCAAAATGGAATTTTTATTGTAATAAATGTTGATACCGTTGTTAATATTCTTTTAAGATACGTAATTAAATAATGTTGATGGTATTTCAATTTCCAACACAGGAACAGCCACGTGGAAAACATAGATTTTCCTGATTGGGTATCGCAATATTCCGTAAAAACCTTATTAGAAAAAAGATAAATATTACACAAAAAATAATGTCAGAATAATTTCTAAAAAATATTTCTGGCCTGCTACGGGCATACCACTTTTAATACTGCACTATCTCCTTCATCTGATTCCTCTGAAGATTCTTCACACGAATACACAAGCCATTTCAGAGATAGGTGAGCAGCTTTTTCTATTCAATAACATCAAGCTAATAATCATGTCAAGTGTTTTGTTTTTGCTTCGCACTGCTTATTTCTAATTGAAAATTACAAAGGTAGGTAATTTTAACAAGAAAATTATATTATTTGTTTTGCCTCGTGCGCTGAGGAAAAGGTGAAGTAATAATTATTGCTTATTAGAAATTTGTATCTTAAGTAGCCTACTTGAGACAGACCTACTTGCAGCTTTCGCGCCGGCTTTTCATGGTTCAACAAGATATTATGCTCAAAAGTGGAGTGTTTTGTTTGCCTGTTGCTACTTTTAAAATTGTTATTCTCAGTAAAATAGTATTGATTTTATATTATATTTTGATTATTTAATAATTTTACAATTAGAATCATTATCGTTAACTAGCAAATTTCATAAAAAATACTACACCAAATACCGTAATATCGGAGTCGCGTCATTCGAGTTCAATTTTTAATACACAAATCACACCCGTTTACTCTCGAAGGGGTAGAGACATGTATTTTTATCACACGTTATTTTAAAAGACACGTTAAAATTAGGCTATAAGCTTAAAAAACTGTGAACTCTGCATTCAAGGCTTACAGCTTATTTATACATCAATTAATTTAAGTTTGTTAAAATCTGGTAAGCTTTTCTCCTTTCTATAGAGACACTTTTAATAAAGTCCTTCAAAGGATTATTCTACAAAATATAGGAACAGAGAAAAAAATGGATTTCATACTAAAATTAGTTTTGCCTGCCACTAAGAGATGGCGCTAAATGCTAAACATTGCTCTATAAGAAACTGATAATTTATAGGTTTATAGTTGACATCACTTTGAAATAAAGCACAATGTCTATTCAAAAAATGCATAATTATGTTGTCGTGTGCCTAACGTGCTGTTCACTGTACCAATATAAAGGGCAGCGTTCCACTACATCCAGTATCGAACTAGTACCGCTCTCAATTTTAGATAAATGAGGGTAGAGTCAACACAAACAATATTAATACCTAAGTATATCAATTAGTGCGTAGGCACCATAATGTTTATCTGGGTTCACGCGGCATAAAGGCACCTCCAGTCTCATAGACAGATTAAAGATAGGTTAGCTGTAAACAGTTGCGTATTTAACTACCCTCTGATGAAATAGGCGATTGCTCGGGGCGGTAGTTTGCGAGGGGCGAGGCAATTAATATCGACTCGGCGTTTTGATTTCACATGCATGAATAAACTAAATAAATGTCCGCTCAAAGATCAATAAACACTGCTGCAACTCATTTAGTTTATTTGGTGATGCGCAATTTCAATTCCAGCTTATATTAGAGCCCGCAACGCAGAAAACCCATTCTCAATTTCCCCCGACTGATTGGGTAGGTACCTACCTAGATAGGTACTATATTAAATTGTGTGACTAAAATCGAAAAGAATCATTTTGTAAACACACTAACTGCCGCACTCAGAGACGTCAAATAACGTTAATGGGTACTTAACGTCAAAAAATGACAATTCAAAATTAGTCGCTATTCTTGCCCGGTCTATGGTCTACATTTGAATGAAAATTTTTGACATTAAATACTCATTAAAGTTAATTGCCGTCTCTGAGTGCGGCAGTTAGTCAAATAGCTTTAATGAGTACATAATGTCAAAAACTGAGAATTCAAAACTCGTCGCTATTATTTCCGGGTCTATGGTCTCGATTTCAATGAATTTTTTTGACACTAAGTACCCATTAAAGTTAATTGACGTCTCTGAGTGCGGCAGTAAGTTATCATAGAAAAAAACGAGATACAATCATAATTATGTCTCAATTTTTTACAATGAATCACGAATATTATTAATAATAATTACATTTTACCAAAGTTCTGTTTAAGACGTCTATACAATAGAGTGACGCTGATCAAGCGAGACAACGTAAAGCCCGAAGGGCTGTTAAGGACAGTGCCATAAAATAAACATATTTTTAACCGACGAAAACCCGGAGGAGGTTACTCAATTCGGACCCGTATGTTTGTTTAAATAATTGTGTGAATACTTATATGTAGTAAAAATATAATATCATTCTGCACATTCTCTCTCTTCTTTGATTTAGGTACCTACGTCTCTAAAAACACGTCATTAGATTTTCTGCAAAATTACTATTATGTATTTAAAAAAATGTTTTTTACAACACAGACATAATAACAATTATTTTTATTATCAAAAAAAATTGAAAAGAGACGTATCTCTTTTGAGCTTGAATACTATCTGAAACAAAATAAGAATTTAAACTACATAGTTAGTCACAAAGAAAAGTTTCATAGTTGCAAAGCAAAGAAAAATTGAATACAGCATCAAGGCACTTCATCAATAGGTACATACCATCTTATTACCGTGATCAAATATAACGGTTCTGAGCAAAATTAGTTCCGCCTTCTGACAAGAGATGGCGCTGATATACTCTATCTTCAAGATTTAATGTGCACTCTTTTTAAGCTCAGAGGAACTCGACATAATAAGTTGGTCAACAATCCAAAGAATTATTTTTATAGTAGGTACCCACCTAAATAACGGTTATATCCTATAATGCATCAAATATATATACCTCAGCTTAGTTTTTGAGCAAAATCATTAAAGCTTATGGGAGCCATATTAACCCTCTGCACTTTACTATTTAATATAGTCATCCAAATTATAGTCCGGGATTTGCGAAAATTTAAGCTACTTTACAGCTACCCCGAAATGTTTAATAACTAAAATGCATTCAGATTCCATTACGCCAAATCCGATACAGAATTTCAGGGCATTTCAACCGCCATTAAGGTGCTTTTCCACCAGAGCTGTTCAAGGACGCGTTGCGATGGCGACCCAATAGAACCACTCCATTTCCAAATGAGTGATTCAATTAGTACAGGGATGTATTTGAGGAAAACCAATAGAATCACTCTATTTGAAAATATCTCTTTGGGTCTCCTCCAACACATTTCTCTCAACGCATCCTCGCAAAGCTCCAATGGAAAAGCAGCTTTAGTCCGCTAATGCCAACTGTCAAGTTTTTCAATCAACACGAATTGCTAATTGGACATCAATCAAATTATCCGACTTAGTACATCGTTTTGGCGTGGTGCCTAAGGATTAGTCTGTGCAATATGATTAGTTCCCGAAACGTTTTGTACAAAAGCCAATTTAGTGCTTTTACGATAGGTCATATAGCAGATTTTTAAGGTTATGAGGTACCTATGTGAAGAGTTTGTTTTGCCGCCGGTTCGGTGGAATAGTCGCTGGCTGTTGGCCAAGAGGAACGAAAGAGGGTTCGAATCTTGGTAGGGGCAAATTTTGTGATGAAAACAGATATTTTGATCTCGGGTCATGGGTGTTTATATGTTTTATGTAAATAAGTTTAGTTAAATAAATAAAAAAATATAATGCTCAAGGATTTTTTTATGTCCAAAATAATGCTATTTCGATGTTACCAACCTTTATCGTAAGCAATATTTCGTGAAAATAAAAACGTACTAACCAATATATTTTCATCATAACCAAAAATTATTAAAACTTGACTGTTTACGGGGTGAAAAAGTTATCGCTTTTTGAACTACAATTTTCAGTTTGACTATCCTCATTTAGAAATGAATAAGAGGTACGGAATAGTACCACGTCACAACCTACGTGCAATCTCAATAATAAAGCCCCTCAATCCGAATGTTCATCAAGGCCTATCCCGCGGAGGCATACGTGAAACAGTACGGTGCCAGTCAGTCAGTTTTGTAACGAAAACCAATCCGGGCAACTTTGTGCGCGCTACGAAATTTTCGAACTAACGGTGACTGCCAATCGGACTGTTCGGAAAAGTTGGTTACGTGAGCCCTTTGGAGTGGCTGTTTTTTTTTTTACAGAAATAGACCTCATTCCCCACCGTATTGTGAATGGAATGTGTTCGTCATAAGTATCTTACATTCATAAGCGTCAACTCGGGAAAGGAATATGTTCGTCATAAGTATCACATTCATTACGCAAACATTGGCATACGTGTTTATACTCTTTATTGCACTTTAATTTATAATAAGTACTGACCTTCTAGCCAAGTGGCCTATCTATTCGAACGCAATACAAAATGACAATTTTTGAACGCTTCCTTTACATTCGCTAAGTTGTTTTTTCTGTAATACGTCAGTTGTATACATTTGTATATGCGTTCGAACAGATTGGCTAGCCCCCAGGGCATACACATTATTGTGAACTAAACTAAAACTAAACTGTAAACTGAAAGCTGAAAGCCAACGCGCGCGTAAACCTAATGGTCAAATCCGATTTGCAAAACATTCGTTGTTTTCAGACTGAGTCAATGGAGCGTGGATTACCTTGCACGGGAGTTTAGTGCTTAAAACTGAATGCGTCTGTTTAGTGGTGAATGCAGGGTGTCGGGAATTGATTTAAGCTATTAAGAGGTACTAGTGCAAGAGCCAGAACCGTTGGCTTCCATCATTTTCGTAAATTGAAGGGATTGTCCTATAAAATCTTTTACTATTATTTGATTTTTATTTAAACAGTCAGAGATTTTTTTACAAATTCATTTTACAAGTTACCACCTTTATCACTAGCACCTTTCCGGTTGGTGGATGATACGAATCAAAAGGGAGTGGTTGGCTTGAAGATGTCTGACCGATATGAATGAAAACATACTGCGCGACCCCAGAACTTATACTGGAAACAGGGCAGGCAGCAGAAGAATGAATTGTACTGTATATTATGAAGAAGTTGCCATGATAAAAATCAGGTTGTTGCAATCCAAAGTCGGATTTTTATTTAAAAAAAACACTCTCTTAGCAAATTTAAATACTTATTATTACTATTTCTCACAAATTTCATGCATCATAAAACAAATTTGGGCATCATTCATCCTTTATTCAGTTACCTTGAGACGCGACGACCGCGCGTACGTTAACCAACTCGTTTACAGCCAACTTTTATTATTTTTTTTCAATTTGGCAATATTGGCATTATAACGTTTACAGTTCCGATTTAAAGCAAGACAATTTCATATTCAGACCTCTATTATAACGTTCATGTTTTGAATTTCAGTAGTATGATGTACTTTAAGCTGACTTATATAAATATCACAGTCACACAGTGATTTACCCTGATAGATGTAAGCACAGCTTGTATCTAGTAAAAAAGAAAGCAATATTATAAAAATACCACCTTAAATTAGATTGATATACTAATACTACTGGATCTTAGCATTAATTATTTTATCTTACCTATTACTTCAACTTACTAAGCCATTAACTGAACATGAATACTTAGATAGCGCATCCCTATTACAACGCTTAGCGGAGAAAAGCAAAACGCAATGTTATCAAACATAGCGTTACTTTTGTAGTACTATTGTTAATGAAAGCCACGAGTCTTATGACTAACTAGTGGTCGCCCGCGGCATCGCTCGCGTTATTGTCAGTTGTTATATAGCCTATAGCCTTTCTCAATTAATGGACTATCCAACACAAAAAGAATTTTTCAATTTGAATCAGTAGTTTCTGAGATTAGCGCGTTTAACCAACCAACCAAACAAACAAACATTTTCAGCTTTATAATATTAAATATAGATGACTTAATGGATAGTTGCTGCATCAATCAAATTACGGAATACGTGAAACAGGACCGCCGAAATCGATGTCAGATCTCGGAGGATTGGCCAATTGGATGGCCTAAGGGCTAACACAGGGGGCACCCTACGTATTGCGTCCGGGGAAGCTTTCGACTAGCATTGTGCATAGGTGATGTTTAATTCCGAATATTACTCACCGGGGCTTTGTCAGTCTAGAGTTGCATTCAAATCGATGTAAGCACTATTCCTAGTGTACGGTCAGCCAAAAAAGTGGTGTGCCGCTTTTGATTTACTTTGCTTGTCATCGAAAATGATAACAAGGTTCATATTGACAACTGTGACAAACGTCAATATCCTAATGGGCCTTGGAGACAGTCAAGCGGCTTTTCGTCAAGCTCGTTTATTTTCTGTGTGTTTCATTCTGTAGCTACATCATCATGATGAGTTCTTGTCGCTTCTTGTGGATGGACTATCCAAGCGTTCGCGCTCCTCTCTCGGCCTACCGCCTATTGCTTTTCTAGCAAATGTAATTCTCATACTAAAGAATACGTATTTCAATTTCAGATTATTGTAGTTATGTATAAATATTAAGCCTTTTCTTTTACTAACAATGAAGATAAACGTTTTAAATGAGCCCTTGAGCTCGGAAAACAACACACCCCATTTATGTATGTACTTGCTAGGATATTTTATGTACACTTGTATAAGTACTATTTAATTGTTTTAATATTAATAAAGATCTTTTGAAATTGAATAGAATTGATTCTGTAGCTAGGTGAAATAAATATTTTTTGTGTCAAACAAATCAACCAGACATAAAAAAAATCTGTTTGACCTAGCAACAGAATGAAATGTCAGATCGAGGTGCAAGTAAAACAAATCTTTATTGTAACTGTCAGTACACCACTTTCTTGGCCGACCGTAGCTACATTGTCGGGCAGTTTGACTCTAGACAAGGGCGAACAAATATAATACAAAATTGTAGCTAGCGCAGTGGCATAGGGCGTTCATATAGAATTAAAGACCATCACTACAATATCGGTCTTTTAAAGAAGGTTGAAGTCGCTACTTATAAAGAAATGTTACTATTCTACAGAGGAATATAAATTCTTAACCTTGAGGATAAGAATTTATATTTTTGACGAATTTATTAGGGATACAATATTTTTTGATAATTGTTTTCTACGTATTTGACATAGATATAAAAATTATTATTTATTCTAATTATTATAGTTATTATCATCGCTTAATTTATGTTGTTATATTATTATAAATATTTATAAATATATATAAATATTAAGTGTAACTCTGAAAGATTGTAATTTTTAATATTCCACTGTTCAACGCAATATGTATTTTGCTATGAATAAAGAATCTTGTCTTGTCTTATCTTCAGCCTGCGATTGCGTAAACTAAGCAATGTTCGGTGAGGCTGGTCATTGGATGGGTGACCAAATATGTATTATCTAAAGTTCCTCCGTGCTTCGGAAGGCATGATAAGCTGTTGGTGCCGGCTGCATCAATCCTCCTGCGGCAGGCGTAATTTATGTATGGTATCATTTTAAATGGCAATAGGCTCGCCACCTATTACATGGGACCTAACATAACTGGCGAAACGTGGGTGCTAGTTCACCTCTGCCTACCCCCTTCGGGGATATAGGCGTGATTTATGTATGTATGTATCTTTTTTAAATAGATAATTTAATTATTATCCTAATGCAGAAATCGCCGATAGTTATCTAGCCGAATGGTATAGGCAGCGGTCCGGATTGCGGAGGGAGCGGGTTCGATTCCCGGGTCTCTTTTTTTTGTAGCAATTATGTCTGTTTATAATTTTATCCAACATTTATGTTCATATGAAAATCTAATAATAAGAAAATATGATTATATTATTTATTTTATTTTTTTACACGACATTTGTCGGTTGTTATAAATACCCCGTCTTGATGCCTTCAAGAAAAAAGGTATTTATTCCCCTTGAAGAAAATTTTTAAATTATAGGATTATGAAATAGGTGTGTGTTGTGTGACTGTAGATGCATGTAGGTGTTGTGTGCTTGTTGATGGTTGTGTGTTTTGTGTTTGGTCTCCTGTGCTGTTAACAAAAACTGTGTCTCCAAGAACTTTACTAATTATTGTAGATGTGTGTATGGCTGCTTGCTTTTGTAGTATGGTTATGTCTATGTTTAAGTCTAATTTATCTAAATATCTTTTTAAACTTTTTGCCACTACTCCTGTGGCACCGATAACGATAGGGATTACAGTTGTGTGAGTGTTCCATAAACGGGTGATTTCTGTTTTTAAAAGATGGTATTTGCTTAGTTTTTCTATTTCTTTAGCTCCTATATTGTAGTCTGATGGTACTGTTACGTCTATTAAGAATGTCTTGTTACTAATTTTGTCTGTATATATTAGGTCCGGTCTATTGTGTGTGACTGTGATATCAGTGTGTACGGGCATTTCCCAAAGAATTTTTGCTGCGTTATTCTCTCTGACATGTGGGTGTGAGAGTGTCTCCTTCCACCAGAGATTGGAGACCTCTATTTTATGTTTCTTGGCGAGACACCAATACACGTACTGGACGAGGTTGTTATGCCTTTTCACATAATAATTTCCTGCCAGTTTTTCGCAGCCTGATATTATGTGCTGTGTAGTTTCGTCTTTAGAGGCGCATAGGCGGCATTTGCCGTCTACCTGCTCTTTGAGAATGTCGCGTCGGTGTTGCCTAGTCATAATAGCTTGATCCTGTATTGCGAATATCGAAGATTCTATACTTGGTGAAATTCTTTGTTTTTTGATCCAATGAAATGATAATTCTGTATCTACATTAGCCTGGTCTAGTACTTTATTCGGAAACTGTCCATGTAACTGCTTATTTCGCCATATCCTATGCCTACACTTCACTATTGCTTCTTTTATATCCTTGTCTGTATGTATGCTATCTTGTCCTAACCGTAGTTGATGTTCAATAACTTGTGCTTCTTTTATTATTGAGTATTTATCCCTATTCCTATCATGTTCTACTATTGCTTTAATTAAATCGTCACTTTCTGTTTTTAAGTACTGCTTGTATTTTACTATCTGTGTTTTATATGTGTATTCTATATTTAATAAACCCCTTCCTCCTTGCGTTACTGGTAAGTATAATCTTTGTGTGTCTGCTTTCTGTTGGTGTGCTTTCTTTATAGCTAGTAGTTTTCTTGTTTTAGTATCTATTTTCTTTAAATCACTATCTTTATAATTTAAAATACCAAATGCGTAAAGAAGTACCGGAACCGCATATGTATTTATACCTTTAATGAGATAACGAGAGTTTATAGAAGTGTTGAGCAATTTCTTTACGCGTCTAAAATATTCTTTATTTTTCTGATCTTTAATGGTGTTGTGGTCTATTTTTCCCGTTTCATGTATACCTAAATATTTATATCTGTCTCCTACTGCTAATTGTTTAATAGTATCCCCACTTAATAGTACATGCCCTTCCCCTTCTATGTTAGTCCTATGTCCTGAGATCAAGTGTATTGTGTTGCATTTGTCTAACCCGAAACTCATCCCTATATCTTGTGTAAATATTTCTACGCTGTCTAATAATACTTTTAGATTATGTCTATTATTTGCATAAATTTTAAGATCGTCCATGTATAGCAAATGGTTGATCAAGAAACTGTCTTTAAGTTTGTACCCTTTCATTTCATACTTATTTAGTATAAACGAAAGGGGATTGACTGCTAAGCAAAATAATAGTGGTGAGAGAGAGTCGCCTTGAAATATGCCGCGTTTTATATAGATAGGTTCAGTCGTCAGTGAACTTTGGGAGCCACGGGCTGTCATGATAACTCTCCATGACGGCATCACTAATTTTAAGAAGCTCTTGACCACGGGTGGGCATTTGTAGACATCCAACACTTTAAGCAGCCACTCGTGTGACACACTATCAAATGCTTTCTGGTAGTCTATCCACGCCATGCTCAAGTGCTTCTGGGAAAGATGTGCATCCTCTAATATAGCCTTGTTTACCATCAGGTGATCCTTACAACCCCTGGCTCCTCGACGACATCCCCGTTGTTCTATTGAAATTATATTATGTTGTGAACAGTGATCATATAAAATGTTAGCTAATACTGAGGTTAACAATTTGTATATTGTGGGTAAGCATGATATGGGTCTCCAGTTTTTGGGGTTTTCTGTGTTTACATTTTTGGGAATTAAAATAACCTGACTAGTAGTAAACCATTCTTCAAGACTTTCTGTATGATTTATTATTCTAGTAAATAATGACGCTAAATATCTATGAACGCTAGTAAAATATTTCAAATAGTAGTTTTGAATTTTATCTAATCCGGGAGATTTCCAATTGTGAAGTTTTCTAATTGCTAATTTTATCTGATTTTCCGTTATTTCTTCTACACGTGTAGTATTAATTTCACTTGACACGCTTTCTACCTCGCTTACCCACTTGGCCTCTTTATTGTACGGTATGGCATTTGAAAATATATTTGACCAAAACTCTTCCACTGTATCTTTGTTAGGTAATTTAATATCTTTATACTGATTATTGTCCAAGCTTCTGTAAAACCTATGCTGATTTTCATGGAACATTTTATTCTGATCCTTTCTAGTATTCATATCTTCGTATCTTTTAATTCTACCTGCTAACGCTTTCACCTTTTGCTTTAATGTTTCTATTGTATTTTCATGTTCATTTTGGGTGTAAATATTGTATTTAGTGTATAGCCTATCTTTTATTTTAGTAATTCTACGTGTGTCAATTCCCCTTCCTATTTCTAATAACTGTCCTAATTCTTTTCTAAAAGTATCTATTTTAGCTTGTATTCGTTTTTTCCAAGGTGGATCAGATTTTACTTTAATAGTGTTAGTGGGTAAATAGGGTGCTTGGTTGTTATTTACTATTAGAGTTCTAGCTGCTGCGTATACAATGTCATTTACGTCTCTCAGGGAGTTATTATATTATATTATATTATATTATATTATATTATATTCAACACCGTTGTATCTGACAATTCTTTTAAGCTGTAATCAACTGCAACTAATATTGCAGGTTCTTCTTAATATTTGATGTGAGCGTCGCGTTCGGACCGATATTATAGCTATTGCATATGTTATGGAGTATCGTATTAATTACGTGCATACGAGGGGAAAAAGGTAAAGAAAAGGGTCCGTATTAGAATGACGAAAATTAAATCATCGACTGCAACCCTATAGCTGGAATAGTACAGGTACAATGGGCCATAACCAACCACGCTGGCCCAGTGTGCATTGACACGCTGGACCAACGGCTTACCTACCGAAGCACGGAGGAACTGGAGGTTATTAATTTTTGGTCACCCATCCAAACATTGGCCTTAGCGAACATTGCTTAGTTTACACAATCTCAGGTCGAGTGCGCTAAGCCACTGCGCTACCGGGCTCCTCGACAGTTGCAGCAGTTACCATGCCTGAAATCAAGATACCTATGACGATTTGCAGTAGATTAAAAATATCTGAATATGTAATAAAATATCGAACAGCTATTGGGATGTATGTAAAACAGGGTTATCATTCGGTAATCAATCACTACGCAGGGAGTACCTTGCCGACTGCGTACACAATTGAGTTAATTCCCAAAATGTCATAAAAAGGCACTTTCAATAATATTGATTTGATAAAATTTTTAGCTTTGACAACAGGGCCTTTTAATTTTGTAGAGCATTTTTTAAAACTAATCTAAAGTTTCATTTTGCAGATGCCTAACACTTAAAAAAAGACAAAAAATCATGTCTGTTATATGAGTCAGCCTGAGAGTCGCGTTAAATGTTTATTTCAGTTTGTTTATCAGTATGTATTGCTTGCTATGCGGCAACAGAAATATTAATCTGTGAAAATTTTAACTGTCCTATCACAGTTCATGAGATTACGGCCTGGTCACAGACGGACGGACGGACAACGGAGTATTAGTAATAGGGTCCCGCTTAACTCTTTATTCGGTTCGGAACCCTAAAAAAACAGGTATCACTTTACACAATGCAAATTGTAACTCGATATTAATTGGCATATTGCAAATTAAAATCGTCAATTTTCAGACAGCAAAACACGGCCCGTTCTCCTAATAACCACCCCACCAACATGTAAACACACGGGGGCTAAAGAGTTGCATTCTGTTTTCATATTCGACGGATCGTCTGATCGGATGCCGACACTTTCCTATTGGCAGTCGGCATGCTCAAAGTAATTAATTGGTTCTGAGGTTACCAATGTTGGCGTCCCTTTCCATTTTTGTCCTCTCCCTTCCGCCTTTCCGTTCTAATTATTCGGCCTCCAATACGGGTGCAGTTTTTCTTTTTATGTCAATATTATGATGTGCAAATACACAGGTTTTGATGTTGAGGCTGTAATTTGTGCGTACAGTACACCAGTCTAACGATGTTATATGTACTCCTACTGCATGTTCTATCTCCTCCATTCTTATAATACTGACATTAATAATATTCTTTGCAGTTTTTCAATGACTTAATTACGGTCATCCGCTATAACATTGAATTAATAGCATGGAAACCGTCAGTGTTTTTAGAATGGTCGCCGATACAACATAAAGGAAAGCCAATAAAATATCATTAAATAAAGTCAATAAGTCATAATAGTCAATAAATAAATGAAAACAGGAACAAAAGACCTCGTAACAACATTAATGCGTCGCTGTATGCAGTGTTAATCTGTTGAAATTAGCATCTAACAATTCATAATATATTATTTCTGTATTTATACATACATACATAAATCACGCCTATATGGGTTTATGTAAAACTGGGATGCATCGTAAAAAGCCGCATCACTTGAACTTGCGAATTGATTCGCATCGCGCATTCCTTCAATTTCATACTGCTTTTTTCATCATCCTGTATATCTTCTTTGCCGCACCAAATTGCGTCGCAGAAATTCACGTTGCAGTTTGAAAGGAGTAGTGCGCTACATATAGTGCACGAACGCCTAAGGGAACTTCACAATGCCCTACATCTCAAAGCAGAAAACAGAATCGAATATAAACCCTCATCAAAATGCAAAACTGAAATGTGTATTCAAGAAGATCCTCGCCTCGGAAAATCCTCCTTAAAGGGCCTGTAACTTACAAAATATAAAACATGCAACGTATCATAAACTAGATAAATAAAACAACTTCATAATGTAAAAGCGTTTTATTTTGCATTTAAATATCAAGTCTAGGGTTAACTGCACACATACGAGACATTGTTGCATTAAAATGTAAATACGGCCACGCTTACGAAAAACGCATTATCCACCTTCTTACAAGTTCATACGTTCAATGCGTTTAGAGTTTTTTTTTCTTAGTTTACTTGTATCGCCGGGATTAAGCTAGCTATTGATGTGACTATTAGACTAGTGAGTATTTTGAAATAGTCTCTATGGTAAAGTTATAGAGCTCATTTTATATAACTCAATCCCGCCAAAAATGGCACTTAATGCATTCTTCGTAAGCGCGGCAGAATAAATGTCTGGAAATTTGTCAACAACAAAAAGGGCTTGTGTGTTCTTTATAAAACAAAACGATAATAATATTAATATTATGTAAAAAAACAGAATTCTATATTCAATTAATAATTAATGTTTGCACGAGCATTACACATAAAATGTTTATAAACAAATAAAATAGTACAAAGAATAGTCGAAAAATTACAGTCTGGATGCAACGAACCCGCGTCTCCGGCAATTCGGGCAGCTGCCCATACCACTCGACCAACAAGACGTTAGTTAACTTGCCAAAATTTCTCTAACTTTTGCACTTCACGGTGAATTTTTTAAGCCAACGGCAAAAAGAAAACCCAATTATAGGTTTTCGAAAGTTTCCCGACATGTTTTCTTTTTAATATTCTCATCATCTCATTTTTTTATTAAATATGTTATAAAATAAAGATCAATATAATAACCCTTAAAAACGTTTAAGAGACCATTTTCACCGATTTCACTGGCGTACATAATTCGAACAGCTTAAGGCGTCTGTTTCGGTAAATTGAAAAAGGCTTAAGAAATCCACGCGAGATAAGTCTGAAAAGTGGATTTTTTACGCAAAGAGTTATTGCTGTGACAATAAAATCTTTCATCTTCATCATAAAATTAGAAACAAACAATACTGTTAACATTCATAGTGGTCTATGTAAGATAATAAATGTACTGTTGTAACGTGTAAGCTATGGCTAAATATGTCAGAACGCTGGATCTAGTAAGATAGTCGCTTATGTGTTGGTGAACACCAGCGTAAGGCTGGAGTTCACCAACACGTAAACAGTCGATTATTATTTAATCGTGTCATTTTGACATTTAAGATATGTCAAAAATAATTGGTTAACTTAAAAATATTTACGTGTTAATCATAGCCCGCACATCTTTCCAACTAAATCGTACATACGTTTCTATGACTATTGGTACGATCTGCGATTTAGGCTGGTGTTCACCAATACTTAATTAAACAGGCGATTAAAAGATAACCGTCAATTTTTGACATTTTATGGTATGAAATAACTGTCAAAAAGTAACGATTATCTTTTAATCGCTTGATTTACGTTTTGATGAACTCTGGCCTTAGTTGTCCAACTTAATCGCATGGTCTGCGAGGGCCCTAAGCCTATAAAATTGCATAAGGGAGAAACATCTCAACACACTATCTAATTTTATATTTTCCTGTCTGGATTTTGTTCAAGGTCTGAAAGGGGAGGTTAAGCTTAACCTTAAGAAGGTATTATCGTTCGCCACAAGTAGCTACGACGAACACACGCAAGCTCGCATTGTAGAACTGCTACGGGATTTTCGTAGCAGTCGTAGCAATTTCGTAACGTTAAGCTGCGTCGATGCGCTAAACTAAAAGGAGATGTCCCAAAATATATGGAGTCTGGCCCATATAATTGTACAGTTATTCAAAATGCAGGCAATAATTTATAGAACAATTCTTAAGGGTTAAATTCCTATTTTTAAGCTCTGTTTTTGGTTTGTTGTACTTATGTTTAGCCGTAGATTGCAACACGACAGCCTAGCCTACCGTTATGGCGGAAGGAAGATGTCACCTTATAACATTGACGTATATACGTATTTTAATTGACATTAGATGGGTACCTACCTACCACAGATGTATGAATTTAATGGTTTTTAAAGATTTCTAAGCCAAAAACTATATATTATTATATAATATTAGGTTGGGGAAAAAGTCTTTTCGCATTATAGTATGTATAAACTTGTAATAAAATCTCTTTGGCTATACTATTTGTATCTGGCTGGTTTTGGTATCATTAAAAGTTTAAATTTTAAAGAACATAATTCCAAATTCAAATTAGGAAAATGTGTGATTTGCATTTGTTTTTCGTACCGCCAAGATGAGTGAATCTAATGAAGAAATTAGATACATTTTAAAATTTTACTCCAAAAAAGGTAAAAATGCAACGCAAGCCGCGAAAAAAACGCTAGACCTTACACATTTTTAGCCACTTAGCAAAAATTAAGAGAGTTTGGCTAGGAGGTGTTAATGCATCCGCCGTATAGTCCTGACCTTGCACCTTCAGATTTCCACCTGTTTCGGTCTCTTCATAATTCTTTAGGCAGTGTCAGGTTAACATTACGAGAGGACTGCCAAAACCACTTGTCGCGGTATTTTGACCAGAAGTCCCAAAATTTCTATAGCAATGGGATCATGTCCCTACCTACAAGATGGCAAAAAGTTATCGAACAAAATGGTACCTACATACTTTAGTTAAATGTAAATAAACTATATTAAAAAATGTTTTGAATTTTCTTAAAAAATGCGAAGAAACTTTTTCCCCAACCTATTATATTTAGTTGTAATTTTCCCAGAATCTATTAATTTATTTTTTCTAATTTTTTTGAGATAGTGTACAAATACATGGGCCATTATGGAACATCTCCTTTCTATTGTACGCTTTTATAGAAAAAAAAAATGTTCTTTAATGTCTTGAAACACTAACATTATTATTCTATTTCCTTCTATTTATTGTATATGTGTATAAGAGATGATAACTCTTAGCATTCATGTATGGACAGCAGAGAGGGAAGTCAAGAGCAGCGCTTAGGACTTGTAATCCAAGTGAGCTTACACGGGGCCTTCACATATAATAATTATATTAAAAACTTTTATTTGCGTGAATAAAATAATACAAGTTACAGGGTTATAGTTTCTACATCCCTTCTTCTCCCTGCCCCAGTCTATCTGGGGTCGGTGCAGTTTCCTCTTCCATTCATATCAGTCAGACGTCATCAAGCCATCCACATCCTTTTGATTCATATTATCCATCACACTGTAAAGGTGCTTTTGTGTCCATTTATAGTAATAAATATCTTAAATAAATTGATAAAAAATTGCAATAATTTTTCTATGTTTTTTGTCGATAATTTATGATCTAGTTTCACCCCCTTGCAGGATTGCACTTTATCCAGGGACACGCTGTATAGTTACGGGCGTGCTAATTTTATATGTCAATAGAATAAACAACTGTAAAAAAAAAATTCAAAAGTCCTAATGTAATTTTTTTTATTGTTTGTTGTGTCAATAACCGTTCCTTTCTTTCTTTCTTTCAAAATCAATTGACAACATTTCAAAAATTATACCCCCCAAAATAGAAATACCATTAATGAAAATAAAGAAGTCAGCTTCGAAAATATTTTTAATACATTTCTTGATTCCATCAGGGACAAAAAAATAAAAAATTAAAACATGCTATGACGTCACAACAACGGAGGAATAAATTGATACGTTTTCTATCCTAAATGGGAGGACCATTATAGTCCAACATGTTCATGCGCGACTTTCCTGCGAAGTCGGAGACGGTGACGGGGGACGTGGCACTCTAGATGTTAGCGGGGGCGGGTGATGCGGGGAGGAGGGAAAACTCATGCAATACGTGCTACACACCGTCGTCAGCCACAGCCGTGCTGTCAAAGTGGCAAAATCTGTCACCCTGGACGGTTAGTGCACACGAGATAACTATTTCAAGATGAGTAAGCCAATTAGACGACAGACTAAAGATGATGTATAGAAAAAATTTTGAGCGCATAAAAATGAAGCGAATGTTTTTGCGGAAACGAGCATAAAAAAAATTATTAAAGAACTTTTTCAAAATAGAAAAGTTTCGTGACTATAATATTTATTATGAAGTTAAGATGTTTAATTTTTTTATCACTTTTTAAATATCATGTAAGAATAAATATTGAGACACGAAAATTTTAAATATCAATTACAATATGTGGCTATATGTACATACATACATACATAAATCACGCCCATATACCCGAAGGGGTAGGCAGAGGTGAACTGGCACCCGCGTTTCGCCAATTATGTTAAGTCCCATGTAATAGGTGGCGAGCCTATTGCCTTTTATCGGGCACAAAAGTCGCAGTACATTGCCAGGACGGTGGTATAAGAGGAACGCTGCTGCCCATTCCTCATCACTGATTTATCCTTAGTCGCCTTGTACGACACCCATGGGAGAGATTTGGGGTGGTGACAATTGTATTCTACTCTGCCGTCACCACACGGCACGTGGCTATATGTGCTAAGCAATTTTAAATGTGCCTAATAAAAACCACTCTCGAGTATTAATAATTAAACCAATGTTTCCAATGTAAACCTATACTTTTGATTGAACAAATTAAATATTGAATAAATAATTAAATTTTATCAAAATTGTTTTTGTTTTCTCGCAGTTGGTACGAAAAGCAGAGTATATTCCTCGGGAAAAAGCAGTCTTATATCTTGGGTGCGCTTGAATCCCTCGCTCCATTCAGAATCCCTCGCTCTATTCTTAGATCCCTCGCTTCGCTCAGGATTGAATTTATTTAATAAATCATAGATTCTTTCATTGCGCTCGGGATACAACTCTGCACCTGTGGCATAAGACACTGCTTTATTCAATTGTGACATCTACATCTACTATTTAATTCTCCGGGGAAAAATCTTGCTTCAAAAAAGTGTCGGTTTCACTAAAGGAGTGATACGAAGAAAAATTAATCAGTGGTACACTGTAAGTGGGCTTTTTTTCGGAGAGCCCACTTTATGGTCAGGTGTGACATAAATTTATTGTAATCATTTATAATAATTAATATTTCTAATGCTTGTAGATTGATAATTTCCCTGAATGAAGAAGATGATGACGATGATGAAGACGATGAAACATAAGATGAATATGAAAGCGATATAGAAATTGATAAGTAAATGGACTGCAAATATCAATATTTTTGTTTGGAATGGAATAAACTTTTACCAATATTTTTCATTTTATTTATTCTTACCTTTATATTAAAAATATTAACAACTTATCTCAAGATATCTCTGTTACTCTTCTCAACGTGTGAAGTCGTCCACTAGCATGACGTGCTACCTTAGCCCCCCAAACATCTCTCACCCCGCAGGAAGGTCGCACACGAAGTTGTCGGACTATAATTAATTATCATCTTTGAAAATAACACAATTAAAATTACAATAAAATTTAAGTCCTTCCGAGACTTTCAGTTTAAACGTATTGTACTTGAACATTTATTTCAAACATTTTAACAAATAATCTATTTAATTTTCGCGTCAGAACTAGGCAAAATCCATTTCGACAATCCTCCATGGTTGTGACGTCTGCTTAGAATGACCGGAATTTCAACCCTGATTTTTTTGTATGAAATTGACGGAATTAAAAAAATATAATAAATATGGGTGTTTTAATTTTCAGTCTAAATTCATAAAACAATAAGGAAATGTTGCCAATTATTTTAAAATTATAATGTCAACACTCATTCTTGCCACCCCGACTTCTCTCTATGCCTAGCCATATTTGGTAAGTTTCTGTGAGAGCCGCCTTATACCCACCACGTTCCAGCGTAGAACTTACGAAAGTTAATCCAATGAAAATGTTTATATTCCATATACATTAATAACATATTAATATTCAGTGGTAGAGTTATAAGCATATCGAAAATATTCTTATAACTCTACCATTCTCTTTTTTATGCCACTCACCTTTTACAAGAAGACTGAGAAAACCTCTTCACAGCAAACAGCGACCACGAACGGAAGTCAATTAACACTACCGATAAATAATCAGAATAAAAAAATGATTTAATCAAGAATTTCCATCATTATTAGTAACATAATAACGATGGAACTCTCAAAGTGAAGTCGGAAATAAGTTGCCGTGACCAAATAAATTTTAAAACCGAGTATTTATATCGTTATTTTTTTAAAAATAAACGATTTTATACCTACCGTTTCAATATACACTATATCAGACCTATCGGTTGTAGTGCACTAGTGAAAAACAAGTGAAACTGTTGTATGTGGTTTGATGTGAGAGAGATGAGTTGAGATGATGAGTGAGATTGTACTAATCTAAGTTCTATACTCAAATTTTCTTAATTTCACATTTCACAGGACATCCTTCATCTAATATATAAATATATAAAAATCTTGTGTCACAGTGTGTTTCCGAATTCCTCCGAAACGCCTCAACCGATTTATTGAAATTTTTTGTGTATATTTTGGTGATAAAGTGAAAAATAAAGGAAAAACAACGTTTGCCAGTCAGTATTTTATCACATAAACTATGAATAATAAAATAACACTACACTTTCCGAAATAAAGGCCTTCTTTAGGGATGTAATGACTAAAATATTTATATAATGTCCTAATAGGACACATTTCGTTTTATTGTTTCGAAGTTTCGTAGACATGTTTTCATTCAAATAACTGGTCACATTTCTACTAAACTAATCCACTAAATTAATCCTTCTTAAAATAAATACAAAGAGCCATCAATAGTTGAAATCACCATCTAATCACTAAAATATTTAAATAATGTCACACTGTCGTATAATAGCACACATTTCATTATATGGCAATGTATTGAACATTTTTTTCCATTAAAATATAAGGAACGGAAATATTTCTTTTCATAAGAATATGGAACGGAAAATAGTTCTTACTGAAGTATATCATAATACATTTCACATTTTAAAAGTCGCGGCGGAGACAAGGGCCCTCTGACTTATTAATGCAAATCTGATATCTGCCACTCAATGTCTTAAGTGGGAAATGCCATTGTATTTCCCGCCAGCCGACGGCCGTAGGCCAAAATGATTTGTCTATTTTAAGCGTCTTGCATCAAAGCGCACAGCTTAGCCAGTGTTTCACTGCACAGCTGTTGGTGAATCGGAAAATTATTTTAATTTTTAATTACTTTATAGGTAATATTAGTAATTAATCTTGACAAAAAATTAAAAATAGAATACTTCCCCTAAGTCCTCTGAGACAGGAAGTGTACCTATAACACTGGCTGCTTTATCTCGCTGGCTCGGAAAATTGTTTTAATAAACGGTAACGAAAAGTTAATTTTTGATTAAAAAAAACAATCAATAAATTTATTTTTATAAAATTTTTATATGTTAATAAAATAAATTTATAGATAAGTATATTTTTATAAAAATAAATTTAAAGCAAAATGTTTTCTTTGGAATTTTTTAAAAGGCTTGCTTGACTTATTTCCAACTTCACTTAGTAAATTAAAGAACTCCACCACAAAATTAAATGATTCGGTACTCCGCGGCGGCACGACCTTGCAATATTAGCAAGTTTCGCAAAGTAATATTCAACATTTTCCGGAAGGCGGGGCGATCCTGTGGGTGCGCATGCGAAAATAGGCACAGGTACGGCTCACGGCCGTTGTTTATAAATTTACTGGGGCAATATTCGACATATATCCTTTGCACTTTTTTCCTGTAACATATTACTTAATTTACAACCGAAAACGCGGTTCGTTTCCTGAAAAATTGCAGCACATTAACGAATGGCGAGTAACAGTCGGATTGTGGCGAATCAGAAAGTTGCGGAAGGGTGCATTGGGCCCTTGCAGGCTCAGGGCTCGCATTGAGCGAAAGAGACAGCGGTAGGTTTCATCGCTGCAGGTGAAAAGGTCATCCGTTAGTGCAGGGGTAGGTCCCATCGTCCAATTCGGCTGCAGCTCCGCGGCTTGGCTCATTCCTCACGAAGTTTTCGGATCAGCAGGTCCCGTAGAGGCTTGCTCGGTCCCAAAGTTCTGACCTTAACTTAGTTGAGTCCAAGTGGAAGTGATCAAATCTTTTGTTATTGGCGATTTTGGCATTCATTATTATCAGTCATTTTGGCATTAAATATTATCAAATATTTTGGCATTATATATTATCAGTGATTTTGGTATTAATTTTTTTGCAATGATTTTTGTATTAAATGTTAGAAATGATTTTTTTAATCAATTATTATGGCATTAAATAATATCAGTGATTTGGCATTCAATATTATCAGTGATTTTGGCATTAACTGTTATTAGGAGTGTCATATATTTTTTTTATTTATCCGCGAATTTTTATTTCCGCGATCGGGCTCCAGATTCGAGTTGGCGATTTGGTGATCTGGAATTACAGGTAACGACTTATTAAATATGTTCGCGCGGGCCGTAAAAGTTTTTTAAAGTTGTTATTCTATTTTTTCAGAAGATTGTTGAACTTTTTTACTTTATTCCATTGTGTAAAAATATAAAAATCGGTTTTATGGCCCAGCTAACAAATTTAATGTGTTGTTGTTGTTGTTTTGATTGTTCTATGTTCTATTTGTTGTTTTAATAATGTTATATTATGTTTGTGAATATTATTTTGATAAAAAAAATATATTTAATTCTTTACTAACAATATAATGTGGGATTATTAATAAATATGGCGGATCGGACGGAATTAATTTATTGAGGAATTAATAGAGTATATTTTTATGTTATGTTTATTGCGATTATGTTTGATTGTAGTTTTATAGAAGCTAAAATAAAAGTCCGGAGCCAAGAAGACTTTTCATTTCCTGTGCAAATATTTTTTTATTACATAATATATTTTAAATTTTGATTCGTTTTCTTTATTATATAGTTAGTTTTTTATTGTTTCGTGTTGTCTGTGTTAATTTATCCGCTGCAGCGTTCCTAGTGTTCTACTGTGCGTCTATAAATGTTTAAAGTTTTTTATTGATTTTGATTTTTAATGGCTGAGCGCGCGGTGCGTATTAAAAGCGTTTATGCGATTTATTTATTCATCACTGTATCTCCAAATGCTTAGTAACAGTGCTTGCAAATCGCGGAGAAGTTAGAATGTTTAAGTTGGGTAACTTTGATGCAACGGTTGCGAAATTGCTTGGGATACATTTTGGACAAATTCAATACAGTGAATATGTCATAACACAATCCCCCGTCTCCTAGCCTTAAGCGTTCTTAAGCCTGTGTAGTTTAGTTTGGGTATGTAGCTAAAGCGATGTTTTTTGTTATTAAATGAAACGGTATTATACTTCTTTAAATTTCAGAAAGACTTTGCATTCTTAAGTTGGTAAAAATTTAGTTTTTTACGTAGCCATTTATTCTTGGGGTCTTAAAAGCATTTTAAAAGGCAAATGATACGTCAATATTTTTCGTTTAATAAACTTCATTTGGACAATGAGTAGTTTTTAGGCCTATTTACAAATGCGTACACATTGATAAAAACTCACTCTAATTTAAAGACGCAATCAGATTTAAGCCTAAAGTGCAATTATTGAAGAGGAATGAGCGGACTTATATATATTTTTAAAATAGAAAAATAAATCTTTTGTGGTTCTGTTTATAGATACATACTAGTTGAAATTATGCGGCTTTCGACAGTGTCAGCCAACGTAAAGGAACAAAGCTGTTTGTTTGTCTTTAAGCATATTATTGGTTTAAAGGGGACAATGAAACAAATACTAAATAGGTTTATTTTTAAGCCGTGGGGTGACGGCAGAGTAGAACACAATTGTCACCATCCCAAACCTCTCCCGTGGGTGTCGTCACCATCCCAAATCTCTCCCGTGGGTGTCGTCGTCTAACCGAAAGAGAAAAATACTGCACCGACCCCATATAGACTAACCGCCTAACTCGATTGCTAAAGCAAAATCTAGTTTATGACGTGATGCTGTCGTTTCGCACCAAATGTACGTAAACTATTAGCGATAGCTTTGAACGAATGGTCACCGAATGATTTTGTATGAATTTAGCACAAAATCCGTGTCGCCTAAAAATTCAAGATGGCTGCTATAGCCGTAAGCAGTGCATTGCAATATAGCTATCATCAGCAATCGAGTTAGGCGGTAGGCCCCCTGGGCAGAAGAAGAAGTTAAGAATTAATTTTCTACAGATTGATTAAAATAACTTTATCAGCTGTTATAAAATGTGTGGGGATGCACTTAAGCCCTTCTTATGATGTTGACAGACACGTCTCGTCATAGTTCCTCTCAATATAGCGCAGCTTTATCAATTCTGGGGACTTAATCGTGAGGTTTAACTTCGCGCGCACATTTTAATAATTTTAGTGGGAAAAAAGATACCGTCGAGTTGGGAATTGCAAGATGTAATGCAATAATGTTTGGCGTATTACTAGATAACTCATGTTACAACAATGTTAAACTTTTTTTGGGCACGCTGTTTTTCATATATTATATTTTGTGTCGTGTGGTGACGGCAGAGTAGAATACAATTGTCACCACCCCAAATCTCTCCCGTGGGTACACAAGGCGACTAAGAATTAATCAGTCATGAGGAATGGGCAGCAGCGTTCCTCTTATGAAATGCAATGTACTGCGACTTTTGTGCCCGATAAATGGCAATAGGCTCGCCACCTATTACATGGGACTTAGCATAATTGGCGAAACGTAGGTGCTAATTCACCTCTGCCTACCCTTTCGGGGATATAGGCGTGATTTATGTATGTATATTTTGTGCGTTCAGCGCAATGAGCTTATTGCGTCCTTTTTGAAGCGCATTTCTTCAAATAGGACGCAATACTGGCAAACTTTTATTTTTATTTTCATTACGGTTTTTGTGCTACATGCGCAATTTTAAGCATATAAAATTTAAAAAAACGTTTGTGCAGCAGCGCGAATAAACATTCTATACTAAGAAAAAAAGTTGAGAGGCAACTAAAAATTCGGCAACTTAAGTGTATTTCAGAGGACGCGGGTTCGGTTCCCGCACCAGAACAATGGTTTTTCAAATAATATTTTTGTCTTCTTTTGCATTGTAGTACTTAATAGTTTCTAAACTTTTATAATAATTATGTTCAAATAATAATTGTATATTAAATTTCGATATAAAACGCCTTTTAACGGGTCTTCCGTAGCACGTAGGACCTCAAGACAATAATGGTCAGCTGCTTTAATTATTTAATAATAATAACAAAGATTTAATTTAATTCAAAAAAAAAATTGGAAGCGTTGCGTTATGGCGCAAGCGTACAGCTAATAACTTAACATTATATTTTGATTTTTAATTTCAACATTATAATTAAATGTTAACAGCCGTGTGGTGACGGCACAGCAGAATACAGTTGTCACCACCCCCATTTCTCCCGTGGGTGTCGTTCAAGCCGACTAAGGGTAAAAAAATAGCAATGAGTATGGGCAGCAGCATTCCTCTTATACCACCTAGCAATATACTGCGATTTTATGTGCCCGGTAGATGGCAATAGGCTCGCCACCTATTACATGGGACCTAACACAATTGGCGAAACGTGGATGCTAGTTCACCTCTGCCTGCCCCTTCGGGGATATAGGCGTGATTTATGTATGTATGTAATTAAATGTTAGAAAAATTAGTACATACAACAATAAAAATTATAGTCTTGATGTGGGAATAAACAGAGGACGCGGCAGACGACGCGGGTTCGATTCCCGCATTAAGATTAAAATTTTTCGAACTGTTTCCAACCATAATAATCTATGAACTTAACATTCTTTTATTAGCAATTAAATTAAAATCAATATTCGCAACAAAGACGCGTCCACCCTAGTCTATTTGAGGGTTGAGGACAGCCCTAACTTAATAAGGTACGCGCATGATCGTAGGTGTATCGGAAATGCACTTTTTAATGAAGTGCTACGATGCGCTTCTCAGAAAAGGACACGGTCCCTTGGTGTTTATTCTCTTTGCGATAGCGACATCGCTATTTCTGAGGTTCACTTTGTTGCGTATAAAGCTATTGGAGGGGTTTAATTTTACTGATAGCTATTGGGATTGCAGCGAAAGACGCTATGCTCCCTACACACACAGTTTTGTCATGAACTTGTAACTCTTGAACTATGATAGTTAGACAGTTGAATTTTTCGCAGATGATGTATTTCTGTTGCCGCTATAACAAAAAATACTAATAAAAACAGAATAAAATAAATATTAATGGGCTCCCATACAACTCAAGATTTTTTTTTGCAGTTTTTTTATAGATAGCCTTTCGTGCGCGAGCCCGACTCGTACTTTGCCTGTTTTTGACTCATAAATATGACATGATGTTGTAAACGCATACAACATAGCTTGAGTTTGCTCTAAGCGCGGTACTTCTATGTTTATTAAGGAAGTTGGTCCGTGATTATGTCCGTCACAAGGTCTCATGAAAATAATCTACCTAACTGATTTAACAGGCACGGGTAGAATTATCAGTCAGTTGTGTAGATTGCTTCGATTCACTAGCGCCATCGAAGCACTTTGACCATTTAAATCATTATTTCAAATCGTATTTAAAATGTGCCATATGGTGACGGCGGAGCAGAATGCAATTGTCACCACCCCTATCTCTTCCGTGGGTTTGGTACAAGGCGACTAGGGGTAAATACAGCGATTAGTAAAATGGCCAACAGCATTACTTTTATACTACGCGATTTACGTGCCCAATGGATGGCAATAGGCTCGCCACCTTACATGGGACCTAACCTAAAATAATTGACGAAACGTGTGTAAATTTACCTCTGCCTACCTGAGGTTGATTAGGCGTGATTTATGTATTTATAATGACATACCTAATAATCTTAATTACACGAAAAAAGGTAGCTTAACAAAATGTTCTCTTATATTTGCACGAGCACTACACATTTGGAATAAAACAACTTCCCAGACGACAGTGTCCCCGTAACCGCGGCTGCTGTAAAGCGATCGAAACGCGCCGCGTCAAATAATTAACGCGCCAAAAACCAAATTCGTTCGCGAGTCTTATCCGTAAAAGTTGTTTTATTTCAAAGCGGTAACAAACATCGGACTCATCATTTGCAAGCGCATGGATTGTTTGATGCGAAACTAATTAAATTTCCGACGCAGCACTAATTGGTTACGGGATACGTTTATAAAGCGAAACGAAGACTGTTACACCCCTATCGAAATGTAATTCGACCGCTTCATTGGAAGTTGCAGTCTGTATTTGCACCCCAGACGTGAGCCGACCCCCCCGCAGTAAACTATACAATTATAAATACCTGGGTATTGGCGTGGGCGCGAAGCAGGATCCGTCTGTCTGTCTGTCTATAACAAAGAGCGGGAGCACAACACAATATAACAGAGAGATTTTGATTTAATTATTTATGAGTTTAAAACCTAAGCCAAAACCTATGCTTGTTGTCATCTCTTCTTCATCCCAAAAAACCTTCGTACAAAAAGGTAAATGAAAATACTCCTAATGTTTTAATGTTTATTACAGGATAGAATAAAATCATTTATTCCGGATCGGAATAACGGTTTACAAATAATTACGACGTACTAATGACAGAACGCGGACCCAATTTATTTGAATAAACAAAAATGTAAAGTGACCCGGAAATTGTTCGTTCAATGAAAATAAAACATTGATTAAGCGAAGAATATAAATACTACTGAAAATATTTCACTTTCCGTTAATCATGTTAGATTAAAGTAAAAAAAGCACAGTAAAATGAAATCAAAACCGTTATTTAAAAAATTCTTTGTTACATTTTGAAACTTATTAATTTTAAATTAACTATATTATCTTACTGCCGCACTCAGAGACGTCAAATAACGTTAATGAGTACTTAACGTCAAAAAATGACAATTCAAAACTAGTCGCTATTCTTGCCGGGTCTATGGTCTAGATTTGAATGAAATTTTTTGACATTAAATACTCATTAAAGTTAATTGACGTCTCTGAGTGCGGCAGTTAAGCTTAAGAGGACATTATATTACATTGAAGGGCTGATGATGTTGTTGATGACAGGGAAATCGTGATATACGTAATATCGCTGTTTATGAGGTTAGAATAACCTTGAGACAGGGGAACAGGGACCAAGAACTGTTTGTTCTATTCGGCGAGGGGCGAAGCGTTGTAATCGGCTTACGTGAGTCTGTCAGGTGCACGGAATTTCGAAAGTGCTACACGTATGTCCTTTATATTTTTAATTGAGATAAAATGTTTCGGTAATGTTGTCTGTCCGACGAGGATGACTAGCCAAAAATCGAATTCTATCTGCGTACGAATCAAGTTCTTTAGCTTTCCCAATCGAAAAGGCCATACAACCAAAACAAATCATTTTTGATGCGTTTCTATGCGAAATGAATGATTAGCACGTGAGGGCACCAGACTTTATTATGGTACCTATCTTGTAATTTTTTATCATCATTTTTCTATTGCAAACTTTTTGTTAATCTATAAGAGGTTGATAGATTATTAAAAAAAAACTTTGCAATAGAAACATGATTATTGAGCGTTACATCGTGTAATCTTTTCACAAGTCACACATGAACGATAGTCCCGGAACAAAATTACATAACCCCTCACACTGACCCAGTGCGGATCGCTGGGTTTTAACGACTACAGATGCAGCCGGGACCAACGGCTCAACGTGCCTTTCGAAGCACGGAGGGACTTGAGATATTACATTTTTGGCAACCCATCCACTGACCAGCATTAGCGAACATTGCACCTACCGCCAAGCTCCGAGTTACACATACCGTTGATAGAAAACTTTAATGAACTCAAAGACAACTTTAATGAACACAAAGACATACATAAATCACGCCTATATCCCCAACGAGGTGGGCAGAGGTGAACTTGCACCCACATTTCGCCAATTATGTTAGGTCCCATGTAATAGGTGGCGAGCCTATTGCCATTTATCGGGCACAAAAGTTGCAGTACATTGCTAGGTTGTAGGTATAAGAGGAACGCTGCTGTCCATTCCTCATCACAGATTTATCCTTTGTCGCCTTGTACGACACCCACGGGAGAGATTTAGGGTGGTGACAATTGTATTCTACTCTGCCGTCACCACACGGCAATGTTTTAGACTAATTGGAAATACCTATCACTGCACTACAGAGAGATCAATCGATTCTGTTTTGCTTTGTAATATTCCTTAGCAGCTATCGGTCAGACAGTACTCGAAGTAAGTAAGAACTATTTGCTTTGTCTCTAGACTAAAGCCTTCTGGTAGTTTACGAACGGATGGCGCGTACTTTATCTCTTTGAATATTGGAAACCTTTTGACTTTGACACACACGTTTCCAATGTTCAAAGTATTTATTTGGTGTGTATGTAATGATACCTTACAAGAATAAACCATATATGTAAAAGTACACATAATATTGATGATGAAAAAGAAAATAAAACTCAATCAGGTGATTTTTTATAAATCTTTAAATGCAGTTTTAATTATTTTTTGGATTAAAATTTAATGTTTCCTTTCTGTAAAATAAAAATTTGCCCTCAACAATATTGAGGGTACTTTTCTTCCAACTGAGATAAATATTTGCCAACCGGTATATTTTTTACTCCAACACAGGTATTCTATCACATGCAATATTGGGTCTAAGCCTACATCCATTTGGACAGCAAATTGGATCCTTAGACCCGACAGCAGCTTTAGGGCACATCATTATCGGGAGGGGATGTAGTAAACGCATTATTCGTCCGGTGCCATTCCTAACAGAATGCAACTCAATCAGCACCGACAGCCCACCTCATTCAAAACTATTACCGGAATCGATGCTCACTATTTGTATATCTGGTCTTCATTGCGTACAGGAGGATGCTGCAGACTAGTGTAGGGTCCGATATACCGCAATCGCCAATGATAATTTAATTATAACGCAGCGTGCGTGCTACCGGATTCCATTGGAAATAACTTACTGGAACCAATGGCACTCGAAATTTTAACAATTATGATGGCATATATCGGATCGGATGATTATAATTCAATGATTTTACTACACTGTTTTTTACAATCAATTACATTCAATTGTTTTACAATACACACAAACATATCTCGCTCATTTCAACGGCAAGCAAAGGAATATTTAAAATGTTTCTGTGTCTCATGTGAAGATTGATACAAGTGAAAAATCATCAATCTACAAATGCATCAGTCTACGAGCCAAAGTACACACTAACAAACTATCACAAATAATTTTGTAAAACGAATAGAAGCGTTATGCGTGGATTACAACGGACGCTCCTGTTAAAATTGTCACTCACATAGATCACGTTCAGCAAATGGCAGCCAATCACGAAAATATAATACAGATGGCAAATATTGCTATTAACACTCTATACACTGACAGTAGCTTTCGGATTATGTGTCCGTTTACATGACCCTTTGCAGTTGCAGATAATTAAATGAGGTCCATTGGGCGTCGATTTTCCGAAACATTTTAATTTATTTATTGATCTACATACATGGATTAATCACGCCTATATCCCCTAAGGGGTAGGCGGGGTGAACTCAATTAGATTAGGTCCCATGTATTATGTGGCGAGTCTATTTTGCTATTTATAGGGCTAAAATTCGCAGTACTTTACTAGATGGCGTAAGACGAACGCTGCTGGCTATTTCTCGTGACTGTTTTAGCCTTAGTCGCCTTGTACGACACCTATGGGAGAGATTTGGGGTGGTGACAATTGTATTCTGCTCTCCCGTCACCACACGGCTGAAATTATTGATGGAATCAGAATTAAAGCTTCATTAATTATTGCTGAAAATGAAGTATAAAGACTTAAGCACCAGAGATGAACGGTTGGTAATCGTAATTGACTATTTTAAAATAATTTCCTTATTTATTAACTTCTTTCTTTTTCCTGTCCTGTTCCCTGTATATCGGTCCAGTGTGTTTCTTCTTCCATTCATATCGGTCAGACGTCATCAGGCCACTTTCAGACCCTTTTAATTCGTAAGATCCATCACACCGGAAAAGATGTGATTAATTAATTAGTACCTTGATATTTGATCCACGTTTCTAAACATCCTGTTTTTCTTCCGTGATTTTTAAACAACGAATTGTTTTTTTTATACGAAACAAAAACACTTGACATTTGTTTGTTGGTACCCATCTGCGGAAAATGGCGTCTTGAAAATACGGCGCGTGGGCCGTGGCGATAGGCTGGGGGAGACGAAGGCGTATAAATACTGAAAGGATGGCTTAGCGGCACCATTGGTGCTCGAGACTGGCTAGGGATACGTCTTCTGTAAGTTTACGGGACCAGCGGGTTTCTAATTTTAACTTGTAAAAAAAATTGTGGTCTCTTCAACTCTGGGCATTCATTTGATGTCATCAAATGTCGCGTCTTTCTTAAATGTGAGCTATGCCGCGTGGATTCCACAATAGTTGTAAATCAAATAAGACAGATAAATGAAATTTATATTCAACTCTGTGGTGAGACAAGTTAATAATTTCGAGGCGTGTATGTATTTTGCAACTTTTACTAGTATTATACGAGTATCAAGAGTGTTTGGAACGTAACTAAATGATTTTGTGTTTGTATTTTATTTAAAATACGGACGCACATAAATGGTCAAGCGTTATAATAATTTACAATTGAAAGTGAGACTTGGAAACCTTAACAAGTTTCATAAGCTATCTCGGCTATGCATTGTGAACGTAAATAATTAGATTGATTTTGTAAAGCCTATTCTAATAACATAAAAATTAAATTAATTATAAAAAAAACAGCTTTTCTTTTAAAACTTTCCACTAGTTCAAAAAAGTGGCGTATTTACAAAGTTCGTCTTTTGTGTGCATCCATCCAAAAATAAGATAATCCTTTATCCCGGCAATAGCCGGTAATTATTGATTACTGGAAACATACAAGATCGAAAACTTTTCGTAGCATAACAAGGTCGTCGTAGCACTATTATATTTAAAGTCGTAGCATTCTAAACGTAGCATTTAAAGACGTAACTTATTCGTAGCACTAGCTACGTAAGCAGCCGCTACCCATTCGCAATGATTCGTTTAGGACTTATTTGAAAATCAGATAAACCCCCAAAGAAAGTTTTATAAAATATCATGGAAAGGACGGAACATTAATATATTTTTTCGTTTTCAGATTTCCACACTACCTCTGGCTGTGAACAACTTATCGAGAGCACATAAGATTGTATTAAGAGCGCTTTGTTTTCTGCAGTGAGCAATTATAATCAGGTATGTACCACCAGCTTTATTAGTTTTTTTTATTTTATATTTTTCCACTCACACCTATCATCTAGCCCAAAGTAAGTAGCCTAAGCACTTGTGTTATGGCATTTGTGGTCATCACAAAGTTTGCCCCTACCAGGATTCGAACCCGGGACCTCTTGGCCAATACCCAGCAATCTGGGCATTCAACCAAGGCGGTCGTCAATATATAAATTTATAAATAAAATATATAAATTTATATATGATTTTTACTGTTATAATTGAATTAATTAATTAATAAAAAAACTAAATTTATTACAAATGTGACTAAAATACTTATCTAACCAAAGAGTTGTAAATATTTTATCACATTACAGAACGTAAGTTTACAGAAAGACAACTGTTTTCCAGACTCTCCCTTTTACATGGGACTTAAACATTGGTGGGGAAATTTGGGTGTGAATGCACCTCTGGTGATAAATATAAGTGTATTCTATATGTATAAGGCTATTGAAAGGAGCGTTTAGGCTCACAAATGGTCATGTCATCTGGTGAAAGCAGAGCAGGGCAAGGCTAACATATTTGACAGAACATAATACACTAAAACTACCCTCTCTCTTAAAATAGGCTGCTAAGCATAGATAATAATCCTGGCTGAAAATTAGGCATGTCTGAAAGTAAGTATTTTCAGACTTGTCTAACTAACTGCCTGTTATACCTGCACAATTTAGCGTGAAAAGCTTTCCAGAGCTCGTCACGAGCGAGATTTTATAACAAAACTCTCCTGTAAATACATTCTGGACATCCGAATTCATTTCCATTTCAAGCGCAAACGAATATCAAAGCGAAGCCTCTTTTATGGGGAAAACGATACACGTGTTAAGTCTATTATTTGTAAAACGGTGTAAGCTTAGGAATAAATAAAAGCATGACAATGCATAGAGGAGTAATCGCTTCTCAATAACGTCAAAGGGTTGGTCAGCTGCTATACAGGTAACGTACTACTTTTAGTACGATCAAAGGGTTTTATGTTTGCCTTGTAGAATCGAGCACGGTCTTGGAGGGATGTATACAAGCTATGTATACAAATTCAGACGCCAAAGCGTAACCTTGATCACTATGAGTGCCTAGCGAAGATTTCGTGTTGGAGAAGTGTGTAGGTGTACGTCATGCCTTCTGTGTAACAATTCACCTAGACATTTCAATACTATATTTTACTAGTGGTCACCTGCGGCTTCGCTCGCGTTTTGTCGGTTATTATAATAATATAGCCTTTCTCGATATATGGTAAAAATTAAAAATGTATAACAGTTATATCTACAGAAAATTACATTGTACAAGGCTTGCTTTCATGCTCTGGCATTAAGCTCATTACAGAGTTGTAGTATTAGCAAAAAAAAACTTAATACAAAAGTAATAATGATAATAAAATTAAAATATAAAAAACAAAGTAGGCAATATTTTTGGTTGATCAACCAGTGTGTATATGTTTGCCTGAATGTTTGCGTGTGTGTATTTGTGTATGCGAGTGAGTGAGTGCAATTATGAAATTTTAAAGTAAAGTATGCATACATTTAATTGTTAATCGAAAATTAATATTGAAGCCTAAAACTATTTGAACTTGAAATTTCAACTATAGATCCGTTACATTAAGTTGTAATAAGACAAGTGTCTCTAGAGAATCTACCAGAATCTCCGTATATTCTTCCATCCATAGGGAAGGCCCGTGCCCCAGCAGTGAGGACATTAAAAGGGCTGGTGATGATGATGACCAGTGTACATAAAATCGGTGTGTAGCAACCTCCGGTTGCGTCAGTGAGTACGCGCCCTAAAGGCTCACAGCTCCTCTCAGTACATTCATTGAAAGCAACGATGCATAGATTGCAAGGGGGATATTTCGAAAACAATGAAGGCGTTACTGAGCTGGTATTTTGCGCCCGGGGTGGACATTGTGAAACTTTCTGTGTGAGCCTCGGTGTAAAATTCCGAACTTTATTATGAAAGCAGTAGAGTACATTTAAGCTTTGATGTCAAAGGATCAGGCATAGTTTTACTTGCAGAAACTGCCCGTGCAAGTTGGAAAACACTCAAACATGTAATATCAGCTCAGGATATCATGTTTCGTTAGTTCAGATGCTTTATTAATTTCCTTTGACCTGGGAAAATAGCGCTTAATGATAATGGGAGTTTTTTTGATTTGTCATACTCACTGTGTCTACTCGTATATGCGTTTTCATAAACGCGAACCATTTAAGGGGACACTGACTTGGATTCAATAATTAGCCTCAAAATAAATAGTAATAAATTATATATATTTTTTTTTATATTTACAAGGAATTTTTCCAAGGTTTTCCTTGTAAATATAAACTATTCGATTTTAATTTTAACATTATATAAATGTTAGAAAAATTAGTACAAAGATTTTGGTGGTTAGCTTTGGAATGTTTGAAATTTATTTATACATTGCGAGGGTACCCGTTGGCTTATAACGTGAAGTGTAAAGGTTAGAAGAATTTCGGCAAGTTAATTAGTGTCTTGGTTGGCCGAGCGGTCAGGCACCTGCGCGGATAGCAGCGGACGCGGGTTCGATTCCCGCATCAAGACTATAATTTTTCTAAATTCTTTTTCTAACCACCAAAATCTTTGTAAATATAAACTAAATTGTAAATATAAAAAAAAATATGTTTTAATAAAATCCAAACAGTCAAGGTGAGTCTCATTTGACGCTTTGCCATTCAATAATTAGCATTAAAACATAACTACTTCTTCTTCTTGTTTTTAAGCCCATATCTAATGTTTTTCTTATTTTCAATTTTCTTTACATGTTCACAACATTTACGCTAATCTTCTACACCAACAATGTAAAATTCTTTCACTTTATTTTTATTTTACTCTAAATCAAAACTGTCCGATCATAAATAAATACATGTTTTATTGAAATCCAAGCAGCTAAGAAGGTGAGTCCCATTTGACTCTTTGGCATTAATAATTAGCATCAAAACAAATTCAGCTTCTCGTTCTTAAGCCGTTATCTAATGAATTTCTTATGAATAATAATAGAAACAAAAACATTTTTCCTTGAAATCCAAAAAGCTAAGAAAGTGAGTCCCAATTGACTCTTTGGCATTAATAATTAGCATCAAAACAAATTCAGCTTCTCGTTTTTAAGCCCTTATCTAATGAATTTCTTATGAATAATAATAGAAACAAAAACATTTTTCCTTGAAATCCAAAAAGCTAAGAAAGTGAGTCCCATTTGACTCTTTGGCATTAATAATTAGCATCAAAACAAATTCAGCTTCTCGTTCTTAAGCCGTTATCTAATGAATTTCTTATGAATAATAATAGAAACAAAAACATTTTTCCTTGAAATCCAAAAAGCTAAGAAAGTGAGTCCCACTTGACTCTTTGGCATTTAATAATTAGCATCAAAACAAATTCTGCTTCTTGTTCTTAAGCCCTTATCGAATGTTTTTCTTATGAATATAAACAAAAACATGTTTTCTTGAAATCCAAACAGCTAAGAAGGTGAGTCCCACTTGACTCTTTGGCATTTAATAATTAGCATCAAAACAAATTCTGCTTCTTGTTCTTAAGCCTTATTTTCTTATCCAATGATTTCCATGTTAAAATTAACAAAATCTGACGTCGGAACAGTTGAGAAGATAAGACCCACTTGACTCGTTGGTACTCAATAAATTAGTAACAAAATAAATTCTGCCTGCTCCTTTGTAAAGCCCTTATCCAACGTTTCTCTTGCGAGTCATAACGAAAACATGTTTTGCTGCTATCGGAACAGTTAAGAAGGTGATACCCACTTGACTCTTTGGCATTAAATAATTAGCATCACAATAAATCTTAAATGCGAATATTGAGATTTTGCGCGTGGGCTGATGCGAAGGGTGCGATGGAGGTATAAATACTGCAGGGGTTGATTGGCACTAAGGGAGTGGTCTTCTTCGAATAATGCCAATGAATTATGATTTGAATTGAAAAATAATTTTGTGGACATTCTGCTCATTATAATATTACATAAGAAAGATAAATGCAATTTAAATTCAACCCTGACACCAGTGTTCACCACACTGGTGTCAGGGTTGAATGTTAATATTTAATTTTTTACGACATGTATGTTCGTTTAATGTATTTGCAAGTGTCACTAGCATTTTACGAGTATCAAGAGTGTAGGGCAAAGTCACATCAAGCTCAGACGAAAGTCTGTAGCGTACATAAGTTATTCAGTGCTTATATTAAGGGGTGCAACGTTCAGGGACTACGTTCCATTCAATTTGTTTCAAATGCGGAGAAATTTCCGAGAACATCGCAAATGTGAACTTGAAAGTGATACTTGAAAACCTAAACGCATTTTAAAAACCACCTTGGCTATGCATTGAAGATGAGAACGGTTTCAAGATTATCTTCCTTGTCTCTTCCGGGGGTCGGCGCATTATATTTACTGTTCCATTCGTAGATCTACATTTGTGTACCCGTATTTTGCAAATAAAGGAATTTCATTTGATTTGATTCATATTGGCCAGATATCATGAAGTTCACTCCCTTTAGATTTATGTTAAACATAATTGAAAGGTGCTAGCTAGCGATAAATGAATGATGTATAGATCAGAGAAAAATTCTTCGTATTCACGCGGGAATCGAACCCGCGTGCTCTGCGATCCGGACATGCCGGGCCTGTACCACTCGGCCAACCACGACATTCTTACATTTATATAATGTTTAAATTAAAATACAGATAGTAAAAGAGTTTTAGTTAATAGGGTGCAAAATACAAGTAAAAAATCATCCAGACTGTCAGTTCTTTATCAGGACCTATATATGTTATGATACTATTCGTGTGCACTATCGTATTACAGGACAATAGTTTATCGGCGTAGGTGCCTAGGTATGTTGGTACTGCCGAATAACTTTCTCACGCTATTCCAATTAGGGTGACACTTCTGGTTTTAATTTTACTTCGGATATGACCTCTTATTTCGCTGTGTGGGTTGTGCTGTTGATAATTCATGTTTCAGAGTAGATGGTAAAAAGAATTATAAGGTGGTAATAATTGAATACTGATTCCATAAAAACATTTCCAAGATAATTAATCTTATTAATACAAAAACAATGGAAGTGAAAGTTGGGCATGGAAAAAGAAGCATGAAGTGTGTGGAATAATTGCAATAGAAACGAATAGAAACGAAATAAAAGAGCATGGATGGTGTAAGGCTGAGCGATCGATTGTACAACAATGTGATAATAGAAAGGTGTGGTTTGAAAGAAGACGTACTGACAAGATTTGAGAATGGGATGCATGGTTTGGTCGCGTAGAAACAGTAAATGAAAGGTGAATTAAATTAGGAATTGATATGGCGGAAGTGAATAGATCTCATCTCTCCCGTGGGTGTCTTACATGGCGACACCCACGGGAACGAGTAAAAGACAGCAATGGGTAATAGGCAGCAGAATTCCTCTTGTACCACCTAGCAATATACTGCGATTTTATGTGCCCGAGAGACGGCAATAGGCTCGCCATTATTACATGGGCCCTAACTTAATTAGCAAAAAGCGGGTGTTTTATTCACCTATGCCTACCCCTTCGGGGGTATAGGCGTGGTTTATGCATGTAAGTGAATGGAGAAATGGGAAGAATAATGGAATAATAAAAAGATACAATGTAACTGGATCGTCTTCAGCCATTAATACATTGGAGCTGACCTTTGCATTCCCGAAGCGTCACAGTAGATATAATATTTAAAAACTGTCCTCCAACTTCAATTTAAATGTCCCAATCGATGCACTCACACATGCACCCGGCTGGAGCAAATATCTAATTTGGTATCACAGTTTGGAGGTCTCGTCTCGAGCATATCTGTATGAGTGCCTCGATTAGGACGTCGAATAGTTGAAGTACAAGTAAATACATAAACTCATCAACTTTATCTAAGGATATTTTATTGACTAAGTTGTATCGGCGATCAATCTAAAAATAATGACGATTTCTATGCAATTTATTCAATGTTATGACGGATGACCATAATTAAGAAAGTCATTAAAAACATCAAAGAATAAAAAATTTCAGTGTTATAACATGAAGGAGGTAATAATAAATAAATTATCCTTAGACATTGTTGAGGAGTGTACATAAATATTCACATACACATACATATATCACGCCTTTCTCCCATAAGGGATAGGCAGAGGTGTATAAACACCCGTGTTTCGCCAACTTATTTAGGGTCCCATGTAAAAGGCGGCAAGCCTATTGCCATTCACCGGGACTTCAAGCGCAGTAACGGTGCACTAGGAACGCTACAGCCCATTTCCCATCGCAAACTTAAATAGCCTTGTATGAGAGAATAGGGGCGGTAATAATTGTATTCTGCTCTGCCATCACCACACAGCACATCAGCAGTCCTAACTGCCGCACTCGACAGAGTCAATTAACTTAATTGATCACTTAAACTAAACATGACAATTTTAAACTAGTCGCAATTCGTGCCAGGTCATTATGGTCTAGATTTAAATGAAATTCTATGACGTTGAGTACTCATTTAACGTTAATTGACGTCTCTTAGTGCGGCAGTAATACAGTCTAAGTTAATTAATTCATAAATTTGAGATTTGTTTGTCGTCAACTAATTTATCAACCAATACCATGCCGTTTTTAAAACCAAATTTTTTGTCGAAAAAGCTCAAAATTAAGTTCCAAAATGAGGTTGCCTATCTTCGAAGCCTGTATAAATTTTCCATATCTCAAGTGTTCATGAGATCGTCACAACTATTCGCAGTAAGCTCTCTCATACCGACTGCGTGTATAACTTGGAACATAAGCTTCTTAAAAGCATCTCTCAGCGATTATTATGTTCCGACTTGGTCCATAATAAATAACTTGTAAGGCTTGTATCATTAGAGTTCTACAGTCTCGATCTGTGCGAGACAATTGAGATGTCTAGGCTCATATCGATAAAAATAATGTGTTAACAATTTAAAAGTTGTGTGTTTAGCTGGAACGGTTGGCTTGTGAAGCAAGTTGCATTTAGTATAGTTGGCGTAACGTGGGTGTTAATTCACTTATGCCAATCCATTCAGGGATAATTAAGTATGTTTGTGTACTCGCTGTCCCTTGGTATTGTACGATACCCCCGGGAGAGATGGGGTGGTGACAATACAATTGAATACAATTGCTCTGCCAACGTCACATCACAAAAGCTATAATCAAAGGAAGCTATTATTTATTACTCGTATTTCGAAATGTTTCAATTTTAGATAATTTTTCATTATATGATAGTTTCCAAATTCAAAAAGGAAGAGTCGCATTACAAAACCTTTTTCGATTAAACTGTATCCAAAAGTTGTATGGATTTTCATAAAGCAACTGTTGCTGTTGCTAGTTCACCTCTGCCTACCCCTTCGGGGATATAGGCGTGCTTTATGTATGTAACTGTTGCTTTCTGGAATGTAGTTCTTGATACTGATTGTAGTTTAAAAATTGGAACATTTCGAAATGGGAGTAGAAAAAAAAGAATAAAATAATAGACCGTTTGTTATGCTTTTCCACAATTTAATTTACCTAACACACAGGATTTAATTACTGTGTAGTTTGATTTTTTTTTCAAAGGATGGGTATGCATTGGATTGCGTTTTCCATATTCGCAGCATCTTCTTATCGTTTGCGAGCTACGTCACAGGGTTGTGAGTGGAAGTTTGTCATGTTTTGTTTATTTCAGATTTCCCATACCTGTGCATCACAGAGCGTCTGATCACAAAGGACCCTGAATCTTACTTGGTGAAAATAAGAGGTATGTTTCAAATGCTTGCTTTTCATTTTTCTTTTTAACAAGCACACTGAATTTCTGCATGTATTTTAGGAAGCACGTCAACAAAATTTGTAATTTGAAATTGGACACACTTTACAATTGGCTGGTTAAGATTTGTAAATGTGATTATAATGTAAAAATATTATGCTGTAAAGTTTACTAATAAATAAATAAAATGATTATAATGAAAAAATACTATAAAAAAATACAATTAAAAAAGTTCTACCTACTTAGAATTTGGGGAAAAATAAGAAGTTCATCATAATTATATAATTTTTAGTAATTATTAGTAAAATCAGTTACAGGCTTGCACTATAACTTTCCACACAGGAATTCGGGACCCTTATATATTTTTAATAGTCCCATATTTTTAAGTTAAGTTTTTTATTGTTTCAGATTAACTACAACTAATTGACACGTCTCTAATGTAGGCGTATCTTTATCGAAAATGCCATCCCATAATCGGGATCCTAACGAAGTGTTAGATGTAATAGAATCGGGACTGAATTTAGAACGCCGTCCCTCACGTCCGCAAATTGAACTGTAAGTACATTAGCCTAAAGCTCATTTTTATACCACTGGGCTTGCTACAACGACTTCAAATTTTAATGAAAAATCTTGACAATTTATCAGACATCAGTCAGTAAGTGCGACAAATTAATGTTGATATTTTGGGCAAACGTCGGTTAAAGAAGAAAAGATACACAACAAAACAAGATAGGCCTAAAAAGAAATGTTTTTAAAATCTACTCGGGATCACTCGAGATGGAATCTCACAGGCTAATACAAGAAAACAGGAACACTGGAATATGATGACTAGACAGGTTCATCTATTCCAGTTTTAGAAATTAAAGTTTGTACCGATCTAATGATTTCATCCAGTAATTGACTATAAGATTTTCGATACATTATATAAGAATTTGCTTTCATTGTTCCGATCGGTCACAGACTGGTTCTAAAATGCCTCGCGATATTATTTATTCACGTCTGTCATCCGGAATAAATAATCGCAAAAGCCGCATGCCGGTCAAAAGAAAATGAACCCTAAAACCTGGGGAAAACAATGCACGGTTAAACGGAGAACTGGCAGCGCCCCGTCCGTATTGAAATCAAAATAAAACTCCAAATCAGCTTACTGGTATTATTTACATTTCAATGGCGCTATTGGATTCAGAACAATATCTGCCTAACAGTATTGGAAGCCCGGTTTGACAATAAAAAAATGTATTCGTCCACTGCAACATTGTTTTTTTTTTTTTTTTCTCTTTTCTCTTTGTCACTTTGGACGACACAAAGGTACATACACAAAACACAAATCAGGCCTATTTATTAGGGCAGAGGTGTATTAACACCCACGTTTCGCCAAGTGTCAGATCTCATGCAATAAATTGGTAACGAGACTATTGCCATTTATCGAGCATTTGTGGAACAGTCTCTTAGTCATCGTAGCTTAATTTATAAATCGCTTATGGAAGACACCGCTGAGGCCAACTCTACTTAGGGATTGCGTGTGCCATGCAATCTACAATAATCAGGTCTCATCAGAGACCTAAGGAAATCTTTCTATGTTTACACATCACAGCATTGAGCAGATTTTTTTGTTTACTATTAGCTACTAATAAAAAAAAACATTCTAATGGATTTTATTGAATTTATATTGAGGAGCTCAAAAGCGCAGTGGCTTAGCGCACTCAGCCTGCGATTGCGTAAATTAAGAAATGTTCGCTAAGGCCGGTCATTGTGTGGGTGACCAAATATATATTAATATTTTTCCGTGCTTCGGAAGGCACGTAAAGATGATTGTCCCGCCTGCATATTTATTCTGCAGTCATTAATACCCACCAATCCACAATGAGCCTGCGTGGTGGGTTGTGGCACATTTTCCTTATATTCTTCCATCCATAGGGCAGGTTTTACTTTATAAGGATTGATGATAATTACATGAATATTGATTTCGATTCACACTTATCAATAATTATCTTTACTTATCAATCCGCCCGGGGGGTGAAATAGAGAATTCTAGTAGCATCTCCTATTCCGATATATCAATTGAAATCTGATGTCTGATAAACGTTTTAATTTTGAATTGACCAACAGAAAAAAAATCTTGTGATAAAACCCTATCTGATTGTAATAAATATCTTAAATGAGCTTATCTGATTTAGGACATTTCAAAATGAATTTTGAATAATAAATTTTCACTATACGTTTGAATTCGTTGTAGAGCCCAGTCAAGCCTTTTTTTACGGGATCAAAATGCAGTTTACGCACATCCCCACCGCCCCGGGACTTGGGTTGTGGGGGGTGTGTGGGACTCCCTATATGACTATGTTAACTATAGAGGACCTAAACATACACAATTGGCAAAAAAATCAAAACAAAAATAATTGGCATTCATTATTTATAACGTCACAATTTGTTTTAAAAATTCCAAATTAAATTTCTAAATTCAGGACACATGTTATCATTATTAATTTGTGTCCATATCTATTGTTTGTGCAAGTGATTACTTGTAATCCTTCACACATTTTGCAGCGGCCTTTGTATACCAACCCCATTATTATAAAACTAATGTTATATAGTCATGTTTTAAAACTGATGCTGACACTTTTATTTGCTGAATGAAAAACAGAGTTAACATCTATTTTAAGCCATGACTAACTTTAGTCCACGTTTTATAATAGGGTCAGAACCAAAGCCCTGTTAATTAGTAATAGAGGGATCGATACAGTCGTTAATGACGTAGAGATACTAGAAAAGTATTATAAAAAATTAAATCTGGTACAATGTAACTCCTGTTATAATTGTAACAATTGAAAATGTAATGGAAAATTAAATATTTGTAACATTTTGAAAGAAGAAAGAAGAGGAAAGAAGATTTCGATTACTGATTAAGTGTTTACGTTACATGAATGCTATTTAAATAATAATCCTAAACACTAATCATTGAAACGTTGTATAAGTTACATTAAAAAAGACTATTGCTTATACAAGTTTACTGAAAAAAATGTCAATTAAAAAATTGTGGATAATATAAAAGCAAGAGCAATACCTATTTTTATTGAATTAGAATACTGATTTCCAATACTAAATCACTTGTCAAATTCGAATCGTGACAAAATATACGTATTGTTCTTGTCAAAATATTGTGTATGGTCAGTGCCTAAACACATCACTTCATTCCTATCATTTCCTTAGCGTTTAACGGGACAGTCGTAAAATACGACTGAGAGGAGATCTTGCGAAACTCTCATGACAACGTGAGATTGAGTCGCGGGAGCTCATGAGAAGACGGAAGATTGCTTGACAAAACGCAATAGAAATATTGTTAATTGTCATCGAGAAGTTTCGGTGGAGAATTTACTAAATAGTTTTAAATAATTTTGTTGCGATCTCTTTTCACGACTATTTTACCTTTTTTTTAAATTTAATGTTCTATTTTTTATCGATGCGATAAAAAAACCGCTGGTTTTCTTTTAAATCAAAAACCTAATAATCAAACAATGCATCCATGAAGTTATTGAAAAGAGACCGCAGTAAATATCATGGTATAGGCATTACAAATTTTATTTGTTATGCTCTAATTTAAATGGCAGACAAAGATCTTAATTGTGTTGTACATGAATATAGCCCTTGACTTGAATGGAACAAAAGCAAAAGTACCGTATAAAAATAACGTCTTCATAGAATTTAATTTGTCTACCCCCTTTCACTGACAAATATGCTACTAACTTGAAACCTACTCTCCAGTCATTACATTACATTTGACAAAATATAAACAATCTCATTTTGGTTCTCTTTTTATTAAAATACGAAAATAAAAATGTGTAATTGTGTAAAACCTATTTCTTCAAATTCGATTGTTTTGGCTATCCAAAATGGATGACGTATTTTATTACAAATTCCTTATTTTGAAATGCGTTTCTTAGACATCAAACATTTTTAGATTTGTCCCCCTTTATTTATTTATAATAAAAGAAGAAGCTGTTAATACACAATTGTAACAAAAATAACAATAACTATAATATCTAGACTTATGGTAGTAATGGTATAGTAATGGAGTTAGAAATAATACTCCCAAAAATTTTAGTTTGGGCGGAAACTTAGTGTCTTATAAATATAATTATATTTGAAGACAATTCCTAGGGTTTTAATAGTCTTCATACTATACAGAAGCACACGCATTCCTGTATACACTAACAAAAACATCTCCCGAAACAAAAACAGCAATGCACTATTGTTTCGTACTTTCTACCATCTTTCTTATAAATACAAAATTCACACTTTCTATTTACCCTACACCTATAACAGTACCAGTGGTGTGCTACAGGGAACTTTATTCGGACCGATGCTTTTTGTATCATTAACTGTGCATAAACAGATCTGAATTTAAATAAACGTAATTGAAATTGAATTAAAATTATTGTTAATAGATTGTCTATGATGATATCCAAAATGAAGATTCTCATATTAATCGACAAGGGCTGATTAATATGAGAATGATAATAGTGTTGTAACACTTCAATAAATGCCGGTGGATGTTCAATAAATGCCGGTGCGGATAATTACGACCAGAGGCACATGAAAATGTTAGATACTTCGGTGTTATGCGCAATGCACGCACCTGCTGAATAGTTCGCATATGAAACATCATCACAATTGACTCTAATGCATTGATATGCTCCACACGTTTGGCCACACGTTCGTTTGCGGTCATGGAAATATGCAGCTCATATTTCGAATGCAACGCAATGCATTTGTCCACTAATTATTGCATTGGGACATACATTTGAATATCAAGCTACAAGGGTTCCTGATTTTTGTTTATACATTCTTTCAAAAGTGGTGCCGTGATGAAATCGTGATACTTAGAACGAATATCAAATTATTAGAAGAGTATTCTTATGAAAGTGTTAAATACACTGTCAGTCAGTTAAAATAAAAAATGAAAGATACCTCGTACATTTATTACCAGAAAACTAATTGTAGTTAAAGGGCAATTAAGAAAATGGTATATTTTTTTGATAACTTTATGTACTGTTATAATTTTCTTAATTACCTGTATGTATTACGACTTGTATAATTATTTATTATAAACTTGTTTCATGATACACCGATTCACCTAACACTTACATTAATTTACAACTACTCGTTTCTGTACACTTAATTTGTCACCAAGTGAATCAAGACGTTTAAAACGTAAACGCCGAATGGTATAGGCATCTACCCAGAATGTAGAGGAAGCGGGTTCGATTCCCAATTTAAGACTACAATTTTTCAAACCTTCTCTAACCAAAAACTTTGTGACATTTATTTAGAAATTTCTTAAATTAATTTTAAAGTTACATTATCTGTCTTATGCCTTTAGTTAACTCACTGTTTTGTCAGTCTATATTGGAATAATCGCTCGTAATAATTCTAGACTAGTTCGTGATTTAAAGTCAGCACTCGTAACCAAAGATAACTTTGCTCACTTGTAGAAGATAATCATTCAAACTATGTATAATTAGGTATATATTATTTCATATATGTAATATACATTTATATACGTATTATAACGCCCGGGAACCGCCGCTTTTTGATGATCAATGAATATTCATCAGTTTTTGATGATACATTTGATTATCTCATTTTTAACTTTATGAAGTATTTGGGATAATAAACAAATGATGACTATTATTATATAAACATTTTATATATTTCATTATTTATTTAAAGTCTATGTTATTGAATTATTTATACATTTAATTAAAAAAAGCACGATAAATTATAAGTCCTTATTATTTTTGTGAAACGTAATCACAAATTATAATTATGTAAATGTGGAGTTTGAATAATAGCATAAAAAAAGAAGGCTTTCCCTTCATTAAAATGTGTATAATAAATAAACAAAATTGTATAATAATGTCACCATTGCTATTAGAACAGTCATACTGGTACATTATATTACAGATCTTTGTATCGAAGCTGCATATATTTTTATGCACTACAGCAAATATGTTTTTAAATTATTTGATCATTGCGTTTCTCTTTCTGAGAGAATCCTTATTAAAAGGTGATGCGCTGTGTTTATATTAGTGGCGATATTCTGGCGTTTTTTGACCCTTGATTGTTGCTATTGCAACCAGAGGTTCTAATGTCAAAATGAAAATGAAAAAACATGAAAAAAAAATCACACGGGAAGACTTGAGTGCATTCTGCAAAAAAAAACCAGTCCACTCACGCTGCTCAAATCATAACTAGAATTAACTGAACTATATCCATCACGTGCAGCTAAGTACTTTCCATTTTCAAATAATCATCTCAATATTTAAGTGTTCTATCCGCGATTAGAAAATCGTTCGAAGAGAAAATTTTAAAAGCTCTGGGTGATGATTTACAATTATCTCATCGCGGATAGTCTGTGTATGCCCTTTTATCTCTCGATAAGCGATTGCAACTAGATATATAAAAAATGGTGGGATTCAGATCACGACATTGAGATTCAAAACTTGTAAACACAAGAACATTGAAGATAATGCCGTGCCTAAATGAAACACAAACTATAGTGGCAATATTTATATTCGAATTAATTTTTATTATCTAGTTGTGATTGATGGTCGACGTTTATTCCTATCAAATTATTATATCCATACCAAGCTACTGGGTCTTCCTGCATGGGATTCTCTACACGGCAATGACTTAGGATGCCCCTATAATTAGGAAACTGACCTTGGTGTGCTATTCGAAAATATTTATGGGCTTTAAAGTTTTTCCTTGTTAAAGAATATTTAAATGTCTAGAAATTATTTCGAGTCGTTCACTAAGGTCCCTGATGTATTGGTTTGACTCGTGTATGAAATATTTAGCATGTTGGCGTAGTTATAGTTACAATTGGGTAAGGACGAGTATTGGAAAATGTCGCTACTGACTTTTCGTAGCACGGTAACAGAGAAAGATGTTGTTCATTTGAGTGATGATCGCACTGCGATGCAAGATGCAAGTGTGATTAGGACATTGAAATCTATTCAGTCACTGCGATAAAAATCAAGTTTTTATTGTACTGTCGCGAACGAAAGGACGACGTTGCGCTCACACGCTCTTTAATAATAATAATGATTTCAATCAAATAATTAATAACAAATCGAAGTTCAATAGCGAACATGTTTCAGTATTAGTCGCACGGACACCCAACTATACTCAAGCGAATTTATAAGAATCGGAGAATTTTAGCTTAGCTTAGCTTACTCTATATAATCATAGTCATAGCTTCACTAAATAAGGATTATTAGAAATTAAGTTCATGTAGTTTAAGTTTCTATTTAATACAATCGCCATTTTTCGAGCATCGTACGCGTAATACAAGTCTAAATTCAGAGTATACTACGAAATGTGACACACAAAAGCAATAGTACAGGTAGAGCATTCTGTAAAAATACAGATACATGACACATACAGGACCGATACATGATGGATACATAACGGATACATGGCGGATACTTAACGGATACATAGCGTATACAAATTGATACGTGACGAATACATGCCAGACACGTGCATAGAATAAAGTGGATTAGTGTGTATTTCGTAGACGATGCCGAAAAATGCGCAACCAGCTTTTTGCAATTTATCGTAAACAAGTCATTGCCAGTCAGAGTCAGGGACAGACCAGATAGCAACTTTTACACGCATGAAAACTGACTGAATGATTGTTTTCAGGGTGCCGAACTACCAGTGGAAGAGGCAAAGGGTCTACGAGATTCTGATTGTGGTATTGTCATTAGGGTTGACATGCACCATTGGGAAGCTTATCTTCGACGGGCGCTTCTGTTTTAGCTTTTTCCCTTGTGCTCCGAAAGATTGTAAGAAGTAAGAGCCATGAGTTGGGGCTCCTGCGTGGTCAGTTTGGCCTGCTGGGCGGTCTGCTTCTCGCAAAGCAGCCGCGTCGGAAGGTGGTTGGAGAGGAGGCGTGCGCACGGTGCGAGCGCCACCGATGACAGGTAAGACTAGATAGTATTTCGAACGGTCGATGGGAGATAAGATAAGATAAGGAGGAGGTAATGAAATGCTGTAGGTAATAGAGTCAAACAAGATAAAAGAAAAAGGAAATCAAGATTTTTTAAATTATTTGTTTCTGCCTTAAATGAATACAGTTGCGTTTTGATGAATAAAGACATTGAAGGATTTTTTTTTTATTACGGTCTCTAAGTCGAGAATTGTTTGGGTAGCTATACGAATTTCTTACATTACTGATAGAAGTTGGTGTAAGAGCGCTTAGTTCAATTTTGAACTAGTTGATCGATGTATAAGAATGTCACAAATATTTTATTAAAGAACTTTTATGAATTATATTTTCTGATTACATATTTTGTGTTCGTTAATAAAGTGGAACAAGTTAATAGGTGTATATCAACCTATCAACTTGTTCAAAGTTGAACTAAGCAGTTTCACGCCAACGTTTTAAAAAAATAATGGGTAGGTGGTACCTATGGACAGCTCTTCTGTTCGTTCAGTGAGATTTTCTAAGACGCTCATGATTCGTTTGCCAATTAATTTAGAAAATAAATGCAAATAAGTATCTTTGTATGAGACAACGTTATACTCACGTTTACTATTCAGTCAGCTGAATGGTACACTACAGGTATACCAGTACCGATGGCAAAACTCAATATAGGTATTCCAGTAATGACGTTTAATCTGTCTCGCCGCTGCCTGGAGCTACAAATGTAACTAGATTGTCTGGAGACTAGAATCGGGTTGGCATTTGGTGACTAGTTACGCACGCACGCATAATATGTTTCAGTGGAGATTTTTCGTGTTTTACCTTTATTACAATATTATTGCCATATTATATAATATGATTACGATTGAAAAATCAAGGGTACAATTAAAATAGAGACAATATTTAGGTACAAGTTTAGGTAGTAGGTTTAAATTAAGGTGGTTTCAATAATCTTCTATATAAGAAAGTTCTTAGTAAAACGGCAATTGCAACCAATATGAGCATTATTTTCACGCAAAGCATTTTTATAGAGAACAGAATAATTTTCATTGGTAGGCAATAAAGCATTCGAAGTTATGAGCAAAAAAAAGATGAGGTAGGAATCTTTGGCCTATATGTTTTGTTTATTTTTCAAATAATATATGCTCTGTGCAAACTTAGAAGAAAAATCCATTTCAATATTTGAATTCATGATCGTGATGAAATCATAGGCATGATGACCCATTTGGAAAACTACACCACGTTGTTTCACTTACTTGTCCACTTTACCAAGAATAAATTATATTTTTGTTAAAACCTATGATTTTTATAGAAATTTTTTTTTGAATAATGTATGAACAATGTTTTGAAAAATGCAAATTAAAATTTCCGCCGAAACAGCAACGTCATCTGTGTCGCGTCACTATTTCTTTAGTTACGTGGTAATTTTGATTAGCAATGAAATCGTGACATCATCTGCTCAGTCTCTCACCAGGCCGTATGTATCTATGTATTTATGCCGCCTGTATCTCTTGAACCGTCATAGTTAGACAGTTGAAATTTTCACAAATTATGTAGGTATCCTTGTTGCCGTTTTATGGCGATCAATACAAATACTAATAAACAGGACAAAATATATATATTTAAGGAGGCTCCTATACAATGTGCTGTTTTTTTACACCCCTATACCGGGTCACTTTTTTATCACTGGAAAAATTTTTGTAATTCATTTGGGGAAGTAAGTATTATCATTTTGTATGAAACAGCTGATATTTCTTTTCGTGAATTTGGAGTTGCTCCCATAGTGAAATTTGTTCAGTTTAATGGACTGAACGAATTCCAAAAATTTTTGCAGTGATAAAAAAGTGACCCGGAATACCCGACTATTGAAAATGGAGTCAAATGTACTATTTTGGGGTTAGAAAAAAGAATTTCGAAAAATTATGATCTTGAGGCGGGAATCGAACCCGCGTCCGCTGCTATCCGGGCAGGTGCCTGACCGCTCGACCACCCAAGACACTAATTAACTTGCCGAAATTCTTCTAACATTTACACTTCACGTTGTAAGCCAACGGGTACCCTCGCAATGTAGAAATAAAATTCAAACATTCCAAAGCAGATATTTTTACAAATACCGTGCGTTCGGTTAAGCTTGGGTTTGCTTTATAAACTATTCGATTTTAATTTTAACATTATATAAATGTTAGAAAAATTAGTACAAAGATTTTGGGGTTAGAAAAACTACTACTCTACTACTCTACTCTTTGTACTAATTTTTCTAACATTTATATAATGTTAAAATTAAAATCGAATAGTTTATAAAGCAAACCCAAGCTTAACCGAACGCACGGTATTTGTAAAAATATCTGCTTTGGAATGTTTGAATTTTATTTCTACATTGCGAGGGTACCCGTTGGCTTACAACGTGAAGTGTAAATGTTAGAAGAATTTCGGCAAGTTAATTAGTGTCTTGGGTGGCCGAGCGGTCAGGCACCTGCCCGGATAGCAGCGGACGCGGGTTCGATTCCCGCCTCAAGATCATAATTTTTCGAAATTCTTTTTTCTAACCCCAAAATCTTTGTACTAATTTTTCTAACATTTATATAATGTTAAAATTAAAATCGTATAATGTACTATTTTAACAAGATTTAATTCTCATGACAGTAAAATTTCCTAGGGCTAGTGCCCTATATGGCTCTTATAAGGTTCACACTTGAATTTTTTTTAACATCGACCTTTTCACAGGTAAGTACATCAGTGGCGAGAACGCAGGGAAGGCTGTACTCACCGACAAGGTAGGTTCCTGCCGCGGACGAGGCATGGCGAGTCTTCTACAAGGTAGGTACTTGATGACTTTGCCGAAAATTATCATACCTTTGCGTCTAGCGGATTGATTAAATTGATTGAAATTACATTAACTTCGAAGCGACAAAACAGACATTTCAAAAATTTCAATACCTTTTCTTTATTTTTCTAAACATTAATCATGAGTTTCTTTAAGTCACGAGTGCGGTAGATTAAGTTATCGCATGTGCTTCCCTACATCTAATAACAAGAAACAAGTTAGTTGAAAATTGGTTTGAAGCGTTCAAAAATAAAATCGGTTTCTAGAACGGAGACGCCAGGCGACAAGTTTTAACAAGCAATTGTTTTTGAATCACATTGAAGCTGAAGAGTCATTTCGCGAGTCAACCGCAGTTATGACGTCATTTGAAGCTTACGTCTGTAGTTGGCTGAAATTTTAGTTTTGTTTCATTATATAAAATCGTAACGAAAACACAAAAAAAGAAACAAAATAATATGAATGTCTTCAATTTTATATAAGTAACTTCAAAATAAAAATATGTTGAACGTATAAAATTTAGTCTTTTTGCTAATTCTTGTTGCTAAGAAAATAAAACGAAACGTCAAATACAAAGGTATGATAATTTTATATTGTCTTTGTTTATTTAGGTTCGAGTTGCACTTCTACTCCACGTTTTTCGACTTTCGACATTTTCCTGCAGGATTTTCGTGTATGGGAGGTCTTAATCCCACTTTTAACTTGTTGTTTATTTCATATCACTTTGTGTCATTACGTATCAGGATCTCTTAAGACTTTTGAAATAATTTAAAACCAATGATATAATTACATTGCTTTTTATTATTATCTTTACCGAGTTAAACAATATTTAACATTAAAAAGATGGGAAAGAAAAGTCTTCGTCGGTAAGCTTAGAAAATAATAATGTTTTTTTCCAATTGAATTTCTGTGCACGATTCAACCAATTCTTAAGTTACTACCTATTAAGGGATATTCTGCTTAATTATAACAAATATATAAACATAAAATATCAAAATTAAATATACACAAATAAGTAAAATACGTAAAATAAAATCATGTAACAAATATTTATTTATGACGAATGTACAACGTTCCCTGCATTTCGTTTAATCAAACGAACCGATATTTTTTTATTATGACTGTAATAATGTAATGGAAATTATTTTTCTTGATAAATCTACTTTCAAGCACAGGTTTCGAACTTTACTGACTAGACGAACAGAAAATTTTAATTTTATTACAAAAAGAATTATATTTATATTCATGTCAGTTATTCGAGGTATGCAATCAGACTATTCATTTATATTTATTCCTTAACCTTGGTTTAATTATACAAGAACAGTTATTTATTGCTTATATTGTAACCGTTCAAAACTCTAACACAGCACTTAACTCCGAAACTTAAAAAAGATTCAGCCCTTGAAAAACCTCGAGATTTAATGTGACTTTCCGAGACTCTCTTAGAGCTCGTACACATAACTGCGAATTGGCGCGATGCGAATTCGCAACGCAAGCAGAAAACTACAACGTAAATTGCTGCAATCCGATTTAGTGCGACAAGGCGGCGAAACAAAGAATATTGGAATAGAAGGAATACGAGATGCGAATCGATTCGCAAGTTCTCGCGATGCGGCGTCGCATTGCAGTTTTGAGTACAGTGCCATAAGCTAGCGTTCGTGAAGCTAGTTAAAAACAGTCAGGCTTTGTGTAAAATGACTACAGATTCCAAGTGGAAAGACGCGGAAGGCTCTAGTCTAGACATTCTAGAAGTCTAGTATGTCACAGACGGGAATTTCATTAAATCTACGTAGTACCATCTTAACGTAGACAATTCTCCGGTTCACAACAAAACCTAGATCTTAAGCAAGAAATTTAGGAATACGATGCTCGTTACTTTGATTTAATGTACTAGATTGCATTAAACAACCGCTTTGTCAATTTAGCCCTATCTTTGTTAACTGAATCACGTTATAAGCACCTTTCCAGTGTGATGGATGATATGAATCAAAAGGGAGTGGCTTGATGACGTCTGACCGATGTGAATGGAACAGGAAACGAAACATACTGCGCCGACCCAGATAGACTGGGGATAGTGGAGCGATTAGAAGAATATTAATATGACATTCGTAGTACAATACGACTGAGAGTTAAGACAGCAATGAGTAAAAAGGCAGCAGCGTTCCTCTTATACCACCTAGCTAAAAATGTGCGTTATTGATTAAGTGCGTATTTAAAGTATTTAAAGTGTACATAACCATAATTAACAATCTCTGGAATCGAGTAATGAAAATGTCTGTGGTCATCACATAAACATTTGCCCCTACCAGTATTCGATCCCGGGACCTCTTGGCTGATAGCCAGACCATTCACCCTAACTGGCCGTCAAATATCTGGACATTGTAGTCACGAGACACCGTCCTATTAATACAGCATTTTTATTAGATGCAAAGATCAAATACAAAGTCTGGTTTGCGATATCTGAAATAAATTTCTGGTCACTATGTCCCTAAACACAAAATCTAAATTGTTGTGAAAGACAAACATTAACACTTAAGAGCCGTATATAAATAAATCGAAGGAATTTATAAGAACTTTCAGTTTCAATCAATCAAAAGTCAACTCTCATACCTACGTCATTCTGATCTAAAGCATATTCATACTTCATTAGGTTCTACCTCGGAGTCCTATTTGCTCTGAGGGTTCTACGGACAGAATATGCACAGAACAAGTTTGCTACTTTTATAACACCAGTGGATGTCGGATATACAAGAAAACCAACTATTTAATTATAATTATGATTTTTATCTAAAGAAATGCTTCTCAACATGCATAATTATCAACTTTAGGCATAATTATCATAAAAACATCACACTACTTTTGATTAAATAATTAGAATTGTCAATTTCAAATACATATTTCACGTACCTATTCTGTAAATATGTAAACAAACAACTCAAACGCGGCTAGCGAGTGTCCCACGTCCGAATTGTGAAATATAGAACTTTTTCATTCGCGTTATAGCAGTGCCCCGAACAACCCCTTTGTCAGGCGTTCCCTTTGATGTGTATCTGCAGGCCAGATTGAATTTAGCCCTAGCTCCGTTAGTAACACTATTTGTTGAACTGGATATTACAGTGCAACAGCTTCTCTTAAATATATTAATGGACTGTTTGCACTGTTAGCGATATCAATAAATTGTCTTTCTCTTTTGTTTTGTTTTGCGCATTTGTGTAAAACTGTAAGAAAGTATGAATTTTATTACGTAAATACATTGTTTTAGTCGTAACGTATAGTTGCTATTATTGATACGGGTATTACAAAAGAGTACATTATACATCAATAAAAATACACTAATGATCCATCTATTATAATATTACCTATTCATTCCAAATGCCACATTTGGTACGTAATCGCAATAAGTCTTTTCAGACACCAACACGTGCAATGTGTTAAATATGAGATACATCTGAGTTAAATATTTTTCCAAAAAGACTTTTGACACCCAGTACGCTTTTCATTATAAAGTTGAATGGAAAACTTCGTTTGGGGGAAAATATAAATAATATCAGAACTCAACGAATAATTGTTAGGACCCAAGACAGGTACTACAGATCCAATTAAATTTGGCACAGCCCGCTGTAACTGTGACAATAATACTCGTCGGGTCTGCGCAAAACTTTGGACACTTTTGTGTTGTCACGGCGTAATTAATATTAGGGTGGAACGCATCCGTCTAGAGAGTATTTATTGTGTGATTAGTGCATGGAGCCTAGGTGAGGGATCTTATTAGCCTTTAGTCAGAGATGGGACCATACGCTTCGACCGCGCGCTATGCATATTAAGCTCTGTCAGTATTCACCTTTCTAGTTTCGATTAGTGTACTACACACTCGTGGGGTCGGCGAGCTAAATAATAGTTGGTTTGCGTGGAGTTTGATTGCTTTATTGTAACGGGTGTTCGTTTTGCTTTTTGACTCACAAATAGTACATACTTACAAAGGCTTTAATAAATCTGTCTGTCGCTGGAAAAAAAAATATATTTTTATATTTCGCGGTAGTTCTACTGATCGGTACAAGTTAATTTTCTTTGCAACTGTTCGTACGTACACTTCAAACAATTAAAAAAAAATATATAATCGTTTCATAAGATGATGAATTTTAATAACTTAATTGAATCCTTTGTTTGTTGATTACTTTTCTCAGTGTTTAATTTAAAGTGGTCGCTAATAACCTGGTTGTAAAAAATCGACCTAAAATTAATAAAATAAAATAAAAACTGAACTAAAATAATTTCCACTTTTGGAAAATTTTTCCGACATCAGCTTCAGATGCGTTTGCGTTAGTCTCCTTAAAATACTTCTTAATTTTTATTCTTGGTCCTTTTATTTGGCCTTAAATATCAAATTAAACCAATTCAAAATTCAGTTTTCTGATAATTATGTTAAAAAATCACTTATGAATCTTATGAAGTGAACCTGTAAAAAATATCGTATTGCTACTTCAGGGGGAGACAGTCTGTGTGGTTGGTCTTCACTCGCCTCGGGCGGGGTTGGAGCCCGTTAGGCATCATGCCCCCCTTTTTTTGATGGAGTGGAATGCATTTACGCACCATATCAGTCGCTAGCTAGACGGCTGACGTGTGTGGGACTCGCCCGTCCTAAGTCAGGAATACGCCAATAAACGATTCCGATGTCCTTCCAGCCCCAGGGTCTGGGATCGGCCACGAGGCAATTCACCAAGCATCTGCCCCCCTAGGCCATCTATCGAACGGATATAATACAAAATGTATAAAACAATACGTCAGTTTCATACTTTTGTTTTCTATGCGTTCGAATAGATAAGCCACTTGGCTATATCCCCTCTGTTACACATAATGTGTTAGCATGTAAAATATTTACAAGGCGGTAAATTATGGTACCATCCATCCGTTCCCTAACTACCAAGGGAACTCTTTTCGAGAGCATCATGAAAATGTGTTAGTTATATTTCAATTATATAAATATTTACTATATATAAATAATACGAAATACAAAAAAGACGCAATAATTAATTATTGCGCTAGTTATTTTATTGAAATAGAATCAGTACAAGTAACTATATAATTTACTAATTATTTACATTACCTACTTACTAATAATAATTATAAATTAAAGCATAGACATCTCAAACAGCGATCGAATAGATAGTCGAATCCACAAAACCCCAGTTAACTTTTAAACGCGCGCCCGTTAATTGACCGCTCGTAAAACGGTATCATTTCGTAATTACGCAAATGTGAAAAAACTGCGCAGATTAAAAATAAACCAAGCGGTCGGCGCGAGCGCAGACAGACGGGAGTACCGCGCGATCCCCTCACCCAGAAATACGTGTTCTGAAAATATAACGTGAATTGTGCGACCGTGCTAGCTATGTGGCGTAAACAAAGGGCCTGAGTTGATGGTGTGCGGTGCGTGTTGTGTGTGTGTGTGTGGACCGGCTGTCAGCACCGTCAGGCCTCATGTTCGCGGGCGGGGGCGCAGGCTTTCAGAAGCAGTCTAAGCCGCCCTGGGAGAACGCTGGAGCTAACGCGGAGGTTTCGCCCAGTTGGTAAGTCTTATGGCCACCGCGTAAGGTCCTCTGTTGAGCCACCGATCGGTGACAACTGTTACTTAAACAGAAATGGTAAACATTGGGCTCGGCCGAAACGTGTTGCGTTTTCATGAAAATTCCCGTAAAAATATATTCCCAATTACGGTTTAAAAAAAATCTTATCATATTTCTGTTAGAATTTATTACTTTCACCGCCCGAATACGGAAACGATACTCAAATTTTGAGCACTGCCTAAAAAGTTACGTGGACAATACCTGTCAGGATTTTTATGGAAAAACGTCAAAATTGACAATACTTAAATGTTAAGCAGGACTTAAACTTTAAATAGCGTTAATGGCAAAAAAAGGTGTTGCCTATTGTTGTAGCTGTTCTCTAGACTTAATCACACTTTTAACTTTACTTTACTTTAATAACACAACAACGAATTTTAAAATATTTAATTTAATCAAACGCGTATCGATACTGAACACATCACAGCACTAATAATATAAATCCAATAAGGGTGGATGCAGTGGATGGATAGTGTCGTAAAATAAAATAATCTTTTAAAATAATTTGAAATCGATGATCAAAATGTTGGTATCATGAATTGTAGTTTTTATTAATCTTCTTGGAACTAAAATATTTAAAAAAATAATAAGCAAACGTAAATCACGCCTATAATTTAATAGGGTGCGAACCTTCCATAGGCACCGTAGTATATTGCATCGCAGTATATCGAAAAGTGGTATAAGAGGAACACTCCTGCCCAATATTCTTCGCCGTCTTGACCCTTGGCGCCCTGTCCGTCACCCGCGGGAAAGATGGGGGTGGTGACAATTGCATTCTGCTCTGCCGTCACCACACTGCAATTAAAAGTTAAAAGTCAAAATTCGTTTATTCGCATTTGGTATGGTTACAACAAACTTATGAATCGTCAAGGTGTTAGACAGTGAAAACCAAAAGGTGAATAAGTCGCACATACTTATCGATTGCACTGCGCAGTGTACCTGAATTATTGAAATTATAAAATGAAAGTTGGGAAACGGTATAAAGTAATACCGTTAATATTACTTTATATATATACAGAGCGTCCCACGGCCATGCCACACGGAGGGATAGTATATTAAATATTGAACGTAGGATATTTTACTAAAAGAAGACATCGTTTTATTTTTAATAATAAGTAGAACTGAATTCACAGATTTTTTAAAAATCGCCTACCTCAACCGGGAATCGAACCCGCCAAATGTGATAGAAAAATTACATGTATTTTATAATAGCGTTTGAAAGGGCTACTCATAAGCATTATTTTTTCCTAAATAACCTAGCATATTAAATGAAACTAAGATCATAAAATGGCCGCGTGATGACGGCAGAGTAGAATACAATTGTCACTACCCCAAATCTCTCCCGTGGGTGTCGTACAAGGCGACTAAGGATAAATCAGTGATGAGGAATGGACAGCAGCGTTCCTCTTATACCTACCACCTAGCAAATTACTGCGACTTTTGTGCCCGATAAATGGCAATAGGCTCGCCACCTATTACATGGGACCTAACATAATTGGCGAAACGCGGGTGCTTGTTCACCTCTGCCTACCCCTTCGGGGATATAGGCGTGATTTATGTATGTATGTATGTATGTAAGATCATAAAATTTTTCATTTTATTTAAAATTTTGTTCAGGGAAATTTCCTTTGACTTGGCCATGCTTCCAATAATTAACGTTATCATTTCAACCGGTACAACAGTGTGCAGGAGTTACAAAATGAACTTAGACGTATTATTTCAAACATCATCCATGCAAAAATAAGTAAATCGACAGGGAGAGAAATTATCAAAAGAGTGAGAATATACAACAGAACGGATCACATTTTGAGCATTTGATAAATTATTTTTTTTTTAAATAAAATGAAAAATTTTATGATCTTAGTTTCATTTAATATGCTAGGTTATTTAGGAAAAAATAATGCTTATGAGTATCCCTTTCAAACGCTATTATAAAATACATGTAATTTTTCTATCACATTTGGCGGGTTCGATTCCCGGTTGCGGTAGGCGATTTTAAAAAAATCTGTGAATGCAGCTCTACATATTATTAATAATAAAACGATGTCTTCTTTTAGTAAAATATCCTACGTTCAATATTTAATATACTTTCCCTCCGTGTGGCATGGCCGTGGGACGCCCTGTATAATAAAGTAATACACTAATGTAGCAGGATATTTTAATGGAGACAAACAACTGTTGAATATTTTTGAATGCCTTCTACGAATACAGTTGGTTCCCTCCGAACAATACCCTAAAAAGAGAAAGTTTCAGAAAATAATACGACTTAAATGTTTGGTTCACAACTCGTAAGCTTGTAAGGGGAAGGTTAGTTTGCGGAACAGAGTGTTTGATGTTGAGATGCGAAATTCGCTATGGTTACATCACCGGTCGGATTTTTCCGACAATTTCTATCGATCTAAGCTGATTTGGTCTCTTGTTCATTTATAAGCAAATGTTGCACGCCACACACTGGAAATTTATAAGTTATAATTTATACATAAATATCGAATTTATTATACTTCATAAACATATGATCAAACAAGACTATTTAAACATTACCACCCTTAATGAATAAATTAATTTATTCCATTACAATAAAATGTAAACATAGAAACTTGACTTGGAACAAATCCATATCTGTTTTTGTAAAGCACTTAATGTTAACGATTGAAGACTATTTATAGTTAATACGATAGGACAAATAATTGAATGAAAACAAAGCAGTGTTCTTGCTTTGAATGAGTGAGCGGTGTAATGAGTTTGGCTGCTTTATTTATAATTATTTTAAGCCGACATCGTTTCGAAGATTTAATAGATATAGTCTGAAGTCATAAGACTTTATGTGATCCGGATCGAGCATGCGGAGTTCACTATAATATATTTTTAGGTTAGAGTTTGAATGATTGTAAAAATGCGTGTACTCGCCCAACTGTTGCTGTACTGTCGTCGGCATATTGGGTTACGAGACCTCGTGAAATTGTTAACGGGATTTTGAGCTTTATCGTTGACAGTAAGTAACACAAAAGGTTGACATTCAGTTGGAAGAATTTGTGAGTGTCGAGATGACAGCTATTATTACTCAGGTCGCAACAGTCTGTGCATATAGAGCTGCGTTTATGCCATGGGTTGTATCAGTTCATTATTTATGTTAAACACATACATAAATCACTCCCATTGATCCCTGAAGGGGTGAGGAGAGGTGTATTAATATCCACGATTCCCCACGTATATTGCTAAGTAATCCAAAGAACGCTGCTGTCCATTATTCATCACTGTTTTAATCCTGTTTAACCTTAGTCCCCTTCTACGACACCCGTGGGAGAGGATGGACATGGATGAACGTGGTGACAATATTCTACTCTGCTGTATACCATATGACTCTCAAGTTTTTTTTTATCCGCGTCTCTATACTCAAATTACTCTGTGTTTTGTTCAGGTTCACCTGTCATAATCAAAGGCGCTGTGTACACGAGCGAGAGAATCGCGCTGATATTATTGTCGTACAACGTATTTCTTTATACTCTCTATGAGCGCGTGTCCACACGGCGATGTTATCGCAACGATGCGACGAGTGGCAATGTTCTTGCTAACGTCTCGTCGTATCACTGCGGTACCACCGCGTGCTCGCCGCTGCACGTTGAGCTCTCGCAACGAGTGCATCTTTCAACAATAGCTCAATAGCTCGTCGTCGAGTAAATGCGGCGATTCCGTTACGAGTCGCCGCGGACACGCTGTGATTCCGTCACGAGTCGTGACGATACGCTGGCGGAATATCCGCTCGTTCGTGGAGATTACCCGATGATAGAAGAGCGTACTCGTCGCGATTATCTCGCTCGTAGAGGCAGCGCCTAATTTTTGTAAAAATCTCGTCCGATAAATAAAAATCTCTCGTCACAATTTTTGTCAAAAAGTTCCTCCGTTCCCAGTTTCCCTCGATTATTAATTCGGGGGAAGATGCAACATAATTCCCAGTTTCCCTCTATCGGGGGAAAGCACTTGGGGGAAACTGGGAATACACCGATTTTTATGACTTTTTTTGTGTGCATAATATTTGCTAGGTCTGAGATTAGGTCGTAAGCTGATTTTATAACCCCTGGTGATAAAGGCAAAACAACATTTTTCTGGTTTGTCGACCGTGGAACGAATTATGAATCGTTCCACGGTCGACAAACCAGAAAAAGTTCAACTCCTAAAACATCTTAAATGAAAATAGTTATTCATTCGAGATATAATATTTCACGGTAATGAATTAGCCCGAGGGAATGTTGCATCAAAACAGCAGCTTCGCAAAGTTTGAATGAAAATCCTCACATCGTTATTTGATCCAGTTCTCTCTATTTCTCCCCCATTGTTAACAACTGAAATCTGAAATGTATTAATTGCAGCACTGGGATTTCCTCGTCGACATTTTTTAGTATAGTAGTGTACTTTTAGTGAGATAAAATTGTATTGTGTCGTATTTTTTTGTGAAATGAAATCGTATTGCATTTATGATACAGAATTTCACGTGGAAGGCTTTCAATATTTCCAATATTATATTGTAAATTTCACTTGAGCCTTGTGTCGGTATTTAACCTGTTTTAAAGAACTCTGTGCTGGCAACCAATGGTTCAGTGGAACGTTGAAACGTTGCAAATGATTATTGACTACAAAGTTTTTGACAAAAATTTCGAACACTGACACATATTTGTCAGATCGTTGATAAAGATTAAGTAAGGGCTTATACACAACACTGTGATGCGACGTCGCATCGTAAAAATCTACGAGATCGCACGACGCATCGCAAGAACTAGCGATTTGCATCGCGCATTTCTTCAATGTCATATTGCTCTGTTTCTTTTTCCTGTATCTTCCTTGCTGTACCAAATCGCATCGCAGAAAATAATGATGCAGTTTTATGCTTTGCGAATTCGCATCGCGCCAATTCGCAGTTTTGTGTACAAGCACTAATCATCGGACCCAGTGCACTACCCTGACCTACGCCAGATCTCGTAATACTATACTAGTCGTCAGACACATGAATACATCCGCTTTTGCGACTTGGCACCGATCGGTGAGATAACTAGAGAAAAATTTAAGAAATTTAGCGATGAATTAGGTGACGGAAGTCGATCAACAAATCGATGGTAACCCTAAGAGGAGACCAGATTTATAAAGCACTAGTGGTCGTTTATGTTTGGTTGTAATATAGCCTATGCATTCCTCAATAAATCTATTGAGAAAGGACTATTCAACACAAAAAGAATTTGAACCAGTTCTGAGATTAGCGAGTTCTACCAACCAACCTAACAAATAGACAAAGATACAAACAGACTCTTCAGCTTTATAATATTAGTATAGATTTAAAATTGTGTCTAGAATTATTACCTGACAGGTTAGGTTAATTTTTACCTGACACTGGTTTTGGTCTGAGCGGCTCTCGAGCATTTCTAAGCAAATTTAAGTGAAATTAGGAACAAACTAAATTAACTCAACTCTATTTTAAATGCGTTCAAAGTATGCTCCCCTCCGAGCCGGTCTGCGTGGACGGACTTACGGACTTTCCTTACGGTCATAATGAAAACTTTTGAGCTGCTGCCATGCTGAGGACTAATCAAGCTGCCCTTTAACCCTAAATTAGATTAGTGCTAAGCGCGCTCCCAAACAATGAGTTATATCAGTGCCAGGGATATGTAATACTTACACATAGTAAAGTTCGAGTACACTTTTAATTACCATGTCTGCCTGGGTACAGTCAGCATCGAAGGTGCTTGACCAATTTATTAACGATACATGCAATTTGAATTAAATTCGGTAGAAGACTGAAAATACCGAAAGACTGAAAATTTGATTTTTTCGCGAGTATGAATTGCCAAAAATAGACAGGAGAGATAAACAATATCATATTTTTTTTAGTTTTCATATTTTGTGCTTTATTATTATTTGCTACATAACGAAGCAAGTACAATTTTTGCTTAGACTGAAAGAGAGCTGTAGATGGGTATTTTTTTCATATTTTAATTGATTAATTAATTGATAAATTTTTCTACAAAAATTTTTTTTTTATCAATTTCTTAAACTACTTTTCATATATTGCTTGATTATTTTTTCATGTATTTAAGTCATAGTTTTTCCTACAAAATATTCAGACATCTTTGCTAACGGTACCTTGGTTGAGCGTCTGCTACAAGTGGGATTCCGCATTCGTTAAGGTCAGGCAGGGTTGCATGTTGGATGTATTTAAAACTTTCCCCTGCGAGTTTTCTGCATTTTTGCTGACCGTGCTATTTTATTGATTCCGCTTAGTGTAATAGATATCGTGTTTTTTTGTTAAACCTGCATAGTCGGTGGTAGAGATGGAAGCAATGGCTCAATTTTCAAATCTGAATAAGGGTAGTAATATCGACGTACTATTATTATAATAATATTCGTTGTACTGTTGTTATTAATATCACCCACCGTAACTGACAATCGATATTTTTGAAATAATTCGATGAAGTGTTAATAATTAAAAGCATGGCACATATTTTAACCGATCATGGGAATGCCTCGAAATTTTGAGTGGCGGGTGATTTCATTGGGGCGGATATATCACTCTCTTTTTAGGTGACCTAATTATAAAACAATTTGGTTTGTATACAAGCTCACAAAATCATTATTATAATATACATACATAAAACACGCCAATAATGCTAGGTCCCAAAAGGTGGCGAGTTATAATGCCAATGAGCCTATTGACATAAATATTCTGTTTTGTTGCCCATCCTTCGCTATTTTTCTATTTACTCCCATTAACATTAGAAGCGCCAGTAATTTTCGGCAATCGTTTGAAGCTCTTTGGAATAAAATCTAAAATGTACCTTAAACATACATGCATACATAATTCACGCCTATATCCCGAAGGGGTAGGCAGAGGTGAACTAGCACCCACGCTTCGCCAATTATGCAAGGTCCCATGTAGGTGATGCCTATTGCCATTTATCGGGCACAAAAGTCGCACTACTTTGCGTGGTAGGTATAAGAGGAACGTTGCTGCCCATTCCTCATCACTGATTTATCCTTAGTCACCTTTTACGACACCCACGGGAGAGATTTGGGGTGGTAACAATTGTATTCTACTCTGCCGTCACCACACGGCACTGTTCTATATAAATATCTCGTTTTACGGTGTTTATTAAAAAAGTTGACGGATTGTTATGACATTTTTTTGGGTATTATACCCAAAAAAAATTAGTTAGGTCTGAGAATAGGTCGCATTCCATTTTTTATACCCACATGTGATAAATAAGACCAAAACACCGTTTGCCGACTCCAGTTCAGCTATTATGTAATAAAAATAAATTTTATCTAGATGCAGCAGCGGACGCGGGTTCGATTCCCGCCTCAAGATCATAATTTTTCGAAACTCTTTTTCTAACCACCAAAATCTTTTATCTAGATTTTGAAGGCCAATGTGATAGTTCTATTTACGGCTGCAGCATGCCTGCGCTACGCCCATTGTTAAGCGCTCGAAACATCTGGATATAATTACAATAAGAATGCAACACGCGGTTTTAACTATAACGACCACGGACACAGTCTTTATATTGTTGAAATATTTACTGCCGCACTCAGAGACGTCAAATAACGTTAATGAGTACTTAACGTCAAAAAATTACAATTCAAAACTAGTCCAGACTTGAATGAAAATTTTTGACATTAAATACTCATTAAAGTTAATTGACGTCTCCGAGTGCGGCAGTTAGACTTTGCAGTCGTTATAGTTAGAGGGGAACTTTCAAAGTAATGTTAAGATTAAGTGCACCAGTGACTGAGAGACTGCGAAGTATTCAACAGACTCACGGCAGGTCCCAATATTCTATCTACAGTAAACGTAAGCTGACTTAAGTTTAGTTGCCTCGCATTTTTTGTTATATTACGATACATAACACAGATGCTATGCAAGTTAGCTGTAGTATCTGTATCTTCAACTGTTGATAGAATATTCGAACGGGCTTTTAGATGGTTTGGTCATGTTATGAGAAGATATGACAGCTATTTTGGCAGAAGAATGTCATGTGTGAACCTAAAAGGACGTCAAAGTAGAGAAAGACCAAAGAAAAGATGGATGGTGAAGGATAGAAAGGAGTGGAAGATGAATATATGTATAAGCGACTTATTCAATACGTCTTATTTCGAAGATTTTTGCAAGCTTAATTTCGAGGAATTCTCTTTGAGGACTCAATCTGATTTATCTAGAAAGGTATACGAATGGAGAATAAAATTGTTGCTATAAACCTAAAGGATTCCAATTACCACATGTCTCTTCATGGTGTCAGTAAGGGAGACAAATAGGTAGGTATATCAGTTCTTAAAATGGTCTTGTACACGAAAGCCCTCACCTTTGAGCCCTTTTCCGCTATATGGGAAACAAGGTGTATCTTTCTAGACAATCAATCAATGTACGCGCTCAAATTGACAACAAGCTTTTACCGCGATCAATTTTTAATAACCTGCCTCTCGAATTAAATACGGTAATATCAAACGCAATATGAGGGGTCTGCGAATGAGTAGGACGGGACACACAAGCCATGACCTCCCCTTAATGTTGCAAATTAATCCGTTCATAACATGATGGGGAGCTTTAGCTCTTATTTTGTAAATACTAAACAAGTCGGCCGACCGAATACTGCACCAGTTCGTTCGACCGAACGTTGTATGTGAATAAGGATCAAAGTTACACTGCGTGCTTTTATATATGCCGATGACGGATCAATTAAAACACGGAGCCACGGGAAATTGGATTCAGTCGTGACGTGTCAAGATCAGTTTTCCGATGCACCCGTCAGGCTTCACGCTCCCGACATTCTCAGCGAACTTTTAGACAGGTTTTCTGATGTTATTTTGTACTTGACGGCATCAAAGCGCGGCGGTGGAGAAACGCCTGTATCTAAGTATTCTGTTACCTGTTGAATACAGTGTTGAAGGCTGGTGCAGCTCGTTCTATACAGCATGTTAACTGACTGCGTTGTTTCCTTACATTTTCACCGTCCAACTTTTAACGTTGAAATACGTCAGTCATTTTTTATGAAAGAACTTTATTCTTGCGCTTCTTGTTTTGCACTTGAGCTAATAGACAAAACTGAAATACGATACATGTTTGGTGTGTTTTTGAATCGTCTAAACATAATCACGCACATACATAGATAAAACCCGCCTAATTGTCCTCTTAGGGGTAGGCAAAGGTGATTAATCTGATCAGATAAATTTGAAAAATGTGCAAAGAAAAAGTTTAGAAAAATTAGTCTCGATGCGGGAAACGAACCCGCTCCCTCTGCAATCTGGGCAGATGCCTATACCGCTGTAATTTTTATCTAATATACATAGGTAATATATTACTATCTTATATACCTATAAAAATCTCGTATTACAGTATTTGTTATTCAACTTCTCCGAAACGACTTGACCGATTTTTATTATTTTGTTGTGTATTTGGTCTGAGAATAGGTAGTAGGTTTTTTAGATCCCTACGTGATAAGGTCATAGCAACGTTTGCCAGGTCAGCTAGTATTCAAATAAATATTTTAAGCCGCCTTCTTGGTCTACTGATTCGGCCACCGGAATTCAGATCCAGAGGTCCCGGGTTCGATAGCTAGCTACCACCGTCTTATCACAATCTGTCGCCATAATTATAATGTAATCAAATGCTGTATCTTGTGTTGGTAATTCTGAATAAATTTACCGAAATATCATTACAAGAATGTCATAAGAGTAAAAACAAAATTATAATATTAACATTATAATTGTGTTCCGACAATTATGAAAAGATAGCAGCTCTGTGGTTGAGGGGTTCCAGATGAAGCTCAATTTTTATCGTCAATTACTATCAGGGGAGATGAAGGGCAATTCTAGGCTCTATCTAGCATAAAAAGAAAAAAATGAATAATAATAGATAAATATTAATATGATCAGATTAAAACTAATTCAGGTTGGATCCAAGAGTCAACTCTTGTATTGTAAACAAAGCGCAATCTAAAATGTCTCACTCGCTCTACGGAACCAATGCCACAAAACAGTTCGGAGATCAAAGCTCGCCAAATCAAACAATGCGA